>CM024762.1:133028439-133628439 GCA_014218235.1 Colocasia esculenta | reverse complement strand
GCTAAAAGAGGGTTTAAGGAGTCTATTTAAAGACTTAAGATCGTGTTCGATGTTAGGATAAATTGGAAGTAGAGTGAGATTATCTTCAAAATTTTAAAAATATCTTAAATTTATTTTTAATCTATCCTCATAACAAATGACCCTAGATTTTAAGAGTCCCAATTGGACTCAAACTCTAAGGGACCGTTTGATATCTAGATGGACTTACAGAGAAACAAATCCCCTAGCTCGACCAACATCAAACTTTATCTTTTTAAGCTCGAGAGCTTCAAACTTCAGTTATTATTTACCTACCATCCAATTTAAACTAGAAAAATGAGAAAATAGTATCGCAAAAGTACTACACTGAACCAGAAATTTTAAGTCAATGACGTATTCGACAAAAAAATGTATGAAAATTATATGAGATAGAACATATATTCGTTCGATATCCATGCTCACATACAGCCGTCTCACTCCTTGCACTTCACCATCTTTTTTTGACCAAGGGAGGAGCACAAGCTCCAATTTCCTAGAAAATAGAAGATACAACATACATAGCAGAAAGACAAACCCTTATACCTCAAAAGAAGTTAGAAAACACTACAACAAGAGAAATGCTTTGTGCGCGTATGGACGGTCAAAAATGCCATGTTGGAATCACCAGGTGGCTGCTCATTCGCCCACGTTGCAACCCGCCCACGTCAGCTGCCCTTACACCTCGCCGCCTGCTACGCGGCTTCCCGAGGCGTTTCATCATGAACTGCCACGGTCACGAAACCGCGATTGTGTGAGATATTTTTTTAAACCCAATTTTGCCCTTCCCGCCTTTTGTGCCAAAATAATCTGAAAGAAGAGCCTCCTCCATTGCAACATCCCACGAAAATTGCAACCATCCTCTCTGCAACTTCGTGTTTTCTTGCTCGTGTTGTCTTCCACCGGCACATCTCTATGCAATTTCTGCAACTTCTTCATCGTGTTGTCTTCCTCATCCATGGCGCCTAAGAAGACTCTGCTTATGCGGTTCTGTCGCCGCATTGCTGAGGAGGCAGAAGAGACCGTGGAGCAACCGACGACGATCCAACCCGACGCAGAGGAGGAAAATGTTTCAGTGCCAGCACCAGAAGTAGAAGAAGACACAGGACCAAGGGGGGCATCCCGAGTGAGAGGTATATTTCCAAGTGTCGTAATATGTTCCTTTTGTTCGATGTCAAATATGTTCCCGTGAGAAATAGATTTCTTCTTTATACTGGAGGTTTATTATGTTCCAGTGTCGAAATATGTTCCACTAATAAATTTATCTCTTCGGTTGACAAATAGGTTCTTCCCAGTGACAAATAGGTCTGTTAGGGTGACAAATAGGACCTGTTCCGGTGACAAATACCTATTTGTAGTGACAAATAGAAATTCTTCAAGTGACAAATAGAAATCTGCTGTTCCAGTGACAAATAGCTCCTTACCAGTGATAAATAGGGCTTTCTCAGTGACAAATAGATATTTGTAGTGACAAATAGAAGCTCTTCCAGTGACAAATAGAAATCTTCTATTCCAGTGACAAATAGCTCCTTACTAGTGATAAATAGGGCATTCCAGTGACAAATAACTATTTGTAGTGACAAATAGAAGCTCTTCTAGTGACAAATAGAAATCTTCTATTCCAGTGACAAATAGCTCATTACCAGAGATAAATAGGGCCTTCCCAGTGACAAATAGCTATTTGTAGTGACAAATAGAAGCTCTTCCAGTGACAAATAGAAATCTTATATTCCAGTGACAAATAACTCCTTACCAGTGATAAATAGGGTCTTCCCAGTGACAAATAGCTATTTGTAGTGACAAATATGAATCTTCTATTCCAGTGACAAATAGCTCCTTACCAGTGATAAATAGGGCCTTCCCAATAGGGGTGTCAATTGGGCCGGGCCGGCCCGGAGGCCCGGAAGCCCGGCCCGATTTTAACTGGGCTTGGGCCGAAAAAATAAGCCCGTTACAAATTTTTGGCCCGGCCCGGCCCGAAAAAAAATAGGGCCGGGCTTGGGCTTTGTGTGGCCCGGCCCGCCGGCCTGGAAAAAAAAAATAATTTATATTAAATATAAAATTTTATATTTAGAAAGAGAGTTATATGTATTTTTTCTACAATAAATCTATTCAAAAATATAATCTTTTACAAGTTAAATGTTAATATAGATATAAGTAAAAAAAAATATATATTTTATAGATATATTATAGTAGATGTATTAAAATTATATATTATATAAATAAAAAATAATACTTTTTTATTTTTCGGGCCGGGCCGGGCTTTTCGGGCTTTTACTGGGCCGAGCCATACCGGGCCTACCCCCGGGCCTGGGCCGGGCCCGGGCTGACTTTTATAAAACCGGGCCTGGGCCAGGCCTAACAAGGCCCGGTCCAGGCCCGACCCATTGACACCCCTACTTCCCAATGACAAATAGCTATTTGTAGTGACAAATAGAAGCTCTTCCAGTGACAAATATAAATCTTCTATTCCAGTGACAAATAGCTCCTTACTAGTGATAAATAGGGCCTTTCGAGTGACAAATAACTATTTGTAGTGACAAATAGAAACTCTTCCAGTGACAAATAGAAATCTTTTATTCCAGTGACAAATAGCTCATTACCAGTGATAAATAGGACATTCCCAGTGACAAATAGCTATTTGTAGTGACAAATAGAAGCTCTTCCAGTGACAAATAGAAATCTTCTATTTCAGTGACAAATAGCTCCTTACCAGTGATAAATAGGGCCTTCACAGTGACAAATACCTATTTGTAGTGACAAATAGAAGCTCTTCCAGTGACAAATAGAAATCTTCTATTTCAATGACAAATAGCTCCTTACCAGTGATAAATAGGGTCTTCCCAGTGACAAATAACTATTTGTAGTGACAAATAGAAGCTCTTCCAGTGACAAATAGCTCCTTACTAGTGATAAATAGGGCCTTCTCAGTGACAAATAGCTATTTGTAGTGACAAATAGAAACTCTTCCAGTGATAAATAGCTTTGTTGTCTCATTCTTTTCATATTTTGTTGTCTCATTCTTTTGTTGTCTCATTCTTCTGTTGACAAATGGTTTCCAGTGACAATATGGTATTGTTGTCTCATTCTTCTGTTGACAAATGATTTCCAGTGACAAATAGGATATGTTGTCTCATTCTTCTATTTTCATATTTTATTTGATTATAGGGAATCCTCCAGTTATGAAAGCCCGCTCTTCAATGGAGATATATATCAAGGATAGAGATCACATGGCATTCTGGGAATGCCATAAAATTTTAATAAGGAGCACCCCATTTTCATTTTATGTGGGCAATACTTCTGGTTGTGCCTTTAGCATGAGGATGTTAGAGGACATCATAAGCACCCATGTTGGTGGGAACATCTTCTTGCTGGGCAAGAAGGAGGTATTATTTACTGTTGAAGATGTGGGCATTATCTTGGGATTGCCCAGCTTTGGACATCCCGTCCGCCATTATGGCAGCACCAAGAAAAAGTCCAGGCTCTATGAGCGGTTTGGGATGGCCACAAATTTTGATCGGAAGAAGGTGCATTCGCTCATCCAGCAACTGGTAAAATCGGATGACGAAGCAGATGTAGAGGACACAGTTAGGCTGTGGATTGTCCTCCTCCTGTTCACCTTTCTTGCTCCGAGGTCAGCGCATTCTTGTCCACAGCAGATGCTCTCCTGCTTGGATGACATACAAAGAATAAGAGAGTACATTTGGGCAGCCATACTATAGGAGGTAACACTGCACAATTTTGACAAATTAGTTACCTCTGTAAATAATCAAAGAAGTGGGGCAACTTACCCCGCAAAGAGAAGAAGTGGGAATGAATCCCAAGCTCATTATTTCATTTATGGTTGTGTTGCATCCCTTGTTGTAAGTTCCTTTAACAAACTCTGTGTATATATATCATCTATCCTTGTTTGGGTTTAACTAGTTACGTTTGTTTTTTCAGGTTTGGTTTCTTGAGCACACCAGGGTGAGGAAGCCAATAAATCGAATGGCATATCCCCGCCTCTTCAGATGGGGAACATTCCCCTGCAAAACTTCACCATTTCCTATAGCATCCCTCACCGGCCAACAGGTTTTTGGAGTCTCTTTGACAATGAAATTCTTATTCAGTAATGAACTGTGTAATTTGATGTTTATTACTATATGATTTGCTTTTCCAGGTTATAAAAAATTTGACGGTTGAGAGGAATGAAATGAAAACTATTTACAAGGGGAACCAAACAATCCCAGAGGACACATCCACGGTTCCTCCAGCTGCTGCTTCCCTCTCTCTTCTACAGGAAATTGCAGCATCAATAAAGTCTCAAGAACTAAAATTTGATCAGTTGAGCACTCACCTCAATGATCAAATGAGGCAAATTGAGGAAATCATGCGTTACATTCATAAAATGGATGAACCGGTGACTCATGAAGAAGGGGCAGTTGAGGCAACCCCTACATTTTCTGAACATGTCCATGTCCAGCCTCTAATGATGGATGATGATTGATCGCACAACATAGTTGACTGTGCATCTTCGCTGTCCAGAGTTCTTCGCACACGTCAAAATGCGCACTTCCTCTAAACTGTCTCACAAACATAAAATAGCAAATATGAACTCATACAGTGGTGAGAACAGGTCATATCCACAGAGAAGCTGAATAGAATTTGAATTAAACCACTTTGATTTGAAACCATCCCCACGGGCACATTTTCACCAAAGTATCATTGCATGAGAATTAACTCTGTAAATCGCATCAATCAAATTCCTCACAGAACAACGTAAAACCTTTGAAATTCCAGACTCAACACCCCAATCTTCCAACACAATAGAAATATTAACAACGCAGATGAACTGGAAAATGTAACTAAGTTGAACTAAAACAAGAACTGGTATAAACACCACTGGATCTTCTACAGCAAAAGAAGAAAATCTAAAACAATTAAGAAGAAATGGCTAAAGCACTTGCGCCTGGATCAACCTCCAGGCAACTGATCTCTTCCCAGATGAAGAACAAAGAAGAAATAGAATCTAACAATTGCACTGGATCAAAACCATCTAAATGCAGAAGAAATGGACAATTTAAACGCAAAAGAAATATAACGATCCCAGCAGCAAACAACAGCAACGAAGAAAACCCAAGAATCAACTCCAAACTCCCTCTGATTTGAACAACACAGGAGAAAGAACAAGTTCTGAACTAAAAAATTCTTAAAATGCTCAACCCTCCCCACAGCAGCAGAACTTCCAGAATAAAAGATCAAAAGAAACATGAATTCTCTGAAATGTCGAACTAGCTAACACTGTTCAACCATTAAACCAAGACAGAAGAACTGAATAAAAAATAGAACCTGGATCTCGAGATGAACACAGTAAAAAAAATGGAAACAAATTGCAGTCGAACTCCTCAGCTCATAAGAAAGAAAATTAACACAGAAAAATTTGCAACAATAGTTCATAAGCTTCAGAAGAACAGAAGAATGATAGAAGAAAATTCCTAAAACAACTCTCCACTGGTTAACTCCAAGAACTCTGAAAAAAAACAGGACAACAAACTAAAAATTCTAAAAACTCTAACTCGAACCTTCCTGATCTGCTGAAAAGAGAAGTTACCGAAATAAAATTGGAATTCTGATCTAGCTAACCCCTTACAGCTCTGATGAAAGAAGAAATGTCTCCAAAATCCCCAACTCGCCAACCCTCTGTTGAAAGAAAAATACATAAATAAAATGTCTCTAAAATTTCACTGGCGAACCAGTCTCATGGCCTTGCTCTGCAGAACTCTCCTACAGATGCTCAAAGAGAAATTATCGAAATAAATGGCAGAAAATAGTAAAAACCTGAATTAGCAACATCAAGAACAACATGAATTTACAGAAATCGACCCAGACAACTCCATGCTCTGCTGAAAGAAAGATTACAGAACTAAATGGCAGAAATAAAATCCTAAAATTTCACAGGTCAAGCTCGTCTCCCTCTCACATAGCTCTGCTAAAACAGAAAATACAGAAAAAAATAAATGGCAGACTAAAAATCTCTAAAATCTCTACTGGCCAAGCCCTCGGCCAAGCCCTCCCTCCTACAGATGCTAAAAACTCTCCAAAGTTTGATCTCCGGAAGAAAAGAAAAAATAAAACTAAAAATAAATGCTAAAATTCGAACCAGGGAACTCCCAGAGCAGAGGACCCTGTGGTCCTTAAATAGCCCCGGGCCTTCCTGCTTCCTGCCCCAGTCTGCACCAGGATCGCCAGCTTCAGCACATCTGCTCAGTGCACCAGGATCGCCAGCTCGGCCGCCTTCACAGCTGTTCACACCCCGCCGCGCCTGTGCTGCTCTGCACGAACCCGGCCTCTACATCTGCTTCCGTACGCATCACACATCTCACACCCACGCCTCACACAGCAGATCCAACTGCATGCGCCAGCGCTGCGCATTGCACCGGCCTTCAGCAGTTGCCGCCATCACCAGCCGTACATCGCCAGCCAGCTGTGACCGCCCTGCACGGGAGATCCATCTGCCGTGCACAGGATCGCCACGCCAGCTCCCCTGCTGCGCACGAACCGCCTTCCAGCCGCACAGCACCACCATCGCACCGCGCCTCCTCCATCACCAGCTCCTGGGCGCTAGCCTCCATCGCCTCTGCACACTACCCATCCGCAGGCAAGCCACCCAGCCGCCAGCTCAGCACACATGGGCGCTGGCCGCCCATGGTTCTAGCCGCTCAGCCCTGGGCGCCGCACCGCCTTGCCCAAGCCTGCTCTTCCTGGCAGCGCCCTGGCCCAGCCGCAGCTCCTGCATCTGCCGCTTCACCTCATGCCCCACATCTGGAGCTCAACAGAGCTCCTCCATCGCTCCACGCACGGCCGCAGCTGCTCTCCTCAGCAGCAGATCACCTCTGCACCTGCTTGCTCTGCTGGCCGCCTAAGCCCAACACTCCCCAGCCGCCCTGGCCTTCTAGTGGGTTCCTGTGAGAAATATAAGAAAGGTTTAAGTGGAGTATTAAAAACAATTTATTTATTTTAATAAGATTGATGGGATAAATGGTATGATGGTTTTTATTTAAGTTGAGAGATTGATGTAATGGCACAATGGATTTATGAGGGGGTGGGGTATGTGTCATGTTTGTAGAGGGTGGGATATTCATTTAAAATTTATTTAAAATCTACTTTATTTATGAACTAATATTTACAAGAATTTATGTACAATATTTGTAAAAAAGAAAATTAGACAATTTATTCAAAATGGATTGAATTTATTTAATGAGAGTCTACTATGTGTTCTACCAAAACTAATATGCTCAAAAATCTATTTAGGGGTGAAATGAAAATTAAATTCAAACTGCACATTATTTACAGATAAAAGATGTCTAAAATTACTAAATGTATGAAATTTAACACTAAAAATTTAGTAATTATCAATGATCCGGTGAACCCACAAGAATGGGCAGCTTGGCCCCCTACATTTTCTCAATATGTTCCCGATGTACAGCCTCCAATGACGAATGACGATTAGGCTCCACCAATAGGTCATTTTGGGGAGGATCTAACAACTACTGTTGATGCCCAGAATCCTAATTCAATGGTTCGGGCGATCAAGGAGCGTGAGGACCGGCGTCCTGATGTGTATGATCAATCCCCTTATGTATGGGAGAAACCCGTTACAATGTCTGAGAAAGAAAAAGTAGTGGTAAGTCTCTAATCTATTATGTTACTCCATAACCTATTATTCCATTCATCTGAAATGAGAAAACAACCTAGGCAACACAGGAGCCAGTCACTGCAAATTGGGTGTGTAAAGGGGAGTTGAAGGACGAGCAGAATGCCATTGTCGACAGCTTCCTTGAAACGTGTGGAAGTGTCGACAGTGAATCTGAGTAAGTTTCTTGAATTTGTATGATTTCATATTTATTTCTGATTTAACGTATTTGTATGTTTTCAACCTCTATAGTTTTGGAGTTTTTGAATTTGCAAATGGTCTGGTCATTCAGAAGTCATACGTTCTAAACCTCCTTTACGGATGCATGACAGAAGACACAGTTTGTGTTTCACTTATGTTTTTATGGATAAAGTCCCTTGAAAGCCAGGTTCATTATACTGACTATGGACCATATACAGGTTATTGATGGATTGATTTACCTACTGAAAATGAAGAAGAACACTGGAAATATTTATCACAAGTGGGTTTGTTTTCCAACTATTGTGGTAAATCATATCCACGGAATGTCATGCTCAACGCAAGAGAAGGCAGCACAACTGTTGCAATGTTGTTATGAGAATGAATATTTGGAGGCCCTCCAAGAGAACAAGTGGCTATTCTTCGTGTTACACTCTTGAAATCACTGGCATTTATTTGCGGTGGACATGGAGAATCATCAAATGATGTCATATAATTCATTGAAAAGTGGGCCCATACACAAGGCCTCTGCAAAAAAATGGGTAAGTATCTCAAATATTTTCTTTCAATTTTCTTGCTGTTGAATTTTTTTTTTTTTTTTTGCAGGCCACAACTGTCAGGCGAATGTTGACGGAGTATGGGGCATTTCCGGATGCTGCTAAGTGGGAACTACACTTTGATAGCTAATGTCCTCAACAAGCATCTGGTAGCCTCAATTGCGCCATTTATGTAGTAAAATACATTGAAGCGTTGATTAGGAGGGCATTCCCTGGATGGACCTTTAATGAGCATGATTGTAATTTCTTCAGAGATCGTTTTGCGGCCTTGTTGTTAGAACTTAAGAATCAATGAAATGTTTCTTATGTGATGCTTATTTTTGTTACATGGAATGAACATATTTGTCACTGGAATGTTTCTATTTGTCACTGAAAGATTCCATTTGTCACATGAATCTTTCTATTTGTCACTGGAATCAATGTATTTGTCACTGAGAGGAATGTATTTGTCACTGGTTTGGCCCTATTTGTCACTAGAATTCTTATGTCTTTGTCACATGAGTCTTTCTATTTATCACTGAAAACTTTCTATTTATCACTGAGAGTAATATATTTGTCACTAGTCTGGTCCTACTTGTCACCGGTCTAGTCATATTTGTCACTGGAATTCTTGAGTCTTTGTCACAGGAATCTTTCTATTTGTCACTGGAATCAATGTATTTGTCACTGAGAGGAATGTATTTGTCACTGGTATGGTCCTATTTGTCACTGGAATTCTTGAGTCTTTGTCACATGAATCTTTCTATTTGTCACTGGAATCTTTCTATTTGTCATTGAGAGTAATGTATTTGTCACTGGTCTGGTCCTATTTGTCACTGGTCTAGTCCTATTTGTCTCTGGAAATCTTGAGTCTTTGTCATAAGAATCTTTCTATTTGTCATTGGAATCTTTCTAGTTGTCACTGAGAGGAATGTATTTGTCACTGGTCTGGTCCTATTTGTCACTGGAATTCTTGAGTCTTTGTCACAGGAATCTTTCTATTTGTCATTGAAATCTTTCTATTTGTCACTGAGAGTAATGTATTTGTCACTGGTCTGGTCCTATTTGTCACTGGTCTAGTCCTATTTGTCACTGGAATATTGAGTCTTTGTCACATGAATCTTTCTATTTGTCATTGGAATCTTTCTAGTTGTCACTGAGAGGAATGTATTTGTCATTGGTCTGGTCCTATTTGTCACTGGTCTAGTCCTATTTATCTTTGGAAATATTGAGTCTTTGTCACATGAATCTTTCTATTTGTCACTGGAATCTTTCTAGTTGTCACTGAGAGGAATGTATTTGTCACTGGTCTGGTCCTATTTGTCACTGGAATTCTTGAGTCTTTGTCACATGAATCTTTCTATTTGTCACTGAGAGTAATGTATTTGACACTGGTCTGGTCCTATTTATCACTAGTCTAGTCCTATTTGTCACTGGAATTCTTGAGTCTTTGTCACAGGAATCTTTTTGTTTGTCACTGAGAGTAATGTATTTGTCACTGGTCTAGTCTTATTTGTCACTGGTCTAGTCCTATTTGTCACTGAAATTCTTGAGTATTTGTCACATGAATCTTTCTATTTGTCACTGGAATCAATGTATTTGTCACTGAGAGGAATGTATTTGTCACTGGTCTAGTTCTATTTGTCACTAGAATTCTTGAGTCTTTGTCACATGAATCTTTCTATTTGTCACTGGAATCTTCTTATTTGTCACTGAGAGGAATGTATTTGTCACTGGTCTGGTCCTATTTGTCACAGGTCTAGTCCTATTTGTCACTGAGAGGAATGTATTTGTCACTTGTCTGGTTCTATTTGTCACTGGAATTCTTGAGTCTTTGTCACATGAATCTTTCTATTTGTTACTAGAATCTTCCTATTTATCACTGAGAGGAATGTATTTGTCACTGGTCTGGTCCTATTTGTCACTGGTCTAGTCCTATTTGTCTCTGGAAATCTTGAGTCTTTGTCATAAGAATCTTTCTATTTGTCACTAGAATCTTTCTATTTGTCACTGAGAGGAATGTATTTGCCATTGGTCTAAATAATCTGTGTATTTGTCAAGTTTACATGTTCCCAGTCAAAATTGTGTATTTTATAGCCAAAAATTGATATTTATCAGAGTGTTTCTTTTTTTTCTTTATACTAAGATTAGACTTTCTCAGCCAAAGTTCATTTTTTATGGTGCCAAAAGTTGATATCGTTCAGCTCAAAATTAGAATTTTTCAGCCAAAAGTCAATATTTGTCCAATTTAGTATTTTCAAATCAAAAGTCAATATTTTTCAGCCAAAAGTCAATATTTGTCCAAAGTTAGTATTTTCAAATCAAAAGTCAGTATTTTTTCAGCCAAAAATCAATATTTGCCAAAAGTTAGTATTTTTAAATCAAAAGTCAATATTTCTTAGCCCAAAATAAAAATTTCAGCCAAAAGTCACCGGTCTGGTCCTATTTTGTCACTGAAATTCTTGAGTCTTTTTTACAAAAATCTTTCTATTTATCACTGGAATCTTTCTATTTGTCACTGAAAGGAATGTATTTGTCACTGGTCACAAAAGCTTTGCTATTAAATTTTATTATAAATAATTAATTTAAAAAATTATAATTTTTTATTTTAAATAATTGGAATTTTATATTCTAAATAATATGTTATGTCTCACATATATATTTTATAAAAAAATCTCATTCTACTCGTACGTAAGACCTAAGCCCCATCACTCCTTTACGTTTCACACATTCTCGCCCTCCTCAGCCCCGCTTTCAAGTCCCCTTCACCACCTAGGTTTCCGTCGAACCTGGTCCAGCAAACCTGCTCCGGCGGCGTGGGAGCCTTTGGTGATCCTGCTTTGGCTCTCCTACTTAGGTAACCCTTCTGCTCCCATTTCCCCTCCTGCTCTGGTTCCCCCTCCGTGCGACCCCCGTGGTGGCGCATCCTGATGCTTCAATCTCCTGTGTCTCAGATGGAAGTTTCTTTCTTTGAATGTGATGCTCATCTCTTTTTACAGTGGTGGGTGGCGGGGTAGACTCCAAGATATGGATCGTATTCCTGGATTTTTTACATTCAAGAATGATGCGTATGTAATTCCTTTGCATAGAGGTATGAAACTTTGTAGCATAGTTAATGATGTTTGCAGAAGATGGACACTTGTGAAAGAGCAAGTGGAATTAAAATGCCGCATTTCGGAGATGAGTAACTCTTTCATGAAATTGTTAACTGGAGAGGATATTGATAGAATAATTGACATGCATGAAATCCTCGGACAAAAATTGATTAACATCGATGTTAATGTGTCCAGCTCGGAGGAGATTGTAACTTTCAGGTCAGCAAATCTTTGAACTTTTGAAATATTGTAGCTATTTGTGTTTTAACAAATGCCATATTTATGCGGTATCAAATTTATTTGCAGAGCATCTTCTGCCAAAATGGCGAGCCCAAGCCAATCTCCCATTTCACCTCCACTGATGAGATGTATGAGAGGACATGGTTATTGCATTGTGAGAACTAGCAAAACAAAAAGAAATCCAAACAGAAAATTCTACATATGCAAGGTATGCTTATCAGTTTTTCATGTATTACATGACATGTTATTACATGACATAATATTTCCTGTGGTCTTTTATAGGATGCTAAATGTGATTTTTTCATGTGGTGCGATGAAGTGCAAAACTTTGTGGATTCACAAATAACTTGTGGGAAAGATGAGAACGTGAAAAATCTAGAAAATCGAGTTGCAAGGTTGGAGGATGAGCGAAGGGATTTAAATTGCATTGTAAACAAAACTAAAATGGTTGTAAAGTCTTTACCAAAGGCATTTTCATTTTTGAACATTGTGGATGCAGATGGGGATGATGGGAGTGATAATGACTAACAATTCAGGTGTTATTTTTTTTATTTCAATTTCTATTTGTATATTTTATGTACTCAATACTTACCTTCAAATCTTAAGGTCAGCTTGTGGTGACAAATGCAAAATTTACATAACAGATAATTGTTCAAATAGGATCATATCCATGCATTTCAATGACAAATGCCAGATTTGGTTCAAAAAGAATTATATAACAGATAATGGTTCTTTTACATATCACTGAAGTTTATAGGTCATTGTGTTGCAAAGAATGATACTTCACCAACTTGGTCATAGTTTGCAGCAGTGGGTGTTTGAATGCACTTCTTGGAAGCTCTGCTCCGTTTTCTGATTTTCTCAAGGGCAGATGGTATCCGTTTCTCACATTTTCTTCCTTTTGTTGATGCTCTTGGTGGATCTTGTATATGACAATTCGATGTAGAATCTATTCTTGTGTTCGATTGCAAAGACAACCCATTCATAGACTCGATTACTTTCCTAAGATTTTTTGGTATTTCAGCTACTGCAATATCATAAGCTTCCTCTGAGCAAGAAGCTGCTTCAGCCACCTTCATGAATTTGAATATCAAGTTGGTGTACCGTGATGATGAACATTTCTTCTCTTCCTTTTGAACATCAAATGACTGACATGCATGTCTATACCGCATATCTTTGCACCATCTTTGCAAGAAGTACTTATTTGGTATACTGTCAATTCCGACATATTGCAATGGTAGTAAGGCATGTCGGCATAAGAACCCCTTAAATTCAAAGGATCTACAAGAGCATTCCACTTCTTTTTCCCATTTTTGGCAATTGACAGTATACTCTTTTTGCATCTCCTTACATATACCTTTCAATTTAGCACGTTCAAATGACTTTACTCTCAACGTCAACTTACTTTCATCTTCACAAATACGCTGTGGGTGACAAGCAGCGACCTCTATCAATTCTTGCTGGAATTTCTGAAATATAGACCTAGTATATATTGTGGCAGTTTGTTTCTCAAATGGAGAACAAGTTTTTAGATATGCTTCTGTATCCATGGACTTCAAATCTACTTTGTTTTCTGCATCAAACCTGCTTTCAAGTGCCACTTGGTATTTCACAATGAACTCAGATATAGTAGTTTTCACTGTGACAAATCCATCAAAAAAATAGTTTATACTCTCACTTCGTTGAGAGGTAGACATACCTACAAACACAAAACATAGTAAATATAACAGATAAAGCAAATAACAATAGACAATAGTAGTCAATAATAACCTACCAGCAAAGAATGTGTCCTTCAAAAAAATAGGTGCCCACTTTCTACGACATTCGTACAAACTTTTCAGCCATTCATTTTGCATGGCAATTTCATACTTCGTTATCAATTCATCCCACTTTTCTTCAAATTCAAAGGTGGACGTTGTGTCATAGATGCAACTTTGAAAGTCATTCATGAAATGTGGATTGGAGACGCATATGTGGCCAATTTTTTCAGGTACCTTCTTCATTATATGCCAAAGACAAAAACGATGTCGTGCCGTTGAAAATACTTGGGCTATTGCAACCTCCATAGCCTTGTCTTGATCTGTGATGATTGCCTTGGGGTGAATGCCACCATTCGCTTCTAGCCAACAATTAAAAAGCCATACAAAACTTTCAATTTTCTCATTGCTTAATAGTGCACATCCTAAAAGAATAGACTGGCCATGATGATTTACTCCCACAAATGGTGCAAATGGCATTTGATATGTGTTTGTCAAGTATGTTGTATCGAAACAGATGACATCCGCAAAGTATGTACAAGATGTTCTAGACCTACCATCAATCCAAAACACATTCCTTAATGTACCATTGTCATTAACAGCTATAGTGTAAAAGAATGTTGGATCCCTAACTTGCATTGTCTGAAAATTGTTTATCATTGTCTTTGCTTCACCCTCCTTCCATTGTGTTTGCCTTTCTTTATCAAGAAAGTTTCTGCAGTCCTTCTCTGTCCACTCCAACTATCAGATGCCCCCTTCCTTTTTGCCATGGCCGAAACAATATTGGATATGGAAATACCAACACTACGCATGTTCAGAATCTCAGCTTTCTCCGGGGTACAAATTTTACGATGTGATCTCAAATACATAGCAGCTGTAGGATGAAGAATGTGATTATGCTCCAAAATTATATCATACATTATGTAGGTGTTTGTGTCTTTGTCATATCTAACCCTCACCGATGCCTTACATCCAATCTTAGAAGAATCTTTGTGGCTTATCGTTTCTTTGCCCCTTCTAGATTGACCACAACGATGATAATTGAACCTCTTGTATTTAAACACATCATTCTTTCTTCTACTGTCAGTGACTGTTATGCCAAATCCTACTCGTTTAGCATAGGCATTGTAGAATTTCTGTGCATCTAAAATAGTTTGGAAAATCATGCCCTCAAAATGTTCAAAATTTTTTGATTCTCCCTTATCATTATTCAAATCATCCTCTACTTCAGGTGCTGCCAAATGCATTGAAAGAATAATAAAACAAGTTTAGAGAGACAAATAAAAGATTTCAGTGACAAATAGGTTGACATCAGTGACAAATAAAAAGATTCTAGTGACAAATACAAAGATTTTAATTTACATAGACTTAGAATTGTAGTGACAAATAGGTTCATTTGAGTGACAAATACATTCCTTTCAGTGACAAATAGAAAGCAACCAGTGCCAAATACATTCCTTTGAGTGACAAATAGAAAGATTCTAGTGACAAATACATTCTTTTCAGTGACAAATAGAAAGATTCAAGTGACAAATAGAAAGATTTCACTTTACATAGACTTACGAATTGTAGTGACAAATAGAAAGATTTCAGTGACAAAGACATTCTTTTCAGTGACAAATATAAAGATTCCAGTGACAATTAGAAAGATTTCACTTTACATAGACTTACGATTTGTAGTGACAAATAGAAAGATTCCAGTGACAAATACATTCTTTTCAGTGACACATATAAAGATTCCAGTGACAAATACATTCCTTTCAGTGACAAATATGTTCCTTTGAGTGACAAATACATTCATTTCAGTGACAAATATATTCATTTGAGTGACAAATAGAAAGATTTCAGTGACAAATATATTCCTTTCAGTGACAAATACATTCATTTGAGTGACAAATAGAAAGATTTCAGTGACAAATACAATCATTTCAGTGACAAATAGAAAGATTTTAGTGACAAATACATTCCTTTCAGTGACAAATACAAAGATTCCACTTTACATAGACTTACGAATTGTACTGACAAATAGGTTCATTCCAGTGACAAATACATTCCTTTTAGTGACAAATACAAAGATTTCAGTTTACATAGACTTACGAATTGTAGTGACAAATATGTTCATTCTAGTGAGAAATACATTCCTTTCAGTGACAAATACAAGATTCCATTGACAAATAACTAAGAGTACATAGCATTCAAAAAATAATAGAAGAAGTTTAGAAACAAATAGAAAATTCTAATGACAATTAGCTAAGAGTACATAACATTCAAAAAACAATAGAAGAAGTTTAGAAACAAATAGAAAATTCTAATGACAAATAACTAAGATTTATTAATTGATTATAGTGGCAAATGGAGTACAAATAACAGTCACAAACAGATACATATCCACTTACAATTGCAGACAAGTGCAACATCCTTGTTCTCTAAATCAGGGCATCCCAGCACAGATCTTAGTTTGTTAACTTCGTCATTACTCTCATGTCCAACATCCTTGTTCTCTAAATCAGGGCTTCCAGGCACTGATCTTATTTCGTTAACGTCGTCAATAATCTCATTATAACAAATCTCACTGCTTCTTCAGAAGGTCCTCCAAGAGTCTGTTGTGCTTCTACATTTTGTTCGGGAGGTACTTCTGGGCTCTGATAGAGTACTTCTGCTCTCTTATCATCGTTACTTGCATGCAGCGGACCATGTGCCGTCGAGACGTAATGCATGAACGACGTTGTGTATGGCGTCATGAAGGGGTATAACAATGACCTACTTATCTGATAAGGTGGCATAAATGGTGGTGGCATCACTCCCGCCGGCGCAGTACACTGCATCGCCAAATTCTCCCCAGAGCTGGACTGAGCTGTACTCTGCATGGCATTACTCTTCTTAGTAGCCATGGATGAAGAAGACAGCACGAGAAAGATCACTGGATTTGTAGAGAGATGATCATTGGATTTGCAGAGAGGATGGTAGGTTTTTCGTGGGAGAGGATGGTTGCAATTTTCGTGGGATGTTGCAATGGAGGAGGCTCTTCTCTCAGATTATTTTGACACAAAAGGCGGGAAGGGAAAAATTGGGTTTAAAAAAATATCTCACACAATTGCGGTTTTGTGACCGTGGCGGTTCATGATGAAACGCCTCGGGAAGCCGCGTAGCAGGCGGCGAGGCGTAAGGGCGGTTGACGTGGGCGGGTTGCAACGTGGGCGAATGAGCAGCCACCCGGTGATTCCAGCGTGGCGTTTTTGACCGTCCATACGTGCATAGACGATGGACTGAGAATCCATGGGCACAAGATAAATCAGCCATATAAAGAAATGCAAATGGCTAAGGAGTCAAACTAGAGAAGAGGATCAAACAAAAACAGATTGCACAAGAACACTGCCATAAAGAAATTGAGATGGAGGCCAACCGCTATGGAGATGGACTGCACATCATAAAAATTGTAATTTGGAAGATGCACATTTCAAATAGATGTGCAGATAGGCTGTGGAACACAAGCTACAACAACAACTCCATAACCAAAGTTTGAGGAACCCAGTGATCTTTCTTTGGCTCTGATCAACACCTCAGAGACCTGGCAAAGTCGAGCAATCTGTAGAAGATCCTTGTACAACTGAAGCACACGATCTTATATGCAAAAGAAACTAAAACAGAGAACCCAATACTAACCGAGGTCAAAGCAAAATAGCATAACCCAAAACGATGCAAAGGCAGGAGGCGTGATGGGGTGGGTGGAGAAAACGACAGATCAACGAAATTTGTGGTGTAGATAAGCAAAAAGAAGGATGAAGGTGGCAACTAAACAATGCTTGAGCGAAAGGGGAAACTAGAGAATACAAGAGGAAGAGATGATAGTGGAGAAGGCAAAGAGATGATTACGAAAGAGCGGAAGGGATCGAGTATTGAGCAATGAAAGGGGATCTAGAACGAGACAAGAATAAACGTAGGAAGAAGAAGTACTATAGGGGGCGGGAGGGAGTGCCGGAAGTGGCGCTCCTCCCGCCCCAACAATCCACCACATGTGGCGGTAAAAGTTCCGCCAAACATGTCGACGACAGATCCACCAAAGATCGGCGAGAAAGACCATCAACAATCGATGACAAGGGAGGTTCACAACCTACTACGAAGGATCCTATTCCTATCCGACAAGTCAGAAATGTTACACTACACTTCACCATTACCATTACGTGAGAATAGATATTGGTCTTTACGATAAATTATTCGGCTAAACTATATGCATCAAAATAAATTAAAAAATGGAGCCGGCTAATATCCACGTACGACAACCATGGATTCTCGAAAATTGGGAAAACTATAACCGGCAGGGCTGGACGGAACGGACCGACTCACGCTGGTTCGGTAATCCAGGTCCAGTGGCATTCCGGTTATTTCTCTCCCAAACGAGGGCTATCTTTCAATGAGCCACTCTCTGCAACCCTTAAAAACCCTACCCCGTTCTCCCCGCCGCCGCCCGCAGCACTCGGTGGACCAGTTCCAAAAACCCTAATCCTAGACGCCGGGATCCCTCCGCCCTCCCCGCCGCCATGGGACGCGTCATCCGTGCTCAGAGGAAGGGTGCCGGATCGGTCTTCCGATCCCATACCCACCACCGGAAGGGCCCCGCCCGCTTCCGCTCGCTCGACTTCGGCGAGCGCAATGGGTACCTCAAGGGCGTCGTCACCGAGATCATCCACGACCCCGGCCGCGGCGCCCCCCTGGCCCGCGTCACCTTCCGTCACCCCTTCCGCTACAAGCACCAGAAGGAGCTTTTTGTCGCCGCTGAGGGCATGTACACCGGCCAGTTCGTGTTCTGCGGCAAGAAGGCCAACCTGATGGTGGGCAACGTCCTCCCTATCAGGTCCATCCCCGAGGGTGCGGTCGTCTGCAACGTCGAGCACCATGTTGGTGACCGCGGCGTCTTCGCCCGTTGTTCCGGGGACTACGCCATCGTCATAAGCCACAACCCCGATAACGGAACCTCCAGGTGATCACTGTTCTTGGTTCCAAGTTTACTTTTTATCTTTTGTTTGCTTTCACGGGATGGCTTGATGATAGATCAGTTAGAGTTTGCTTTATTCCGGATAGTATGTTGTAGATCAGGTTATAGCTTGCTGGATCTGAGATGTTAGATGTTTATCAACCTTTTGATCAGGTATATGAATCCAATTTGCCATCCCGTGGCTCCAGTATTCCGTTTATTCTTCGCATTTGTGTTTCAGCTGTTGATATCTCTGAGAAAAATTACGGTTTGTTTTACTCGATCCGTTGGTGCAATGTGCTGTTCCTTTTTTGGCTTTATGTTTACTCTGAATCTGGTTGCAACTCTATGGTAGTTCAAATGTTTTTCTGTGGATACTAATGCGTAAAGAATGTAAGTTTGGATTTTTTTTTTCATTTAAGAATCTAAGATGTGGCTTAAGCTTTCAATTAAGCATCTGCTCTTTGTTCTTGAACCCTTCCATTTGATTTTGTTGAGCTGGCACTTTGGATTTGTGAAGACATTGACTAAATTTAACTCATGTAGAATGAAATCGGAAAATGCACGAAGCTAGTTGTTGATGCTGTCAATAAGCCATGTTGCACTTACCGGTGCACAGCTTGTAATCATATTTGGAGGGTTCGACAGAAAAGGATAGGAATGGGAATGTCGGAAGTCTTCCTACATCAAAGAAAGGAGACACAAGAAGACAAAGTACCATTGTGCTTGTACCAAGAAGTCAAAGGTTCCCAAATTTCTAGAAAGTTTGATGAATCGCATCTCTGTTTTTTAGAAGATATATTTATTGAAATGTGTCCATTACCAGAATGGGTTTGGGTAGAACATCCTAGAACCTCAGTTTCTGTTGATTGTTTTTGTTTTGTTTTAAATTGCAGTAATGTGCAGCAGTTGACAGTAAGTGATTTTTTTGGGCGAATAACCTGGTGATCGTCGTAGTTGGTTCTGATTGCTTTGTGTGTGCCTTTTCTTTTTTTAGCGTTTTTTGGCATATGTTTTCAGAGTGTTGTTCTATACTTGTGTTTCAACTACATTCATCTTATCTAAAGTTCATAATGACATACCGCGTTGCTATATGCTGTTCTACTTGTTCCACATTTGGCCATTTTGTAAGATAATTCCCAACCTAAGCTTTAATCGACACTCATTAAGGAGGTTACTGTTTCTGTTCCTGATTTTCTAGCCCCTTGCAATTTTCATTCACCATTTGCACAAAAAGGAGTATGGATAAAGATAGACTTGATCAAAATTGTGTAGAAAGATAAGAGTATGTACTATTATGTACCCCGTTTCTTTGGGGGTTTACAAGAATGGATAGCTGTAGATTTTTTTTCATGCGTATACCAGCAGACTAAATCGGATACCGAGTATGAGAAGCTTGCTGAGGCAGGCATTCGTCATGCGGGGTCTCCCGTGCCATTCTTGTATGGTTTCTGATCGTGCATCCTATGTGCTTGAAGATTCGCAACATGATTGTTTTCTTTATAGACGAGAAATTCTTGTACAAGCGAAATTCATGTTTCTGCATTTCTTGTAGTTTGGGTCTTACTTTAAAGATTGCTCATTATTGTTGTTGATTTCAACTGTTAGCATTACATAAATGGTAGAAGATTGTCAAGTTTTTTTGAAGTTACAAAAATTATGGTTCATGATGCATTTGTTATAGGTATAGCAAGATGAAGTTTGCATTTCAGATTGTTTTCACCATCAACTGTGGATTACTTTCTGTCATAAAGTCTTGCATTCAACCTGGTACATAATATTGACTCTCTGGTTGCTTCAACCTTGTGCTTTGTCAGGATCAAGCTCCCATCTGGGGCCAAGAAGGTTGTTCCAAGTGGATGCCGTGCCATGATCGGCCAGGTGGCCGGTGGTGGCAGGACTGAGAAGCCCATGCTCAAGGCCGGCAATGCATTCCACAAGTACAGAGTGAAGAGGAACTGCTGGCCTAAGGTCCGTGGTGTTGCAATGAACCCTGTGGAACATCCTCATGGTGGTGGTAACCACCAGCACATTGGACATGCCAGCACAGTCCGCCGTGATGCTCCCCCCGGGCAGAAGGTCGGTCTTATCGCCGCCAGGAGGACAGGTCGTCTTCGTGGCCAGGCTGCGGCCACAGCTGCCAAAGCAGAGAAGAGTGCTTAATCCAACCAAGTTGCTCTTGTTTACAAGTTTCAGGGTCCTGATGAGATACTACTTTTGTGGTCTTTTAGCTATGTTGGTCTGCTATGCAATTTTATTGACTTCGGTTTAAGATTAGTACTCTTATGAACATTTCTGTGTTTCTGATATCTGCGATTTATTTATATTCTCATCGTTTTGGTACTCATTGTTCGGTTAGGATTATAATAATATTCCTCCATCTCCTTCCATGGAGTATTGTCAATGGTCCGAAGGAAGCAGGGTTTAGGCTTTCTGTGTGAAGGGTAGACTTGTTGGAACCAGGATATGAAGCGTTCTACTAACTACTAAGTGTGCTGCAAAGAACACCGTAGGATATCGGAATCATGCTACTTATGTTTGGAGTATGATCGTTAAATTTATTTTCCGGCTTTAAAAACCTTTTTGGGCATCTCTACCCGTGCTTTCGTTCTGTGCAAAATTATGGAAAAATCATAGTTGGGACTTGGGAGTGCAGGGATCTAAAAACAGTGATCCTAAAGTGAGAAAATATCATGGAAAGCTCATGATTTCGAGCCCGTCCGGTGTTTCAGCGCCGGAAGGCCAATCGTCATTATTTCCTTTGAGAAGTCATCACTGCGTTTATTGCACTTGTTTTGCTTTCCATTTAGTTTCATTCCTTTCTATATCGTGACCCACGGCAATCTGTTAACCACACACTCACCTCTTCGTTCAATATGAAATTAGATGATAAAAAAAATAAATAATTTAAGTTCAATATCTCTTGAATTAAGGAATGCTGGACTTCTGACTTTTTAATCACAAATTAAACTGTTGAGACGCTAGTGGCAAAGAGTGAATAAAAAAAAGTCATTGGTAAAAAAAGACTAAAAAAGTAGTATAATCGTATTGTATAATGATATTTTTTTGTTATATGATAGCTAATCTTCGGTCTTTGTAATGTGGTTAAGATTCTCCAACGTACAACTTAGAACTTTGAATATCTCACCCTATATTATCTTAAAAAAAATTCTTCTCTGTATATAGGGATGTCCATTGGACTTAGTTGGTTTGGAGACCCAGCCTTCTTTAAACTGGGCTCTGTCGGCCCATTAATATATTCCCTGGGAAGGGCCAGCGCTTCATTGATTTGAGACACATGAAAGCTGGGCCCAGTTGTCATAAATTGGTCATGGATCCAAGGTCGGGCCTATCTTTTGAAACCCGGGGTTTGGCCAGATCCAGGCCGGGCACGGCTCATTGACACCCTTATATATCTTGCAGTCAAAAGATACACAGGCTGATGAAAGGCTACATTTTGACCTGTACTTTCAATATGAAAAATTACTCGCATATGGAATTTTTATAGTGCCATTAGTTGAATTTTCCTCTGTTAGAGTCATTCATGAAACTTCTCATAAAGTGGCTAAATAAATTAGTAAACTATTAATATTAGGGGGAGTTGAAAGATGGAAGGATAAGAAACTCTTTTTTAAAGTGAGTGGCGTTCGGGCCATACGATATCTGATGGGTGAGAAGAGTAAGCGATAGTGGATGATTATGTCACAACTGGTCGAGCTTTCAATGACGGTTCATCTAATTTGGATGTTCTCTCCCCAAATCCCTTGGAATTGTGTTTCTTAGTCTTCTTTTAAGAGCAAGTACTTCAAATTTTATATTTTTTCGGTTTACCTGAGGCTTTGTTTAGAAAAATAGTCCAATAATGAATGGTAAATATATGTGAGGTACTAACATATATCTTTCAGACTTGGGAACAATAGGAGAGCAGGTCTTCGACCCTAGTGTTACTAAAATTTTGTTTAATTTTATTATGTCTTCTTATTTTAAGTGATGGGGCGACAGTATACCCTATGGGTAGGTACACGTGGAAGGAACCGTTTAGCAGCAGTCATATATTCTATATTTTCAAACCATTCCATAAAATATCTTAATCAGTGCATTTCAGAATGCCTAGTAGAATATCTTACTTTTTTTTAAAATGGGAATTTATTCAGAAAAATAAACAGAGGGTTAAAAGCCACTTATAGCATCAAGAGGCATTAGTAAGAAAAGGGTATGACCCTTCATACAATGTAAAGACCAATCCAAAGAATGAAAAAGAAAAACTAAATTGAAGAATTATGCGGTAAAACAAATAAAAATTTTAAGCGGAGGTGAAGATTACCTAATAATTATAAAGATGAACAATCCCAAAGATAATGTATGACGAAGTAGTGATTGAGGATGAAGACTTAGACGACAAGAGCAACGATTTTCATCATCATCATCTTCTTCCTAATCATACTTCTTTAGTGGATAATCGTTGTCCCAAGTCTTATAGGCAGCAAGAAAGGTTCATTCTTTAATGAAATTTGAGTTTGAGCCCCTTGAGGGATAAACTAGAGAACATTAATTTAGAGCGTAAGGATGCTAATTGGATCCCTAAACATTTGACTCCATGAGTTTTGCAAATATTAATAAAGTCGAATCTACAATTAAATAATCAATAACAACAGTTCGAGGAAGACTATTGTGAGGAGGGCTTGGAGAACGAGTCCAGGATAAACAGATTCGAACACTACCTTTGCGTCTTGGACGAGAGATGAACTTCCGACATTCGAAGAAGAGTTGACTATTAGAGAAGAGGAGAACAATGGACTCAACATTTTCACATTTTGACTCAGTTGAACATTGCACTAATGGACAAGGAAGCTCTTCAAAGCCATGGCGAGGCCTCAGCCGAGGGCTTCGCCATAGCAAGACCATAGGAGAATCAGTAGGCACATGAACCACCTTTCCTATTGACTAGACTTGCAAATCTTTGATAAAATCATCATTAGTAGGGCTGTAAACGGATCCGGATATATCCGGATCCGATTCAGATTCGTATCCGATTAAGCATATCCGTATTCGTTTAAGAGAGATCCGACGGAGCGGATACGGATATTAGCCGAATAATAAACGGAGCGGACGCGGAAATAGGAGATCCACTCCGTTTAAGATCCGATCCGAAACTGAATTAATTCTGACCATTGGATCATGGATCTAATGGTTTATAATGTTATATATATATAACCCTACACTAAAAACCCTAACTCCCCTTCCTCAAATCCAAACCCGATCGCCCTTAGCCTCTCGGCGGCTCTGCCCCTCGCCATGGCAGGCCTCCCCGGCGCCCTCCCACCGGCGCCGCCCCCCTCCCCGCCCTCCCACCAGCGCCACCCCATCCCTCTCCCCTGCTAGCCGCCTCGTTCTCCCATCGCCATCGCTCGCGGCGTTGCTGCAGATCTCCTCGGCGTCGCCCTCACCCTAACGCCCTCGCCCCGGCGTCGCCCTACCCTCCCACTGGCGTCGCACCCCTCGCCCCTGCCGCCGCCCCCCCCCTCCCACCGGTGCTGCCCCACCCCTCTCCCCTGCTGGCCGCCCTAATCTCCCATCGGCATCGCCATTCGGGATCCTTCCGGAAGCTTCTCGACGAACTCCCAGGTCGGGGAGTTCATGATGGACCGCTTCCTCCCCGCCGCCCAGGCGATGACGGCAGGTTCCCCACAGCTCGCCGCCAGGAAGCCCCTGGTGCCCAGCCGCGACCCAGCAAGACGCACGCTTGTAGTTGTCGATGGGGCATCGTGGAGAGCCAGAGATTTGAAGGTGGCTTCGCGGTGAAAGCCTTCGCAGAGAGTCCATTACAGTCCCAAGGATCCGTGCTTTCTCCCACTCTTGGTGATCTGTGTTTCATTGAGACCACCATACCTTGTGAAACAGGTTTTCCCAGAAGATTCCCCAGAAAAGATCATGCTGTGCGTGGAAGGAAGCAGGCCTTCAAAGGCCGAAGAACACGAGAAGAAGGAAGTTGATGATGGCTTGGAGGATTATATTTTGTTCATATGAATGTTAATGTTTAATTTAGATATTATTTGTGAATTTTTTTAGATTTTTTATATCACTTAATAATTTTATTGTAATTTATGAATCTGAAGCGGATAATATTCGTATTCGCTCTGTATCCGAACATTATTCGATTAAAATATCCGCTCCGTATCCGAATCTTAAACGAACCGAATACGGATAATCGGATTAACTAATCGGATCGGAAACGGAAAAACCATATCCGCTCCGTATCCGATCCGTTTACAGCCCTAATCATTAGAATCCACAGCTTGCACTACATTTGCTTGCAAAATGTAGAAGAATGCTAATCACTGCAATTTTCCCTTTAGGATCAAAGAAGCTTTGGAAACTTGAATATCCCTCGAAGTAGCAACACTTTCAGAAATTTCCTATGCCTCACCCATCTACGCTTCTGGGATCACTCTTTCCGGAGTAAGATGAGACTAAATACCTCCTGACCCAACTTGGACATCTTGGGAGGCTGCTGTAGGTTCTTGTATACCATGTTCTTCCACCACCAACGCAGTATAAGAATTATGACAGGCACCGAAGACCATGACAAAAACTTACTGATTTCCTTATGAGGGGTGGAGGCATCATGATGGTCGTCAATAGCAGGAATCGATAAAACAGTAACAATTCGAGGGGCAACCATAACACCCCGTCACACCTTCCGACAAAGAACATGATCTTCTACTGCAACTGGCTGCTGGGTCTATGTGACATCCGTATCTACATCGAAAGGATTCAGACTAGTATTTTTCCACCTCCAAGGACCCCAATCCAAATACAACTTGGACGAGACCCTCCACACTAACCCTAGCCGTTGTGGCGTTTGAAAGATTCGAAGTAGTGGCATCAATCTTGAGGACCGAACTAATATTCCCAGCAATAGAACGCAATAAAGGCTCTTGATACAGGTTGGCAAGGAGGCTTGAGAGTAGAATCCAAACTGTGATGGTCGGAAAATTTGCACAAGGAGAGAGAGCCAAGGACCATTTGAAAAATCGGAATAAACGCCTCTGAACAAAGAGAGATTCCCTTAACAACAACAGTAGATAATCATTCTGGTCTGCAGGTGAAATTGCTTTTGGTCAAGCACACTGAGGATGAAAATCCTCTTTTAACTTGTACTAGTTAGCGATGTGCGTTC
Organism: Colocasia esculenta; assembly: GCA_014218235.1. Lineage (NCBI taxonomy): Eukaryota > Viridiplantae > Streptophyta > Magnoliopsida > Alismatales > Araceae > Colocasia > Colocasia esculenta. The sequence goes on along the minus strand of CM024762.1, from coordinate 133,602,774 downwards.
TGATCTCCGGGATCACAGAGCGGTTACGCCACCAAAGTGAATTGGAACGAGCAGAGAAACAACCTAATCGCCATCTTGTCAAAAAACACTACTAGTTTTCCATTACCCGTCGATGTAGGTGGATGAACACCAACATGCATGGGCGGAGGTGCCAAGGACGTAAGAAGGACCCGAGCGAAAGACTTTGCAGGGAGTAGTTCCAGCATCAGACAAGGGAGAAAAAGCAGGCCGAGAGGTATGGAGGGTGCCATCGCGAGTTGGGGAGTGTTCTCGGGTTTCCTAGTTCTTGTCCTGAATATCTTATTCAAATCATGAAATATCTGGTGATATCTTTTTAAATTCTAAGCTACAAAGAGTATATACATATATAGAGTTTCAAACATTGCAGATCCTTTCTTCTCAAGGCACCCTTCACATCCCATGTATAGTTCCCATCTAGTATCTACGCCAATCGCCACTATCGCTTCTAATCATCAGCTGTTGCCATGTCCTCTACATCATCTCTAGTAGTACAATAAAGAAAGATAGATGTTCTGGTCAGAATTAGATTCTTTTGTTCAACAAAATAAATATATCACATCTCATCGTATCCATCATTTCGAGATGTTTCCTCCAATATACTCAGATCATAGATAAATATAAGATCGTGCAGCGAACGTTTGGATTGACGGATTGTCTAGTGGGCCGTCTACGCAAATGGCCCATGTCACCCTCGTGACATTATACAATCCAGTGGTATCCGATGTTCGGCTGTGTATAAATTATAATTCCTTCTGCTTTTATTAGTGTAAAAATGGCATATATGGAAAAATATCTGGATTCCAACGATCACCACAGTGACCTATTTGTGCACGAAATTTTCATTCTTAAACTTTCTCACCATTCGTCTCGGAGCAGTAGCTATCAGGATTCGGATGTTTCAAGGTAGCCATCCCTACCAGCGTCTGGTCATTGGCCAGCTTCAGCGGATGAAGCAACTGCATGGGGTCCATGAGAGGTCTTCGTCCAGAAAATTGACAAGTCATTCCATCCACCCTGCAGTACATGCAAGTCCATGGAAACTTCAAGTGAGATGGCTACAGACGAACCGGTGCTTGCCAATGTGCCAACAGAGGCAATTTACTCGGACTGTGACATGAAAGAGGTAACTTATACTTGAACTATGTAAATTCTAAGGTTTCTGACTGGTAACGGTATCCTTGTCAAACTTAGAATATCTGTTTAAATAAATCCATATGCATATGTACCATTATTTGCATTTTGAGGATCGTACTAACAGGGTCTTCTGCAATTTAGAGAGAGAGAGAGAGAGATGCTTGCTGCTTCCCATGAAGGTGACAACTCGAAGAGGTGCCATTCAGGTGGAGTACGCCATATCACGGCCTCTGGGAACATCATGTTCCTGAAGCCACCAGACTTGCCTGGTGCACTGCATTAAATGGGTCCATTGGGTGCCTGATCTTATAGGCAACAGGGAGCTTCCCGGTCACAGAAGGGACACCTTAGCTGGGAACGGCAATTCCCCAAGGCACCCCAGCTGGACGGGATTCTTGCAGAGGTTTGTGAACAGTATTGGATGACAATGGAGAGGGGAGGTGGCCCTGGCGTGCAGATGATGGTCAATCCGATTCACTTCTCTCTCTCTCTCTGGGTTGTTCCACAGTTATCTACAGCATACTCCACATCTGCTACTGCCTTCTAGATGTCCTAAAAGAAATCTCATGGCTAAGATGGAAGCATTAATGATCTCTTTATTGTGAATACCTCCTCTTGAGAAGGAGAGAGAAGCTTGTGTAGCAGTTTAATGCAAGGTCCCTCATCTACCTGTCTTAAATCCTCTCCTTATAGTTGATTTCACCGTTGAGTTCTTGAGATTCTTAACTAGACAGATAGCCTGAATGGAACCTTCCAACCTAACTGTCAAGAAACCACACACCAACCCACCAATATAGGCGGAGACGTCTGGAACAAATATAGGCAAAAAAGATATTCCATGAAATTAGCAGTGTTTTTTTTTCATTTTTTTTCTTGGGGGGGGGAGTAAATGGTTTTTTATAACTTGCAAAGCTTCAAAGTTATGTCAAAAACACTCCTGAAAACAAAGGATAATGCTTTTGAGTATTTTGGAAAAGCTCCTTGAAAGAGAGCCTTTCCAACAAAAAAAAAAAGTAAAGGTGGATTTTATGCGGTAGACAGGGAGGAAGATCATGAATTTCCGAATTAGATTTATACAGGCGAGAAAGAAAGATGGAGAATCATAGGATGTGTATCATCCCTGACATGGTACCAAGGTGGACATACGATTGCTCGAGGTTAATGTGGTGGCAGCATACAGATATAGTGAATGATTGTGATAGAAGCATGTTTGCATCAAACGGTAGGGAAGAAAACCTTTTGCATCTCTTATTATCTAGATAAGCTAATGAACCCCCGTTAACCCATGGTCATTTTCAAGCTTCATTCCCAACATGCCATGGTTCCAAGGCTTTCCAACTCTCTCCTTGTTGTAATGAGATTGCCCTGCCCTACAAAGTTTGTCTGGGTGTGCTAGCTTGTCAATAAATAGGACGACTTGTGCCATAACACCTGTCTGAACCATGGTTTGGCGCATCGGAGCGAATCGGCTCGATTCGGGCGAATTGGTGCGAATCACAGGAAACCCGATGCGCGATTCGGATCGATTCGCCCGGATCCGGTCATTCAAGCGAATCGGATCCGATTCGCACGATCCGATTCGACACTGTGCGAATCGGGCGCGATTCGGCCGACACCCTTAACTGTACATTATCAATTCGCAGCGCAGCAGACCGGAGCCCTCTTTCTCCCCCTTGTTTTCATTTTTTTTTTTGGAAAAAACCCTAGATCTGCATGCCAGTCCACAAGTGGAGGGTTCCTACGTGAGTTTGAAGCCATTTGGACGTGGATTTAGAGGCATTCAAGCCTTGTTCTTCAAGATTTTTGGAGTTTCTACAGGGGTTTGAAGGTAAGTCACCATATTCCTTCATTTTTTTATTTTTTCTTGGTGTATGACTTAAATCTTCATGAGAAATGATGTTGCAAATGATTGGTGTACACTTGTAACCATTTCTCATCAAGATCTACAAATTTTTCATGTAGATTTGAAAATTTTCCCTAAATTATGAATTTCTAAATAAAAATTTAAAAAAATCTTAAAAATTTTTTGAAGAACCAAAAATTGATAAGTATAACTTCTATATCATGGTTAGAACTTGATTCCATATGAATTGGAGCTAAAATCAATTTATGTTCCCACATGATTAATAAATATTTTAAATTTAAAAAAAACTAAATAAAATGTGAAATTACATAAAATGTCTATGGTGGTGTGAATGTATTTGTATGATCATTTGATTCATGTCTATGAAAAAAATTATCATATAAGAACACTTTCTTTTAGTGTTCAAATTCTGAAATTTGAATTAATTTACTGTTAATTTATTTAATTTTATTTGTCCCTCTAGATGGCACCATGTTGGGCAGTAGACACAACTTCAAGTGCAATTATTGTAATTTTACGGGACAAGGAGGTGGCGTCTCCCGTTTGAAGAAGCACCTTGCAGGTGGTCGACTAGCAAGCTACCATGAGGTTGTAAAATAGTGTCAAGTGAAGTTAAAAAGCTTATGATTGAACACCTTAAACATGTTCGAGCAAAGACTGCAAGAAAGAGGGCGGATAAGGAGATGCAGGAGAGGATTATATCAAGAAGGGAACGATATGAAGACATTGAAGATGAAGTAGAAATGTACGTAAAATATTGGTATGATCCTGATGTGCAGGAAAGGCGAGCCAGAGCACAGACAGGGCCGAGGCATGGGAAGCTGACCAAAGGGTAGGCTACAGAGTTAGTTTTCAGGGAGCTCAACATGAGGTTGGCAGTGGCAGTGGCAGTGGCTCAGGGGTAGGGGGCGCCGGCGGAACTCAGTCCCATCGATTTTCTAATGTGGGGGATTATTTCACTCGGCCCCCTCCCACACAGACACAAGAACAAGGAAGGCATAGCAAGAGACCCACAGGTGTGCAAATAGAGGACATGGACCCTTATGTGTATCCTAGGGAGCATGGCAAGCAGACTAGGATTGAAGATGCATACAACCAGCAGGGGCCGAAATACAAGGTGGGTCGAGCAGTTGCAAAGTGGTGACACCATACAGGGTTACCATTCAATGCAGCAAATAGTCCTTATTACAAAACTGCTATACAGAAGGTTCAACGTGCAGGGCTACATGTGCAGCCTCCTACAGCTAGGGACTTGGATGGGAAATATCTTCAGGACGAAATTAATGAGATCAAGTCTTATATTGACAGTTTTAAGAAGAAATTGGAGAAATATGGTGTCACATTTGATGTGTGATGGTTGGTCGGACACCACCAGGAGTGGCCTCATCAACTATGAATACATTTTGAGCTTCTATCACAAATCTGTTGACGCATCAGATAGAGTACACAACTATGAATACATTTTGAGTTTGATGCGGGACGTTGTTCAGGAGATTGGTGAGCAATACATTGTGCAGATGGTGACGGATAATAGATTTGCCTACAAAAAAGCAGGGGAGGAGTTGATGAAGATTTATCTTCATCTTTACTGGACCCCATGAGCTGCCCACTGTGTTGATTTGATGCTGAAAGAGATTGGGACACTGCAAGCCGTGAAAATGGTGGTGGATGCGAGGCAGAAGATTACAAGGTTCATCTACAATCATCATGTTGTGTTGGCGTGGATGAGAGAGTCCACTGGTGGAGAGTTGTTGAGGCTGGCTGTCACCCGCTTTGCAACAAATTTTGTGGCATTACAAAGCTATTGAAGCACAAGGATGGATTGAAACGCATGTTTAGGGGTGATAAATGGTTGCAAAACACTTTTGCTGGAACATCGGATGGAAAAAAGGTGGAAGACATCGTCAACAGCTCAAATTTTTGGGATCGGGTGTTCAAGTTGGTTCAGATCATTGAACCTCTATATGAGGTATTGAGGGTGGTTGATGGGGATAGGAGACCTTCTATTGGATTGGTGTACGCAAAGCTTGAAGCCGCGAAGAAGAAGATCCGTGAAGTCTCACCTCGGTATGCACACTTGGTCTTGGATGTTGTTGAGGATAGATGGGACCGGCAGATGAGTAGAGATCTACATATGGTGGATAAGGAAACTGTTGATATTTTTGTAATGTACTAAGTATTAAAGTATTTTACAACCATTGATATTTTATACGTCAATTGCAGCATATTATCTCCACCCTGCATACCATTACACGCACGAGCTGGCATATGAGGATGACTTGACGTTGCTTTTACAAGAGTTGTTGAAAGATTGTCAAGAAGTCCTGTGCAAGCAGCAGATGCCATTGATGAGGTAAGTATAGGATTATCAACTTCAATCCAACAAATACTTGAATTCATATGCATGATCAATTTAATAAATGCAGATGAAGAGCTTTCGGAAGGCTATTGAGGGCTTTGCTGAGCCATCTGCCATTGCTGGTCGGGAGCGTGTTGAGGGCGGTAATATACTTTCCCTTTCATTTTTTGTCATTGCAACTTGATGGTTGAGGGCTGATTGAGTTTCACTAATTTGGTTGCAGCTGATTTGGTGTTTAACTTTGGGCATACTGTGCCAACATTGAGAAAGTTGCAATGAAGATCTTATCGCAGACATCCTCATCTAGTGGATGTGAGAGGAACTGGAGTACATTTGCATTGATACACACCAAAGTGCGGAACCGATTGTCATATAGACGCTTGGACAACTTAGTGTACGTGCACTACAATATGAGGTTGAGGGTCAAACATCTCACAGAAGATCCAAAGCAGGTGTGGGACGTAGACTATGATCCTGTTGACATTGGGTTCCTACGAGATGAAGAAGATCCAATGGTTGCATGGGTTGTACGAGCAACCACAGAGCAGGGGGAGTATGAGTTAGATGAGGAGGCAGATGTTCCTGAAGATCCACCTCGCCCTAACACTTTCTTGGCAAGGGCAGTAGCAGAAGGAACAGCAGAGGAAGAGAGAGATCGTGGAAATGTGGGACAACCATACTCCCCTCATTATGACATGAATCCAGAGGCTGAGGTGGATCTTCTTGGGGACATAGAATTAGAGCATGTTGAGCGTACTATAGGTGGGAGAGTAATTTCTTCATTTCATCTTACATATTTTATCAATTGCATTTGTGCTAATGTATCATGTTGGGGGCTATTGCAGGTGGAGGACATGGTCATAATGATGATGATGATTTTGAGAGGCTGATGGAAGGCGTCCCCCGCCCACGATCTTTGAGGGAAGCACCCTCACAATCTAGAAGGAGATGGTCATCTATCTAGGTTGCTGCTCCCTCACAATCTACAAGGGTTCCCACATCATCTCAACTGGCAAAGGGAAGCAAATAGCTCAAGAATCACGCCGAAAAAAAACTAGGCAACAGTCCCGTCCCGGCCAACTAAAGGAGTTGTTATACGAGAGCCACCTCCCCCGTACAAAAAAGAAAGTTAGTTTTTTTCTGGTTGGGGATCCAAGAAAGGCAAGAAAGGTGCTACCCTTGTTGAAGATCCACTTGACATTGCCGATGCAGAGACTTTGATCCAATGCAGAGGATGACACACCGTCTCCATTGGATTCACCCCGATTGCCAATAGGGCCTCCATTATTCGATGACTACTGGTAGGTCATCATTTTGTATTGCACATTACCTCAAATGTATTTGTATTTGTGCTAACCTATCTTAAAACCATATTGCATTTACAGGTGGTTCTTCTTCAGATGCTGGAGGTGGCGGTGGTGGTAACAGTGGAGGTGGAGGTGGAGGTGGTGACAGTGGTCAGGGAGGAGGAGATGGTGACAGTGGTCATGGAGGAGGAGGTGGTGAGATGGCATTCACAGAGGAACAATTTTTCCGGGGTGCAACATAAGATACTAGTCATGGTGCTCCACTGCAATACAATAGAAGGCAAAAGTTTAGTCGTGGCGGTCATGCAGGAGGTTCTCCAGTGGATTCCAATAGCTATGAGACTATGATATCAGACTTCGAAAGGATGAGTACACAAGAGTCTGTTGGATCCTATGGCGGCCATAGCTATCACCCCGAGTCCACTAGCACAGACTACTCTAGTGGGTATACACCGTACAGTGGGTACACTGCCACAGCAGGCTACCTTGGTCCATCTCCATATATGTATCCACCTCCTGCATTTTCTGTTCCTGTTCCAGTTCAAGTTTTTGCTCCTTTGGAGGATGTACAGATGGCACAACTGAATGTAGTCCGTCTCGGCTGCCAGATGTGGGACCATTATCTCAGCCAGTTTCGACAGAGATACCATACCATGATGACATGGGATGAGTATCGTAATTTTGTGTCTCAAACAAAAAGGTTATCACATTATTGGAGAGATACCATCGGAGTCAGATGAGTCTGAGTCAGAGTTAGTGCCTAGCCAATCCCAATGGAATGCATATGATCCATATCAGCAAAGGCATTGTGGATATTAGAGTAAGTCATTGTATTTTGTATTGGAATTTGGAGTTTAATTGTTGTATTTACTTTGTGCCATGTTAATATCTTTCTATTAATGGGTTTCAATTTGTTTTCACTCTTCTAATGCTTTTTTTGATGAAAAAAATGTTTGTATAACAATTACATGATATAAATGTCATCAATATGATGAAACACATTTACAAGAGGCCTAAACCAGACATTAGTCAAAAAGGCCAGATTCTGATGAAACACATTTACAAGAGGCATAAACCAGACAATTAGTAAAAAAGGCCAGATTCAAGAGAATCGGCCAAGAAATGGGCCACAAACTAGGTTTCTGGCCGCATCCATGTGAATCGGACCGAGTCAGTCCGATTCGGTTCGGGCGAATCGAACCGAATCAGGGAGAACCCAATTTGGCCCGAATCACCGATGCGCCAAACCTTGGTCTGAACATTTTATAATACGTTAGAATTAATACAGCACAGATATGATTAAGCCGAAGAGAAATAGAAGAATTTTGCAATAAAATTAAAGTAGATTGTAAGAAAATATAAATTTATTGGCTGACAAGTATCGAAAATACAATACTTCTCATTGACTCTCAAATAATGACGTTGCTAAGAAAACACTAGCAACTTCACCACTGCTTTATTACAAAGAGAAATACTTATTGCACTTTTAAAGTGCAATGAGTGTACTTCCTATGGCTTCTTATTAGTCAATGCATTGGTGGTGCATTGTGGCCATTCAAAGGGAGCCATGGGAAGTGCATTTATTGTAGCTGTGAATGTATAATAATAATTTTTCTATTGCAAGACCCTTCTTACAATAAGTACTTCTCTTTACTTGAACATTTTTTTTTGTACTACAGCCCAGTGGTAAAGACCACTGGCTGGCCAACGTATAAACCCAAGCGCCCATGGATCGATCCCTGGGCGCCTCCCAGCCAAACCCCATGGATGTCCATTGCGCTCTACATAGCAAAGAGTCTTCTCCTTTTTATTCTCCTATACTTGGTTTTCTTGGAACGGTGAGCTATGCTCCTCTACACACTATTCCCCTTACTATATATTTTAGAGCTTTTTACACAGAAATTATTGTTATATACCACTACAAAAAAATATGCATATGTCAATGGCTGCTAGCCGCTGACGAAAGTGTAAAATCTGCTGACAAAAGTATACGTCAGCGACTAGAACATTGTTAACAGAGCCGCCGATAAAAGCTCCGTCGACTTATGATATGTCAACGGCTATTGCTTAGCCACCGACATATGAGAGAGATGTCAACGACTGTATGAGCTGCCGATATATGTGTATATATCGCGGCGGCTACAGTAGCCGCTGACATATGCGAGACTTCGATCTGTTCGTGAGAGACAGATCTGGATATAGAGTCTTTTTGGACACAAGTATCTAGGGCCACTACAGTTGGATAGAGGCTTATGGCGAGAGGTCTTAAGTAGAATGACACAGAAAAATGTTACAGACATATCCAGGAAAAATGTGGAAGAAAGTTGAGTCTAAAGAGATAAAGCGTTCAATGTAGGATAGAATTGTTTGAATTGGGTTCATATATTAAATATGGATGGTTAATAGAAAGATGAGACAAGAAAGCAGAACAAGTAAAAGAATGAACAGATTACAGCGGCTGACATATCTCTCATATGTCAGCGGCTGCTTCATCCGCTGACACGGCTCATGCAGCCGTTGACAAATACCTTTTTTTAGCTTAACTTCCTCCATTCTTATCAGGTTACAGGTCCAACATAAATAATTGGATGAAAGAAATGTGCAATTCGTGGGGCTCTGCTCCTCATTCTAAAGAGTGTGAAAAAATAGAATAAATGAATGAACAGCCACTGTGATATGTCAGTGGCTCATGCAGCCGCTGACAAATATCTTTTTTAGCTTTATACTTAACTTCCTCCATTGTTATCCGGTTACAGGTCCAACACAAATAAGTGGGTGAAAGAAATGTGCAATTCGTGGGGCTCTGCTCCTCATTCTAAACAGTGTCCAAAAATAGAATAAATGAATCAACTGCAATAATAACCTATACACAAAAATATCAGTAAGTTTTCATAAAGATAATACCTGTCTTCTGATTGACCCTGACAAATTAAAACTGCCCGAAGACTTGCTTTCTGCTGTGCATGACAGTGCTAGTTAAGCAGTAGCAGGCAATTCCATCTTCCTCAGGCTTAACCTACTTATAAACAGTTAGTGAATGAATAAGCATGCTCATTGCTCAGAGTGACAGAAGAAAGCATGGGAGAAAAGTTAACATATGAAGTACAGACAGAAAAGTGATCCGAATACATAGTTGTGCATCAATACCCCTATAACATGAATTGCATCCCATGCCCCTTCTTGCAGTAGATAATGTAATCCATTACACTATATGAGCTATAAAAATCTGTATTTTGAGTTTTGTAGGATCAATAATGGATGATTAGGCTATAACCCCAAAAGATATGGCGTTTTACAGTAAATCCCATATAGTTTCCTATCCCCTGTAGCAACTCATATTTTGTCATTACTTGTCATTTGCTTAACTTCCATGGATGAGTTGAGAGAGGAAATAAGACTAACCTGCCTTGTTGATATATAGATTCCTTCTCATTATAGCTCTATTTGTCAATGCATGATATATAGATTCTTGCTTCCTCACTTTTCCTTACAGGATGAATCTTTCTCAACAAAAACAAACATCAAGAGTACCATAGCATTTCCAAAAGAAAGCTTGCTGAAAGATACATAAAAATAACCACGAACTTCTGTGTGTTATACAAAGAAACTACAAGTCAACAGTCTATGATGTATGCCCTCTAGTGAATTCCTTATGCACACTACCAGTGAGAATCAATCATCTTGGAGCCCAAGTATCATCAACTTACAGGTAAAATAACGACTAATGTCAAAACAAGTTAAACTCCCTCATCCACTAGAAGTTTCCTGCCTACAGGCAAGAAAGGAATCTATGGTTGCTTCTTTACAAATTTATATGGAACCCAAAAGTATTAACATTTTGTCCGAATCTGCTTAGGGATCGCTTTGGTACTGTAGCAAAGTGATTATAAAGATGTAGATGCATGTTCAATGACAACATTGCCTATACCATGAATGTGCTAAATGCAAAAAAAAAAGGGGGGGGGGAGAGAGGAGTGAGATGGTTTGAATGTGCTAAATGCAAAACAAGAAGGCCACCATTAAGAGGTGGTAGAATGAGCTACAAGGACAGAGGTGAACTTGAAGAAGTCTTAATATTATAGAAAGAATTGGATATTCCAACTCACCAAATGAAATGTTCAACAAATGAAAATTTCCCATTCTAAACTTGTTATTATGAAAAAGGAAGACCTCACCAACTTGATTGCATTTGATTGTAAATGAGGGACACTTCAATGTAATGCACTGCAATCATCATGGCATCTGTCAAAAATCTTTGCCAAACCCTTTTTACATGCTTCATTAAATTCACAAGTTAGGTGAGGACTGCAGACAGTAAGAAAATTGAAGTGCTTGATGACTCCAGAGTTCATAGAGAGCTCACGAATCCCAATTCTAATATTTCATGCCTTTTAATGTATTCACCAAGCTTTATGTACATGCCGTTTTAGAAACCCTTCATAAATAGACAGACATCAGTCATTATCCAAAAAACTTTGTCTAAAATTAGGACAGTAACCCCACCACAAGTTTAATAGCAACCACGTATGAGAGCAAAAGAGGGTTTACCTCTGGGTGGAATTGTTTGATTACTTGATTAGAGACATCTCCTTTTGAGAAAAGGAATAATATTAGATAAAAACATGCCAAGAGTGTTACAAGAATATCGCATGACTGCCAACAAGTAGCAAAAACGAATGAGGTATAAAATTTCTGCTAAGAGAATATCATAAAATAGTTCGATCCCAAGAATCAAGTTTATCAATTGCATCGGACATATGTTTGGGTGAAGCTGCACTAAAGTAAAGACAGGTTCTGATCTGAAACTAAAACATTTTGAGAGACTGTGCAACAAGCACATCAACACACAGTGCATAAATATAAGGAAATGGCGTCTCTGGATGGAACCATAATGTGATGAGAAATACTTACTGCACTTTCTTACTGCACTTCTATTGCACTTTCTTACTCCTCATTGGGTGACCACAATGTGTCGATAGCACATTGGCCAATGAGAGAAGCCAAAAGTATAATAGAAGTATAGTAAGAAAGTGCAATAAGTATTTATTGTGATGTGATTATGTCAAAGCAATATGATCAAAATAAAATTATGAACAAATACATGCCTAGCTTCAATGAACTAGACAAAAACAAGGGAAGCTTGTGAATTACAAAGTATCGTGTCCAGTCCCTCCTTTGGTTACAACATTTCTCAAATTGATCAGTGATATACATAACGAAAAGAAGGGGGGGTGAGAGAGAGAGATGTTTATGGAAGTTGAAAAGAATGAACAAGCATATGATCATCATAATTATACCACAGAAAACAGTTTTTGAACACAGTTGGCAGACGCAGAATCAGACAGGAAGATCAAAACGAAAAAAGCATCCTCCATCCACAGATCCACTGCTATTACCTTACTCCACTTTGTATCCACTCCTATTCAACTTAGTGCCCAGATCCCTCAACAATCTCATTCAGATGCCCTTCCACATCAGCTGATGGTTCTCGAGTAATACATGGATGCTTTGAGCCTGAAGCGAGGAAGGCAGAACCAGACTGGATTGGCAGGGATCAGCTGATCCACTTGGATCTCCTCCAGCCTGATTCCAAGCTGCTGATCACAATCTATATTGGTGATCATGTGGATCGGCTCTGGAAAGTCCGAGTCCAAGAATGGCTCAATTCTACTTTATTTCTATTGTTTTGAATTACAGCTTGGTTAGATTGCATAGGTTCCAGATCGACCTTAAATGGCCTAGATCAGCTGACCCAAATTGATCCAGGGACACAAATCTATGCCCAATCCTCAATCTTGCCTTCCTTGGCCTGAAGCATAAATGAAAGAGGCCTTCTAAAACTCTGTAATTTTTAGGTCCCATCCATAAACTGTATGGGGCAATACATCAACAATCCAGTCATCCCATTTTCACTCCTGCCCCATACTCTGGCTACCTGTTGCAACAAAATGGTGTTGCCTGCAGCACTATCTTCAAATCACAAGACAATGCATGTCAACAAATTTTTTTTCTTGTTTCATCCAAATATCACTAAAATTAATGGCCCATCCACCTCTGTCTGAGTTAAATTCGTATTAATCCAGTTTCAATGAATTTGAGCTGTTAATAACAGACGATTGAACAGAGATACACCACTCGTACATTGATGCCCAAGCATACAAAGGACCAGTTGGCAAGTACCGGGCCCTCTCAACAAAAACACGACACGGAGATGACAACTGAATTTCGCCCCTTGTAGACTGTACAGCCATCATGCCGTTTCTCTTTAAAAGTGGTTTCTATTCCTGTGTTTCCTTCTGCCACTCTTCGTCTACTAATAGCACATATCTAACCTGTAAGATCTAGTGGATCTGTAAATATCCCATTGCCTCACCAACCCCTTGAACTTTCTCACATTTTTAACATGATTTTTATCTAGTCTAGGCAGATGGGGCACAGCTACCCTAATTATCTTTATGTTTCTTTACCCAACAACAAGGTTAAAGATTATGTGAAGAGATCAAAGTTCTAGCAAGTAAACGTTAATTGTATATTTAATCACTCATCATTACAAGAATAAAACAAAAAAGGTAAATTTTTAAAACCATTCAAAGTTTTTCCTTTGTTTTCCTTTGAAGACTCTCCTAGGAGGCCACTCCCAAAACCTTCTACTCTGAGAAAATGATTACAGTTATCAGATCAAAACGAGACACATGTATACTTCACCTCAGGGTTAAGTGATAAGAGAAAATGACAAAGGTTTTACACACTTTGAATATGTGCACAAGAGAGAAAAACACATAGGAAGCCAGGACACATGCATCAAAAACCAATTTGAAGAAGCAAAAGTTAAACTGTCACTTCTCCAGGAAAGGACTCCCAGTAAATTAGGAGCTGAGTTACTAGCTAGCATAGTAATTGGACCTCTTCCAAGAGTCCATAAGATAACATGATCCTTCAATGTGAACCTAAGCACCAAAAAGCTGTGCTCACTGCTGTCCCCCGCCACATTTAGTTACTCTCTACACCCTTTTCATGTGCTTGGCATGGTGCCGTTTGAAGACATAATGAATGCTCGAGATCCTCAATGGCATAATACAAGAGACAAATTGCTCTGGCTCTACAACACCTACCAGAACAATAGAAAAACCATCAATCAATACTGCAAATGTACCTTTTTTATATATAGGCCAAAAATATTTTACACAGTGCAAAAACATATTGGCAGAACAATTGCCAGCAACAGCAATTTAAAACAATGTCTATTGTGTCAAAAGTATTGCATAAATACCTGCAGTTTGATGCTGCAAAGCCACCATACAGGTTCTCAGATAACAGAATACTTTCCTGGCTGTGAAGCACCGGGAAGGGATAAAGCCTGTGCTGTGCAGTCTTCCAGAACCCTTTTTATCTCAGCTTTAGCTTTCTTAACAGATGATTCAGTTGGGCCTTCAATGAACAAAAAGAGCTTACGTTCCCCTTGGGCTGGAATTTTGCCTGAGGGATAATATTGCCCTCGGGTAGTGATTGCAGCACCGGTCCATTCAGAAATTGGACCAAGGGTCTCCTTGTGTGTAACCTTCCAGCGGGCATTTTGAGGAAAGTCGTTGATCTCCAACTCTGCTACATAGTGTTCAGGCATAGCATCAGCTTGTATCTTAGCCAAATTGTGTTGCAAATTCATGGCAGCTGCTAATACTGCTGCCCTGGCAGCTGCATCACCCGTGAGGGCAGAGACAGGATTGGTTACAGCAGTGGCTAGGCCAGCCACACCAGGAATCAGAGGAAGCCCACCATTATTGAGCAGCTGAGCAGTAACAGGAACTGCAGTTATAGAAGCCTTTGAAGCCGCAGCCAACGCAGCAGCTTGAGCAAGAGCAGCAGCTTGAGCAAAATCACCCCCGGCCTTCTGAATGCCTTCATCTTCAGAATCTGAATCAGACTTGTCTTCCTCAAAACCATACTCTTTTGCCTGTGCTTTCTTCGCAGCTCTTCTTGCTTCATCTTCCTCCTCGTTGAACTTAAATCCACTTCCACCATAACCAGATCCATGGGCATGCTCAGTTCCTTGATTCACCTTTGCCATGAATGCATCAGCAAGTGCCTTGAGATCTTCAGGAATAGCCTGTTCAGAAAGCTCCAAAGCTTTGACAAGATCAGGTGCATATCTTTCTTCCTCCTCTGAGATGAATGTGACAGCAAAACCCTTTCGCCCTGCTCGTCCTGTCCTACCAACACGATGAACATAGTCTTCATAGTGGTTGGGAACATCATAATTCACCACCAGTTCAAGCTCTTTCACATCTAGCCCTCTTGCAGCAACACTGGTAGCAATCAACAGGTTGCAGACATTGCTCTTAAAATCAGAAATGGTCGATTCCCTATCTGTTTGATCCTTGGCCCCATGGAGTGAAAGGCAAGGGTACCCATGCCTCAGCAAATCCTTGAATAAAGAATCACATTTGTCCTGTGAATGGACAAACACAAGAATCTTTCCCTTTTCATACCATTCTCCAAGAAGCTCAAGTAGCCGTAAGAACCTTTCATTTTCTTTTCTAACTTCGACTAATTGAGTTATATCTTTGTTCACAACACTCCTTCCTCCCACCTGAATTTCAACAGGCTTGTTCAACACTTTGCGTGCTAATATCTCAACCTGACGAGGAAAAGTGGCTGAGAAAAGGACAGTCTGCCGGTCTGGTCTAGTGTTCTGAATTATTCTAGTAATTTGGGGTTCAAATCCCATATCAAACATTCGATCAGCTTCATCCATAACCAAATAGGTAACACTACGCAAGTTTGTAATCTTTCCGCCACTTGTACAAAGTATATCTATCATTCTACCAGGGGTGCATACAACAATTTCTGTACCACGTTTTAAATCACTTATCTGTTGAGCCACACCAGAACCTCCATATACTGCAACACAAGTGAGGCCCACTGCCCTAGAGAACTTTTTGATATCACTATGAATTTGCTGGACTAGCTCCCTTGTAGGGGCCATGATGAGCCCAATTGGACCATCCCCTGACACTACAGGTGGCTGATCTTTAATGTGCCTCAACATTGGTAAAACAAAGGCTAAGGTCTTACCTGAACCTGTTTTTGCTATGCCTATGCAGTCTCGCCCACTCATAATCACAGGCAAAGCCTGAGCTTGAATTGGCATTGGCTTCTCATAGTTGAGCTTCTTTATTGTGTCCAGAATTTTGCTGGTCAAACCCATTTGGTTCCAAGTCTTTACAGGCTTTGGCACATCCTTCCCATGAATCTTCAACTCAAGTTCCCTCCTATATACAGCAACCTCAGCGGGTGTCATTCTTGCAATCTCCCTGACCTCAATGTAGAAATTTTTGCGGAATGCCGGATACTGAATCTTCGAATGGTCAACAATGGATAGCTTTTCAGCCTTCGTCTTCTTCACCCTCTTCATAAACTCATCATCATCTTCATCTTCTACTGGAACTTCATCAGCCTCAGCATCACCATAATCTGAATCAGAATCTTCACCCGGAATTATTCTACCCATCACAGTTTTCTTGCCTTTTTTTAGTTTTTCAACGTTGTTGCTGCCTTGTTTAGGGCCCTCATCCTGGACATTTCCTTTATCACTAGGCTTCTGATAACTCTCTGAACCATCCGGCGGCTTCTCAACATTCTCAGGCAACTGTAGAGAGTTCATGAACGCATCTAGCGGGTCAATTTCCTCCTCACCATCTGCATCTCCATCACCATTAGCCACAGGATTTCCATTCTCAGTATCTACAACCATATTGTCAGCACCATCAGTTGATGGTTTAGAATCTTCACCAGGAGCCGCATCTTTTTGGGCCTTCGCGGCAGGGGCACCTTCTTCATCATCGGATTCTCCCTCGAGGGTCCAATTCTTGCCGGATTGAGGTTGCTCCTCGCCGTTGACAGCACCATTCTTCTCCCTTTCCTGTTCCTCCTTCCTCCTCCTTAGCTCCTGCCATTCTTGCACCCTCCGCCTCCGCTTGTCCATCTCCTCTTCCAGCTTCTTCTGCTCTTCCTCCAGTCCTCCTCGCGGGTCTTCTTCTTCTCCGCAACGTCTGGCTCCTCATCGCCCCTTTTTCTCCTGCTGCCTTCTTCACTGCCTTCCCTATGACGGTCGGGCCTGCTACTCCCCTCGTGCTCCCTGTCACGGGAACTCTCTCTCCTTCGCCGCTTCCGATCGTGCTCTCTAACATCTTCGTCATCCATCTCATCTTCCTCCCTCCGCTTCTCGCGCGCCCTCTCCCTCTCTCTCTCCCGCTCCCTTTCTTCCCTCTCCCTTGCCCTATCTCTCTCTTCTCTTTCTCTAGCCCTCTCACTCTCCCTTTCCCTCCTCCTCTCCCTCTCCCTCTCCCTCTCTTCCCTCTCTCTCTTCCCCTCTTCCTCTCTCTCTCCCTCTCCCTCTCTTCCCTCTCTCTTTCTCTCTCCCTCTCCTTCTCCCTCTCTCTTTCTCTCTCCCTCTCTTTTTCTCTCTCCCTCTCCTTCTCCCTCTCTCTTTCCTTCTCCCTCTCCTCCCTTTCTCTCTCTCGTTCCCTCTCCCTGGCTTTCTCCTTCTCCTTGGCCCGCTCCCTTCCCTTATCCTTATCCTTATCCTTCTGGCGGTGCTTCTCCCTCTCCGACCGCCGGTGGCTCTCCCGGGGCCTGTCCTCCGTGCTCCTCTCCCTCTCGGACCTCCGGCGCTCCCGGTGCCTCTCCCCGGGGCTCCTCTCCCTCTCCGATCTCCGGCTCTCCCGGCGGCCCTCGTCGTTGCTCCGCTCCCTCTCCGACCTCCGGTTCTCCCGGTGACCCTCGTCGGTGCTCCGCTCCCTCTCCGACCTCCGGCTCTCCCGCCGCTTGCCGTCTACGCTCCTCTCGCGCTCCAACCTCCGGCCGTCATGGCGCCTGCCGTCCTCAGCGGCGCCCTTGTCCCGGCGCCGTCCGTCGGCGTTCGCGGCCTCCTCCGAGCTCTCGCCGTCCTCCTTCCTCGATCCATGCCGATCTTCCTCCATCCCCGCGATCCCGATCGGCCGGGCAAACGCTCGCCCAATACCTCAATGCACTAACCTAGTTAACAAACTTGGGGTTGGTTAAAAACGTAAAATACTTTCTGGGTTAACAGATAAGAAGAGAATAACCTGCACGGGGGTAAAAATATATATATCGATCAAAATATAAATCGGTCGATCAATTTTTATATATTTTTTAAAATTTAATATAACATAAGATTTGGATGTTATTTTAATAAAAATTAATTGACTATAAAAAAATCTGTCGATTTATTTTAGATTTTGATCTGTTGATGTCTAGAAATGTTCACTGAAAAAATCGATCAACCGATTTTATTATACCGTACTAATTATATTAGGACGCTCAAATATCTATATCGTAACGACACGGTAAACCCTGCACACATCTCACTTGAATTTCTTTTTAATCTTTTTATTATTCTTTATTTGTTTACTTTCATTTTTAATCCCTTTATTATTCTTTATTTGTTTACGTTCTATTTATTTCTTTTAAAACTTTACTTTTATTTATTATTACATAATCTAGATTTTTTCACAAATCTATTTGATTATACTTTTTCACTCTTAAACTCTCTTTTCTAAATTCTGTTCGTTAGCCTATTCACACTTTAAATTTTCTCCATTCAAATTCTTTAATAAACCTGCATTTATTATTTATTAATTTTTTTCCATTCAAAGTTCTTCATTTACCTTCTTCCCATCATTTTTATGTTTTTCTTTCTCTATCACTATAGAGTGTAGCTAATCTTCCCAACTACATCAATATCTCTATAACATGAATTGCATCTCATGCTCCTCCTCGTAGTAGACAATGTAATCTATTATACTATAAGAGCTATAAAAATCTGTATTTTGAGTTTTGTAGGATCAATAATGGATAATTAGACTATAACCCCATAAGACATGGCGTCTTACAGTAAATCCCATAGAGCTTCCTATCCCCTGTAACAAGTCATATTTTGTCATTATAACTCTACTTGTCATTTACTTAACTTCCATGGATGAGTTGAGAGAGAAAATAGGACTAATCTGCCTTGTTGATATATAAATCCCTGCTTATTATAGCTCTACTTATCAATGCATCCTTTCTCAACAAAAACAAACATCAAGGGTACCATAGCATTTCTAGAAGAAAGCTTAGGATCGGTTTGGTTCTTGTAAAATATATCATAGGGAATTTTTTTTCAAGAATTAATTTTTATAGAAAAATAAAAACATAATTATTCATTTAGTACCCACGTAAATGTTTTCTCTGGAAAAAATTTCTGTAATAGCTTGATCTTCCGGATCGTAGTTTAACGAGTTTGGTGGCCAGTGTGTGGCCCATTGGTTGTTTTAGTTGTGTTTGGTTGTGTGTGTACTAGGTGTAGAGGCTGAGGGGTTGGAAAACCTGAGCCCAACAGACCTCTGGCACGTCCTTTAAGAATGTGACCAACACAGGCGTCGCGATTCTGCATGAACGCGACCACCTACTATGTCGCGATTCAATCGTCGCTTTTCGTGGGCGCGGCTGCATGCACGCCGCGTGGCGCATGCAGGAGAGTCGCGGCTTAATTGCGACAACGGGGTACATCGCGTTGTAAACGCGATGGCCCGATACGTCGCGATTTAGCCTGTGCTGAGTTTTGGCTCTGAGCCTTGGCCAAAAAGTGCAGGTTGCACTGTTTAGCTGAAGGGGGAGCTCTGTGGGGTATTGGCCGGCGATTCAGGGTTTGTGGGGGTGTTTATCGGCATGTTTCTGACGTGAGGAGGTGCTTCGGAGCGTGGGAAACGCCAAGGCAGCGTCGTTTTCGTGTTCTTCGTGTGTGGTAGGGGACTTTCTCCTTATTGATTGTGTGGATTAGGTTAAAAGTGTTTGGCATGTAGAATTGCTTATATTCAGTAGCAAACATGCTTAAGTATTGTGTGGATGGTTATTTACAGTTTTTACATCATGTATTGGGTGTTTAGTGTGATTTCCAGAGAGGAAGGAACAAGGTTTGATTCTTCGGTTTGAAAGGCGACAGACCCAGACGTCGCGTTTTGAACGCGACGACTTGTCAGGTCGCAATTCAGGTTTTAATGGCGACTATTTGGTCCGTCGCGAATATGAGTTTTAATTGCGGTCACTATGTTGGTCGCGTTTTCAAATGGGGCCACCCGAGCTATTGGGTTCTATGTCCAGTCTGTTTCTTCTCAGTTGCACATTGCTTGTGCGGTATTGTTTAAGTTATTATAAGTATGTAAAGGGTGTATCAGTGCTTATCGTGATTGGGAATGACGAGTTTACATGATTGTGTGTGCATAGTAAGTTGGGTTGTTTAAACGCCTTTCGTGGTTACCTCTCGAGTCAGATACCCCAGGTTCATTGTGATTCAGTCACATGGTGCTCAGGTTTGTCCTAGTACGGTGTGTACCGTTAGGGTCTGTGTCGTCTTCCTAGACATCCTCACTCTTGTGTTTGAGTTGTACATCGGAAAGACGGCAATGGGCAACGACACGTGTTTGTGAGTGTGCGGTCACTTGTAGCGCGCTCATGGTTGGGGGACGGACACCAGTAGATGTATTGGTCCCCAGCTAGTCTAATTTTCTAGTGCCTCACTTTAGGGAGCTCGGGCCGGAGTCGTAAAGGTGCCAAGCATGGGCCTGCAACCGTGTGGTCTACAGGAGTGGTGTTGGTTGGTGTCCAAAGTTTCTTGCCTTGTCGACATGGAGCGGCAGCTGGACCTTTCGTCCGTGACTGCGAGACTGAGAGGTAGTCTTGTATGGTTTGTTCGAGTCTGTGGCTAGTGTCGCGAACCAGTTTTCGTGACTCGTGTGTGGCGTGCCCTTCTTTAGTATGTACACTTGAACATGAATTATCGTTTACTTATTAAAGGTTGTACTATGTACATATCTTAGAATGGTTTATTTATTTACAGTTGTAGTACCATGTCTAGGTATTGTTACTTGTTATTTAAATACATGCTTACTCTTGCTTTTGTACGTTTATTGTTATATCGGCTTTTGAGGGATTTCCCTATTGAGCCAATGACTTGTGAGGCTCACCCCTTCTTCTTCTAGGTTAAGGAGAGTAGGAGGGTTCTCGTCCCTCTTCTAGTTCGAAACAGTATCACAGCGGAGTCGGGCCTACGCCTCCAACAGAGTAATTTCCTTTTTGTTGTGCCTTGGGGGTTTGTCCCATGCAGTGTACCCCGTACTTTGACTTTAGTTCAGAACTGGATATGTACATTTCATGTGAATATGTGTAAGATATGGAATCTCATGTATGTTCAATACGTTCTTTTATATTTTCACGGACATGTGTGTGTTGATATCCCTTGCGAGGCTTCGGCCGGTTCGCGGGAGATGGAGTCGGATCAGGCTCATTATTAGGTTAACGGGTTTGAACGACTAGGACCTTCACAGTTGGTATCAGAGCAAGGTCCGTATAAATATGAAGGAACAAGGGATGTACATAGCCCTGGTCTCTACTTTAGTCTCCTACTAGTAGTTGGTCCTGTTTTTGTAATGATTTATTTGTGTGTTATGTGGTTGGAATGATGTATGGCAAGATCAAAAATGGCTGATAGAAGGGATTGGGGAGGTGGTGGAGAGGAGCCTGAAGATCTACACATAAGCTGATTGAAAGGTTATGGGAGAGCATCACAGAAATCCGAACTCGATTAGATCAACAGCCACCGGTTCAGCCAGCAGTTGCAGCACCACCAGTTGAGGAAGAGGCAGTATCGGTGCCATTAGCACCACCCCCACCCGGAGTTGAGGTACCACGTGTTGTACCTTTACCTCTAGTTGTGCCGGTACGACCAGCCAGTGTGGAAGAGTCTTCAGTATTAGTGGAGAGATTTCTACGGTTGCAGCCACCTACATATTCGGGGGGTCCGGATCCAGACACGGCAGAGCATTGGGTGCATGAAATTGAAAGAGTTTTTGTCACCATGAGATGTCCACAGGCCGACGGGTGATATTGGCTACCTATCAGTTACGAGGATTTGCACATGAATGGTGGAGGCTCAAGATGCAGACCATTTATGCAGGTCGGGCGGAAGATACTATTACTTGGCCAGAATTTTTAGAAGTGTTCAACAATACATTCTTCCCAGTGCAAATTTAGCAAGCTAAAAGAGAACAGTTCAGGACACTACAGCTGGGGAACTTGTCAGTATTGGAATACCAAATGAGATTCATGGCTTTGAGTAGGTATGCACCTTATGTAGTACTGATAATGCTATGATGAGAATTGCGACCGGAGTTACAGGATGCGGTAATTCCTCTTATGTGCAGGATGGTGGAAGAGGCAGCCCAGAGTGCAGCTATTCTTGATAGGACTGTACAGGCTAGACAGTCAGGTGGAACTGTAGTTTTTGACTTCCACAACAATCCCTAGGTATAAGCAAGGGCAAGGCACCTTCAGGAGGAGCATCTAGGTCAAGATTTGGTAAATTGGGTTCCAAATTAAGAAGATATTCAGGGGCCGAGGAGGTGGCAGGCAGCAAGGACCACAACAGCAGTAGTCATTCCAGCAACCATTTGCTGAGTGAGCGAGGTAGAGGTCCGCCTTTTCAGAGGGGACGAGGATGGGTTATGGCATCTAATTGATTGAGGTATCATACCTCTCTTTGAATTTTTTGCTAGAATATTAATTGATCAGGTGCATCGCATTCTTTCATTTCTGAAGATTACATGGATAATATGTTCACCCTCTAGAGGAGAGGCAGTGTGAGCTAGTAGTGGGGGTTCTCTCAGGTGATTTTATGCTTACTTTCTGTTACCTAGATGAGGTCCCAATAATGATATAGGGAAATCAGTTGCCAACAAGGTTATATGCATTACAGTTAAAGAAATATGATGTGATTTTGGGTATGGACTGGTTAGAGGCATATGGGGCAGTGGTAGATTGCAGAAAGAAGAAAGTTAGATTCAATCATCCCAAAGGAATTATGTTTGAATTCCAAGGTATGCCATTCTACACTCCTAAGTTTATCATTTATGCACTTAAGGCTAGAAGATTGATTAATGCAGGATGTGTAGCGTATCTAGCTTCAGTCAGTTTGGTTGAGATAGGTAAGTCTATAGAGATGGTACCAGTGGTTAAGGAGTTTGTGGATGTATTTCCAGAAGAGTTACCATGATGGCTCCACATATAGAGGTAGACTTTACAGTGGAATTGCAACCGGGCAGCATGCCAATTTCAAAAGCACCTTATAGGATGGCGCCCACAGAGTTAAAGGAATTGAAGAAACAGTTACAAGAGTTGCTAGAAAAAGGTTTCATTTGACCCAGTCACTCGCCATGGGGAGCACCAATATTGTTTGTTAGAAAGAAAGATGGTAGCCTTCAAATGTGCATAGATTATCGTCAGTTGAATCAAGTAACTATCAAGAATAGATATCCACTCCCTAGAATTGATGATTTGTTTGATCAACTACAGTCGGCAAAAGTGTTTTCCAAAATTGATTTAAGATCGAGTTATCACCAGTTGAGAATTCAAGAAGAAGATATTGACAAGACAACTTTTAGAACAATGTATGAGCACTATGAGTTTGTGGTTATGTCATTTGGGCTAACCAATGCACCTGCAACTTTTATGAACTTGATGAATATGATATTTCACCCATATTTAGATCAGTTCATTGTGGTATTTATAGATGACAAATTGGTGTATTCAGCTTCAGAAGAAGAACATGCAACTCATTTGAGAATCACTTTGCAAACGTTGCAAGATCATCAATTATATGCTAAATTCAGTAAATGTGAGTTCTGACTAAGGGAAATTCAGTTTTTGGGACATGTGATTTTAGGGGCAGGTGTTGCAGTAGATCCAGCTAAGGTTGAAGCGGTTATGAAGTGGGAAAGAGCCAAAGACAGTATCAGAAATCAGAAGTTTCCTTAGATTGGCAGGGTATTATAGACAGTTTATTCAGGATTTCTCGAAGATTGCAGCACCTATGACAAGACTAGCCAGGAAAAGAGTACCTTTTGTGTGGTCATTCGATTGTCGGCGAAGTTTTATAGAATTGAAGAAAATGCTCACTTCAGCACCTATACTAGAGATACCATTAGGCTGAGGTGGTTTTGTGTTGTACACCGATGCTTCCAGGAGAGAACTTGGGGCAGTTTTAATGCAGCATGAAAAAGTGGTGGCTTATGCATCCAGGCAATTAAAGCGGCATGAAGAAAATTGTCCAACACATGACTTAGAGTTAGCAGCAGTGGTGTTTGTATTGAAGCTATAGAGGCACTACTTGTATGGTGAGAGATTTAAAATCTTCATGGATCACAAAAGCTTAAAGTATATATTCTCGCAGAAAGATTTGAATTTGAGGCAGGGTAGTTGGATGGAGTATTTAAAAGACTATGATTTTAGCTTATCATACCATCCGGGTAAGGTCAATGTTGTTGCAGATGCTTTGAGTAGAAAGGCAGTGACGAGTCACATGATGATAAGGGAATGTAAATTATATGAAAATGTAGCAGAGAATTCCTTATTCATTCCAACAACTAGCGGTGAGTAGTGCTAGCTAACAGCACAGTGGAACCATCTTTGTATTGGCAGATAATAGAAACTTAGAAAAGAGATGAGAATTTGGCTGAAATTGTGAAGATGGAAAATGTTACTATTGATGATGACTGTGTGATCCGATTCAGGAACCGATTGTATGTCCCAGTTGAAGCTGGAGTGAAGCAAAATGAAGCGACCCTAGATATTTATGCCCGATAAGGCTCCATATCCAGGTTCGCCTCCCGTGATCGGATCGGAGTCTCGCAAGGGATATTTAACACAAGTGTCCAGTGAGAATATAAAAGATAACCACAAGAGTATAATATACAAAAAAGTACATGTATCTATACTCATTTACCTCAACTTTACATTGTCCCAATACATTATTACATGTTCAAGAGAAAAGTACAACTACCTGGGACATACTCCGAGGGAGCAAAGCTCACACTATACACGACTACAACTCGACTGATGGTGGTACAAGTCTGCCATAACGCCGTTGCAAGCCAAACACAAGGCAAGCCTGAAAATAATTGTAGGGAAGTGAGCTTCAACAAGTCACTGGCTCAGAAGGGACCTCCTAAAACAACACTTGAAACCGAAGAGACCTCAACCTCAAAGGGTCTCACTGGCCACACCTATAGCCAAACCACCACATGCTCACATAAAAGCATAATTAAACTACAGTTAAACATAAACACACCAACTAATACAATCCGAAAATTAAGAGAAAACATCAAGACTAGCACAACATCACTAGTCCGCCCAACAACTGGGATGCCTCGACCACTAGCCTCACCGGCAGACCACTGGCAAACCACGACCTGGCTATAAGCCTCACAGGCAACCTACCCACCAAGGGTAATAGGACTGGCATCAACATGCCAATCCAACACACACCGAATCCACAATCGGAAAGCTACCTTAGGCAAGGTAAACACAATGAGAGGAAGGTCACACCAGACGACCTTTACAGAACACAAGTTTACCTCAACACCTAAAAAGGACTGGTACATGACGTACCATAACAGTCAACAACCCACACCGAGTACAGGTACCTGAAGCCACCAGGTACTACAACAGAACCACAAGTGCCACTGTGCCACCAGCACAACACACAACAAACAGTCACAAATCACAACCGGTGAGTCACCATTCACAAACCACAACCACTGGCAAAGCACAAGTCGGAAAGAACGACGCCACTACACGGGTACATACTACTGGTTCATGACGCCAATATCCAACCTGGACAACACAACACAAGAACTACCTCTTAGTCTCGTAGTCACGGACGAAAGGTCCAACTGCCACTCCACAACCACACAGTAAAGTCAAAGAACAGTGGAGTCCAACCAACACCACACCTGCAGACCACGCACAACTGTAGGCCCATGCCTGGCACCTTTAGGGACTCTGGCCTAAGCTCCCTAAAGTGAGACACTAGAAAACAGGACTAGCTGGGGACCAATGACGTCTACTGGTGTCCATATCCCCAACCACGAGCGTGCTACAAGCGACTGCACACCCATAAACATGAGTTGCTGCCCTCTGTCGTCTTTCCCTCAACTGGACGTACAACTCAAACACAAGAGTGAGGGTGTCCAGGAAGACGACACAGACCTCAATGGTACACATAGTATAAGGACAAACCCTGAGCACTAACGTGCCTGGCACACAACACTTGGGGTACCCGACTGGAGAGGTATTTTGGAATAGGCGCCAGACCACCAAGCTCGGCAAGCACACCAAACCATATCGATCACTTAACATCACGATAAACTTATACCACAATACAATTAACATAATTGGCTCGTCACTGGTCACCACGTTGTGGATACCGTTTTTCACTTTCCTCCCCCTTTTCCCACCTCCGCGAGGTTCCTTCGGAGCCCTCGGAGAAGAGGAGGAAAAGAACGAAGAAAAGAAAGACGAGGCCCACAAAGAGGGGGGTATGGATGGTGAAAGTGAAAAGAAATGCGGAAAAGAAAAAGATCGTGATCGCCAGGCACGCGAGGGTGCCGAATGGAAGATGCACGACGAGGGGTGTGGGTGGAAGAAGTGATCACGGACATTACCTGTTGGAGCGTGGGAGGTTGCGTGGGGATGTGGGTTCTTTCTTCCTCTACGAACACGGCCGACCGCTGTAGAGGGCGTTTTCCATTTGATTACCCTAACAAAAAAGAAGACAAAGAAAAGAAAAGGGGATTAGCCAAATAATGTGTAGTACCGAATCCAAAAGAATGAAATGGAATAAATGAATAGCATGGGGGATGACTCACCGTGTGGTGGCTTTTAAACCCCTAAAATGTAGGTGTGTGTGTGTATGCATGCATGTGTGTGTATAAAAAAGAGTAAAGGGGCCACGTGGGGCCCGGGAGGAGATGGAGACAAAGGGAAAGAGAAAGGGGAGGGGGGGGGGGGGGTGCTTCCCGAATAGTGGATGGCGCGTCAGTGCCGGTTGGACAGAGGAAGAAGGGGAAGGCGCTTCCGCCTCGCTTCGCTCCGATACACGTGGAAGAGGCGACAGCTCCAGACTCCGAGGGACGGCATGGATCGGCACGAAGTAGAAGGTCCCCCTGTGCCGGGATCGAGACGGGAATCCGGCAGGGCTTCACCGCAATCGTGTTCTCTACAAATGACCCTCGGGGGTCAATTTATAGTGGTGAAATCTTTGAATTGCGTCGGGTGCAGCCGCCGAGACTATAAGAGTGAATTGCGTCAGGGCGGCACGCTGCGATTAGGAAGCACCACATTTCTCGCTTGATTTAACAATTGCAGGGTACGGGATATGGTTGATAATCGCGTCGGGGACGACCGTCGCGTTCTTGAAACACGACGACCTACCCCGCCGCGACTTCGATTTGGGCACGTGGGCCATAAATGCGACGACTTCCGAGGTCTGACGTATCAGGCCTACGACCTAATCGCGTCGGCACGGACGGACGCGATTCAAAGATTTCGCGTGATTCCAAGGTACGGGCGCTCGAGTGCGACGACTTTTGGGGCCTATGGCCTAATCGCGACGGCACGGATCGACGCGTCTTTGATTTAAAACGGGTCGGGGCGGCAGGACGCGATAGAGTTTTTATGAATTTTATTTATGAAAAATACTGCCAGAACCGACATTGGAATCGCGTCGCCTATGATGGACACATTTATGAAATGGTATTTTCCATAAATAAAACAAATAAACTCCTTGTCGCATCGCGAAAGGCCGCCTCGATTAGGTCCATTGGTCTTGTCGTGTCCGTATGCGCGGCGCGACTATGAAATCGCGTCGCACATGCCAGACGCCTTTCGAATGTGACCACCAAACCCATCGTGACTTGATGATCTCGACCCGGATACGGTCGCGACAAGAAATGAAAGCCCATGATCTCCGGTCAGCCTTGAAAATGGAGGGGAAGCACCGGGGAAGGATGGGTGAGATCCAAAAATGTTGGGAAAACACTCTTGCAAGGCAAAATGAAGGCCATTTGTGGCGTTATGGCGCAACATGAAATTTGCCCGCGGTGGAACCAAATTCACGTGTCTATTGCTGCCACGCCTTGGCGTCTGCTTTGCAGGGGAGCGAAGCGAAGAGACCCTGGAAGTGGAGTGTAATGGAGTGAAGTGAAATGAAAGAAATGTAGCGTAGCGAAGTGGAGTGAAGTCGAGTGGACTGAAAAGTAGACGCCAAGGTGAAAAATAGACACGCATGATCATTGGTGACTACTACCTGATGAGAGTCTTTTCCCAACACCCAAGGAAGTCACCGCCAGAAAGAAGACCTAAAGAAACAAATGCTTGGACAGAGGAAATGGATAAGAAATGTGTGCGTGTGGGCACAAAAGGAAAGAAAAGATCAACTTCCAGCGAAGGGGAAGTACCTAAGGACACAATCCGTTAGGTTTCACCATTGGGGGCGTCTGCCATTGTCGCATATGGATCTTTGGGAGAGAGGAAGAGATCAACTTCCAACGAAGGGGAAGTACCTAAGGACACAATCTGTTAGGTTGCACCATCGGGGGCATCTGCCACTACCTCAGGTGGATCTCTGGGAGTAAAAAATAAAAGGGATAAGTCCAAACAAAGGATTCTCAAGGAAATCAGCCCGGAGGTGACAACAAAGGGAGTTGGGTATTCGACCTGGAATGGAATATTTCAAGGTTACTTTTGAATTTGAGGCGCGTATTGCCCTCAAATTGCATTGCAAGAGTGAATTTCCACAGTGATTTCAATATGCATATATGTTGAGCTAAAAGAAAAACAGGTTAAAAGGAGTAGACAATAACCAAGGATAATATTGTCATGATGGCGTTGAGTCAGGACCAGGGGGTATGCATGGGTCCGTCGTCCTCAAGTGTCAAGAGTAACGGCCTATCCGTGTGGCTAAGGATCCTCTGGGATAATCATTGTTAAAGGGGAACTCAAATCCCAGATCCTCAGAGCCCCAAGGTCCTTGGTATGCTCTAAGAGTATAACATATAATAAATGCAGATAAGGATGGTGGGGGCAGCAGTGCAGCCTGATGTAGCGCTAGATGAGGTAACTCGAATCCTGCGCTTAAAGCTTCGTTAGCCAAGAAAAACACATATCATGGAAAAACAACATTCATTTAAGGAGCATGCTAAAGTAGTCAACAATAGATGTGGCACACTCAATTTGTTTGTTTTAACCATGAGGATAAGTGTTCTTGGATAAGGGAGTTTGGAGTGCAAGATGAGAGTAACCCATGATTGGAAGAATTGCGTCGATCTGACGCAAACAAGAGGTAATGTGCTTGCCTTGCGATACCATCATAATTTTTTTTATTTGGAGGTATTGAATTTTTATGGGTTTTGAGAATATTTGAATTTTGTGGGTTTTGAAAATATTTGGATTTTGTGGAGATTTTTTAGAATATTTGATTTTTGTTGGAATTTGGAAATATTTAATTTTTTTTTATGATTTTTGGAAATTTGAATTTTTGTTGATTTTTGAAATATTTGATTTTGTTGATTTTGGGAATATCTGATTTTTGTTGATTTTTGGAAGTATTTGATTTTTTTAATTTTGGAAATATTGTCATGTCATGGCGGCATTAGGGTTATGAAAATTGACTGGCGAGGGGCCTTTGTTACCTCCCGTGTTATTAAAGAATGTCCAGAGTACGGCGTGCGTTTTAACGTGGCGCCCAAGAGCTAATTGCACTTGGTTAATAGTGCACTACCAAAGCCACGCCTGAAAAGGCAACTAGGTCTGGCAGGGAGAGGGAAAGAAAACTTGGAGATAAGCTTGGTATGGGTATTGAGGAGTGGGTTAGACTTCATTCCTTGGCACAACCGTCAGAAGATTCAGTCTCATTTAAGCATGGGGTTCTGGAATTAATTTGGAATCTTGAGTGATGACCATTTGATTGTAGGGACATGCGTACGCCCAGGTCCATTTGGATCTCCGCGGGGACTTTGCCGCTCTTTGACATGCCCTATTATACTGATTGATTTTGATTTTTGCATGCGTACGTCAAGATCCATTTGGATCTCTGCGGGGACTTTGTCGCTCTTGACTTGCATTTTGACTTTGATTTTTATTGGTCATTTGATTTGCCCATTTTTGGACGTCCTCTTATGACGGAGTGCTTTGGGTTGGTTGCCTTGCCCATATCACCTCTAATACCCATACTTTGGCCAAGTAAGAGGAGAAACAGACATTTTGTGTCTTTCAGGCATGGCTGTGATACTGACGTTGTCTACCGGGAGCAATCGGCTTAGGGCGCCGTGGAGTGTGTGCAGGTGCCCATGCTAAGGGCAAACTTTAATGACCCGGGAGGGAATTTTGGATTCCTGGCACGAAATTCTTATAACATGAATGCTGCGATGGCATGGCAATATTGAATATTCATTGTTTGTTTATTTTTTGTTTGGATTTTTTTTGTTTGTTATAAGAATCTAGAAGGTAAAGGGAGGACGAATGCCCTACGTTAGGGGCGAGACTCGGAGGTTTACAAGAATTTACATTTTTTATTTGAAATTAACATGACAAGTGGGGGCTAAAGCCCCGAAAGACGATAAAGGAAGGACAAATGCCCTGTGTTGGGGTGAGACTCCGAGGTCTACAAGGATTTACATTTTATTTTTGGAAATTAAAGAACTAAGTGGGGGCTAAAGCCCCGAAAACAATGCGAGAAGGGTCGAAGGACCCGATTAAAGGCGGCGAGGAGAGAGTGGAGGAAAGATTTTGGAGACTCCGGCGGGGCCGGGGGGGATTGGAGAAGAAGGAGGGCGTGGTGCCCTGAAAGAAGAAAGAATCCGGCGAGGCCGGAGGAGAGAAAGGAAGGAGTGGGCCGCGAGGGGCCAAAGAGGAGAGTTCGCAGCGTGGGGCGCAAGATGGAGAGGTGTCGCGTGGGGCACAAGAGGGAGATGCGCCACGTGGGGCACGGACTGAAGGTGTGCCACGTGGGGCACGGAAGGGAGATGTGCCATGTGGGGCACATAAGGGAGAGTAAGGATTATAAAAGGGGGCGCGATGCCCAGTGTAAGAAAATGAATCGTAAAAAAGATGAAAATAAAATGCCTCCCGCGGGTAGGGAATGTGGAGAACCCATGGGAAGGTGCTGAGAAGCACGAAAGATGATTGAAAAAATGAAAGAGGAGATGGAGGCCCCCTGGTCTTTTGCCTTGCCTGGCGTTTAGGCTCCCGCTTGGGATTCAGCGTTGTGACCCTCAGGTACTTTCTCATAAATTTTGCCCAGCGGGAAGATGGTCTTGCTCTCCTCCTAGGGATTGAACGACTTTCATGGATTGGAGGGCTGTTGACTTCCGTTGGAGCTTCAAATGACAGTGGCAACTCCCTTGGAATGTAATGGAATGAAAGGGTGGGGAGTCCCACCGGTGGAGTTGGAAGCAACAATAAGGGGACCATGCCCAAAGATTGTATAACGTTTGATGTGGGAAGGGGCACGACCCCCGGAGTGATGGATTGTGCTAAGGATTTAGCCTTGGCGTGCGTGAGTACAATCTGAGAAGCTGACCCCTTCACTGGAGTGGGAAGGTTCACAACAATTGTGTGAGGGGTCATGAGAGCTTAGAGAGGGAGATTCCCTATAAGTATTTTAAAATAAACCCGGTTGGCAACATGTACGATTGGCATAGATTTAGAAGGTCTCTTGACGGCCATGATTGGAGGGGAGGACTCTCGCTCGGTACATGTGCCCAGTATTTTGATAATGACCGGCATGCGAGGAATAAAATATTGGATCTTGAATAGCATGCCCGGTCCCGGGGCTTCCTTCTGCTGACTTGGCTTATTGCTCTTTAAATGTTTGCACCCGCTCCGTTGGATGGGGGTGGACATGGTGGGTGTAATGGGAGGTTGTATGGCCAGTGGAGGCGTGATGGGTATGAAGGGAAAGATTTGCTCAGGTTCGGTTGCCAATGGTGTTGGCGGAATGGGAGGTACAATGATTGGTGTAATGGGGGTTGGAGGCTTAATAATGGAAGGCTTAATGGTAATGGACGACAATGTAGGAGGCGTAGGTAAATGGCGTACGAACATGACCTCGGAAGGTTCATCGTCGTAACACCAAGTGGTTTCGCAGATGGGTTGGGCGTTGGCAACCTCCGCCCGAGCAACAGTCTATGGTGGAGGCAGAGGTTGTTGAGGTTGTTGTGGTGGAGGCATGGGAGCTGGTATGGGAGCCGGAGCAGGTGCAACGTAGGGCACGGGAGCTTCTTCATTAAAAATAGGGGAATCGTAGGGCCCAGTTGGAGGTTGTTGAGTCCGAAAAGGACGAATCAGTGGACGCCTGGGTGGCGGCTTGTTGTACTAAATGGGGGTGGATGTTGTATGGTGGTGAGGTGGATGTCGTCCATTGATCCGTTCTTTCTCGGATTAATTTGATGGAAAAGGTCTACAATCGGGGAGTCCATCAGATGTGTCTGGACGTAACGTCCCCGCTCGTAGAGCTCTTCCATCGTTTCAATTTGGTTCATGGCCAGGATGTTCCTGAACCTCAGAGTAGAGTTAGAAATGATTATTTTAACTTGCTCTGACTCCGAGAGCACATGCTGCATTCTAGTGGCCATTGACCTTCAATGGTTAGCAAATTGTACAAAGGCCTCATTGGCCCCCATCTTCTCGGATGTTAGATCCGTGATGGAGAGATAAGGGCTAACGCGGTCTTTGTACCTTTGAAGGAATTTTTTATGAAGGGGGCGGAAGTCTCCTGCCTCACTTGGTTCTAAGGAGTAGAACCATTCGAGTGCAGGGCCGTCAAGAGATTTTCTAAATAAATATGCCAAGGTGATTGGGTCTCGTTGCCAACGAGATGACTCATAGAGGAATTCCTTGACATGAAGGTAGGGATTACCCGTGCCATTGTACAATCGGTACGACGACATCTCCGAAGGATGTATGTAAATCTGAGGGAGAGCCGGCATGGCGGCGGCGGGGTCACCCATGGGATTTGAAAGCTTGTTTATTTGTTTCTCCAGATTGTTCAATTTCTGGAGAAGAGTATTTTGGAGTGGAGTGGGTTGCTGCTGGGCAAATGAGGGAGTACATGGGGGTGGCCTTGAATTAGTGGGCCTTCCCAAGGGGTGGTCCGTACGGACCGGAGCACGGGAGTGCAATTGGCAAGGGGGTTGAGGTGATGACGAATGTACATGGGTATGTGGCGAAGTGGCCGAAATATACAAAGGTGGGTGCCTAGGGAAGGAGAGGGAGGAGGAGTCGCACCCTCAACCAAGGATTGTATGAGATTTAATTATTGAGGGGTGAGCTGCTCTATCGCGTGTAGGACAGTTTGCACTGTGGAATCATGGTGGGGGGTAGGCTCTCGCCGGGTTTGAGTTGGAGATAAATGTGAGGGGACGTTAGATTGGTTAGTGCGCGGTGTGCGCACGTAACCATAGGAAGTAGACGGCTGCCCCTCACGCTGGTGAGACGGACGGACATGGGACTGAAAAGACTGGATGCTGGAATTATCCTCATAGTCCATATAATTAAAATTGGCATGATAGCATGGGTCCATTTTAACAAGACAATAAGCAAACAAGTTGAACAAAGATTAATCAATCAATGTGGTTCAAACAAGTTATAATGCTTAGCGCCTATTTTAGAAGTTTCACAATTAATTAAATAGATTGAAAATTCATTGTGTCACTCCAGGTGAGGTCCTAGTTGGGTAGAAGATGAATACTTCGGGGTACAACTAGATTCATCTCTCACCACGCAATGGATATCTAACCCGGGTCAACGAAGTGGTACCGCCAGCTCGGTTCGCCGTGAGGGAATCCACGGGGTACGGAGTCTTACGGGGTTCCGGGAGAAGGTTCGCTAGTCCAAAGGGACGGAATGCCCAATGGAGTGCTTGCCCTCATCGGAAGGGTGTGTGGAGCCTAGGATATGAGGGAAGGAGGTCCCTCGACCAATGCAAAATGCCCTGCATATGACAGTTTATAGCAAAAATGGCAAAGGGACGCGTTTCTGTCAGCACTCTGAATCGCGGCGGGTACAGGCGCCGCGGCTCAAGATCGCATCCAGTCACCTGGACGTGGAACTGAGAGCCCCAGAAGGCTATCAGCACCGCACCTAGTCCCTGTGGACGAACTGCTGGCAGAAACGTGTCGGCCTTTGTCGTCGCGATAATAGAAACGCGTCGGCTTAAGCTGACGCGACAGAAAGCAGAACGCGACCGACCTACGGGTCGCGTTAGCAATCACTGAATTGCGTCCTCTGTATGGGACGCGATTCGAAGCAGACACCCAAGAACAAAAAGAAAGCATGAAAGAAAGCAACAAACGCCGGATATGTGTACAAGGAAAAGAAAAGAAACGCGTCAGCTTTAAACGCCGCAACAAGAAACAGTGACGCGTCGGCCTTAGCCGGCGCGACACGAAGGTAGTAACGTGTTCGCTTTGGCCGCCGCGATACGAAATGGAGATGCGTCCGGTCAACCGGCCGCGTTCTCACACAAATCACGTCCTCTGTATTGGACGCGGTTCCAGAAGGTCACCCGAGAAACGAAAAAAAAAGTAGGAAACAAGGAGATATATATAAAGAAAAGAAAACTAAACACACTGCATGCCTTACAGAGTATAAAATAAACGTAAAGAAGAGTGCCACGTGGGGCACGAACGAGGGGGGGTAATCAAAAGGAAAAAATACAAAAGAGGTCCCACCATGATCGCCAATCTGTGGATAGCATTTTTCACTTTCCTCCCCCTTTTCCCACTTCCGCGAGGTTCCTTCGGAGCCCTCAGAGAAGAGGAGGAAAAGAAAGACGAGGCCCACAAAGAGGGGGGTATGGATGGTGAAAATGAAAAGAAATGGGGAAAAGAAAAAGATCGTGATCGCCATGCACGCGAGGGTGCCGAATGGAAGATGTACGGCGAGGGGTGCAGGTGGAAGAAGTGATCGCGGACATTACCTGTTGGAGCGTGGGAGGTTGCGCGGGGATGTTGGTTCTTTCTTCCTCTACGAACACGGCCGGCCGCGGTAGATGGCGTTTTCCATTTGATTACCCTGACAAAAAAGAAGACAAAGAAAAGAAAAGGGGATTAGCCAAATAATGTGCAGTACCGAATCCAAAAGAATGAAATGGAATAAATGAATAGCATGGGGGACGACTCACCGTGTGGTGGCTTTTAAACCCCTAAAATGTAGGTGTGTGTGTGTATGTATGCATGTGTGTGTATAAAAAAGAGTAAAAGGGGCCACGTGGGGCCCAGGAGGAGATGGAGACAAAGGGAAAGAGAAAGGGGAGGGGGTGCTTCCCCGAATAGTGGATGGCGCGTCGGCGCCAGTTGGACGGAGGAAGAAGGGGAAGGTGCTTCCGCCTCACTCCGCTCTGGTACACGTGGAAGAAGGCGACGACTCCGGACTCCGAGGGATGGTGTGGATCGGCGCGAAGTAGAAGGTCCCCTGAGCCGGGGTCGAGACGGGAATCTGGCAGGGCTTCGCCGCAATCGTGGAACCCTTTCTCTACGAATGACCCTCGGGAGTCAATTTATAGAGGTAAAATCTTTGAATCGCGTCGGGTGCAACCGCCGTGACTATAAGAGTGAATTGCATCCATGCGGCACACCGTGATTAGGAAGCGCCGCATTTCCCACTTGATTTGACAATTGCAGAGTACGGGCTATGGTTGATAATCATGTCGGGGACAACCGCTGCGTTCTTGAAACGCGGCGACCTACCCCGCCGCGACTTCAATTTGGGCACGTGGGCCATAAATGCGACGACTTCTAAGGTCTGATGTGTCAGGCCTACGACCTAACGCGTCGGCACAGACGGATGTGATTCAAAGATTTCGCGTGATTCCAAGGTACGGGCGCTCGAGTGCAACGACTTTTGGGGCCTATGGCTAATCGCGGCGGCACGGACCGACACGTCTTTGATTTAAAATGCGTCGGGGGCGACAGGACGTGATAAAGTTTTTATGAATTTTATTTATGAAAAATACTGCCAGAACCGACATTGGAATCACGTCGCCTATGGCGGACGCATTTATGAAATGGTATTTTCCATAAATAAAACAAATAAACTCTTTGTCGCCTCGCGGAAGGCCTCCGCAATTAGGTCAATTGGTCTTGTCACGTCTCGCATGTGCGGCGCGACTATGAAATCACGTCGCACATGCCGGACACCTTTCGAATGCGACCACCAAACCCGTCGCGACTTGATGATCACGACCCGGATACCTTTCGCGACAAGAAATGAAAGCCCATGATCTCCGGCCAGCCTTGGAAATGGAGGGGAAGCACGAGGAAGGATGGGTGAGATCCAGAAATGTTGGGAAAATGCTCTTGCAAGGCAAAATGAAGGCCATTTGTGGCATTATGGCGCAACATAAAATTTGTCCGCGGTGGAGCCAAATTCGCGTGTCTACACGTGACCTCCAAGCAACAACACACCATTAAACATGTGATCCACACTGTAACCTTGCCTGGCATTGGCCATCTCATGGCCTCCATGGCAACACATCACTATGCACATAGACCATACATATGAATCGCATAACATTTTAAACATGCTTAACATAATAAATATAATCATTAACCTCAACATGCTTTATTAATCAATAATCAACTCAGAACAACTTAAAGTACCCTAAACGATATGAGCTAGGTCCACATAGGACCCTCATTGCCCAAGGCTTAACAATTTACTTAGGACAGAAGAACGCGACGAGGGCCACTGTCGCGTTAAAAACGTGACAGCCCGTCAAACCGCAATCGCACACCAGAATGCGACAGTGTCTACCGTCGTGTTAAGAATGTGATGGCCCGACAAGTCACATTCACAAACCAGAACGCGACGGGGCCAGTGGTTGTGACCTGAACGTGACAGCCCGACCCGTCGCCTTCTCAGACAGAAACCCTGTACTGCAGTGCTCACACAAAAACCAGCTCAAATCCTCATTTCTATGCACACCAAGCTTCTACAAATCAATTATACTATACTGGAAACACAACCACACATCGATACATATTAAACATGATTTAGATCAATCAAATAACGCAAATAAGACAAGGAAAGTCCCTACCAACAAGAAGAACTCACAGAACGAGGCTCGATCGGTGTTCTCCATGCTCCGAACAACTTCTATGCGCCAGAACCACGTCAAGACACAAGCTTCCAAGCCGACGTCGCCGGAAATCGCTGCAGAAACCCCTCCTCAGTCGAACAGAGCTTCCTGCTCTGTTTGGATGGAGGGCCAAACTTATCCCAACCGGAAACAAGAATGCGACGTAGCTTCTTGTCCCCTTCAGAACGCGACACACCTAACTGTCGCCTTCTTAAAACTCTCCATGCCACGCGTCACAAAGGCGTTGCGGAGAACGCGACGTCCTGCTCCGTCGCGTTCACAACCAGTGAACTTGTGGGCTGTTTGGGCTATAACCTCCAGCCCACAACACCCACACAACGCACGGAGATCATGACCAAGGCTCAATGACCCCACATTGATCATGAGCACCACACCAGAACCAATAAACACAGATCCGAACGACTACAACGTTACACAAAAAGTGTTGGAAGAAGCAAACCGATCCAGGTATACCATTCACCCGGGTAGCACAAAAATGTATCAAGATTTGAAGAAGCATTTTTGGTGGACAAACATGAAGACGAAAATAGCAGAGTTCATAGAAAGATGTTTAGTATGCCAACAGGTTAAAGTAGAGCATCAAAGGCCAGGAGGTTTATTGCAGTCATTACCCATTC
This sequence comes from Colocasia esculenta, assembly GCA_014218235.1. Lineage (NCBI taxonomy): Eukaryota > Viridiplantae > Streptophyta > Magnoliopsida > Alismatales > Araceae > Colocasia > Colocasia esculenta. Next base: position 133,565,420 of record CM024762.1, on the reverse strand, counting down.
CGCAGCGGAAGTGGGATAACATAGCCATAGATTTTGTAGCAGTATTGCCCAGGACAACATCTGGTCACAATGAAATATGGGTTTTTGTTGTCAGGTTGGCAAAGGTGTGCAGATTGTTAGCTGTGAATATGTCATGGGCAGTGGACAGACTGGCAAGACTATATGTGGATAAAATTGTGTCGTTGTATGAAATTCTAGTATCAATTGTTTCAGTTAGGGATCCCAGGTTCACCTCAGGTTTCTGGAGAAGCTTGCAGAGAGTAGTTGGTACCGAGTTGAGGTACAGGTCAACATACCATCCCCAGACAGATGGACAGACAGAAAGAACAATTTAGACTATTGAAGATATGCTACGAGCTCGTTGTTTAGTTTGGGGAGGCGGTTGGGAGCAGCATTTAGGCATAGTGGAATTTGCTTATAATAACAGTTATCATACAAGTATCGGAATGGCACCGTATGAAGCTCTATATGGAAGACCTTGTAGAACACCCTTGAATTGGCATGAAGTAGGGGAGATGCAAGTTATGGGACCGGAATTAGTGCAGCAATGTGCAGAGATGGACGCATGCCACTACAATTTGAAGTTGGTGATTGTGTGTTCTTGAGAGTTTCTCCTACAAAAGGTGTTTTAAGGTTCAACAGAAAAGGCAAACTAAGTCCAAGATATGTAGGTCCATTCCAGATTCTAGAAAGGATTGGTTAAACAACATATAGATTGGAGCTCCCAGCAGATTTTATAGATGCTCATGATGTGTTTCATATTTCCATGCTGAGAAGATACATCCGGGACCCTTCACAGATTGTTAGTTATACTCAGGATGATTTGAAACTAGATATGTCCATGCAAGAATATCCAGTGCTGATTACAGGACGAAGAACCTAGAGGCTGAGAAATAAAGATATTGAGCTGGTAAAAATCAGATGGGAAAACAGACAGGGAGGTGAAGACACTTGGGAATTGGCAGATGAGATGTACAGAACGTATCCATACTTGTTTGAGTAAGCTTTTAATTCCTTTAGGTGATAGTTTTATGTGTGATGATTGTTGTTGAGGTTTCTTCCTGAATTTCGAGGATGAAATTTCTTTTAGGTGATAGTAATGTTGTAATATCCTCAAATTTTAAACATCATGATTTACTTAGAAATTTAGGTTTATGCGAACCAATTAGTCCTAAATTGAGTTATTTAGGATTAAGAGTGTATTTATGACACACTATCATACACCAGTACCACTTTCGGTCGTACGTATCCCGACAGGGCAACACCGAATTTTGATAACAGAATTTAATTTTGAGACCACCATAATTCTCAGAAAAATGTGCCGATATCAGAAATGTAAATATCCAGAATTGTTGACGTGCGGATTTCGAGATTAAGTCGATGCAACTATTTTCGAGGTAATTTTTGTTAGATGAAAAATAAATTTAAAAATTGAACTAAAATCACCATAATTTGTAAAACCTTCTTATTAGTCTATGGTTGAAATTTAACTTGAATGGTCATCATTATGACACCTAACATGGGGTCAAATGGGCCAATTGAATTACCACCCATTTACGATAGTTATTTTCTGGGAATTATGGTTGCTTACGTGTTGGGTGATGAGTGAGCCACCTTACTGGGTAGAAGATCTACACGAATTCCCTTAGGTGTAAGCCTTGAAACCCGCATGCTAGTTTTACTGCGACACATTGATGGCCGACGTGACATCATGCATGGGTTGCGCTCTGGAGAGTTATACCCAACAACTATCGTATGAACCTTTCCACTCTTCTTGTTGTTGCTACTGCCGTTATTCCAATTGGAGCTGCTGAACTATTACTGTTGGAGTGTGGGAGCTGTGGCAGTTGCTATCCGTGGCTACTGCTACTGCTTTACCTGGTGTGGATAGCCAATCTCCAACTGCACCTACTGAAGCCACTGCCTCAGCAGTCTTCTTTATTTTCTCATGTTGTTGATGTATTGATCTATGCGTTAAGAAGAGAAGAAGCTTTGTTCTCTTCAATCAAGTAGGTTCCACACTTCAAATCCTTCTCAGTTTCTCATTTACATGCTCATAATTTCTTCATTCGTGACCATGTTTCCTGTTTGTCCATGTCCTGTAGAGTTCTTCTACTTTATTCCACTTTTGATTAGAATCTTCAAGGATAATCTTTGATTTGGTATCATCCTTAACTTATATTCGAAAGGCCATTGGAGTATGAATATTCTTTCTCTTTCATATTGATCAAGTCTTTAGTGAAAGTTCATATCACCAGACATTTAACCATTTCTGAAAGAAAGTGCTGCGGCTGTCGACAGATAGATTCCATCTGTCGACAGGAACCCTTGTTCCAAAACCCAGAAAACCAGAATCATCAGTACCTGTCGACAGACAAAACCCCTCTGTCGGCAGATGACAATCGTTTGTCGACAGCCCTATAGCCTGTCAACAACTCAAGGCCAGATTCCAGATTTGGTTCTGGATACACCAATAGCTGTCGACAACCACCTTCTGGCTGTCAACAACCATCAGTCTGACTTTCTAATATGAACCAACCTTTCCCCAGTCAGTGATGGTACATTCTTGTGATGTCCAAAAAATGTCTTCATTATTTTCTTGGACTCTAACTACTTTACCACCGACTTGACTTACTTAGTCATCAACCAAACATCCTTGAAATTCCATTCCTATTATGCTCATGAGATGAAACTTATGATCTGAAGACAGTGCTCTCTTCAAAGAGGGAATTAGGATCACTTGTGGTAGCACCAGTCACTTGTGGTCAGCTGTGGACGACAGTTTGTAGGTAAATCCAAGTCAGTGGTATGATGATGGTAGGTAATAAACCTCGTTCTTGCGCAATGAACAAGATCTGAAGTGCTGAAATCGCCTAGGCACTGAGGATATATTTATGTTATATATTAACCTCTTGAGAGTAATATGATGCCTGTCAAATTCATTTCCAAATAAGTTACGATCTGAACTTGGAAGACATATATGACTTTTGTTCTGAAATTCGTTTGACCCGTTATGAAACCCAATTAGGGCTATATGTTTATGCTAAGTATGAAGTTCATGAGCAAGCATGTCTTTGATCTATATACGCATCTCCTGAATATTTACTGAGTTCTACAGTTAAAACTCCTTTTTTTTTACTGCTTACGTTTTATTAGATCAAGTTACGAACATTGCTTGTGACTTCTGATCTAACCCAGATCTAAATTCGTACTTAGTTCAATTTCCATACATTTAACTCTTGATATTTAGACACTCAAAACTAAAGATATTGTAACAATAGCCTTCATTCAGAATTTGATTGAAAGAAATTACACTTACTTTCACCTACTGAGTCCTCCGACTCATGCCTTTGTTTCCTCCAATCCTTTCAGATTGAAGGTGGTGCAATTTCAGCTACAAATTATTCGTCGTTCGCTGTTGACCAAGAAGAGGAACTTAGCTTTTACATTCTCTATAAATTTTGTTGTAATATAAAGGTCTAGAGAGAGGATGCTTGGTCTTGTGTAAAAGATGAATGTTGATACTAAGTTACTTTATAAATGTATAAAAGATGAATGTTGATACTAAGTTACTTTATAAATGTATAACACTTGTAAGGATGACTTTGTGAATGGTTTGCTAGTCTTGTGCATTACACAAATTTGTCTGCCCATAATGAAATTTGTCAACATAACCCCTTTTCCGATCAAAAGTTATGTGATAATGTATATGTGTTGTGGTGGAAGAGGTGTTACAGAGGTGGTATCAGAGCACAGTTAAGGGTAATAGACATCTTTGTGACCATTTTCACAAAGGAAATAAATAAAACACTTGTGTGAACATTTGTGGTATTCTAGAATTCCTAAAGATTTTATGTTCTTAAAATTCAAGTTGCTAGCATGAGTTAATTAGATGTGTTTGATGGTATCAGGGAAATGGCTGACAAAAGGAAAGCTATCGACACAACCAGTAGGGATAGACTTGAGGAAATTGAGGAAGGTTCTAGGGAGGAAGTCCCTAATATTCTATCGGCAAGTAACCCTCAAGAAGGAAGAGTTGGGACTCCTGATTTGCTACTTTTATGTAGTCATTCCAGGGGTTAGTGCAGACTCTAATGAAGAATCAACAGGACATGAGTGGAGAAAGAATTCCGGAGCATCTCAATTAGAAAAATTTAAGAAGATGGGACCTCTAGCCTTCAAAGGAAATAGTCAACCTGAGATTGTAGAAGGATGGGTTAGAGAGATGGAAAGATATTTAAGGCCATAGATGTGAAGAGGTGGACAAGGTCACACTGCCAACTTATATGCTTCAGGATAGAGCAGATGTTGGTGGCAATCTGTCATAAGGAATGCATTCAGAACAGAGGGGATAACATTAGTTGAGAAGAATTCCTAAGAGAATTGTATGAGAAATACACCCAACGCACATCAGGATAGGAAAGAAGTGGAATTCTTGCAGCTGGAGCAAAAAGATGAGACTGTGGCGGAATATGAAACAAAATTTACTGAACTAGAAAAATATGCACCCCACATTTGTGATAATGAAATCAGAAGGGTAAGAATTTTGTGAGAGGATTGAAACCCATGTGAGGAGCAGGGTAGCTCCACTGGATCCCCAGAGCATGGCAGTGGCACTAAAGACTGCGTATATAGTGGAATCTGAATTTATAGAGTATATGAAAAACAAAGAAACTAATGGGGGTAAGAAGAAAAATATATATACCAAGGAACGAAAGGTCAGAAGCGAAAAATTGATTCAACCAAGCAGCAGGGAGAACATAAAAAGGGTTGGCCTACGTGTGTTCAATGTGGAGGGAAACACCCAGGTGATGAATGCTGGAAGGTAGCAGAAAAATGTTTTGGATGTGGTTGTAATCACAGGGATTGTACCCCCCTCAACACAGACATGAATATCAAATATGTAGCATGGAAAATAGGATGTGATCGCCACCTAGAGTATTGCCAAATAAAGATAATAATGCGGGCTAACTACTCTAGGAAAGGGGGGAAGAGAATGGAGGAGTACCTGATGTCGCGGTCATCCGACGGACCGCGGCAATGCTGAGAACGCGTCGCCATTGCCAGCCGCGTTTCTTGTCGCGTCGCCTTCCTCCGTCGCGTTCTCTTCTTGTGCGGGAGAGGATGGATGGGACCTTCTTCCCGTCCTCCAGCCGGCCAGAGGATGAGAGCTCCTCGTGGATCTTCGCTTGGGTGCCTGCCAAAACAACGAAAACAAGAAATAAACCCTGTTAGACTATGTTAAGTGTAGTAGCTATTCTTAAATGAAAGAAAGATGTGGAGCATGGAGGGAACGAACTTGGGGTGTTTTTTTTAAACCCCTTGGTAGTAGGAAAACGTGGGAGGAATATGCATGGGGAGAAATCATGGAAGAGGAGAGGGAGGAACCCTAACTAGCATGTATTCATGTGCAAAACTGGAAAAGAAAGTAAAAATTAAAACTAAACAGATACTGTCCGTTTGATGTGATTCAAGTTGAGGTCATAGAGGAGACGTCGTGAACAACTTTCATGAAGACATCTTGAAGAGATCTGGCCTGTTTGGGCTGTGGAAGAGACGATAATCCCGCATGTGCAGATCTCGATATGAGAGAGAAAATGAAGATCAATCTGCTGTAACTTTTCGCACAAGCCACCAATCGATGTGATTCCACTTCGAGTTTGAAGAGGGCTCTGTGGGGAGCAACTTTGATGAAGAAACCTCGAAGAGATCTGGCCTGGTTCGATCTCCACAAGCCGTGCAAGTCCTGCTGGTCCTGGAGGCGATATGAGAGAGAAAGAGGAGAGAGAGAGAGAAGGAAAACGGGAAGAACAGCTCCTCCTCTGCCTTGGGGACGATGGGACCTCGTGAGCAGAGCCTCCAGGGACCTCTCCTCGCAGTGGTAGCCTTCCTCTATCCCTTAGAGAGTCCTAGGATGTGTTGAAGAGAGAGATAGAATCCTATCCCGAGTTAGAGAGAGAGTCCAAGTTGTGGGGAGTTTGAGAGTCTATCTAGAGTTTGGAGGGCTTGGGGGCTCCCTAGGGATGAGGATAGGAGGTTTAGGTCGTAATCCAACTCATAAGGACTTTAGATAGGCTCTAGGATGGAAGATAAGTCAAAAATCACGTAAAAATGTGTTTACGTGCATGGCGCTGTCGCGACGGGTCGCGGGGCCGCGTTCATGTCGCGTCCATTCAGCAGGTCGTGTCTATAAGACAGTCTACATAGGTCCCACGAAAATGGCCATAACTCTCTCCACAGATATCGGATTGATGCGCCATTTGTTGCGTTGATTCTAGACTCGAGGGCTACAAAATAATAGTATGGAATGCCAAATTTGGATTAGAAATGAGGATGTTTAGCTCTCAAAGTGAAGGTATGTTTAGAGATTGGCAAGTTGCACAGTTTTGATGTTTCAAGTGGTGTTTGGCCATGGGCTTGACATTGAGGGTGAATGGGCTCATGATGGGCCATGGGAGGACTCCAAAGTGATGACCAATTTGGGACATCAATGATATGGACAAAAAAAATGTTCAACTTATAGGCCGAAAACGGGTGTCTACAGATTGCCCTCCTTGATGCCCGCTTTGCAAGGGAGCGAAGCGGAAAGAGAGCGAAGTGTAATGAAATGGAATGGAGCGAGGATGAAGCGGAGTGGACTGAAAAGTTGGCATCAAGGTAAAGAGACACCCATCACAACTAATAAGCGATAGAAATTCTCTGGAAGACTCTAAACTAACCTCAAGGAAGAGCGAGCACGGACGGTCCTGTCTGGAACGACAAAAAGGAAAGCAAGAAGGATGATCAACCTCTTATTAAGAGGTACCCTAGCCGATTGGCTACAGGTTTCATCTTGGGAGGACATGTGCGTGCCAGATAGTCACGATGACTCAAGGCCTGGGAGCGGTTCGCAACAGACGGATCAGGGGATATTTAAGCTGATTTAGATGAATGAGGGAGTAAATTCCAGACAGAAGTCATACTGGCCAACTGGACCAAGTAACTAGTTCAAAGAAGACCTTCAAATTGTGAGTGGAATAGGATTTCTTGTTCAAGAAACTTAAGCTTGATTGATCATCACTAGGGAAACAACCTTTGACAAATCATGAGGCATGAAGCTCAAAGTCCTACATGATGCATGCTGGGCTAAAATAAAGAAATCATCAAATCAATATGCAAAGAAAAGAGAAAATAGAAAATACTCAAGGATAATATTGTCAAGCCAATAAGAACGGGTCAAGAGACTACCTGCAACCGCAGTGTAGGCCTGAATCTATCGTCCTCAACTTATTAACTCAACGCCTATCTAGCGATTAGCAATGTGCACCTAGATTCATCACCGTTTTTGTTGAGGGGAACTTAAATCCCAGAACACATTGGAACCACCGGTCCTTGAGAATATATAGCATAAGTACCATATAGTAATGCAAGGGAGAACGGATAGGGATACTTACCTGACTTACCTGTAGAGCGCAGAACTCACCATTTTTGGGGGTTTTGCTTTTTCTGATTTTTTTTGTTTTTGTTTTTGTGTAAATGAAGAAATAAACAAAGCACTAAAAGCTAACAACAAGAAGCAAACACACTCAGCATCCATGATTGAAACAGCACTGAAGAACAGCCTTGTTCACACATAGAGAGTCCTCTCATGGAGCCATTGAGATGCGGGAGAATATGTATGGACTTCGGAAGGACTTGGTGGATATAAGCTTGAAATTCAAATCATGGATGGACTGAGGAGGAGAGACAGATCGTAAAGATGATGAGCAAGACTCAGACAAAAGTAATGAAGAAATATGAGATCTGAGCGAGCAATGCTTGGGAGCCAATGTACCTGCACACTTAGCATGTATGATTAGATCTGCTCATTTTGTTATTTCAGTTTGAAAACATTGATTTTTGGAGTTTTGAAATTATTGATTTTTAGATTTACAATATTGATTTTGGATTTTGCAATATCTATTTTTTTTGGATTTTGGCAATATTTGATTTTTTTGTATTTTGGCAATATTTGATTTTTTTTGGATTTTTGCATATTGGATTTTTTGAATTTTTTGCAATATTTGATTTTTTGAATTTTTTGCAATACTTGATTTTTTTGGATTTTTGAAAATGACGCCTGAAGCCGACGTTAGCCCTTCCTAAAAGACACATGAGACGAAGGCACTCACCCTTGCTACTACAGCACTAAAGCAAGATCAAACTACTGGCAAGGGGTCCCCATTCATTCCCCTTTCATTAAAGACCACCAAAAGGTCAGATGTGCATTAAGATGGTGGCGTCCTATAGATGGTTGCCCCTGGCTCACGGTGCCACTACAAAGGCATACCTGGGAGACGACCCAGCCTTATAGAGAGAAAGAGAAGAAATTTTGGGATAAGTCTAGTGCAAGCTTTAAAGGACAAGTTAGCTTAGCTTCCTTCCACGCATACCTCTTAGAGGTTCAATCTGTTGAGGAGGGACTTGGTCACTTTATTGTGCATGTTTCTTGTTTGGGGCATGCGTACGACCGGGCTCAAGGGCGTCCCGCGGGAACTGTACTGCCACTCTTTGCCATGCCCCTATTCCTTGATTTTCTTTCATTTGTTTCTTCTTCTCTTTTTATTTTCCTTTCGCTTTTCTTTTGCCTTGATTGACCGTCCCTATTTGAGATTTCCTCTCATCACGATGTGCTTAGGTCGGTCGCCTCGCCTAAATAGCCCTTTTCTTCCTTACACTTCGACGAGTAAAGAAGAGACAACTTTTGCACCTCCTAGGTATGGCCTGAGTAGCAACGGTTTTACTAGAGTACCGCCTAGGTTATGTGAGTGTGTGGTGATCCTTGCTTAAGGTGACCTTTAATGATAGGGAAGGATGTCAGACTCCCAGCGCGGAGTAATCTCTAGCTTGAGTGCTGCAGAAGCAAAACAAACCTAAGACTGACTCGACCACTCTTGTTGTGAATTGAGACGACTCTCTTTGATGTTTGGTGTTTAAGAAATATTTACATGGTTATTTGGTGAGCAACACGACCCCTTTATTGAAAGAACGACCTGCATTAGTCTTTAAACTTTGATTTTGGTTGATTTTAATTAGCTCATTTGCAGGAAACTGTGAAAAGTAGGGGTCAGCAAGAATTGGAGCCAACTCAACACAAACAAGAGGGAGACATGACGCTACATGAAGATGAGGGATAAGAACCCTCAAACAAGAAGAATTTACAAAGGAGAAAAAAATGTTAGTGAGGACTGAAACCTCTGGAACAGTGAGAGAAAGGGTCGGGACCCCGAATAGGGAGTGCGGGAGGAATCGGGTCGGCCCGAGCAGGAGGGGTTGGAGGAAGGAACTGTAGAATGGAGGGTGGAGGATCTAGAAGATCAGAAGGGGAAGTGGAAGGAGGGGAACCAATGCTCCTGAGGGTGTGGACCTGACCTATAATTAGGAGTCTCTGGTGGAAGAGGAAAAGGGGAACCCTGAGCACTAGGGGAAGTTAGGTGACCCAGGTGGATATGGAGAGAGAAACTGGGTACCCCGAGGGTGATCGGGTGGCTCAGGAGGAAGAGATAAGTGAGGGTCCAAAGACCCTAAAGGAGTAGGAGGGGAATAATGCAGCACCAGTCCAGGATTGAGAGATCGGGCGCCTCCTTTGGGAACTAGATTGACCAAATGAGTAGCATTGAAAGATCAAGGTCAGAAGATGACAGGATAGAGAGATCGACATTTTTCTTGAAGAACTTCAGATCTTGATTGCAACCTCCTTTGCTTCTTGGCAGATTTCTTCTTGTGACGCCATAGCTTCTTTGCTCTTACAGATAGATATGACGGTTTCACCTTGACATGTCTTCTTAAATAGCAGGACCAGGCAGCAGATGGCCTCGCTCTTCTCTGCAGCCACACGGCTCTCTCATCAATTATGGTTGTCATGATTGTTGTGTGCGCACTTGCCCCTTGGCTATCATTTGCATATTCAACCTTTATAGACCCCATGAGGGAATGCCATAAATGGCTTTTTCATGTGGATGGTGCAGACCCATGGGAACTTGATGCGTGGTACCAGCAACCTGAGACTTGGCATCTTGGCCTGACAATCTGGCATGAAGACCAACTCCTTGACAGTTGAAGAGGGGATGCTTCTGGGAGTGTGATGGGTGCAAAGCACGGCCAACCAACTAACAGGCTGAGGCAAATTGCAAAGGACTCTTGGAAAACCTTGAGTGCTCTTGGTGACATAGCAATGTGCCCCTGGTCAGGTTGAAACATGGCAAGAGGGCTTTGGATGCTTCGGGCAGCGTGACTTCTTGCCCCTTGAGTGACAGCTGATTCATGATGGCCTTAGCAATGCATGAGATAACACGATGTTTGTAGACCCCCTTCTCTTGGCACCATATGCAATATAACTGAAACGAGGAGTGATGATGGCATTAATGGTAGCATTTCCAATAAGCACATAATGGCTACCGTCCCCGCTTTGGACCTGGCTGGCACTAGGGCCTGGGAACTCTTTTTGACAGTGCTCTTCTGAGGAGATGAAGGCTTATCCTTCCCGAATGTGCCTGAGATAGGACACAGACCGGCATGCGACTGATGTAGTTGTAAGGGTCGAAACACATGACCGGTACTGGCTAACTTCACTCAGTCCATCTTGCATAGGGGAAGTAATTTCAAGGCATGCTGCTGGTGATGCCACACCCCTCCATTGGATGTGGTGATGGGATGTATGGTGGCTATGGTGATTTGTCGGATGCGGAGGGCTTGATGTGAGGTGACTGGGTGGTGGCAAGGATAGGCTCGTGCGGAGAGAGCTCTTGTTCCATTTTCGGGGCTGAATCAGCCTTAACTTAGGAGTCAGAAACTCTTGCCCTACCTTAGAAGTGAGTGGGGCTTGCTTGAGCCTTGGTGTGGTGGTAATGGCTTGCTCAGGTGCAAGTGGGTAGCGGGGGGAGATGATGGGGAGGGGTAAGGATGGAGGGTTCGTGGGAGGTGAGGGATCAATGGCTGATGCTTGGGGAGATGACCAGCGGCACTCGACACAATATATCGAGCCGATAGCTCATCATCAGGGTGCGAGGCGGTGTCAAGGGTAGGTGTGGGGGTGATAGCCTAAGCAAGGTTGGTGAAGGGGCTTGTTGAGGTTGTGATGGAGCGGGTGGTGCACTTAGGATAAGTAAAGAGTGCCTTGGCCCTGGACTGGTGAAGATGACGACTGCCTTGATACTTGTCTGGTTGACTTGGTTGCGCTGCTGACTGCTCGGGCGGCTGTTCCGCTGTCTGTGGAGGGGAGGACTGCTGCCCCTGGCTTGTGTCGCCTCTTTTCTTGACAATGTAGGATGAGCCTGTGCATTTCAGACCAATTTATCTTCTGCTCTAGATCCAGATTACATATTACATCCCGGAATTGCACCAGTTTGCGACTGTATGCCCCGGATAGCGATGATACGGGCAATATTCTGATCGGTCCACTGTCATGTCCCAGCTTGGCTTTTTCTGGAGGGAGTTGCAATGCATTGATGGACATCAGGGCTGTGAAGACATCAGAGAGGGATTCGGGCAACGGATGATAATGGGCTCGCTTTGGGCCAAGTGGATGGGGGGGTGATGGGAGGATAGTATTGATGGTGGGGTGCGGTGGCACTGGCGAGGTGGTTGTCTTGTGGAAGTGGAGCGAGTTGGCTATATGAAGATGGAGTGTGTAGTGAGTAGCAGAGTGGGTAGACATGGGGTGGTGGATGGTATCAACTTGGGCATGGGTTTGGACTCCCTCATAAGTGGGCCCTTGAAATGAAGAATTCAGTTGTTGGCCTCAAACATGGATGGCATGGGGACAAGGAGTTGGTTTTAACAAGCGAGCACGACTGTATAATTGTTGCATGGATGTGATATTGTTCATAGCCAAAATGTGGCGATACATGGGTGTTGCATTGGAATGATGAGCTTGATCTTCTCCTCCTCTGGGATATGCATCTGGACATACGTGGATATCTGACGCCACCGGTCAGCGTAAGTTGCAATTCTTCATCGGGCTTTATCTGCTCAGCCACTAGATCGGCCATTGAATACGCGGCCCCAGCCCGGTCTTGATATTGCTGCACGAATCTGGCCTTGACAATTTCAAAATCCTCGGCTTCATTGGAGGCAGGGAATAAACCACTCCAGAGCGGACCCGTCTAATGACCGTCTAAAAGATAAGCCAGTAAGCGGCGATCATGTTGATAGGACACCGACTCATAGAGAAAATCCTTCGATGGATGTAAGGGTCTCCACCCCTTGAATTTGCGATAAACAGGGAGTTGAGAAGGTGGAGGGATCCGGAGACCACAGAAATCAGGAAGAGTATCATTGAAGGAAGGTTTGGTTTTAACTGCCTCCGCAGGTCACTGAGCTCTCGCTTCATGGATTCGAACTTGGATTGGAAGTCCTGAGCCGAAGTGGTAGTGATCGGGGCCAGCTTGGGAATGAGCGGAGTCGCGAGTCAAGGTCCGGGCCAGATTGAGCATAATGGGCCGGCTGCACTTGTGGGCTGAGCAAAAGGATGTCCCGATCCAGGAGTGACAATGTGAGGTGATCTAGAATGAGCAGGATAATGTGGGCCTGTTGGGCCCATCCTGGAAGAAGACCGTAGAGCAAAGGTGGACAACAATTCGCGGCCTGGTCCAGGGCCATTTCAAGTAGGAGGCGCTCCAATTCAGCGACCTCAATAGAAGAGGATGTGACGGATTAGGCTGGGAATGGGCACTCTCATCGGCCTGATGGGCCCTGGACTGGGCCGAACTTGGAATAGACTCATGAGACAAGAGGTCTACATGAGGAGGAGAGGTTGGAGATAGATGAAGTGAAAGGAGCCATGAGAGGATGATAAAATGGGGGGAATTAAAAAGGATACACTAAAATACAAATAAGGATACAACAACAATTACAATCACAAAGAAGGGGACAAGAAGGATTCTCAAGCAACACCCAAGTTGATATGATAAGCGCTAGGATTAGGGTTATCACTTAGCCTTTTAATGGATTGATTTAATTGAATTGCACTCGGCTAAGAGAACCCTAATGGGTTTGTACTCAAGTACTCCGGGGTGACTAAGGGGAACACACAATTCCACGTGGGGGATGATTGAAATAGGGGGAACACGGGTACAACCACCCGGTGAACCGCAACGTGCGTACGGTCACGAGGACTTACGGAGGTCCTCGAAGGTGGGCCCGAGTCAGCCTACGAGTGCTCGTAGGTGAGAGGGCTCACTCACCCAAGGGGGAACCTGAACAAATGGGTTTGAACAGCGTATGCAGGGGCCTAAGTGCCCAAAATGTATGCAAGAGTAGCAAATGAAGATCAACGGGTGACAACCAGCTCTCGGCAGAGTCGCGGCGGCCGTGTCCCCGCGACCCTATCACGACAGGGCGGGCTGCCGCGATAACGAACAGAGCCCCGAGAACAAGAAACTCACCCAACCAGACTCAAATAACTACCTTAATAGATGATAAAGCACAAATCACTAAATTAATACAGCATGGATCAGGAAGCACCCAGGAACCGATTCATAAAGGAAGCATTAACAACACAGAGTGTACCTGTGACGCGATGCTCACCCACGACGTGACCAAGTCACGACCTCTCTCTCGACCGCGACAAGTCCAGAAACTTGCAAATGGAAATAAAAGGAACCGAACCCTAGTAGGATTCTAACATACAAAAACACGAAATACAGATACAGGGACATGAACAGGGATGCATGATCTCATTGACGCGGATAAGGCAGATATGGAAAGATTGCACTGACCTGCTATCGTGTCGGTCTCGGACGACGCGTTAGGGTAGCGTCACCACGATACACCGCGACTCGAACAGAGAGACAGAAATCGCAGGAAACAAAGCAAAGACAACAGGGCTCTAAAAAGACAATAAGGAGAAGACATGGCAAGCAGCAAACTCAAAACCACGAGGGTAGCACTGAAGGTCCACCCGTGATCCGCCAAAAGGTGTAATCACAGGATTGTATGTAACGTCGCGCGTTTTTCCGATCCCCGTGGATCCAGGTTTAGCGGTTTGGTGGCCAATGTGAGGCCCATTAGTGTTGTGTGTTTCCTGCTAGATCCTTACCGGGTTGGTTTGGATCCGTGTTGGTGTTAGCTTGCTGGACACCAGCAGTGTGTTGGCGTCCATCGATGAGGACGTCGACTGTTGAACTTGGCGTCAAGCTTTGTGGACGTCTAGTTGTGGCGGTCTGGTTAAACGGCCTAGGGGTTGACGTTAACCTGGCATGCCTGTGTTTTTTATGGCAGTCCGAGCTCAGTTCTTTCTCCTCCTTCTCCTTTCCTCTTCCCCCACCTTCACCCTTGAGCTTCTTCGCGAGTCTGATGGTCGGCGGGAGCTCGTGGGAAGGCCGTGGTGCGCGTGGTAGCGGCAGATCGGGCGGGGAATGACGGATTGGAGCACGGTGTTCGTGGGACGTTTCTCGGGTTTCGGCGTGATTCGAGGTTCTTCGGAGTTTAATTGCGTTTCTGAGGTAGGGTCGAGCCCTGTTAGCTTTTAGAAAATTAACACACAACACTTAATCACTTGAACCAGCATTTTTATTGTATTTTCGGATTAAGTTGCACCATGTGGGTTAATGGGTGGTTTGAGCAATTTAATGTATGAAGCATGTTGTGTTGGGTTGTTTTGGGTTCATGCATGTTTAAAGAATCGTTTCAGTACATTTTTTTGTAATTTTAACGGTTGGGAAACCTGTAGAGCCGGATTAGGGTTTCTGCAGGGTTTTAGGCCGGAGAACTTGGCGTCAAGATCTCTTGTCGCCAAGCTCACCCGTCGAGATATAAACGGCTAGATCGCTTGCCGTTTACTTCTTATAAGCGGCAGTCGATGTTGCCGCCAACCTGTGCATGTATCCATGCGGTGTTGTTTACGTAGCTTTCCTGGTTATGAATATTGTGTGATTGTGTGTGCATGGCTATGACCGGTGTGAGCCAGTGCACTTGTTATGCTCTTGGAGCATACTGCTCATGTAATGGCTGTTTTACATGAAATGATTGTGATGTACGTAATCGCTTTACGTGGTATGTGTGGTGCGTTGGCACCCGTGGCACTCTTGGAGTGCGTTGTGTCCATGTGTTGGACATGCGGTTTACGTGGAAGACGTGTGGTACACCATCCAGGGTGTAATATACACGTATTGTCTACGTGGTTTGAGTGGGTGTTTACTACACACTTTGTTGTAATGTAATTCCTATGATTTTATCGTAGTAACTGGGCAGTGAGGTTCCTGTGTGAGCCTAGCCATGACTTTGTGGTGTTTGGGCAGTGAAGGTCCATACCGACCTAGCCCTGGTCCGTTGTTGTCTTTCGAATAATATTATATGGATTTATGAAGTAAGTGGTGTGTGTTGCCTCGGTGGTCATGAGATGACCAATGATAGGCAATTTTAGTGTTCAGGTATGTGTTGGTGTGGGATAGCTTTGGGTCACACGGTGACCGATGTTAAGCTAATCCTAACACTTGTATATTGAATTATAAGTAAAGGCTATATGTGTAGTATCGTGGTTTGTGCTAGCCGAGTGTGGTGGTCCGGCGCCTATTCCGGAATGCCTCTCTAGTCGGGTACCCCAGGTTCTTTGTGAGCCAGGCACGTGTGTTTGTTGTGCTCGGGGTTTTGTCCCGTACTTGTTTGTACCGTTGAGGTCTGTGTCGTCTTCCTGGACACCCTCACTCCTGAGTTTGAGTTGTACGTCCGGCTGAGGGAAAGACGGCAGTGGGCAGCGACTTCCCAGAGTTTGGTTCTTTTGTCGCTTGTAGCGCGCTCGTAGTTGGGGGTACGGACACCAGTAGTCGACACTGGTCCCCAGCTAGTCCTGTTTTCCAGTGCCTCACTTTAGAGTGCTCCGGCCAGAGACTCTAGAGGTGCCAGGCATGGGCCTGCAGTTGTGTGTCTGCAGGTGTGGTGTTGGTTGGTCTCCACAGTTGTTTGACTTCTTCCTAGAGCGGCAGTTGGACCTTTCGTCCGTGACTGCGAGGCTGAGAGGTAGTTCTTGTGTTGTGTTGTCCGGGTTGGATATTGGCCTGATCAGCCAGTAGTCCGTTCCCGTGTGGTGGCGTCGTTCTTTCTGACTCGTGCTTAGTAGCTCCAGTTGTAGTTGTGGTGACTTCGTCCTTTCGACTCTGCTTTGCCAGTGACTGTTTGTGAGTTTATGACTCGTGGTCGAGGTTTGACCAGTTCGAGGTGTGCCCTGGTGTTGGCACAGCTGTGACTGAGTTGTGGTTTGTGTGACTGACTCGTCGATTAAGGTTTCACCTGTAATATTGCTAATTAAAGGTACATATAATTATGGTTCAGTGTGGTGTATCATCTACTTGTACCCTTGTTCGGGTGTTTGTGTTGTGGTACCTCAGAGTAGCAGGTACTTGTTCCCTTCGTGGGTTACTTGTGGTTTTGTGGTGGACATTGTGTACTAACCTTTCCGGGTACTTGTGTGTAGGAGGTCTTGTGGTTTGACCTGCCACTTGTTGTATCCTAACTGTTTTAGGTAGATCTTTGTTTATAATTTATTGTGGATTAGTTTGTGATTATTAATGTTACCTTTGTGGGTAATTGGCCGATGAGGCTTATGGCCTAGGCATATTGTGGTTTAGTAGAGCTATGCTCCGTGGAGGCCGTGTGAGACCTTCCACTTGTTAAGTTTTACTCTTCTTGGATATGATTCCAATTATAGTTTTAGTGTGTTATGGATTGGCTTCGTGTTAGCCAGTTCCATTACCTTTGTGTAGTTCTGTTGTAAGTGGTTTGGAGTATAAAGGACCAGCTCTTTGTTAGCGGTCCTGTTACTCAATGTTTGAGGTTCGCCTGTGAAGCTTGTAGCCTGGGCAGTGACTTGCCTGTGGGCTTATAGTTTAGGCAACCCGTTGTTGTAGCAGTGTGCCAGTGAGACTGTGGTTTAGGCACTTTGGTTGTTGGGCTGACTAATGATATTTGTTAGTCCTGTAGTCCTACTTTTCTTCTGAGGACTTTATGTTTATTATCATGAGCATGTTTAATTGTTATTTATTGTAATGATGTGAGCATGAAATGGTTTGGCTATTGTTGTTGCCAGTGAGACCCATTGGGGTCGAGGTGTCTGTGGTTACAGTGTTGTTTTGGTAGCCCCTACTGAGCCAGTGACTTGTTGAGGCTCACTCCCCTACAGTTCTTTTCAGGGCTTGCCGTGTGTTTGGCTTGCAGTGGCGTTGTGTCAGACTTGTACCACCAGCAGTAGTGTAGTAGTTAGTGTTCTGTGAGCTTGTGCTCCCTCGGGTATGCCCCAGGTAGTTGTACTCTTTTAATTGGACATGTATTAATGTAATGGGACAGTTGTACAAATTTGTGAACAGATATGCACATGTACTTTCTTGTGTCTTATATTCTTGTGGTTTGTCTTTTATACTCTTACTGGACTCGTGTGTGAGATATCCCTTGCGAGACTTCGGTCCGTTCGCGGGAGGCGGATCTGGATATGGAGCCTTAATGGGCATAAATACCCCGGTCCGTTTCAAGTTGGTATCAGAGCAATGTCCAGTTAGAATATGAAAGACATGAAAGTACAATGTCCCAATACATGGATTAATGTCCACTGCTGGTAGTAAGTCTGTGGTTTTGTGTGATATGAAGTAGTTTTTACGTTTGCTTTTGGCACGTAAACCGTAGTTTTTGTTTGTTAGATGGTAATTGTGAGCAGTTCTGTGCCATAATGTGAATAGTGGCATAAGTTGTGTGGTAGCATTCTGGCACTAGTGCAGTTAAAGCAGTTAAAGTATAGTACTTAAAAGTTTTCAGTTGCAGAGATTAGAGAGAAATGTAAAGTAATGCTTGAAGGATTATGTATATGTTAATAATGCAAAGTTAGCAGAGATAAGTATAGAGTATTTCTGTGATAGATCAGTTTGGTGTTAAAGATTTGCAGTTAAAGGATTGAAAGATTAACAATTTGGATATGGAATTCAGTAATAAGTTTTAATGAGATAGAAAGTTGGCAGAGACATGGCGTGGTAACAAGGTGATAAGGAACAGGTCAGTGTGTGTGATAAGTTGCAGTTGAGAACCTCAGCAAATGTATGTGGCATCAGAGATCTGAGTCAGTGATATTAAAAACAATGTGTATAAGATGTGATTAGCGTTATGAAGAGTTTGATATGATCAAGAAAGACAGATCAGCTTTAAAAGAAGTATCAGTACATAAAAGAGCAGTGATTTATGGCAGATAGATTAAATATGCCCGAGATCAGAAATCTGAAAAAAAAGTGTTGTTATGAATATAATTAGCAGGAAGTGTGATATGAAGATTTGTATAAATAATATAGAAATGATCAGTTGAATAAAGAAAGAGAGAAAATAAGGATTAATGATTAATGTGCAATAAGGATTTGTGAAATTTGCACAAGAGGAATATTTAGTTGATGATTGGCAGTTTAGATAAAGAAAAGATATGGATTAGAGAAGAAGGAATTTAGCAAAATGAAGTGAATAAGATCAGATGAGTCAGGAAATGCAGTTAGAGTTTGCATATTGGTGCAAAGAAATGATTTAATTGAGCAGAAAGGAATTGTTATTAAAATTTCAGGGTTTAATGCTGGAGCAGATTGATTAAGAATATTTGGAAAGTTTATGCAACAGAATTATGGGATTAGTCAGAGAATGTCAGTAAAGCAGAAAGATATATGAAAAGCGCAATATGTCAATAGTGGTTTGGCAGATCAGAAATTGCAGTAATTTCTTCAGCAAGAATTAATGAATGGGATGATTTGAGAAGCAGTTGAAGTCAGAAGAAAGCAATTGAAAGTAATACTGTGAACAGAAATTGTGGAATATTTTGTAAAAGTGTTCAGTGTGATCAGAGTAGCGCAGCGGAAGCAGAAGCAAGAAAGATTTAATATTCATAAATTGTTCAAGCTTTGCTGAGATAAGAAGAAAGTGTAAAGTTTTGCGCAGTGGAATAAAGGAACAGTTTATTATGATTTTTAATCAGAAATTGGCTTTAAACAGTATGAGCAGAATAATATGAAAGAGCAGAAATTCAAAGATGGTGATTGGTTTTCTTTGAAAAGTGTCAGTTGCGAATGTAAATGCAGATGAGGCAGGATAATAGTTGGCAGTGATAAATAGAAAAAGGAAATGACACCGGAAAGTTTAATAATTTGGAAAGATTATGGCATGAAAGAATTACAGTGTAAGATATTTGAGAAAGATAAAGCGTCTCGAAAGAAATGTTGCAAACACAGCTGGGAATTGTGGAAGCAGGTTCAGTCCAAGGAGATAAAGCGCCATTGGCAAGGCAGAATCGCCTACGGTTGAAAGCTAAAGAAAGGCAATGGAATTGACAGAACAGAGTATTGTGAGATGAATTGAAAGATGAAACAGAGAAAGAGTATCCTACTTGTTCTGTGTTTGACTTTATTTGTTTTTAGGTGATAATTTGGTTTATTGTGATTTGTTTTATATGTCGAGGACGACATTTGTTTTTAGGTGATAATAATGTAACGTCGCGCGTTTTTCGGATCCCCGTGGATCCAGGTTTAGCGGGTTTGGTGGCCAATGTGAGGCCCATTAGTGTTGTTGTTTCTTGCTAGATCCTTACGGGTTTGGTTTGGGTCCGTGTTGGTGTTCAGCTTGCTGGACACCAGCAGTGTGTTGGCGTCCATCGATGAGGACGTCGACTGTTGAACTTGGCGTCAAGCTTTGTGGACGTCTAGTTGTGGCGGTCTGGTTAAACGGCCAAAGGGTTGACGTTCCTGGCATGCCTGTGTTTTTATGGCAGACCCGAGCTCTGTTCTTTCTCCTCCTTCTCCTTTCCTCTTCCCCCACCTTCACCCTTGAGCTTCTTCGCGAGTTCTGACGGTCGGCGGGAGCTCGGGAAGGCCGTGGTGCGCGTGGTAGCGGCAGATCGGGGGGGAATGACGGATTGGAGCGCGGTGTTCGTGGGACGTTTCTCGGGTTTCGGCGTGATTCGAGGTTCTTCGGGAGTTTAATTGCGTTTCTGAGGTAGGGGTCGAGCCCTGTTAGCTTGTTAGAAACATTAAACACGACTTAATCACTTGAACCAGCATTTTTATTGTATTTTCGGATTAAGTTGCACCATGTGGGGTTAATGGGTGGTTTGAGTATTTAATGTATGAAAGCATGCTGTGTGTGGGTTTTTTGGGTTCATGCATGTTTAAGAACGTTTTTTATACATTTTCTTGTAATTTTAACGGTTGGAAACCTGTAGAGCTGGATTAGGGTTTCTGCAGGGTTTTAGGCCGGAGAACTTGGCGTCAAGATCTCTTGTCGCCAAGCTCACCAGCCGAGATATAAACGGCTAGATCGCTTGCCGTTTACTTCTTATAAGCGGCAGTCGATGTTGCCGCCAACCTGTGCATGTATCCATGCAGTGTTGTTTACGTAGCTTTCCTGGTTATGAATATTGTGTGATTGTGTGTGCATGGCAATGACCGGTGTGAGCCAGTGCACTTGTTATGCTCTTGGAGCATACTGCTCATGTAATGGGCATGTTTTACATGAATGATGTGATGTACGTAATCGCTTTACGTGGTATGTGTGGTGCGTTGGCACCCGTGGCACTCTTGGAGTGCGTTGTCCATGTGTTGGACATGTGGTTTACGTGGAAGACGTGTGGTACACCATCCAGGGTGTAATATACACGTATTGTCTACGTGGTTTGAGTGTGGTGTTTACTACACTTTGTTGTAATGTAATTCTTATTTTATCGTAGTAACTGGGCAGTGAGGTTCCTGTGAGCCTAGCCATGACTTTGTGGTGTTTGGGCAGTGAAGGTCCATACGACCTAGCCCTGGTCCGTTGTTGTCTTTCGAATAATATTATATGGATTTATGAAGTAAGTGGGTGTGTGTTGCCTCGGTGGTCATGAGATGACCAATAATAGGCAAGTTAGTGGTTCAGGTATGTGTTGGTGTGGGATAGCTTTGGGGTCACACGGTGACCGATGTTAAGCTAATCCTAACACTTGTATATTGTGAATTATAAGTAAAGGCTATATGTGTAAGTATCGTGGTTTGTGCTAGCCGAGTGTGGTGGTCCGGCGCCTATTCCGGAATTCCTCTCTAGTCGGGTACCCCAGGTTCTTTGTGAGCGACACGTGTGTTTGTTGTGCTCGGGGTTTTGTCCCGGTACTTGTGTTGTACCGTTGAGGTCTGTGTCGTCTTCCTGGACACCCTCACTCCTAAGTTTGAGTTGTACGTCGGCTGAGGGAAAGACGGCAGTGGGGCAGCGATTCCCAGAGTTTGTTCTTTTGTCGCTTGTAGCGCGCTCGTAGGGGGTACGGACACCAGTAGTCGACACTGGTCCCCAGCTAGTCCTGTTTTCCAGTGCCTCACTTTAGAGTGCTCCGGCCAGAGACTCTAGAGTGCCAGGCATGGGCCTGCAGTTGTGTGTCTGCAGGTGTAGTGTTGGTTGGTCTCCACAGTTGTTTGACTTCTTCCTAGTGGAGCGGCAGTTGGACCTTTCGTCCGTGACTGCGAGGCTGAGAGGTAGTTCTCGTGTTGTGTTGTCCGGGTTGGATATTGGCCTGATCAGCCAGTAGTCCGTTCCCGTGTGGTGGCGTCGTTCTTTCTGACTCGTGCTTAGTAGCTCCAGTTGTAGTTGTGGTGACGTCGTCCTTCTGACTCGTGCTTTGCCAGTGACTGTGGTTTGTGAGTTGTGACTCGTGGTCGAGGTTTGACTTGTTGCGGGTGTGCCCTGGTGTTGGCACAGCTGTGACTGAGTTGTGGTTTGTGTGACTCATCGATTAAGGTTTCACCTGTAATATTGTGCCTAATTAAAGTTACAATATAATTATGTTCAGTGTGGTGTTATCACCTACTTGTACCCTTGTTCGGGTGTTTGTGTTGTGGTACCTCAGAGTAGCAGGTACTTGTTCCCTTCGTGAGTTACTTTGTGGTTTTGTGGTGGTACATTGTGTACTATCTTTCCGGGTACTTGTGCGTTAAGGAGGTCTTGTGGTTTGACCTGCCACTTGTTGTATCCTAACTGTTTTAGGTAGATCTTTGTTTATAATTTATTGTGCATTAGTTCGTGATTATTAATACGTTACCTTTGTGGGTAATAGGCCGATGAGGCTTGTGGCCTAGGCATATTATGGTTTAGTAGAGCTATGCTCTGTGGAGGCCGTGTAAGACCTTCCACTTGTTAAGTTTTACTCTTCTTGGATATGATTCCAATTATAGTTTTAGTGTGTTATGGATTGGCTTCGTGTTAGCCAGTTCCATTACCTTTGAATAGTTCTGTTGTAAAGTGGTTTGGAGTATAAATGACCAGCTCTTGTTAGCGGTCCTGTTACTCAAATGTTTGAGGTCGCCTGTGAAGCTTGTAGCCTGGGCAGTGACTTGCTGTGTGGCTTATAGTTTAGGCAACCCGTGTTGTAGTAGTGTGCCAGTGAGACTGTGGTTTAGGCACTTTGGTGTTGGGCTGACTAATGATATTATGTTAGTCCTATAGTCTACTTTTATTCTGAGGACTTTATGTTTATTATCATGAGCATGTTGAATTGTTATTTATTGTAATGATGTGAGCATGAAATGGTTTGGCTATTGTTGTGCCAGTGAGACCCATTGGGGTCGAGGTGTCTGTGGTTACAGTGTTGTTTTGGGTAGCCCCTACTGAGCCAGTGACTTGTTGAGGCTCACTCCCCTACAGTTCTTTTCAGGGCTTGCCGTGTGTTTGGCTTGCAGTGGCGTTGCGTCAGACTTGTACCACCAGCAGTAGTGTAGTAGTTAGTGTTCTGTGAGCTTGTGCTCCCTCGGGGTATGCCCCAGGTAGTTGTACTCTTTTAATTGGACATGTATTAATGTAATGGGACAGTTGTACAAATAGTGTGAACAGATATGAGCACATGTACTTTCTTGTGACTTATATTCTTGTGGTTTGTCTTTTTATACTCTTACCGGACTCGTGTGTGAGATATCCCTTGCGAGACTTCGGTCCGTTCGCGGGAGGCGGATCTGGATATGGAGCCTTAATGGGCATAAATACCCGGTCGCGTTTTCATTGTACCCCCTCAACACAGACATGAATATCAAATATGATAGCATGGAAAATATGATGTGATCACCACCTAGAGTATTGCCAAATAAAGATAATAATGCGGGCTAACTACTCTAGGAAAGGGGGGAAGAGAATGGAGGAGTACCTGATGTCGCGGTCATCCGGACGACCGCGGCAATGCTGAGAACGCGTCGCCATTGCCAGCCGCGTTTCTTGTCGCGTCGCCTTCCTCCGTCGCGTTCTCCTCTTGTGGGGAGATGATGGATGGGACCTTCTTCCCGTCCTCCAGCCGGCCAGAGGATGAGAGCTCCTCGTGGATCTTCGCTTGGGTGCCTGCCAAAACAACGAAACAAGAAATAAAACTCTGTTAGACTATGTTAAGTGTAGTAGCTATTCTTAAATGAAAGAAAGATGTGGGGCATGGAGGGAACGAACCTGGGGTGTTTTTTTAAACCTCTTGGGTAGTAGAAAACGTGGGGAGGAATATGCATGGGGAGAATCATGGAAGAGGAGAGGGAGGACCCTAACTAGCATGTATTCATGTGCAAAACATGGAAAAGAAAGTAAAAATTAAAACTAAACAGATACTATCCCGTTTGATGTGATTCAAGTTGAGGTCGTAGAGGAGGACGTCATGAACAACTTTCATGAAGACATCTTGAAGAGATCTGGCCTGGTTTGGGTTGTGGAAGAGACGATAATCCGCATGTGCAGATCTCGATATGAGAGAAAAGTGAAGATCAATCTGCTGTAACTTTTCGCACAAGCCACCAATCGATGTGATTCCACTTCGAGGTTGAAGAGGGCTCTGTGGGAGCAACTTTGATGAAAAACCTCGAAGAGATCTGGCCTGGTTCGATCTCCACAAGCCGTGCAAGTCCTGTTGGTCCTGAGGCGATATGAGAGAGAAAGAGGAGAGAGAGAGAAGGAAAACGGGAAGAACAACTCCTCCTCTGCCTTGGGGACGATGGGACCTCGTGAGCAGGCCTCCAGGACCTCTCCTCGCAGTGGTAGCCTTCCTCTATCCCTTAGAGAGTCCTAGGATGTGTTGAAGAGAGAGATAGAATCCTATCCGAGTTAGAGAGAGAGTCCAAGTTGTGGGGGAGTTTGAGAGTCTATCTAGAGTTTGGATGAGCTTGGGGGCTCCCTAGGATGAGGATAGGAGGTTTAGGTCGTAATCCAACTCATAGGGACTTTAGATAGGCTCTAGGATGGAAGGATAAGTCAAAAATCACGTAAAACTGTTTACGTGCATGGCTCTGTCGCGACGGGTCGCGGGGCCGCGTTCATGTCGCGTCCATTCAGCAGGTCGCGTCTATAAGACAGTCTGCGTAGGTCCCACGAAAATGGTCATAACTCTCTCCCAGATATTGGATTGATGCGCCGTTTATTGTGTTGGATTCTAGACTCGGAGGGCTATAAAATGATAGTATGGAATCCAAATTTGGATTAGAAATGAGGATGTTAGAGCTCTCAAAGTGAAGGCATGTTTAGAGGGATTGGCAAGTTGCACAGTTTTGATGTTTCAAGTGGTGTTTGGCCATGGCTTGACATTGAGGGTGAATGGGCTCATGATGGGCCATGGGAGGACTCCAAAGTGATGACCAATTTGGGACATCAATGATATGGACAAAAAAAATGTTCAACTTATAGGCCGAAAACGGGTGTCTACAGTGGTCAGAAAGGACATATGATTATGGATTGTCCACTCAAACAGACCAGACAAGTCCACAAAAGCCACAACCCTACTTTCAGCAAGCCCCAAAACAACCACCCAAAGGACCAGCTAGAGTTTTCACTTTGACAAAAGAAGAAGCTCAAGACTCCCACTGTGGCTAAAGGTATTCTCCTAACTGAAAATATGTATGCTAGAGTGTTATTTGACCCTGGAGCAACTCACTCTTTTATTTCTCAGATGTTTGTTAATTCTATATCTTAGAAATCAGAACAATTAGTAGAGGTATGGTACTTGATTGTCCTACTGGACAAATAGCTATTCTTACCTCTATCATCCCTGAAATAAACTTGAAAATAGGAGAGCATGAACTTACATATGTATATATGTACTGGACAACATGCAGATTTTGACATAATATGGGAATGGATTGGTTGGCAGAAAATCATGCATTACTAGATTGACATAAGAAAATCTTAACATTTAAAAGGCCGGGATTAGAAGATTTCAGCTATAGATGTCCAAGGATTAATGGAAACAATAAGACTATATCAGCACTTAAAGCCATTAAATGGTTGAAAAATGGTTGTCAAGGCTATCTAGCAAGTGTAATGGCCATATCAAATAAGCATAAACAGATATCAGTCCAAGATATTGATGTTGTGAAGGAATTTCCAGATGTTTTTCCAAGTGATCTATCTGGATTACCTCAAGTAGGAAATTGATTTTGCTATTGAACTTTTGCCTGAGACTTTATCTATATCTATAGCCCCTTATAGAATGGCACCAACTGAGTTGACAGAATTAAAGAAGCAGTTGCAAGACTTATTAGACAAAGGTTTTATTAGACCTAGTGTGTCACCATGGGGAGCTCCGGTATTGTTTGTAAGAAAGAAAGATGGATCCCTCAGATTAGTATTGATTATAGGAAGTTGAATCAGGTCATAATAAAAAAACAATATCCACTACCTAGAATTGATGACTTATTTGATCAACTTCGGTCTGCCACAATATTCTCTAAGATAGATCTAAGGTCTAGGTACCATCAATTGAGAGTTAAAGAGGATGACATTCCCAAAACAGCATTCAGAATCAGGTACAGACACTACGAGTTTTTAGTACTACTATTTGGATTGACTAATGCACCTGCAGTATTTATGGACTTAATGAACAGAGTATTCCAGCCATATTTGGACAATTTTGTGGTGGTATTTATAGATGATGTGTTGATATATTCATCTAGTGAAGAAGAACACAAGGAACATTTAAGAATTATACTACAAACCTTAAGGAATCATCAATTGTATGCTAAATTAAGTAAATGTGAGTTTTGGCTCAAAGAAGTAAAATTTTTGGGCCATGTGATTTCTGGAAAAGGTGTGGCGGTAGACCCGAGTAAAGTTGAAGCAATTCTGAATTGGGAAAGACCCAAAAATCCATCGGAAATCTGAAGTTTCTTGAGATTAGCGGGCTACTACAGGAGATTTATTGAAGGTTTTTCTTCTATAGCTACGCCTTTGAATTAATTAACCAGAAAAGCGATACCATTTGTATGGAATGAAAGGTGTGAGGCTAGTTTTCAGGAATTAAAAAGGAAGCTTACCACTGCACCAGTTCTTACTTTACCTCAAGGATCAGGAGGATTTATAGTGTATACAGATGCATCTCAAAGAGGAATTGGATGTGTCTTTATGCAGCATGGGAAAGTGGTAGCATATGCTTCTAAACAACTAAAGGATCATGAAAGGAATTATCCAGCTCATGACCTAGAGTTGGCAGCAGTTATACATGCTTTGAAGATTTGGCGCCACTATTTATATGGAGAACAATTTGAAGTTTATACTGACCATAAGAGTTTAAAGTTCATATTTTCTCAGAAAGAACTGAATTTAAGACAAAGGAGATGGTTAGAATTTTGAAGGATTATGATTTACAGTGAATTACCATCTGGGTAAAGCTAATGTGGTAGTTGATGCGTTGAGCAGAAAGAAATCAAGAGCACTACAATTACACCAACGATGGAAAGAAATGACAGATCTGATTGATTACTCACCAAGGTGTAGTGAGAAAAATTTGATACTGGCACAATTGACAATAAGGTCAGTACTAGTAGATAAAATTGAAGAGATTCAGAACCAGGATCAAAAATTGAAAAAGATGGTGAGCAAACCAGGATACATCAGAGATAGTCAATGGATAATCAGATTTCAAAATAGAATATGTATACCGGAAAATGAAGAAATAAAAGAGAATTATTGAAGGAAGGACACAAAATCAGTATTCAATCCACCCTGGTAGCTCTAAAATGTATCAAAATATGAAAAAGTAATTTTGGTGGCATGGAATTAAAAAGGACATGACAGAATTTGTGAATAGGTGTTTAACATGTCAACAAATAAAGCTGAGCACCAAAAGCCAGCAAGGCTTATGCAACTAATTGAAATTCTAGTGTGGAATGGGAGCAGATAACTATGGACTTTATAATGGGTTGCCAAAGACAAGGAAAAAGCATGATGCTATTGGGGTAATTGTGGATAGACTAACTAAATCAGCTCATTTTCTAACAATTACAAAGACTTAATCATTGGAATATTTGGCTTAATTATATATAAAAGAAATAGTGAGACTTCATGGAATTCCCTTGTCAATTATTTCAAATAGAGATCCAAGGTTCACTTCTAGATTTTGGAAAAGTCTGCAAGCAGCCATGGGTACACAATTAAGATTTAGTTCAGCATATCATCCACAAACGATGGCCAATCAGAAAGAACTATCAGAACACTAGAAGACATGCTGAGAGCCTGTAGTTTGGATTGGCGTGACAGCTGGGATGATTACCTACCCTTAATTGAGTTTGCATACAATAATAGTTACCATACAAGTATTGGAATGACACCATACGAGACATTATATGGTAAACCTTGTAGAGCACCCCTCTACTGGGCAGAAGTGGGAGAAAAGAATCTCATTGGGCCAGAAATAATTCAGAACTGTTCAGAGAAAATTAATTAATCAGGAAGATATTGCTAATAGCTCACGACAGACAGAAAATGTAACGTCGCATGCTTTTCGGATCCTTATGGATCATGTGTGTATTGGTTGTGGTGGCCATTGTGAGGCCAGTGTGGTTTGGTCGTGTGGTGTGTGCAGGTGTGGTGCAGGTTTGGTCCTGAGATAAAATAGGACCTGCTGCAGTTGAGTAGGGGTTGACGGCCAGGTGTGGACGTTGACTGTCTTGGCGTCCATCGAAGGTGATGCCAACCCTATGAACTTAACGGCAGGCTATGTGGACGTTCATGGTGGCGGTTTCCCTAAACGACATTAGGGTTGACGCCAACCTGTGTGACCTACAGAATATAGGTCTACCCGAGGACAGTTTCCTCACCCTATTCCCCCTCTCCCTCGCCCTGTTTTCACGTCCCTTGCTTCCCCACTACTTCCAACAGTTGCAAAAGGTTAGTTGAAGGATCGTGGAACGTGAGGTGGTGACGAATCGGCCAAGGAAACGCCGGAGCAAGGTGTAATCTCCGTAGGAGCTCGTGGAGGGTTTGGTGTGAACCAGGAGAATTTAGGAGGTTTAAGTGCATCTTGAGGTAGGGAATGATCCCTTTAGTTCCTTTAGGTTGTGATAATACATCTGGAACGCATGAATCTGCATGTTAATTGTGTTTTGGGTAAAGGTATCCATGTGGGATAAATGGGTGGTTTGAGTAATTTAATCAATAGAACATGTTGTTTCGATTGATAGGATTCATGCATGCTAGAGAAGGTGATTCCTCGTGTTTTTCTATGGTTTTAAGGCTGGGAATACCTGAGGTATCAGCCCAGGGTTTCTGTGAAGTTGATAGTCGAAAATCTTAGCGTCAACATTGATTGACGCCAGGTTCTTCAGCTGGGAGATTAACGGCTAGATACCTTGCCGTTTACATCCTATCGACGACAGTCGATGTTGCCGCCAGCATGCTTTTACTTAAATATTGTTATATTGAATATTTGTTGTTATCGAACGGTGAAATGGTAATTGTGGTGCACCTAGCGCACGTGGTTTCTGAGACTAGCGTACTGGGTACGCAGTTGGCTAGTTCTTTACATGTCTACGTGGTGTTCACGTGTAGTGGACTACTAGTGCATGCGGTTACGTGAGTCTTCACGTGGTTGTGTGACGTGCACGTGGTTTTGTGTACATGGCGAGTAGTACGACGCCTACCGTGGTTACCTCTCCAGTTGGGTGCCCCATGTTCTTTGTGAGCCAGGCTGTTAGCTCGGGGCTTTGTCCCGGTACTTGTGTTGTACCGTCGAGGTCTGTGTCGTCTGACCTGGACACCCTCACTCCTGTGGTTGAGTTGTACGTCCGGCTGAGGGAAAGACGACAGTGGGACAGTGACACTTGTGTTTGTCTTTAGTCACTTGTAGTGCGCTCGTAGTTGGGGGTACAGACACCAGTACTCGACACTGGTCACCAGCTAGTCCTTTTCCAGTGCCTCACTCTAGAGGGCCCGGGCCAGGGTCTCCAGAGGTGTCAGGCATGGGCTTGCGACCGTGTGGTCCACAGGTGGTGGTGTTTAGTTGGTCTCCACAGTTGCTTGACCTTTTCACGTGGAGCGGCAGCTGGACCTTTCGTCCGTGGCTGTGAGACTGAGAGGTAGACCTGTGTTAGCTTGTCCGAGTCAATCTCTGGTGTCGCGAACCAGTTCACGTGGCTCGTGTTTGGCTGTCTCTATTTAGCTCGTACACTTGTACTGGTTTGCCGTTTAATTGTTACAGTTGTTTTTCGTAGTCGGCAGACGGTGAGTACTTTTACAGCTTTCATATCTTGCTTAGCTGTTCTATAAATTGTTGGTACTGTTTACTGCTTTTGTACCTGTGTTTTTGGTTTTGCTCGGTGTTGGGGGAGTTCCCTATTGAGCCAGTGACTAGCGAGGCTCACCCCTACCCCCACAGGTGAGGGCGAGGAGGACATCTCTCGACCGTCGTCCAGTTCAGAGCCGCGTCGTAGCGGTGCAGGGTCAGTACCTCCAGTGGTGTAGTAGTAGCAACAGTGTAGCAATAGTAGTATAGTTAGTTGTTTATTTTCTTCAAGTTGTACCTCGGGGTATGCCCCAGGTTCTTGTACTTTCTTTCAGTTTTGTGGAAATATGACTATGTAAACTTGTGAAATATATATGTGAAATGGTGTGTTCCTTTATGTTTACACGGACTGTGGTGTGGTATCCCTTGCGAGGCTACGACCCGTTCGCGGGAGGCGGACTCGGATCAAGTACGTTATCGGTTTAACGGACTTGAACGAGGTGTTCCGCCACAGTTGGTATCAGAGCAAGGTCCATGTTAATATAAGGGAACTAGAAAGATACATAGCCTTATTTCGGTCTTTGTACACTGCTGGTTAGAAGCCCTGGTTTCTGATAATTTGCTGTTTTATTTTGTTTGGTGTTTTGTTTATGTAGAAATTTGAAATGGCTGATAGAAGAGATTGGGGTGGTGGAGGAGATGATCCAGAGGAGAGCACTCAGCGTATGTTAGAGAGGATCTGGGAGAGCCTCACTGATATCCAAAGGAGGATGGATCAGCAGGCGCCGGTACCACCGGTTGTAGTGCCACCTGGGGATGGAGAGACTGTACCTATTGCTCCAGTCCCGCCAGGAGTAGAGGTGCCTTTTGTAGCACCTGTGCCACCACCACCACCACCAGTGTTATTAGCAGAGGAACCAGTGATGCAAGTTGAGAAATTTCTGAGATTGCAGCCGCCTACTTACTCAGGAGGGCCGAATCCAGATACAGCGGAACACTGGGTCCATGAAATTGAAAGGGTCTTTGCGACCATGAGGTGTCCGGCAACAGATAAAGTTGTGCTAGCTGCCTATCAGTTGCGAGGTTTTGCATTGGAATGGTGGCGACTGAAGATGCAGACCACCTTCGCAGGTAGGACAGAAGAGGCTATTACTTGGTCGGAATTTCTTGATGTATTTAATGAAGAGAGAGCAGTTTCGGACACTCCAGCAAGGTAACTCTTCAGTTTTAGAGTACCAGATGAGGTTTATGGCGCTTAGCCGATATGCACCTTATGTAGTATCAGATAATAATATGATGGTTGAGTATTTCATTAGAGGTTTGAGAGTAGAGCTGCAGGATGCAATAGTACCTCTCATGTGTAAAACAGTGGAAGAAGCAACTCAGAGGGCAGCTACATTGGAAAGATCTATTCGGACTCGTCAGGTGGGCGAGTCAGGCTCAGGTAGTTTTCGGCTACCGCAGCAGTCAGTGGGTGCGAGTAAGGGTAAAGCACCAGCATGACCTTCTTCACAGGCTTGGCAAATGGGGCCAGAAATTGAAGCAAGCATTTAAAGGTAAAGGAAGAGGATGGGGAGGTCGACAGTAATTTCAGCAAGGTCGTGGTAGATCAGAGGTGGAAGAGTCGCAGCAGAATACTACCAGGCAGCCCGCTATTCCACCAGGGTATAGATGTTATAATTGCAATCAGCCGGGGCATTGATTCGTAATTGCCCCTATCCAAGAGAGTATGGGTATGGAAGAGGTGTGCAGCAGCAGCAGCAGCCTCAACAGTTTCAGCAGCCACAGGCAGGTCGTGGCAGAGGAGCACCACAACAGCGAGGAAGAGGCCGGGTATGGCTATCACCCGAGCCCAGGCGGAGGCATCAAATATGATAGAAGGTACTTTACCTCTTTATGATTATTCAGTAAGAGTTTTATTTGATTCGGGTGCCTCTCATTCTTTCATTTCCGAAGAATTTTTGGATTGCATGACTCATCCTTTAGAAGAAAAGTCTTGTGAGTTAGTAGTGGAGGTTCCCTCGGGTGAGTTCTTGCTCACTTTGAGCTATATAGATGAAGCTCCTGTTATGATGAAGGGAACCAGATGCGGGTCGGTTATATGTGTCACATCCCGTCATTTAATATAACTATAAACTCCGGAACGTGAACGCAAGAGGAATCAAGAGTGAACTTTGAACTAATTGAGCAGCAAATTGCTCGGAAGCTCTATTAAATAAAAATTTGACAATTGTCATTCTATGAATATTACAACATTTCCAGTTTACAATCTCAAAAGTAAAATGCCATCAAGGATGGTCTCTCCACACACATATCCCGAAGTTCCCTCCTTCAAGAACTGTAGATACCTGAAAAATAGGATTTGGTGAGCTAACTAGCCCAGTAGGATTCAAATTCTCAAATCAAAGTATTAAACTGTATGATGATCAAGGAAAAGGCTTAAGTGATATCATAGATGGACCAACATGCATCTGAACATGACAGTGAATGTGGAACAATAGAATTGATACACAGAGTATACTCAGGAATTCACATTGAAACTCAAGTTCTAGTTCATGTGAACACAATAAAAGACTTGACTGATATCAAAGATGAACAACACATATCTCATCATCTGGCTCATATATATATTCTCACAGGATAGGTATCATGATGACTATAATCAAACAGGTATTGATGCAATGCCAGACATCCCGGTGTCCTCATTGCCCCAAGACAAGGATAGAACAGGCATCAAAGAGACAATACTAGATCTCAGAACAGTAGCTTGATACAGTGACAATAAAACTCAGGTTATGCTCAGGTATATAACTCAAGTATTGGTTCATATATCAGTTCACACAGTATAGGAAGTATGATGACTATAATCAGAAAGTAGTGATGCAATGCCAAACATCCCGGTGTCCTTATCACTCCCGTACGGCCCGTAATGAATTCGGGTGCTCC
Source organism: Colocasia esculenta (assembly GCA_014218235.1). Classification (NCBI taxonomy): domain Eukaryota; kingdom Viridiplantae; phylum Streptophyta; class Magnoliopsida; order Alismatales; family Araceae; genus Colocasia; species Colocasia esculenta. The sequence goes on along the minus strand of CM024762.1, from coordinate 133,533,031 downwards.
TCCCAGGACTGGACCAGCCCTATTTGCACAGGCATATCAGTCAGGTGGGGTCCAAGGACCCAATAAATGTCATCATCATAAATTTATCATATCTCACAAGGTGTTCAAGCCTTTGAACTCTCAAGTCATCAAGTAATATGAACTTAGTTGCCGAATACAGGAGAATGGACTCAACGGAGTACCATTCGGAGTTGACAGTTTCAAGGATAATTGTATGATGAGTAAGGTATCCAAAGTGGGTGATCTTTATAGTAGAATGACAGTAAATATCAAAGTAAATATGAGGGTAACTTGGTAGGCTAATAGGGTGAAGTTTAAGCAATGATTTGCACATGAAAAAGTGCTGAAATTCGAATCAGGGTCATAGCTGTCGACAGGTAAGAAAGGGGCTGTCGACAGATGGCTACAGACAGAACTCAGGTTTGCTGGACTGTGTGTATCTGTCGACAGCAACCAGGGGATCTGTCGACAGATCCACACAGTCCAGAATCCTGGAGTTCTGGAAGACATGCGCCTGTCGACAGCTTTGGGCTGGCTGTCGACAGGTAGCTGCAGAACTTCAGAAATGATTTGTAAATCTGATCTAAACATCCTAATTATAGAACCTATAAACCAAGACATGTTTTATAACAAATGGAAGAGTCTAATTGGAGTTCTCATAGTGGTTTATAAAACGAACAACGAGGTGAAACAAGAAGTTTGCAATTCAAGCTTGTCTAGTTAGAAACTAGACGTAGTATAGTGTTGGAAATGTGGTCTTGATAGTAATGGTTTATTGGAAGATTCCTACAAGATAAATACTAAAACTCAAAGTGTTTCATGGATTTAAATCAAGGTATGAAGTACCAAACATCTGAACAGAAGTTAGTCACAAGTTCTAATGGTATTGTGACTTTTATCAAACTTCTATAACATATACAAGGATCAAGGGTGGAAGAAGAAGAAGAAGAGATGATCTGGAAGTAAAACAAGAATCTTCTCCTCCCTAATGTGAGAATGTTTATCAAAACTGGAGGAAAAATAGTAGGATTACAAATATATCAACTTGGCTACTCAACATGAGTTATTTATCATGTGTGGAGAACATGATTACGGAAAAGGAGATGAATCCTACACTTATACATGGATTTCTTAACATGAAGGAAGTATAAGAACAAGAAGAAAGAGGATCATTAAGAAGGAGTCCTATCAATGCATAAGAACTCAATGGTAACAAGGTAATCAAACAAGCTTACTGAATTCCATGCCTTATGGGATCAAGACCGATGCTTTAACTCCAAGGCTTAGAAAAGAAGGAGATTTACAAGTTGATGGTCACAAGAATGAATTCTACTAATACCTACATAAGTTCAACCAAAGGAATTTCCCCAATTCACAGAACAAGACATGTTCAGAAGAGATGAACTCATCACTCTTAAGATGGTTTCCAAGGTTGGAAAACAAGTATATATGTGGACATGAACTTTTAGCAAAGGCAAGATACAAGGATTGAGAAGAGAATAGAGAATAGAATCCTACCTTACCAAGCACTCTCACGTGATCTTGACAAAAGAGTCTAACCCAGTAGAGGAAGAACATCCTCCAAATTGGTGGCTTGCTAGCCACGACAGTAACTTCAATAGCAAATTGACTCCCAGGTAGAAGTATCTACAGTTGCAGTATGAGCAGGGGCAGGAGTGGTCGCAGTAGTTGTGGAGCTTAGCACCTCCAACAGCTCCTCCAGCACCAATCCCAGCAGCAAGGAGCAGAGGAAGACACGAACAAGAGTAAGGAGAGTTCTGAAAGGCACATACGAAGGAAGGGAAGTGGCTTTTATAGCCCAACCAAACTCCCATGCGTGATGGCACGTTGGCCATCAAGGTGTCGAAGTATAAACCCCTTTAACCATGCAAGGCCACCTAGCTCATGCAACTCTCTAAGCCTTACACCTAAGGGACAAACGTGTTAAACTCCTACTTAAGTGAGGTGGCTGCCCCAGCCCCTCACACGTAGACAGACTTAAAATTCCCAGAAAATCACCATCGTAAATAGCCCCTAATTCGACTGGCCCAAAGATCCTCACGTAAACATATTCAAATGATGTCCATTTGTGTTGAAATTTCAGCCATAGGCTAATGTAAATGTTTTGCAAATTATGGTGATTTTAGTTTAATTTTTAGAATTTATTTTACACTAGGTGAAAAATCACCCGAAAAATGGTCGCGTCGACTGTACCTTGAAATCCGTACGTCGAAAAATTCAGATAATTACATATTTGATTTCTCCACATTTTTATGGAAATTATGATGTTCTCGGATTTTTATTTCGTTGTCGTTTTCCAGTATCGCACTGTGGAGGCACGCACTTCGAGGTACGACACTGGGATAATGTTCATTACCACTAATTAAGTCTATCATCCAATTATCACAATTTATTAATAACCCTAAGGTATTTTAACCAATTTACTTCTATTTTCTTAATATTTTAAATTTCTGGGGCGTTACAATATGCCCTGTAGTTGACAGATTATGATATTATTTGGGTATGGATTGGCTTGAGACTTATGGAGCAATGCTAGATTGCAGAAAGAAGAGGATAAGGTTTTGTCATCCTAATGGTGCAGTTTGAATATCAAGGCATGCCTTTTTATACCTCTAAGTTTCTAATTTCTGCAATAAAGCTAGAAAGTTGATAAATGTTGGATGTGTGGCTTATTTAGCCTCGGTAAGTCTGGTAGAAGCTAGTCAGTCAGTGGAAGCAGTTCCCGTGGTAGGGAATTTGCTGATGTTTTTCCTGAAGATTTGCCTGGTTTAGCTCCACATAGAGAGGTGGACTTTACCATTGAGTTGCTGCCAGGTACCATGCCGATTTCTAAAGCTCCATATCGGATGGCACTAGCAAAACTTAAAGAATTGAAAAAGCAATTAGAAGAGTTGTTACAGAAAGGGTTCATTAGACCGAGTCATTCCCCGTGGGGAGTGCCAGTGTTGTTTGTGAAAAAGAAAGATGAAAGTTTTCGTATGTGTATTGATTATAGAAAGTTGAATGATGTGACCATTAAGAATAAGTACTCGTTGCCGAGGATAGATGATCCGTTCGATCAGTTGCAATCAACGAAAGTATTTTCTAAAATTGATTTAAGGTACGGGTACCATCAGTTGAGAATTAAAGAGGAGGATATAGATAAAACAATATTCAGAACCAGATATGGTCACTATGAATTTGTGGTCATGCCATTTGGGTTGACCAATGCTCCTGCAGGTTTTATGGATCTGATGAATAGAATTTTTCATCCGTATTTAGACCAATTTATTGTGGTCTTTATCGATGATATTTTGATTTATTCAGCATCTGAAGAGGAGCATGCAGCTCATTTGAGGTTTACCCTGCAGTTGTTAAGGGATAACCAATTGTTTGCCAAATTCAATAAGTTTGAATTTTGGTTGAAAGAAATTCAATTTCTGGGTCATGTCATCTCAGCTAAAGGAGTAGCAGTTGACGCGAGTAAAGTGGAAGCAGTGATGAGATGGGAAGTGCCTAAGACAATTATTGAGATTAGAAGTTTTCTGGGATTGGCAGGTTATTATAGGCTCTTCATACAAGATTTCTCTAAGATTGCGGCACCTATGACCAAATTGACTAGGAAAGGTGTGTCATTTGTGTGGTCCGGTGAATGTCAGAAAAGTTTTATGAAATTGAAGAAAAGGCTTACAACAGCACCCATATTGATATTACCAGCAGGAAGTGGTGGTTTTGTGGTATATGCAGATGCGTCAAGGAGAGGACTTGGCGCAGTGCTTATGCAGCATGACAAAGTGATAGCTTATGCGTCCAGGCAATTGAAGTCGGCAGAGGAGAATTACCTGACTCATGATTTGGAATTGGTAGCAGTTGTGTTTGCTTTGAAAATGTGGAGGCATTATTTGTATGGCGAGAGATTTGAGATCTTTACAGATCATAAAAGTTTGAAGTATATCTTCTCGCAGAAAGATTTAAATCTTTGTCAGCGCAGATGGATTGAATATTTGAAAGATTATGATTTTAGTTTGGTTTACCATCGGGTAAGGCCAATGTTGTAGCAGATGCCTTGAGTAGAAAGGCATATATAAATCTGATGATGATCAAAGAATGGAAGCTGTATGAAGAGATAGTGGAGAATTCCTTGTATGTGCCCAGTAGTCAGCGACGGGCAGTACTAGCCAGTAGTGCTGTAGAGCCATCCTTGTATTGGCAGATTATTGAGGCCCAGAGAGCAGATGTAAGTTTACCTGAAATTGTAAAAATGGAAGGAGTTACTATTGATGATAATTGTATGATTAGGCTCAGAGGCAGGTTGTTTGTTCCAGCTGAAAGAGAGATGAAGCAGCGAGTGTTAGAAGAGGCTCATAAATCCAAGTACACTATCCATCCGGGTAGTACTAAAATGTACCACGATTTGAGGAAGCATTTTTGGTGGCCTCATATGAAAAAGGAAATAGCAGAATTTGTTGCAAGGTGTGCTATCTGTCAACAGATTAAAGCAGAACATCAGAAGCCTGGAGGTTTATTGCAACCGTTGCCCATTCCACAGTGGAAATGGGATGACATTGCCATGGACTTTGTGGCAGGTTACCAAGATCAAATTCCGGGCATAATGGAATATGGGTATTTGTCGACAGATTAACTAAGGTATGCAGATTAGTGGCAGTAAGTATGTCTTGGACTGTGGACAGAGTAGCAAAGGTTTACGTTGAAAGGATTGTTCCATTACATGGTATTCCGAAGACTATTGTGTCTGACAGAGATCCAAAATTTACTTCTGGTTTTTGGAGAAGTCTGCAGAAAGTAATTGGTATTGAGCTGAGATATAGCTCCGCTTATCATCCCCAGACAGATAGTCAGACAGAGAGAACTATCCAGACAATTGAAGATATGTTGTGGGCTTGTGTTTAGTTTGGGAGGTAACTGGGAGCATCATTTGGGAATGGTTGAGTTTGCCTACAATAATAGTTATCATACCAATCTTGGGATGACACCGTATGAAGCTTTATATGGAAGGCCATGTAGAACCCCATTGAACTGGCATGAAGTGGGAGAAAGGCAATTAGTGGGTCCTAAATTGATTCAGCAAACCACAGAAATGGTGAAGCTTATTAAAGAAAAATTGCAGGCAGCCCAAAGTAGGCAAAAGAGTTATGCAGATAATCGGAGGAGACCACTTCAGTTTGAAGTGGGAGATTTTGTTTTCTTGAGAGTTTCCGCAAGTAAAGGCATTATGAGATTCGGTAAAACTGGAAAATTGAGCCCAAGGTATGTGGGACCTTTTCAAGTAATTGAAAGAATTGGGGAAACAACTTATAGGCTGGATTTACCAGCAGATGTTGCGGATGTCCATGATATATTTCATGTTTCTAAGTTAAGAAAGTGTATTGAAGATCCAGCTCAAATAATCAGTTATCAAGGTGGTGACCTGAGGCCGGATATAACCATGCCAGAGTATCCGGTGCAGATCACGGATTGAAAAATAAAGAAGTTGAGAAATAAAGAAATTGAACTAGTTAAAGTGAGATGGGAAAATAGGTTGGGTGGTGAGGATACCTGGGAGTTAGCCAAGGAGATGGCTAAAGGGTATCCCTATCTATTTGAATAAGCTTTTATATTTCTTTTTAGATGATAGTACTTGTAAAAGTGTGTATATTAAGTTGTTGGTATTTGAGTTGTGTTATGAATTTCGAGGTCGAAAATTTCCTTTAGATGATAGTAATGTAACGTCGCATGCTTTTCGGATCCTTATGGATCATGTGTGTATTGGTTGTGGTGGCCATTGTGAGGCCAGTGTGGTTTGGTCGTGTGGTGTGTGCAGGTGTGGTGCAGGTTTGGTCCTGAGATAAAATAGGACCTGCTGCAGTTGAGTAGGGGTTGACGGCCAGGTGTGGACGTTGACTGTCTTGGCGTCCATCGAAGGTGACGCCAACCCTATGAACTTAACGGCAGGCTATGTGGACGTTCATGGTGGCGGTTTCCCTAAACGGCATTAGGGTTGACGCCAACCTGTGCGACCTGCAGAATATAGGTCTACCGAGGACAGTTTCCTCACCCTATTCTCCCTCTCCCTCGCCCTATTTTCACGTCCCTTGCTTCCCCACTACTTCCAACAGTTGCAGAAGGTTAGTTGAAGGATCGTGGAACGTGAGGTGGTGACGAATCGGCCAAGGAAACGCCGGAGCGAGGTGTAATCTCCGTAGGAGCTCGCGGAGGGTTTGGTGTGAACCGAGATAATTTAGGAGGTTTAAGTGCGTCTTGAGGTAGGGAATGATCCCTTTAGTTCCTTTAGGTTGTGATAATACATCTGGAACACATGAATCTGCATGTTAATTGTGTTTTTGGTTAAAGGTATCCATGTGGGATAAATGGGTGGTTTGAGTAATTTAATCAATAGAACATGTTGTTTCGATTTGATTAGGATTCATGCATGCTAGAGAAGGTGATTCCTCGTGTTTTCTATTGGTTTTAAGGCTGGAATACATGAGGTATCAGCCCAGGGTTTCTGTGAAGTTGATAGCCGAAAATCTTAGCGTCAACATCGATTGACGCCAGGTTCTTCAGCTGGGAGATTAACGGCTAGATGCTTGCTGTTTACATCCTATTGACGGTAGTTGATGTTGCCGCCAACATGCTTTTACTTAAATATTGTTATATTGAATATTTGTTGTTATCTAATGGTGCAATGGTAATTGTGGTGCACCTAGCGCACATGGTTTCTGAGACTAGCGTACTGGGTACGCAGTTGGCTAGTTCTTTACGTGTCTACGTGGTGTTCACGTGTAGTGGACTACTAGTGCACGCGGTTTACGTGAGTCTTCACGTGGTTTGTGTGACGTGCACGTGGTTTTGTGTATGTGGCGAGTAGTACGACGCCTACCATGGTTACCTCTCCAGTTGGGTCCCCCAGGTTCTTTGTGAGCCAGGCTGTTAGCTCGGGGCTTTGTCCCGGTACTTGTGTTGTACCGTCGAGGTCTGTGTCATCTGACCTGGACACCCTCACTCCTGTGGTTGAGTTGTACGTCCGGCTAAGGGAAAGACGACAGTGGGACAGTGACACTTGTGTTTGTCTTTAGTCACTTGTAGTGCGCTCGTAGTTGGGGTACGAACACCATTAGTCGACACTGGTCCTCAGCTAGTCCTTTTCTAGTGCCTCACTCTAGAGGGCCGGGCCAGGGTCTCCAGAGGTGTCAGGCATGGGCCTGCGACCGTGTGGTCCGCAGGTGGTGGTGTTTAGTTGGTCTCCACAGTTGCTTGACCTTTTCACGTGGAGCGGCAGCTAGACCTTTCATCCGTGGCTGCAATACTGAGAGGTAGACCTGTGTTAGCTTGTCCGAGTCAGTCTCTGGTGTCGCGAACCAGTTCACGTGGCTCATGTTTGGCTGTCTCTATTTAGCTCGTACACTTGTACTGGTTTGCCATTTAATTGTTACAATTGTTTTTCGTAGTCGGCAGACGGTGAGTACTTTACAGCTTCATATCCTGCTTAGCTGTTCTATAAATTGTTGGTACTGTTTACTGCTTTTGTACCTGTGGTTTTGGTTTTGCTCGGTGTTGGGGGAGTTCCCTACTGAGCCAGTGACTAGCGAGGCTCACCCCTACCCCTACAGGTGAGGGTGAGGAGGACGTCTCTCAACCGTCGTCCAGTTCAGAGCCGCGTCGTAGCAGTGCAGGGTCAGTACCTCCAGTGGTGTAGTAGTAGCAGCAGTGTAGCAATAGTAGTATAGTTAGTTGTTTATTTTCTTCAAGTTGTACCTCGAGGTATGCCCCAGGTTCTTGTACTTTCTTTCAGTTTGTGGAAATATGGCTATGTAAACTTGTGAAATATATATGTGAAATGGTGTGTTCCTTTATGTTACACGGACTGTGGTGTGGTATCCCTTGCGAGGCTACGGCCCGTTCGCGGGAGGCGGACTCGGATCAAGTACGTTATCGGTTTAACGGACTTGAACGAGGTGTTCCGCCACAGAAAAAGTATGCTGATAAGAGGAGGAGGCCACTGGAGTTTAACGTAGGAGAACATGTATTTCTAAAGGTTTCTCCACCAAAAGTGTCATGAGATTTAGTAAGAAAGGAAAGCTCAGTCCCAGATATGTAGGACCTCTTGAAATATTACAAAGAATAGGAGAAGTAACATATCAATTAGCCCTACCGCCCTCTTGATCACACATTCATAATGTGTTTCACATATCCATGTTGAGGAAGTACATAATGGATTCCTCTCATATAATCAGCCATGAAGATGTGGAAATACAGCTAGATTTAACCGTACAAGAGAAACCAATGAAAATATTAGACATGAAAGAACGAGTTTTCAGAAACAATGCAGTTTCTATGGTGAAGATCTTACGGAAAAATGCACTCATCGAAGAAGAAACATGAGAATTAGAGCAAGAGATGAAAGAGAAGTATCCACAACTATTTGGTAAGTAAATTTTGTCAATTTCGAGGACGAAATTTATTTTAACAGGGGGAGAAATGTAATATCCTCAAATTTTAAACATCATGATTTAGTTAGAAATTTTTGTTTATGCGAACCAATTAGTTCTAAATTGAGATATTTAGGATTAAGAGTGTATTTAGGACACACTATCATACACCAGTACCACTTTCAGTCCTACGTACCCCGACAGGGCGACACCAGATTTTGATAACATAATTTAATTTTGAGACCACCATAATTCTCAGAAAAATGTGCCGATATCAGAAATGTAAATATTCGGAATTGTTGACGTGCGGATTTCGAGATTAAACCGACACAACTATTTTTAGGGTAATTTTTGTTAGATGAAAAATAAATTCTAAAAATTGAACTAAAATCACCATAATTGTAAAACCTTCCTATTAGTCTATGGTTGAAATTTCAACTTGAATGGTCATCATTATGACACCTAAACATGGGGTCAAATGGGCCAATTGAATTACCACCCATTTATGATAGTATTTTTTGGGAATTATGGTACTTACGTGTTCGGTGATGAGTGAGCCACCTTAACTGGGTAGAAGATCTCACGTAATTCCCTTAGGTGTAAGCCTTGAAACCTGCATGCTAAAAATGTAAGCAGTATTACTGCGACACATTGATGGCCGACGTGCCATCATGCATGGGTGCCTGGAGAGTTATAAAAACTCCCCAACAACTATCGTATGAACCTTTCCACTCCTCTTGTTGCTGCTGTTGCCGTTATTCCAATTGGAGCTGTTGAACTATTGTTGTTGGAGTTGTGGGAGCTGTGGCAGTTGCTAGCTGTGGCTGCTGCTACTGCTTTACCTGGTGTGGATCGCCACATCTCCAACTGCACCTGCCGAAGCCACTGCCTCAACAGTCTTCTTTATTTTCTCATCTTGTTGATGTATTGATCTCTGCGTTAAGAAGAAGAAGAACCTTTGTTCTCTTCCATTCAAGTAGGTTCCACACTTGAAATCCTTCTCAGTTTCTCATTTACATGCTCATAATTTCTTCATTCGTAGAAACCATGTTTCCTATTTGTCCCATGTCCTGTAGAGTTCTTCTTGCTTTGTTCCACTTTTGATTAGAAGTCTTCAAGGATAATCTTTGATTTGGTATCATCCTTAACTTATATTCGGCAAGGCCATTGGGAGTATGAAATTATTCTTCCTTTTTCATATTGATCAAGTCTTTAGTGAAAGTTCATATCACCAGTTAACCATTTCTGAAAGAAAGTGCTGCGGCTGTCGACAGACAGATTCCATCTATCGACAGGCACCCTTGTTCCAGAACCCAGAAAACCAGAATCATCAGTACCTATCGACAGACAAAACCCCATCTGTCGACAGATGACAATCGTTTGTCGACAGACATCTATAGCATGTCGACAACTCAAGGCCAGATTCCAGAATTTGGTTCTGGATACACCAGTAGCTGTCGACAGCCACCTTCTGGCTGTCAGCAACCATCAGTCTGGACTTTCTAATATGAACCAACCTTTCCCCAGTCAGTGGTGGTACATTCTTGTGATGTCCAAACCAAATGACTTCCTTATTTTCTTGGACTCTAAACTACTTTACCACCGACTTGACTTACTTAGTCATCAACCAAACCATCCTTGAAATTCCATTCCTATTATGCTCATGAGATGAAACTTATGATCTGAAGACAGTGCTCTCTTCAAAGAGTAAATTAGGATCACTTGTGGTAGCACCAGTCACTTGTGGGCGACAGTTTGTAGGTAAATCAAAGTCAGTGGTCTGATGATGGTGGGTAATAAACCCCGTTCTTGTGCAATGAACAAGATCTGAAGTGCTGGAATTGCCTAGGCATTGAGGATATATTTACGTTATATTATTAACCTCTTGAGAGCAGTATGATGCATGTCAAATTCATTTCCAAATTAAGTTACGATCCGAACTTGGAAGACATATATGACTTTTGTTCTAAAATTCGTTTGAGCCCGTTATGAAACAAATTGGGGCTATATGTTTATGCTAAGTATGAAGTTCATGAGCAAGCATGTCTTTGATTTATATACGCATCTCCTGAATTACTAAGTTCTGCAGTTGAAACTCCTTTTTTTACTACTTACGTTTTATTAGATCAAGTACGAACATGCTTGTGACTTCTGATCTAACCCAGATCTAAATTCGTACTTAGTTCAATTTCCATACATTTAACTCTTGAGATTTAGACACTCGAAACTGAAGATATTGTGTACTACAAGAGCCTTCATTCAGGATTTGATTGAAAGAAATTACACTTACTTTCACCTACTGAGTCCTCCGACTCATGCCTTTGTTTCCTCCAACCCTTTCAGATTGAAGGTGGGTGCAATTTCAGCTACAGATTATTCGCCGTTCCGCTGCTGACCAAGAAGAAGAACTTAGCTTTTACATTCTCTAGAAATTTTGTTGTAATATAAAGGTCTAGAGAGAGGATGCTTGGTCTTGTGTAAAAGATGAATGTTGATACTAAGTTACTTTATAAATGTATAACACTTGTAAGGATGACTTTGTGAATGGTTTGCTAGTCTTGTGCATTACACAGATTTGTCTGCCCATAATGAAGTTTGTCAACGCAACCCCTCTTCTGATCAGATGTTATGTGTTATGTTTGTGTGTGTGGTTGGAAGAGGGTGTTACAAATGTAATAGCCTGACCTTCCGAATCGTAGCTTAACGGGTTTGGTGGCCAGTGTGTGGCCCATTGGTTGTTTTAGTTATGTTTGGTTGTGTGTGTAGCGAGTGCGTGAGGCTAGGGGTTGGAAAACCAGAGCCCAACAAACCTCTGGCACGTCCTTTAAGAACACGACCAACACAGACATCGCGATTCTGCATGAACGCGACCACCTGCTACGTTGCGATTCAATCGCCACTTTTCGTGGGCGCGGCTGCATGTGTGCCGCGTGGAGCATGAAGGGAAGTGGCGGCTTAATTACGACGACGGGGTACGTCACATTTTAAACGCGACGGCCCGATACATTGCAATTTAGTCTGTGCTGAGTTTTGGCTCCGAGCCTTGGCCAAAAAGTGCAGGTTGCACTATTCAGCTGAAGGGGGATGTGGGGTATTGGCCGGCGATTCAGGGTTCGTGGGGTGTTTATCGGCATGTTTCCGGTGTGAGGAGGTGCTTCGGAGCGCGGGAAACGCCAAGGCTGCGTCGTTTTCGTGTTCTGTGTTGGTAGGGGACTTTCTCCTTGTTTTGATTGTGTGGATTAGGTTTAAAGTGTTTGGCATGTAGACTTGCTTATATTCAGTAGAAAGCATGCTTAAGTTATTGTGTGGATGCTTATTTACAATTTTTACATCAAGTATTGGGTGTTTAGTGTGATTTCCGGAGAAGAATGAACAAGGTTTGATTCTTCAGTTTGAAAGGCGACAGACCCAGACGTCGTGTTTTGAACGCGACGACTTGTCCGGTCGCAATTCAGGTTTTAAAGGCGACTGTTTGGTCCATCACGAATATGAGTTTTAATTGCGGCCACTGTGTTGTGTTGCCCTGTTGACAAGCCCAGAGGGGGGTGAATGGGCCTTTTTAAATTCAATCTAGGAAATACCTGAAACCATAAACAATCACACAAACGATCTTCGAACTACGTTAGTTACTTGTTAGTTTAAATAACAATTATGCAATGAAGACAATCACACAACACAAGGATTATCCTGGTTCAGACTTCCTTTCCTTAGGAGTCCTACATCAAGTCCCTGAGCAACAACTCAGGATTTCACTAACTAGGGAACAGTCCCCCTAAGGACGCTACAACACCCAGCTCAGCTGGTCTTCCTTCACACTCGAAGGGAACAACACCCTAGATGCCACCAGGTCTTCCTTTACAACCAAAGGGGAGCACCCCTGGATACCACCAGGTCTTCCTTCACACCCGAAGGGAACAGCACAGAGAAGAATAAATGACTTTCACGCCCCTAGATCTAGCTTTTGATAAGTGAGGATCTGAAGCAACTAGAACTGAGAGCGAAGAGATTATGAACAATTCACCCTCTCAGAACTGTACAGGCTCTCTCAAGATTTTCACGAAAACTAGCGAAGAGCAAGAGAGCAAAAAGAGCAAAACGGAGTGAAGGATCTTGGCTCTCGTTTTTCTTCAGAAGAATTTGAAAGTAATCTCTAGATCGATGATTCTTCTATTCTTCTGTCTTATATATATATATATCTTCAATTTGAAATTTAGTCGTTGAAGAGATCGTTGCCTCTCTTTTGAGTAGCCGTTGGACTCAATGACAGATGGAGTCTTGGAAGCTTCCTGTCACAGTCTTTTGATCACTTGAGCATGCAAAGAGATGAAATCTTCACAGATATCCGTTGGCTTTTATTTGTATAACATTGTACCATGAAGCTACATCAAAGGTCTGCACAGATGTCAAACTCAAACAGCAGACTGATAGGCTGTCCCTGATATCAGTCAACGTCAGTAGCAATAGTCAAGAAAATAGTAATGCCAACTAGCTTAAGTCTAAAGGATGTTATCAGAATAAGCACGATAAAGGAAGATATAGTCTGCATGCATGTAGAGATACGTTCAGATCTCATAAATGCAAAAGCGTTAGAGAGATGTCTACGTGGCTTTGACTGGTCAATGCTTTAAGATGAATAAGATATTAAGATATGAAATTGAAGACTATATGACTTATGAAATCGTTATGAGTTATAGCAAATCGTTCTATAACAGAGGATAGAAGAGATCGTTATGAATCATGACAAGTCATTTTGATTCTGAAGAAATCGATGTGAAACACTTAATAAATCGTTATGAAATGCAAGTCGTTATGAGAATACATAAATCGTTGTAAAACTCTTAACAAATCGTTGCACAAAGCAAGTCGTTATGAATCCTAAAGAATCGTTGTGAGTCATGAACACTTATCAAGTCGTTATGAACTCTAAAGAAATCATTGCGGCTAGCAAGTCGTTACGAGTTTCAAAGAAATCGTTACGAGAACTAAAGAAATCGTTGTGAGTCATGAACACTTATCAAGTCGTTATGAACTCTAAAGAAATCGTTACGAGAACTAAAGAAATCGTTGCGGCTAGCAAGTCGTTACGAACTTCAAAGAAATCGTTGTGATAACTTATGAAGTCGTTACAACAAGCAAGTCGTTGCGAGTTCTAAAGAAATCGTTATGATAACTTATGAAGTCGTTACAACAAGCAAGTCGTTGTGAGTTCTAAAGAAATCGTTATGATAACTTATGAAGTCGTTACAACAAGCAAGTCGTTGCGAGTTCTAAAGAAATCGTTATGATCACTTATGAAGTCGTTACAACAAGCAATTCGTGTGAGTTCTAAAGAAATTGTTATGATAACTTATGAAGTCGTTATGACATCGACTTGATTAAACAACATGACTTTTCAGTCTTATAAGAGAATCGTTATGAACTTTAACAGAAATCGATATGGACTTAGAGAAAGCTCAGAGTAGTAATGCATACCTTTATTGGCTTGTTTGACTTCGGTATTTTTCCTGTACTTAAGACTTATGAAATATTCATCAGATATAATTGATAAATTCTTGTTTGGTTTTGTTAATCATCAAAATATGTATATATATACAATTGATTAAAATTGTATGGGGACAGACTGATCATCATGTTGGTCGCATTTTCAAATGAGGCTGAAGCGGGTGGCATGTTGACTGTGAGTTTTCCGTTGTCTAGAGCTCCGTGCATGAATCAATATACCCACCTTCTCTAAACTGTCTCACAAAAATAAAATTGCAAAGATGAACTCATACAATGGTGAGAACATGTCATATCCACGGAGAGGCTGAATAAAGTTTGAATTAAACTACTTTGACTTAAAATCACTCTATCGACAATGCATTAAAAGTGAAGATGAAAACAACACCGACCAATTCTCTCACATTCACGACAGATCAAATTTAACAAAATAACCAACAGAATTGAAATGAAAAGCGCATTAATATCACTGTACCCTCTCAATTGAGGGATCAAATCGGTAGATAGAAAGAAATGGACAAATCACACAGGGAAAATGGAAATTAAGAAGAATTGAAATCAAACACCACTAGGTTGAATTATTCTAAGCATAGACGGAATGGAAATTAAATGTAAACAACACCACTAGATCAGACTATCTAACACAACAGAAATGAACCAACAATTGCAGAAGGAAGAAATTAAAATCTCTGGATCAATCTCTCAACAACCCAACTCAGAAGCACAGACGAAAATGGAACAGAAATGGAACATGGATGCTCAAGATGAACACGACAAGAAAAAAAAATGGAAACAAATTGCAGTCGAACTCCGGATCTGATCACAGAAGAAGATGCCAGCCATCATCCTCCTCACAACAGCTTGCAGTTCACAGAAGAAATATGAATTGATTTCCCCTGTCCAACCGTCTGAAGCCTCCAAAATCCTCCAAACTCCAATTCTCACAGCAGCTAGAACAACTCTCACAGCCCTTAATCTCTCACAGAAGAACAGAAACTAAAATATCAACTCCTCAATTGTCGAAATATCTATCACTGCTCTACATTAAACCAAGAACAACATACCGAACAAATGCACTGGATTGAGCTAAAACATAGAAGAGAGAACTCAGAAGCAATGAAATAGATCAAACTCTAAAACATAACAGGAATAGGAAATGCCACTGGATTCTCTACATAAACACCGAAGAACTGTGAGAACACTCCATTTCCCAACACAGCAGCACATAATAGATGAAGGAAAGAACAAAATCCTCGGAAGCTTGAACTGGCAAACAAAATTCCAAAAATTGTGGTCGCTCTCTGGATCTGATCTCTTCCAATCCTCACAAATCTCACAGAGCAAGAAATGAAATCCCCAACTCCTCTATAGATGAAATGGAAAACTATAGAGAAAAATAGCAAATAAAATTCCCTAAAAACTTTACTGTCGAACCCCTTACAGATGGATGGAAAGAACAACAAGAACTAAAAGTTCCCAAAAAAAATGCGAACTGGAGAGCCTTTGCTGAAAGGTAAATGACAGAAAGAAATGGTAGAATAAACCAAAATCTCAACGGCCAACTCCGAATTGGAAGAACAAAAGAAAACTAAAAATTCCTAAAAATCGAACCAGTGTCTGCTTTGCTGAAAGGGAAAGTGCAAAAGTAAAATGGCAGAAACAAATTTCCAAAATGTTGATTGGCGAAGCCTCCCTGAATGCTGAGTACAGAAGAACAAAAAACTAAGAAAACCTAAAGAAATCGAACCCCCTCATATCTGGAAGAACAGAAAAGCTAAAGAAGAAATATGGCAATAACACTTCCTAAAAACTTGAACTGGCCAATCCTTCCCCTCACTGCTCTGCGAAAAGGAAAATACAGGAGAAATAAATGGCAAACTAAAATCTCTAAAATCTCTCCTCGCCCATCCTTCTGGTTTGAGGACCTGAGGTCCTTAAATAAGCCCCTGGCCTTCCAGGCCTTGCACACATCTCAGCCACAACAGCTTCCCGCCAGATCTGGCCCCTACATCGCACCAGGATCGCACCAGGTAGCCATGCACCAGGGCTCCGCCATCGCACCCGCCAGCCTCAGCAGGTCCAAATATGGCCGCCTATCTTCCCAGATCGGCCACGCCATCCAGCCTGCATACTGGGCGCTGGCCGCCCAGGCGCCTTGCACACACCTCCGCTACGCCCAACTCGCCATCCATCTCTGCAGCGCACCTGGCATCAGATCCGGTGTGTCAGCTTCACGCACCTCACACCCAGCAGCCTCCGCGCACACACACCCTCGCTCCGCACCGGAGCTCCCTGCCGCGCACATCGCCTGCGCTCCGCACCGGGCTCCAGCAGGCCGCACAGCAGATCCGGCCCCTGCCTCCGCTTCCGTACGCAGCAGCCCCAAATCGCATCCACCTCCATTGCGAGCTGCCCAGCTGCTGCAGCTTCACACCAGCCCATCCGCAGTAGTGCGCCAACAGAGCTCCTTCTGGAGTGTTTCCAGGCGACCTGATGAGAAGAAAGATTAGGTGAATGGTTAGTGCGTGGATATTTAGGTTAAATGAGAAAAAAAATTTGATGGGGTTAGGTAGGATAACAGATTTATTATTTATTTTTATTATTTTTTTATATATATATATTTAATTTATTTACATAGTCATACTTATTTACTACTAAAGACTATTTACAAAAATATTATTACGACAAAATTATTTATATACATTATTTATTTACAAAAATCTTTTATTTCCCATGTGAAAGAAAAAAAGCACCTGATTAGTCAAGAAAATAATGATTATTGAATGAAAATCTAACATGTGTATTTTAACCCATTATAAACTAATATGTTCCGAAAATCTATACATGAATAACATAAAAATAAAATCAAACTACACGTTATTTATGGACAACTAATGTCTAAATTTAACTAAATGTATGAATTTAATGCTAAAAAATAGTAATTATCAGGGGCCACCCGAGCTGTTGGGTTCTGTGGTTTTCTTCTCAATTGCACATTGCTTGTGCGGTATTGTTTAAATTATTATAAGTATGTAAAGGGTGTATCGGTGCTTATCGTGATTGGAAATGACGAGTTTACATGATTGTGTATGCATAACAAGTTGGGTTACTTAAACGCCTTCCGTGGTTACCTCTTGAGTCGGATACCCTAGGTTCATTGTGGGCCAGGCGGGGTTTGTCCCGGTACGGTGTGTACCGTCAGGGTCTGTGTCGTCTTCCTTGACACCCTCACTCCTGTGTTTGAGTTGTACGTCCAACGGAGGGAAAGATGGCAATGGGTAGCGACACATGTTTGTGGGTGTGTTGTCGCTTGTAGCGCGCTCGTGGTTGGGGGACGAACACTAGTAGACGTACTGGTCCCCAGCTTGTCTGGTTTTCCAGTGCCTCACTTTAGGGAGCTCGGGCCGGAGTCCCTAAAGGTGCCATGCATGGGTCTGCAGCCGTGTGGTCTGCAGGAGTGGTGTTGGTTGGTCTCCACAATTTATTGCCTTGTTGACGAGGAGCAGAAGCTAGACCTTTTGTCCATGGCTGTGAGACTGAGAGGTAGTCTTGTGTGGTTTGTTCGAGTCTGTGGCTAGTGTTGCGAACCAGGTTTCGTGACTCGTGTGTGGCATGCCCTTCTTTAGCTTGTACATCTGAACATGAATTGTTGTTTACTTATTAAAGGTTGTACTATGTACATATCTTAGAATGGTTTATTTATTTACAACTGTAGTACCATGTCTAGGTATTGTTACTTGTTATTTAAATACATGCTTACTCTTGCTTTTGGTACGTTTATTGTTATATCGGTTTTTGAGGGAGTTTCCTTATTGAGCCAGTGACTTGTGAGGCTCACATCTTCTTCTTCCAGATGAAGGAGAGTTGGAGGGTTCTCGTCCCTCTTCTAGTTCGGGACCGCATCGCAGTGAATCAGGGCCTGCGCCTCCAGTAGTGTAATTTCCTTTTTGTTGTGCCTTGGGGGTTTGTCCCAAGCAGTGTACCTCGTACTTTGACTTTAGTTCAGAACTGGATATGTACATTTCATGTGATTATGTGTAATATATGGAATCTCATGTGTAGCGTATTGACCGTTCGGATCGTGGTTTAGTGGTTGTGGTGGCCAGTGTGTGGTCCATTAGTGTGTGTTACAGGTGTTTACGCAGGTTTTCGGGGCTTTGTGGGTCGGCAGTTTGGGCCCAAACACCCGCTAGTTCACTGTCTGTGAACGCGACAGGGCTGGGCATCGCGTTCTGAATGCGACGGCCCTGGTGTCGCGTTCTGGTTACCGTCGTTTGAAGCCTTCGTCCGCATGTCCGCCACGTGTCGCGCACCGGGAGGGCTTGCTGACGTCGGCAGTGGGAAGGCGACGGCCTCCTATGTTGCGTTCTTGTTGCGACAGTAGGGTGCGTCGCGTTCTCAACTGTGAGGCATTTTTGGTTGAGGTCGGCCGAATAGAGCTCAGAAAGCTCTGCTCGGATAGGGAGGAGGTTTTGCAGTGGATTTTGGGGCGATCCGACATTTTGGGGTCGTTTTCGGCGTGGTCTCGCCACGAGGACCTCGCACGGAGCGGGGGAAACACCGGGGCATCGTCGTTCTTCGCGTTCTTCGCGAAGGTAGGGAGATTCTGCCTCGTTTTACACTGTGGATTGCATGTGATGCATGTTTAGATTATTAATCGCTTCATAAATGGTAGATACCATGATAGGACAATGAGTAGAGCATGAATAATGAGTTATTACATTGTTTTATATGGTTTGCATGGGAAATCCGGAGATGGGTTTCCGGATTAGGGTTTCGCCTGAGAAGGCGACGGACCAGGGTGTCACGTTATGAACCCGACAGCCCGACCCGTCATGTTCTGCTTCTGAACGCGACATATTGAGGCGTCGCGATTAGAAGGCGACGGAGGGCCCTGTCGCGTTAAGGGTCCTGAGGGCTGTATGCTTGTGCATGGTTATGTCGTTATCGGATTATCGAATTGTGTTGTGCATGGCAATGGTAAGCGGTGCATTGGCACCTGTAGAGTTCGAAGAGCGTGTTGTTCACGCAGTTGATGCGGTGTTCACATGATTTGAGCGATGTGCACGTGGTTTGTGTGTGTGTGGTGAGTAGTACGACACCTACCGTGGTTACCTCTTCAGTTGGGAGCCTCAGGTTTTGTGTGAGCCAGGCACATGAGTGTTCGGGGCTTGTCCCGATACTTGTGCACCGTCGAGGTCTGTGTCATCTTTCTGGACACCCTCACTCTTGTGTAGATTTGTACGTCCGGTTGAGGGAAAGAAGGCAGTGGGACAGTGACTTGTGAGAGTTTGTGTTTGTCGCTTGTGGAAAAATCTCATAGAGATCCATACCAGATTGGATCAACAAGCACCATTACAGCCAGTAGTAGTGGCACCGCTCACAGTGGAGGAGGCAGTACCAATGGTACCACCCCCACCACCACCAGTAGTTGAGGTACCACCCGTTGTACTTGTACCTCCTGGAGTACCAACATGGATAGTTAGTGTGGAGGAGCCTATATCACTAGTGGAGAGGTTCTTGTGGTTACAGCCACCCACATATTCAGGAGGTCCAAATCCCGACACAGCAGAGCATTGGGTGCATGAAATAGAAAGTGTTTTTGTTATTATGAGGTGTTCGAAAGCTGATAGGGTGTTACTATCTGCCTATCAGTTGCGTGGATTTGCACAAGAATGGTGGAGATTGAAGATGCAGACAGTATTTGTGGGGAGAACAGAGGATACCATCACCTGGCCAGAGTTTTTGACGGTCTTCAACGACACTTTCTTTCTAGTTCAGATACAACACGCGAAGAGGGAGCAGTTCCGGACATTGCAGCAAGGGAACCTATCAGTGCTAGAATATCAGATGAGGTTCATGGCGTTGAGTAGATATGATCCATATGTGGTTACTGATAACGTTATGATGGTGGAGTACTTTATTTGAGGGTTGCGACCAGAGCTTCAGGACGCAGTTATTCCTTTGATGTGCAGACTAGTGGAAGAAGCAGCGCAAAGAGCAGCAATTCTGGAGAGGACTGTGCAGGTTAGACAGTCTGAAGGAGTAGGGACAGGTAGTTTTCGGCTTTTGCAGCAATCCGTAGGTATTAGTAAGGGCAAGGCACCCTCGGGAGCATCGTCATCATCAAGATTTTTGCAAAGTGGGGTGGTAAATTGAAGAAGATGTTTAGAGGACGAGGAGGTGGCAGGCAGCAGGGCTTTCAACTAGGTTTTCAGCAGGGCCGAGGTGTCAGGTCAGTCCCGGAGGAGTCACAGCAGAGTACGGCAGGACAACCCACAACTTTTTTAGGTTTTCGGTGTTATAATATTGGGCAGCCAAGACATTTAGTTAGAAATTGTCCACTTCCTCGGGAATACAGTTATGGCAGAGGGACTCAGCAGTAGCAGTAGCCAATCCAGTAGCCAGTAGAGCGAGGCAGAGGTGCACCATATCAGAGAGGAGGATGAGGTCGAGTTATGGCAGTCACCAGAGCTCAGGCGGAAGCATCCAATCTAATTGAAGGTATATTACCTCTTTTTGATTTTTCTACTAGATTGTTGATTGATCCGGGTGCTTCGCATTCATTTACTTCCGAGGTTTTTCTGGATAGCATGATACATCCCCTAGAAGAAAAGTAGTGTGAGTTGGTGGTAGAGGTTCCCTTAGGAGGTTTCATGCTTACTTCATGTTTCCTAGATGAGGTTCCGATAGTGATTCAGGGGAACCAATTGCTAGCAAGGTTGTATGCTTTGTCATTGAAGGATTATGATGTGATTTTGGGGATGGATTGGTTAGAAGCCTATGGGGCACTAGTAGATTGTAGAAAGAAGAAGGTCAGATTTTGCAGGCCGGGTGAAGCAGTGTTTGAGTTTCAAGGTATGCCCTTCTACACTCATAAGTTTATTATTTCTGCACTTAGGGCTAGAAGGTTGATTAATGCGGGATGTGTAGCGTACCTTGCTTCAGTTAGTTTAGTTGAGTCCAATAAGTCTATAGATTCAGTATCGGTAGTCAGAGAATTTACAGATGTGTTTCCAGAAGATTTGTCAGGGTTAGATCCACACAGGGAGGTGGATTTTACAGTTGAGTTGCAGCCAGGCAGTATGCCGATTTCAAAGGCACCTTATAGAATGGCACCGGCAGAGTTGAAGGAATTAAAGAAGCAGTTGCAGGAATTATTAAAGAAGGGTTTTATCAGACCCAGTCATTCACCATGGAGAGTACCAGTATTGTTTGTCAGGAAGAAGGATGGCAGTCTGAGAATGTGTATTGATTACAGGCAATTGAATAAAGTTATAATCAAGAATAAGTATCCACTTCCCAGGATAGATGATTTGTTTGATCAACTCCAGTCGGCCAAGGTATTTTCCAAGATTGACTTGAGGTCAGGGTATCATCAGCTGAGGATTAAGGAAGAAGACATTGACAAGATAACTTTCAGGACTAGATATGGGCATTATGAGTTTGTGGTTATGCCGTTTGGGCTAACCAATGCGCCAGTAGCATTCATGAATTTGATGAACATGATATTTCACCCGTATCTGGATCAATTCATTGTGATTTTTATTGAGGATATACTGGTATATTCAGCGTCAGAAGAGGAGCATGTAGCACACTTAATGATCACATTGCAGACTTCGAGAGATCACCAGTTGTATGCCAAATTTAGCAAATGTGAGTTCTGGCTGAAAGAAATTCAGTTTTTGGGTCATGTAATATTAGGTGCAGGTGTTGCAGTTGATCCGACCAAGGTAGAGGTAGTAATGAAATGGGAAGAACGGAAGACAGTGACAGAGATCAAAAGTTTTTGGGTTTTGCAAGATATTATAGGCGGTTCATCCAAGATTTCTTGAAGATAACAACTCCAATGACAAGGTTAACAAGGAAAGGGGTACCCTTTGTGTGGTCTTCAGATTGCAGGCGTACTTTTGCAGAGTTGAAGAAGAGGCTTACCACAACACCAATATTGGAGATTCCGTCAGGCAGTGGTGGATTTGTATTGTATGCAGATGCATCAAGGAGAGGTTTGGGAGCAGTGTTAATGCAACATGGAAATGTGGTAGCCTATGCATCCAGGCAGTTAAAGAAGCATGAAGAGAATTATCTGACACATGATTTAGAGCTGGCAGCGGTTGTTTTTGCATTGAAGATTTGGCGGCATTATTTGTATGGTGAGAGGTTCAAGATATTCACTGATCATAAGAGCTTAAAGTACATCTTCTCCCAGAAAGATCTGAATTTAAGGCAGCGCAGATGGATGGAATATTTGAAAGATTATGATTTCAGTTTGGCATATCATCCGGGCAAAGCTAATGTAGTGCCAGATGCACTGAGCAGAAAGGCAGTTATGAATCAACTTATGATCAGAGAATGGAAATTATATGAAGAGGTAGTAAAGACTTCATTATATGTGCCCAATAGTCAACGGCGAGCAATATTAGCAAGCAGTGCAGTGGAACCTTCTCTATATTGGTAGATAGTGGAAGCGCAGAGAACAGATGACAGTTTAGCTGATATTGTGAGAATGGAAGAGGTGACTCTTGGTGATGACAGCGTGGTCAGACTCAAGGGTCGGTTGTTTGTTCCAACAGATGCCGAGGTCAGGCAGAAAGTGTTAGAGGAAGCTCACAAGTCTAGATACACCATCCATCCAGGCAGTACCAAGATGTATCAAGATTTGAAGAAGCATTTCTGGTGGCCTAATATGAAGAAAGAGATTGCAGAATTCATAGCAAGATGTGCAGTGTGTCAGCAAGTAAAGGCAGAGCACCAGAGGCCAGGAGGACTGTTACATCTGTTACCCATTCCACAGTGGAAATGTGATGATATTGCCATGGATTTTGTAGTTGGTTTGCCCAAGACATCAGTAGGTCATAATGGTATTTGAGTTTTTGTAGACAGATTGACTAAAGTGTGCCGATTATTGCCAGTAAGCATGTCATGGTCAGTGGATAGATTAGCTAAGTTACATGTGGAAAGAATAGTACCTTTGCATGGCCAATCACCATTGTTTCAGATCGAGATCCCACGTTCACTTTAGGTTTCTGAAGGAGTTTGCAGAGAGTGATTGGCACAGAATTGAGATACAGTTCAGCTTATCATCCACAGTCAGATGGGCAAACAGAAAGAACCATTTAGACTATAGAAGACATGTTGAGAGCTTGCTGTCTAGTGTGGGGAGGTACATGGGAGCATCACTTGGGTATGGTAGAATTTTCATATAATAATAGTCATCATGCGAGCATCGGAATGGCGCCTTATGAAGCTTTGTATGGCAGACCATGTAGGACACCACTGAATTGGCATGAGGTAGGCGAGAGGCAGGTTATGGGTCCAGAGCTAATTCAACAATGTGCAGAGATGGTTAAATTTATTAAGGAAAAGCTTCAGACAACACAGAGTCACCATAAGGGTTATGCAGACACCAGACGCAGGCCTTTGCGGTTTGAAGATAGAGATTATGTTTTTCTGAAGGTTTCTCCTACCAAGGGTGTGCTCAGGTTTAGTAAGAAAGGCAATTTGAGTCCAAGATTTGTTGGCCCATTCCAGATAATAGAAAGGATTGGTGAAACAGCTTACAAATTGGATCTCCCAACAGATTTCACAGACGCACATGACGTGTTCCATGTCTCAATGCTTAGAAGATATATTCGAGATCCTTCTCAAGTTTTCAGTTATCAGAGACATGATTTGAAACCAGACATTACAATGCCAGAATATCAAGTACAGATTACAGGCCACAGAACCCAAAAGCTCAGAAATAAGGAAATTGAACTACTGAAAGTCAAATGGGAGAACAGACAGGGCTGAGAGGATACGTGGGAGATAGCAGAGGAAATGATGAAAGCGTATCCATACTTATTTGAGTAAGCCTTTAATTCTTTTAGGTGATAGTACTATGTTTGCTTAATTGAATTTTTTTTTGGTGTCGAGTTTTCTTCTTAAATTTTGAGGATGAAATTTGTTTTAGGTGATAGTAATGTAGCGTATTATCGTTCGGATCATGGCTTAGTTGTTGTGGTGGCTAATGTGTGGCCCATTAGTGTGTGTTATAGGTGTTTATGTAGGTTTTTGGGGCTTTGTGGGCCGGAAATTTGGGCCCAAAGCACCCGCTAGTTCACTGTCTGTGAACGCGACAGGGCTGGGCATCGTGTTCTGAACGTGATGGCCCTGGGTGTCGCGTTCTGGTTACCGCCATTTGAGGTCTTCGTCCGCATGTCCGCCGCGTGTCGCGCACCGGGCGGGCTTGCTAACGTTGGCAGTGGGAAGGCGACGGCCTCCTACGTCGCGTTCTTGTCGCGACAGTAGGGTGCGTCATGTTCTCAACTGTGAGGCATTTTTAGTTGAGGTCGGCCGAACAGAGCTCAGAAAGCTCTGCTCAACCAAGGAGGAGGTTTTGCGGTGGATTTTGGGGTGATCCGATGTTTTGGGGTCATTTTCGGCGTGGTCTCACCACGAGACGTCGCACGGAGCGGGGGAAACGCCAGAGCATCACCCTTCTTCACGTTCTTCGCGAAGGTAGGGAGTTTCTGCCCCGTTTTACACTGTGGATTGCATGTGATGCATGTTTAGATTGTTAATCGCTTCATAAACGGTAGATACCATGATAAGACAACGAGTAGAGCATGAATAATGAGTTTTTACATTGTTTTATATGGTTTGCATGGGAAATCTAGAAATGGGTTTCCGGATTAGGGTTTCGCCTGAGAAGGCAATGGACTAGGGTGTCACATTCTGAACGCGACAGCCCGACCCGTCACGTTCTTCTTCTGAACGCAACATATCGAGGCATCGCGATCAGAAGGCGACGGAGGGCCCTGTCGCGTTAAGGGTCCCGAGGGCTGTATGCTTGTGTATGGTTATGTTGTTATCAGATTATCGAATTGTGTTGTGCATCGCAATGGTAAGCGGTGCATTGGCACCTGTAGAGTTCGAAGAGCCTGTTGTTCACGCGGTTGACGTGGTGTTCACGTGATTTGAGCGGTGTGCACGTGGTTTGTGTGTGCGTGGCGAGTAGTATGACACCTACCGTGGTTACCTCTTCAGTTGGGAGCCCCAGGTTTTATGTGAGCCAGGCACGTGAGTGTTCGGGGCTTGTCCCGGTACTTGTGTACCGTCGAGGTTTGTGTCGTCTTCCTGGACACCCTCACTCTTGTGTAGAGTTGTACGTCCAGTTGAGGGAAAGACGGCAGTGGGACAACGACTTGTGAGAGTTTGTGTTTGTCGCTTGTAACACACTTGTGGTTGGGGGTTACAGACACCAGTAGACGTACTAGGCCCCAGCTAGTCCTATTTTTCAGTGCCTCACTTTAGGGAGCTCGGGCCGGAGTCCCTAAAGGTGCAAGGCATGGGACTGCGGCAGTGTGGTCCACAGGAGTGGTGTTGGTTGGTCTCCACAGTTTCTTGACTTGTTCTAGTGGAGCGGCAGCTGGACCTTTAGTTCGTGGCTGCGAGACTGAGAGGTAGTCCTGTGTGGTTTGTCCGGGTCGGTAGCTGGTGTCGCGAACCAGTTTTCATGGCCTGATTGTGGCGTTTTCCTACTTTAGCACGTACACTTGGTTGTGGTTTTCCGTTTATTTATTAAAGTTGATTCAACTAATAGCATGTGGTAAGTGGCATTTACAATTTTAATATCCTGCTTAGTTAGTTCTATAAATTGCTAGCGTAGCTCTCTGCTTGTTACTTGTGAGATTGGTTTCGCTCGGTTTCTGGAGGAGTTTCCCTACTGAGCCAGTGACTCGTGAGGCTCACCCCTACTCATTTCAGGTGAGCGAGAGCAGGAGGCTTCTCGCCCTTCGTCTAGTTCAGAGCAGCATCGTAGCGGAGTTGGGTCTGCACCACCAGCAGTGTAATTTCCTTTCTTTGTACACCTCGGGGTATGCCCCAGGTCTTTTCTGTACTAGTGTCTGGTTACTGTTGAGAAACGACTATGTATATTTCATGTAAATATTTGTGAGTTGACAATCTTATATATATTTGAGCAGTTTCCTTTATATTTCTACAGACTTGTGAATGGTATCACTTGCGAGGCTTCGACCCGTTCGCGGGAGGCGGAGTCGGGTCAGGCTCGTTATTAGGTTAACAGATTTGAACGACGAGGACCGCTACATCATGTATGTTCAATGTGTTCTTTTATATTTTCACAGACATGTGTGTGTTGATATCTCTTGCGAGGCTTCTGTCGGTTCGTGGGAGACAGAGTCGGATCAGGCTCGTTATTAGATTAACGGGTTTGAACGACGAGGATGGTCACATTTTCTGACGTTTGTTTTCAATAAAATATTTATAATTTTTTTAAGAATAAATAAAAATCTAAAAAATAAAAAGTCAGGTGTCAACCGTCGACGGACGTCGAACACCGAGCGCTGGGTGCGCCAGACGCTGGGCACCATAAGCCGATCGTCTGGAGTCGGGCGCCGACCGTCAAACGTTGGCCGCCGAATAATAGTCGCTGAACTCCGATTGCTGGGGACGCCGGTCGTCGGGCGCCAGACGCCAGACACCAGACACTGGATGCTGGACATCAGCCACCACAGGCACCAGACACTGGCCGCCGGATGTCGAATGTCGGGTGTCGATCCCCGGATGTCGAACGTCGGGTGCCGGTTGACGGCAGTCGGGCGCCAGGCGCAAGCAGCAGGACGTCAGATGCTGGCTGCCGGACGTAGGGCACCGAACGTCGGATGCCTGACACCGGTCGTTGGCCGCCGGATGCCACACGCCGGACATCGGCCATCGGGCCGGTTGCCAAGTGCCAAACGCCAAACGCCGGCCATCGCGGGCGCCGGACACCTGACTCCGGCCACCAAATGTTGGGCGCTGTGTGTCGAACGTCTGACGTCGACAGCCAGACGTCGGCCGCCGATCACCGGGCGTTGGGAGCCAGCCTCTGGACACTGACTGTCGGGAGCCGGCCATCGGACGTAGGGCGTTGGACCTCGGTCGCTAGGAGCAGGGTTGCCGACCGACAGACATCGGGCGCCGAACGCCGGGTTGTCAACCGTCGGCCATCGACCGTCAACCATCGACCTTCAAGTTTCAAACATCAGATACTAAGAATTAGAGTAGAGATTATAGTCACCCTCATGAAAATTCTACATGAAAGAAAAATCTAGAAAAATAGTTTATAGAGTCTCATCAAGGATGCCAAAATCCATAATTTTAGGTAAAAGATTTTGATGGATTAACTTTTCAGTGGTGCCAAACAGACTATTGTATGAAATTTTCTGAAAATCGTTTTTGATATGAGATTTTACATTGAAATAAACAAAACCCTCACTGAAAGAACTTCTTTTGTTTTGGAGTGAGGGTGGTAGATTTTACTTTCAACAAATCTAAAATTCAACTAAAAGTTTTTTTTTTGTGAATTTTCGGGCACAAAATCTTAAGCCTAGAGTTATTTGACAACAAAGGTTCTAGCTTTCACTTTTTGCAAATCTAAAATCTACCAAAAAAACACTCTTTTGTTAGCTTTCTAAATTTGGAATCTAACACATTTATTTTCCTTTTTCTCTTTATCTCTCTCCTTTTTCTTCAAATCACCTTTTTGCAAATCTAAAAGTAAGTATGTACATTTGCAACAAGAGTGAGAGGAAAATAATTTAGAATCATTGAACTCTACAAACTCTTTTTTCACCCACGTAACAATTTCAAAAGCTAAAAACTATATTGGACATTTGATAAGATGAGTGAGAAAAAATAATTTATAAATATTAAAATTTACATTCATTTTCTTAACGTACACTTCCAAACATTTTCTATAGAGAGAACGACGAACCTCGTGTGTTATACAAAGGAAGTATAAGTCAACAGTCTATGATGCATGCACTTCTAGTGAATTCCTTATGCACACCACCTGTAAGAATCAATAATATTGGAGTCCAAAATCATTAACTTACATGTAAAATAAGGACTAATGTGAAACAAGTTAAACTCCCCCATCCACTAGAAGTTTCCTGCCTACAGGCAAGAAAGGAATCTATGGTTGTCTTCTTGACAAATTTATATGTAACCCAAAAGTTCTAACATTTTAACCCTTTTTTTCTTAGGGATCGCTCTGGTACTGTAAGAAAGTGATTATAAAGATGTAGATGCATGTAGAATGACAACATTGTCTATACCATGAATGTGTTAAATGCAAAAAAATTAAAAAAAAAAGGAGAGAGCTTGAATGTGCTAAATGCAAAACAAGAAGGCCACCATTAAAAGATGGTGGAATGAGCTACAATGACAGAAGTGAACTTGAAGAACTTAAAGAAAGAATTAGATTTCACCATACGTGATCAAAAGAGCTTGATTAAGGTTGTTAACCAAAACTTGTGTCCATAAGGTATTAAGGATGTTTGGGTTTAGGACTTTTTTCATTAACTCTCTTAAGTATGATGTATCAAATATAACCATTAAGCCCTACTATTTAACCTACATAGTGGTTGGTCATCGGTTGGTGGAAAGTTAAGGTTAACTGAAGAATGCTACATGAATTTTATGATAAAACAATGTCCCGGTGGACATAGAATGCAAATAAATGAAGTCATACCAATAAAAGAAAAAAATAGATTTATCGATATATATTTTTTATGGAAAATAATCCGTAGAAACTTTTGATAGAAAATCGTCCGTTGGAACATCCCTTGGCACTTTATCCATCGAAATTTGTGATGGAATTTCCAACAGATTGTTATTCGTTGGCAATCTATAAAGGGTTTTTTTAATTTTTGTGATGGATATAAATTTATTAAAATTGATTGATTTTCAATAAATTTATGTTGTCGGAAATAAGATAGTCAACCAATCAATCTCAATCGACTGAAGTATTAGTTTGGTCGACCAAACAAATATTTTGGTCGATCAAAATACCTATTTGGTCAACCGAATTATCTGAAATAAAATTTTTGATCGATTGAAATAGAGCTTTTAGTCGACTAAATGAAGACTTTAGTCCTCACTCAAGTAAAACTCGATTAATCTTTATCAAATTTAAATGGAAGAAGGTAAAAACTTAAAAAAAAGAGATGGATATTACAATAATGCAGCCTCAACTACTGTGCTTTACATACTTTCGTGTTAAGATTTTACACACTATAGAATCACGATTGGCTAAACCACACTGTACCGGTGCGGTGAGTATAGTCTGGTCCTTAGCAATTTATTATTTTTTTCTTTTCCTCTCACATCCGACACATCTAAGGGGTCTAAATGGTGTTTAATTGAGATGAAATTTTAAACATAAACTAATTAAGAGATGATACAAATTATAATAATTATAATTTAATTTTTTAACTTAATTTTTTGTCAAGTAGAATTGTCCCAAAAATTATTAGGTCGACTTAATCTCAACATTTTTGCTGAAAGATATGCAGAATTATCTTAAAAGTAATCTAGAAGGGGGGTTGAATAGATTACTAACAATTAGAAACACTATAGCCTTCTTTTCAATACAACACTGACTTATCAAAAACTTAAACATATATGTATAGAATTCGAACTATGATGTGTGTGTTGATTGTGAGTAGAACAAATAACAATCTATCTAGCGTGTGAGTAATCAACGTGCCTACCAAACATCTACCGTGAAATGTTCAAACCACAGGACACGAAAATTTAAGGTGGTTCGGAGTACACAACTTGTGTATCCTACGTCCACCGTTCACACACACATGCAGAACGATTGCTTATGAGCGAGTTCAACTCTACAACACACATCCACGTTGTCTGATGTAAACACACAATCAGAACAACAAACCACACGTGGATCAAGCACAAGGAATGCTTGAACCACTACCACACACACAAAGTAGTGAAGAGTGGAAAGAAAAGAAGAATTCTGAGATGTAGAAACAAATCCTGATGTAGAACTCTTTGTAGTGATCGTCCAGAGAAACTTCAAGCTTCATCTTGATGATTATCAGATGGTGGAGAAGCTTGAACTGTGAAGGAACGCCTCGTCCAAGCCCGTTAAACTGGTAACGTGCTTGACCCGAGTCCATCTCCCGCGAACGGGCCAAAGCCTCGCAAGGGATACCACACACTAGTCCGTGAAAACACAAAGGAACACACCATTGCATTTATAATATACAAGGTTTTACATAGCCAACTTCAAACGAAATAAAGGAAAGTACACAAGCCTGGGGCATACCCGAGGTACAATAGATACAACTGAAGAAAGAAAAGCTACACTGTTGGAGGCGCTGGGCCAACACCGCTACGTCGCGGCTCCGAACTGGACGACGGTAGAGAAACCTCCTCCTCGCCCTCGCTTGTGAGGAGTAGGGGTGAGCCTCGCTAGTCACTGGCTCAGTAGGGAACTCCCCCAACACCAAGCAAACCAAACACGAGTATCAAAAGCATAAACTATGCTAGCAATTTATAGCACAACTAAACAGGATATTAAAGCTATAAACAGACTCACCGCTAGCCGACTGCGTAAAACAACTGTAATAAATAAATGGCAAAACTCCACACGTGTACGAGCTATAGTAGAGACCGCCACACTCGAGCCACGTAGACTGGTTCGCGACAACAGCAACAAACTTGGACAAACTAACACAGGTCTACCTCTCAGTCTCGCAGCCACGGACGAAAGGTCCAGCTGCCGCTCCACGTGAAAAAGACAAGCAACTGTGGAGACCAACTAAACACCACCACCTGCGGACCACACGGTCGCAGGCCCATGCCTGGCACCTCTAGAGACTCTGGCATGGGCTCGCTAGAGTGAGGCATGGAAAAGGACTAGTCGGGGACCAGTGTCGACAACTGGTGTTCGTACCCCCAACTAAGAGTGCGCTACAAGTGACTAAAAAACAAACTCAAGAGTCACTGTCCCACTGTCGTCTTTCCCTCAGTCGGACGTACAACTCAAACTAAGGAGTGAGAGTGTTCAGGTCAGACGACACAGACCTCGACGGTACAACACAAGTACCGAGACAAAGCCCCGAGCTAACAGCCTGGCTCACAGAGAACCTGGGGCACCCAACTGGAGAGGTAACCATGGTAGGCGTCTACTACCTGACATGTACACAGAAACCACGTGCGCACCGCACAAACCACGTGAAACTTCACATAAACCTCGTGTACTGACGGTCCACAACACGTGAACACCACCTGCCTCGTGTGAACACTATGTCCACAGGCAAACTACTAGCTAGCAACGTAACCTGTGAGCTAGCCTCGTAAACCACGCACTTCCCAGAGCGCCACAAGTGCCAATGCACTGCTCACTAACACTGAGCGTACCGATAATGATAATCAGATAATCACATACGTAAACCATGCACAAACAGAGCCTCTTGGGCCAAGCCGCGACAGCCTATTGGGTCACCTTCAGAAGGCGTCGCCACGACATGTCGCCTTCAGATCCAGAACACGACCTACATACATGTCGCCTCCTGATCCTTAACGCGACACATCACTGTGTCGCGTTCAGAACGCGACATAGGGACCGTCGCCTTACCAGGCAGGAACCCTAATCTGGGCTCTCTCCATGACAGCCCATTTCCACAATACAAAACCACCCATAATTCTTCATTTTCATGCTTTTGTGAATACCTAAGCATGCTATCTATTGTTAGAAACACATTAAACTGATTAGAACCCTATCCCATGCGATTTACATCCCAAAAACAGGAAGAGTTCACCTACCTTCGCGAAGAACACGCTATGCAGCGATCTCCTGGCGTTTCCCCTGCTTCTCCCGGACTTCCGGTAGCGAGGACATGCTGAAGATGCCAAAACCCAGCAAAAATCGCCACAGCTTCTCCCCCTGGCCGAGCAGAACCCCTGTGCGTTCTGCTTGGCTGGGGTTATTTAAAAAGCTACAGCGGTTTGGAACGTGACGCATCACGGCGTCGCGACCAGGTCGCGACGGACCTGAGCGTCGCCTTCCCCACGCCCGCTGCCTTGGGCGCTACACGTGGCGCACATGCAGACGCTCAACGCACCAAGGCGGCCACAGGATCGCGGCAGCCACCTCTGTTGCGTTAAGAACGCGACAGACCTTCTTGTCGCGATGACAGGCTGAGAGATCTAGGGTACTGCAGGCCCAAACTGTCGGCCCAGTAAGCCCCAGAAACACACACACACATGACACACAAGCCACATTGGCCTCATATTTGTTGCCCAGTTGACAAGCCCAGAGGGGGGGGGGTGAATGGGTCTTTAAAAAATATTTGATTAGTACATGTACTTAAAAACATTCACACAAAGACGTTCTTCGATGAAGGTTAGTGGCAGTTAGTTCAAAGAGCAATCACACAAGGAAAAACAACCACACAACACAAGAAATTATCCTGGTTCAGACCTCCTCTCCTTAGGAGTCCTACGTCCAGTCCCTGAGCAACAACTCAGGATTCCACTAACTAGGGTACAGTCCCCCTATGGACACTACAACACCCAACTCAGCTGGTCTTCCTTCACACGAAGGGAATTACACCACCCTGGATACCCCACCAGGTCTTCCTTCACAACAGATGGAACAACAACACACTGGATACCCCACCAAGTCTTCTTCAACATAGAAGGGAACAACCACAGCAAAGGTAAGTAGTAAAAACAAGCCCCTAGATCAAGCTTCCACAAGCTAAGATCTGAAGCAAGCAGGACTGAGAGTAGAAGATCTAGAAACACAGAAGACTCTCAGAACTACACGAGCTCTCTCAAGATTTTCACTACAGTGTGGAGAGCAAAGAGCAACACGAGAAGGAATGAGGTTCTTGGCTCTAGAATTCTATCAGAAGATTGAATTGCTTGTTGTTGATCATTACTTTTTTCTTCTGAACTTCTGTCTTGTATTTATATCTCCATTTTGAAATACGTCGTTGAAGTAACCGTTGTCTCTTAGATTGGTAGATGTTAGACTGTTTGACATTTGGAAGCTTCAACAATCTTTATCTAGTTGAGCACGCAAAAAGATAAGGTCTTCTGGCGTCTATATGGTCCAACGTTGTATGACATAATGTCTTTAGGACCCTGCACATATTAAATGCTAGAACAGTAGACAGCTAGGCTGTCTCTTGTTGTCAATAAACGTTGATGTGAATATTTACCAAAATAGCACTGCCAATAGCTTGTTCTAAAAGATGTGACAGAATATACACGATAATGAAAAGATATCATTTGTATGCATGCAGAGATACATTCTGTCTTCATTAAATGCACAGTAGTCAGACAGATAAGAGAAGACTTTGACTATTCAACGCTTTAAGAGATAAGATAAATATCAAGTCGATATAAACCATAAAGTCGTTGTCTATATGACTTATGAAATCGTTATGAATACCAACAAGTCATTATAGAGAGCAAATGTTGTATCATTAAAGGAGTCATTATGAATACTGAAGAAATCGTTATAGAGAGCAAATCGTTGTATTCATTAAAGGAATTGTTATGAATACTGAAGAAATCGTTATAGAGAGCAAATCGATGTGTTCGACGAAGAAATAGTTATGAGCACTTAACAAATCATTATGAAAAGCAAGTCGATGTGTTCAACGAAGAAATCGTTATGAAAAGCAAGTCGATGTGTTCAACGAAGAAATCGTTATGAAAAGCAAGTCGATGTGTTCAACGAAGAAATCGTTATGAGCACTTAACAAATCGTTATGAAAAGCAAGTCGATGACTTAAAGAGTCGTTACGACGGGCAAGTTGTTACGAGTTCTAAAGAAATCGTTGCGATAACTTAAGGAGTCGTTACGACGGGCAAGTCGTTACGAGTTCTAAAGAAATCGTTACGATAGCTTAAAGAATCGTTACGGGAACGACTTGTTTGAAACCACATGATATCTCAGTCTTATAAAGAAATCGTTATGATATCAAAACGTTATAGCTCTATTGAAATCGATACACACATAAGTAAATCGTTGTGGCTTTCAACAGGAGTCGGTGTGGACTTAGAGAAATATAATCTTGAAATGATTAAAGCTTCAGAAAGGTGATACTTACCAATATCGGCTTGTTTGACCTTGGTATATTTCCTATACTTAAGACTTATGAAATATGTGTTAGAACTTTTTGATAGGGTTTTGTTAATCACTAAAATAAATATGTAATTAATTAAAATTACATGGGGACAGACTGAACATCATATTGGCCACCACAAGCGCTAAGCACACGACCCACGAGGATCCGAAAAATACGCAACGTTACATTACTATCATCTAAAAAGAAATTTCGACTTCGAAATTCATAACATAATTTCACATACAAAATACACATACATTTACAAATACTATCATCTAAAAAGATTTAAAAAATTACTCAAACAAGTAGGATACCTTTAGCCATTTCATCGGCTAACTCCCTGGTATCCTCACCTCCAGCCTATTTTCCCATCTGACTTTAACTAACTCAATTTCTTTATTCCGCAACTTTTTCATCTTGCGATCAATAATTTGCACCGGATATTCTGGCATAGACATATCCGGTCTCAAATCACTTTCTTGATAACTGATTATTTACGCTGGGTCCTCAATACACTTCTTTAACATGCAGACATGAAAGATATCATGAACATCTGCAAAATCTGCTGGCAAATCCAGTCTATACGCTGTCTCCCCAATTCTTTCCAACATTGGAAGGGTCCCACATATCTCGGACTCAGCTTTCCCTTCTTACAAAATCTCACAATACCTTTGCTAGGAGAAATTTTCAGAAAAACATAATCTCCAACTTCAAATTGAAGCGGCCTTCTCCGATTATCAGTATAACTTTTCTACCTACTCTGAGCTATTTGCAATTTTTCCTTAATAAACTTTACTAACTCTGTAGTTTGCTGAACTAATTCAGGGCCCACTAACTGCCTCTCTCCTACTTCATGCCATTTAAAGGTGTTCTACATGGTCTTCCATATAAAGCTTCATACGGTGCCATCCAAGGCTGGTATGGTAACTATTATTATAAGCAAATTCCACCATACCTAAATGATGCTCCCAGCTACCACCCTAAACTAAACAACAAGCTCGCAACATATCTTCAATTGTCTGAATAGTTCTCTCCGTTTGTCCATCCGTCTGGGGTGGTAATCTGAGCTATACCTCAACTCAGTGCCTACAACTCTTTGCAGGCTCCTCCAAAATCTGAAGTAAACCTGGGATCTCTATCAGATACAATTGACTTCGGAACACCATGAAGTGGAATAATTCTATCAGCATACACTTTTGCTAATTTATCCACTAGCCAAGACATACTCACTGGCACTAATCTGCACACTTTAGTCAGTCTATCCACAAACACCCATATTCCATTATGACCTGATGCTGTTCTCGGTAGGCCTGCCACGAAGTCCATAGCAATATAATTACATTCCACTGCGGAATGGGTAACGGTTACAATAGACCTCCAGGTTTCTGATGCTCTGCCTTAATTTGCTGACACACAGCACATCTTGAAACAAATTCAGCTATTTCCTTTTCATATGAGGCCACCAGAAATGCTTTCTCAGATCCTTGCACATCTTAGTACTGCCTGGATGGATAGTGTACCGGGATTTATGAGCTTCTTCTAACACCCTTTGCTTCACTTCTCTTTCTGCTGGTACAAATAACCTGCCTCTGAGCCTAACCACACAATTATCATCAAGGGTAACCCCTTCCATTTTCACAATTTTGGCTAAATTTGCATCTGCTTTCTGAGCTTCAACAATCTGCCAATACAAAGACGGCTCTATAGTACTACTGGCTAGTACTACCCGTCGCTGACTACTTGGCATGTACAAGGAGTTTTCTGCTATCTCCTCATACAACTTCCATTCTTTAATCATCATGTGACTTACATAAGCTTTCCTGCTTAAGGCATCAACAACAACATTGGCCTTACCCGGATTCTAAGCCAAACTAAAATCATAATCCTTAAATATTCCACCATCTACGTTGGCGAAGATTTAAATCTTTCTGAGAGAAATATACTTTAAACTTTTATGATCTGTAAAAATTTCAAATCTTTCGCCATATAAGTAATGCCTCCACATTTTCAAAGCAAACACAACTGCTGCCAATTCTAAATCATGGGTGAGATAATCCTCTTCTGCTGGCTTCAATTGTCTGGACGCATAAGCTATCACTTTGCCATGCTGCATTAATACTGCGCCCAACCCTCTTCTAGATGCATCTGTATACACAACAAATCCACCACTTCCTGCCAGTAGTGTCAATATCGGTGCTGTAGTAAGCCTTTTCTTCAATTCCATAAAACTTCTCTGACACTCCCCGGACCACACAAATGGCACACCCTTCCTAGTCAGTCTATTCATGGGTGCCGCAATCTTAGAAAAATCTTGTATGAAGCGCCTATAATAGCCTGCCAGCCCCAAGAAACTTCTAATCTCTGTAATTGTCTTAGGCACTTCCCACTTCATCACAGATTCCACTTTACTTGGATCAAATGCCACTCTATCTGCCGAGATGACATGACCCAAAAACTGAATTTCCTTCAACCAGAACTCACACTTACTAAATTTAGCAAACAACTGATTATCTCTTAATAATTGAAGAGTAAACCTCAAATGAGCAGCATGCTCTTCTTCAGAAGCTGAATAAATCAGAATATCATCTATAAAGACCACAATGAATTGGTCCAAATACGGATGAAAAATTCTGTTCATCAGATCCATGAAAGCTGCAGGAGCATTGGTTAGCCCAAACGGCATAACCACAAACTCATAGTGACCATATCTAGTTCTAAAAGCTGTTTTATCTATATCCTCCTCTCTGATTCTCAATTGATGGTACCCTGACCTCAAGTCAATTTTAGAAAACACCTTGGCTGACTGCAATTGGTCAAACAAATCATCTATTCTTGGCAACGGGTACTTATTCTTAATGGTCACATCATTTAACTTTCTATAGTCAATACACATTCGAAAGCTTCCATCCTTCTTTTTCACAAATAACACTGGTGCTCCCCACGGGGAGTGACTCGGCCTAATAAACCCTTTTTCTAACAATTCTTCCAATTGCTTCTTCAACTCTTTGAGCTCTGCCAGTGCCATCCGATAGGGTGCTTTAGAAATCGGCATGGTACTCGGCAACAACTCAACAGTAAAGTCCACCTCTCTGTGTGGAGCTAAACCAGGCAACTCATCTGGAAATTCCCTAACCACAGGAACTGCCTCAACTGACTTACTAGTTTCTATCAAACTTACAGAAGCTAAGTAAGCCCACACTCCGCATTAATCAATCTTCTAGCTCTAATTGCAGAAATTATAAACTTAGAAGCACAAAAAGGCATACCTTGATATTCAAATACAGAACCATTGGGGTGAAAAACCTGATCCTTTTTTCTACAATCTAGCATAGCTCCATAGGTCTCAAGCCAGTCCATACCCAAATAATATAATAATCGGTCAACTGTAAAGCATATAACCGACCTGGCATCTGGTTCCCTTCAAACACAACTGGAGCCTCATCTATATAACACGAGGTGAGCATAAACTCACCAGAGGGAACCTCCACTACTAATTCACATGATTTTTCTTCTAAAGGATGAGCCATACTATCCAGGAATTCTTCAGAAATAAATGAATGTGAGGCACCTGAATCAAATAAAACTTTTGCTGAATATTCATAAATGGGGATAGTACCTTCTATCATGTTCGATGCCTCCGCCTTGGGCAGGGTGATAGCCATAACCCGGCCTTACCTCTCTCCTGTGGTGCTCCTCTGCCACGACTTGCCAGTGGCTGCTGAGACTGCTGCGGCTGCTGAACACCTCTACCATAACCATATTCCCTCGGATAGGGACAATTACGGATCAAATGCCCCGGCTGATTGCAGTTAAAACACCTATAGCCTGGTAGAAGGATAGGCTGCCTGGCGGTACTTTGCTGCGATTCTTCCACCTCCGGCTTACCACGACTCTGTTGAATTTGCTGACGACCTCCCCATCCTCTTCCTTTACCTTTAAATGTCTGCTTTAATTTCTGGCCCCACTTACCAAAACCTGATAAGGAAGGTCCCGCTGATGCTTTGCCCTTACTCACACCTGCTATCTACTGGGGTAGCCGAAAACTTCCCGAACCTGACTTGCCCACCTGACGAGTCCGAACTGCTCTTTCCAGAGTAGCTGCTCTCTGGGCTGCTTCTTCAACTGTTCTACACATTAATGGTATTACTGCAGTCTGCAATTCTGGCCTCAAACCACGGATAAAATATTCAACCATCATAGCATTATCCGTGACAACATAGGGTGCATACCTGCTCAGTGCCATGAACCGCATCTGATATTCCAGAACCGAAGTCCCACCTTGCTGCAAGGTTCTGAACTGCTCCCTTTTTGCCTGCTGCACTTGAAGAGGAAAGAATGTATCATTAAACACTTCAAGAAATTAGGCCAAGTAATAGCATCCTCTGTTCTGCCTGCAAAGGTGGTCTGCATGTTTAGACGCCACCACTCCTGCGCAAATCCCCTCAACTGAAAAGTAGCCAACACAACTTTGTCCGCTGCCGGACACCTCATGGTCATAAAGACCCTCTCAATCTCATGAATCCAGTGCTCATCTATATCTGGATTCGGCCCTCCTGTATAAGTGGGCGGCTGCAACCTCAAAAACCTTTCAACTTGCACCATTGGCTCTTCTTCCGCAACCACGGGTGGTGATGGTGGTACTGGTGCCACAAAAGGTACCTCCACCCCTGACGGTGGTGGAACTGGGGCCACAGGTACCGCCTCTCCGACCACTGGTGGTACCGGTGCCTGCTGATCCATCCTCATCCGAATATCGGTGAGGCTCTCCCAAATCCTTTCTATCATCCGCTGAGTCGATTCCTCAGGGTCATCTCCTCCGCCACCCCAGTCTCTTCTATCAGCCATTACAACTACCTACACACACAACAAGCCAACCATAGGCAAAACAACGAGTCATTACAAAACCAAGGCCAGCTACCAGCAGTGTATCTAGAAGAAGTATGGCTATGTAACTTTTTAATTCCTTTATATTCACACGGACTTTGCTCTGATACCAACTGTGACGGAACGCCTCGTCCAAGCCCGTTAAACTGGTAACGTGCTTGACCCGAGTCCGTCTCCCGCGAACGGGCCAAAGCCTCGCAAGGGATACCACACACTAGTCCGTGAAAACACAAAGGAACACACCATTGCATTTATAATATACAAGGTTTTACATAGCCAACTTTAAAAGAAATAAAGGAAAGTACACAAGCCTGAGGCATACCCGAGGTACAATAGTACAACTGAAGAAAGAAAAGCTACACTGCTGGAGGCGCTGGGCCAACACCGCTACGTCGCGGCTCCGAACTGGACGACGGTAGAGAAACCTCCTCCTCGCCCTCGCCTGTGGGGAGTAGGGGTGAGCCTCGCTAGTCACTGGCTTAGTAGGGAACTCTCCCAACACTGAGCAAACCAAACACCAGTATCGAAAGCAGTAAACCATGCTAGCAATTTATAGCACAACTAAACAGGATATTAAAGCTAAAAACAACTCACCACTAGCCGACTGCGTAAAACAACTGTAATAAATAAACGGCAAAACTCCAATACGTGTACGAGCTACAGTAGAGACCGCCACATTCGAGCCACGTAGACTAGTTCGCGACACCAGCAACAGACTCGGACAAACTAACACAAGTCTACCTCTCAGTCTCGCAGCCACGGACGAAAGGTTCAGCTGCCGCTCCACGTGAAAAATATAAGCAACTGTGGAGACCAACTAAACACCACCACTTGTGGACCACACGGTCGCAGGCCCATGCCTGTCACCTCTAGAGACCCTGGCCTGGGCTCGCTAGAGTGAGGCACTGGAAAAGGACTAGTCGGGGACCAGTGTCGACAACTGGTGTCCGTACCCCAACTAAGAGCGCGCTACAAGTGACTAAAAAACAAACTCAAGAGTCACTGTCCCACTGTCGTCTTTCTCTCAATCGGATGTACAACTCAAACTAAGGAGTGAGGGTGTCCAGGTCAGACGACACAGACCTCGACGGTACAGCACAAGTACCGGGACAAAGCCCCGAGCTAACAGCCTGGCTCACAGAGAACCTGGGGTACCCAACTGGAGAGGTAACCACAGTAGGCGTCTACTACCTGACACGTACACAGAAACCACGTGCGCACCGCACAAACCACGTGAAACCTCACATAAACCTCGTGTACTGACGGTCCACAACATGTGAACACCACCTGCCTCGTGTGAACACTATGTCCACATGCAAACTACTAGCTAGCTACGCAACCTGTGAGCTAGCCTCGTAAACCACGCGCTTCCCAGAGCGCCACAAGTGCCAATGCACTGCTCACTAACACTGAGCGTACTGATAACGATAATCAGATAATCACATACGTAAACCATGCACAAACAGAGCCTCTTGGGCCAAGTCGCGACAGCCTATTGGGTCACCTTCAGAAGGCATCACCACGACATGTCGCCTTCAGATCCAGAACGCGACCTACATACCTGTCGCCTCCTGATCCTTAACGGGACACATCGCTGTGTCGCGTTCAGAACGCGACATAGGGACCCGTCGCCTTACCAGGCGGGAACCCTAATCTGGGCTCTCTCCATGACATCCCATTTCCACAATACAAATCACCCTTAATTCTTCGTTTTCATGCTTTTGTGAATACCTAAGCATGCTATCTATTGTTAGAAACACATTAAACTGATTAGAACCCTATCCCATGCGATTTACATCCCAAAAACAGGAAGACTTCACCTACCTTCGCGAAGAACACGCTATGCCGCGATCTCCTGGCATTTTCCCTGCTTCTCCCGGACTCCCTGCAGTGAGGACACGCCGAAGATGCCAAAACCCAGAAAAAATCGCCATAGCTTCTCCCCCTGGACGAGCAGAACCCCTGTGCGTTCTGCTTGGCTGGGGTTATTTAAAACCTGTAGCGGTTCGGAACGCGACGCATCGCGGCGTCGCGACCAGGTCGCGATGGACCTGAGCATCGCCTTCCCCATGCCCGCTGCCCTGGGCACTACAGGTGGCGCACATGTAGACGCTCAACGCACCAAGGCGGCCACAGGAACGCGACGGCCACCTCTGTCGCATTAAGAACGCGACAGACCTTCCTATCGCGATGACATGCTTAGAGATCTAGGGTACTGCAGGCCCAAACTGTCGGCCCAGTAAGCCCCAGAAACACACACACACACATGACACACAAGCCACATTGGCCTCATATTGGCCACCACAAGCGCTAAGCACACGACCCACGAGGATCCGAAAAACACGCTACGTTACATGAACCGTGGACGAACCAACTTCAATCCTGCTCGAAGAATAGATCTTCCTTGTTCTGAACAGAGAGTTGAAGTAGAGCAGCATGGCTCTTCTCTTGGGTTTTGCTTAGGGTTTTGGTATGGTGTCTTCTTGCTGCGAAAATACCTCCATATGTTCTATATATATGGGTGTCCAAGGATGGAGAGACGTGCTAAAAGAAAACACCCTAATATAGAACATATCCATATCTCGTATCTGACTTTTCTCTTTGTCTGTCGACATGCACTTTATATCTGTCGACAGCTACTGCAGACTTCTGGTTTTCCAGAACCATGATCTTGCTGGAAAGGCCTTATCTGTCGACGGGCGATTTCTGTCTATCGACAGGCAGCATGTATCTGTCGACAGGTACCTTGCATCTGTCGATAGCTACTGCTCCATTTGAGCTTCCAGTAGCTTGTTTGTTCCTGGATGACCTATCTGTCGACAAGGACCTTCATGGCCGTCGACAGGTAATCACTTGAAGTCCTTTTCTTGTTCTTTTGCTCTTGTATTTTGATGTTTGTCTTGTATACATTCATACCTACATTGAAAAGGATTCTAAATGAGATACAATGAATATATAGGTGATTAATAGAAGCATGATGGTCATTTATTCATCTCTTTCATGTCTTTGTCATTTTTTTATTTTCCAACATTTATACAACATCAATTATGTCACTCATCATCAAAAACATTTAAGCACATGTCATCATACACATTGTAACCTAACATTTGCATCAATAATTCCTGATATTTATATTTTTAGAATTCATATTTTTATGATAATTATGATGACTTCAAATTTGACTTTATTTTCGGACCGAATGTCGTCCCACTAAAGTGTGCACAATCAAAGATAATATCAGAATTATATTAATAATATAAAAATATTCTAAAATTAAAGATAATTATATTTTATATAAGTGGTCATATCTTACGTATAATTTACTATCTCTTTTAATTTCTTAGTGTCATATTAATATTTTATGTCGTCCCGTCGGAGTTCACGCATGCTACCCAAGATGGTCGAGATCACGGTATTCCACTAAGCACAATAAGAAGGTGAAAAGTAGATGATAAAGGGCGACACGTATGTCCAGTAGACAATATCAACTATCAAGGGATTGTATCCGATTTTGAGAGATTGAGCACACATGATGACACAACTTTTAAGGCTGTCAGTGAGGGTCACAGTTCTTTTTCAAGACATACACAGTTGGATCCATATGGACAATATCATGAGTATGATGGCTATTATGCCTTTGGATATCAATATGATGATGATGATTTGTACATGTAAGTTCCAATCATTCCACTACCAAAGCCTACAATAGTACGCCAAAGAGCATGTCAATATATAGAATATCAACGTATGTATCAAGACCTATATGAAAATTACGTCTTATGCTGATTATTTACGTTTTTGGGAGAGCATCTATAATGTAAGGTTGTTCGGAGATGAAAGTTATATCCCTTACTACGAATGTTTTGTGGACATACATGTTCAGCATGATGATGAGGAGGATTAGATAAGAACTTGTTAAATATTCTTATATACATGTTAAGGAAGTTGGTGTTAATTTGTAAGTTTTCATGCACATGACCAAGAAAATGATTGGAAAAGAAAGCTAAACCTTTCAAAGAAAGATGAGGAACGTGAAGACGACGATATGAGTAATGTATTTGGCTTGTAAGAGTTTATGATTGTATGTTCAATATTATATGAACATTAAATGATTGCGTCAATATTAGATAAATACTAAAAAAATCAAACAAGTTAATTTTCTACCATATCTCAGTGGTACAATTATATGGTACGGTACCGTACCGTACAATGGAGCGGCACGGTCGATCCAGACGATATGACGAACCATGTATAAAACCACTCTTTGGATTGACCTCAAAACTTTATCAATAGAGAATTTTTTTAGACAACTCTTTGCAAAAGAATAAAATCTCATGCTGTAGCAGGTGGAAAATTTTAGATTAGGATACGTGCTTAAGTGGCAACATATTGAATATTCACTGCATATTCTATAGAAAATTTTATACATGATGATTATCCAATTAATAAAAACTAGTACACGACACGTTACAAATCATCTTGTGGAGCGATAAAACTTGAAGATGAGTTAATCGGTATTTTTTCTGTTGGTAAAAACAGTCCAAAAGATTTTCCAATGGAAACAAAATCCGTCGGTAATAGTTCCCAAAGGTACAATCGTCGGTAACATTTCCAATGGATTGCCAATGGATCATTGTTCCAACGAAAATTACCGACACATTTTTGAAAAGCCGTGGACTACAAATATATGCCTCAAACCTAGATGTCAGAAAATAGTACGCACCAGAATGGTAAAATACTTCAAAGATTAAACCTATATCATATGACAAGTAACACTCAGAGAAATCAAATGAGATCAAGATCTTTGGATATTCATCAAGGTTACCTTAGCCAACGACTATCTTCTGGCACAATATAAGGGGAATGATTAAGAACAGGAGCAAGATCTATGTACATTTCCAGGCCAGTACCACCACTCAGGTGGATATCTTCTTTGGATATTCCTTTCCTTGAGATTGGTTTCATGAAATCACTAAAGTTGTGCCTAAATAATCAAATTTCAACCAATTAGTGTGAAAAAATTACCAGAAATGAAGATACCACTAACCTGTTCGACACAAATCCATTCTAAGGAGGAGTACTCTGAAAATCTATTTTACAGTACCTAGAAGTGACTGCACCAAGAAAAAAGTCTAAATCGACCATTTTAATATAACCATATGGTAAGGGTTAAAGAGCAGCTATCACATTAAAAGTAAGAAGCAAGAACACATAATGAGAAACAAGTTCAAGTTGTACCTCCTAAGGATGGCTCCAGAAATAAAGATGATATAGCAACTCACAGGGAAACCATTATACTTGTTGCT
This sequence comes from Colocasia esculenta, assembly GCA_014218235.1. Classification (NCBI taxonomy): domain Eukaryota; kingdom Viridiplantae; phylum Streptophyta; class Magnoliopsida; order Alismatales; family Araceae; genus Colocasia; species Colocasia esculenta. The sequence goes on along the minus strand of CM024762.1, from coordinate 133,488,976 downwards.
ATGTAGTTTGAAAACTATGTCTGAAACTCTTACAACATGGGGAAGGCACATAACCTTGCATAAGTACTCAAGGGTTTGAAATAGGCCTCTTTTGCTTTTATATGATGCATGTACTATTTAGGTGTATATTCGAGTAGGGGAATGCCCCTCAAATGTGCTTTTTTTCTTTTTTGACAAGGAAGCTTAAATGTGCTTATACTTCATACAATCCTTCATTGAAAACAACACCGACACCTTGTGAAGAAGTAATTGCACTAGAACATGCTTGAAATGGCAAATTCAAATCCAACAGAATCATTTACCTTTGAGATAAGAAAACAAGCATGATTATTATAAACAACCGTATCATGCTCTTTATTGCAATGTAGGTTCTCAAAAAATGTCTAGTATTTTCTGCAACAAGGATGAAATTCAAATTATTCATATAAGTGAAAAAGATCATTAATTCACAAGTAAATCAATCCCAGTCCTAAATAACAGTAAATAAAATGATGGACATCACACAAATCCATTACTAAATGATCACATATATACTAGGGCTATGAATATATTGCCCCAAAAGGCCTGTGACAAACACAAACTCACCTAGCATATGTTCTATATGAAATAGTCATACATAGGCATAGAAATTAAAGTCATGTTCTATTAATCCGAAAAAGGATCTCCGCCAATGGACAACCCCATCCTGGCCTCCCGCAGTGCCCTGTTCCCAATCCCTATGCCGGGAGAGAGAGAGAGTAACACCCTCTCCATGCAACTACGCTTTTCAAACATGGAGGGGTGCTACACAAACGGAACATGTTATGGGATAGATAAGTCCACATTGCACATATGACAAATCATTCATGATTTGGAATTCATAACTATAATATTACATAAGAGTGAGTTTACATTCAATAAAACTTAGAATTTTACATGACAATGAACTTCTAAATTCACTCCTCCAACATGGTCCAGAATTTCAAAACACACTTAAGGCTTTAATTCTAGCTTCTTCTTCTTGGGTCTATACTGAAAATGAAGAGTTTACCACCTCAAAAACCTTAAGTTCCTTAATATGCAAATATATGGGATGAAGGCATGAGTTGCATGAACTGATCAGTAGATAGATATGATATTGAATTTCTTAACTTAACCATTGTCTTGTAGCACAAGACAGATATCAAATAAAGAGGGCCTATTAGGTATGAACTCATAATTCAGAATTCAAAAATTCAAAGGATTGAACTAACTGATATTGGTAAGGTGTCACTGAGTAGGGACACATAATTTAATTTCAAAACTGAACTAATAGTTGGTTTTATATAAACAGATAGCGTGACGAGCTCATGTATTTTGAAACTAATAGAGACAAATAGCCCAATTCAGACTTATACAAGAACACATACCAAATTTTTTCATATCAATGGTACTTTTCTGCCCTATAGAATTCAAACACAACTTAATCAAATTTGACAGACATCAAAACTATTCTCAAGAGATTACCATATAGTTAATCGGACTAATATCTTAGTGTCTAGGCGATAAGCACTTCGGATCTTATTCATTGCGCAACAACGAACCCACCATCGTCAGTCACCTTGACTTAGATTTAACATCATCCATAACTAACATCTTGTGATTGATGTTTATTAGAAGTAGTCCTAACCCCTCCTTAAGAGAGCATTGTCTTAAATTCTAGATTCCGTGAGTAGAAGACTTTCAAGGAGTCATATGAAATTAAGATGTAAAACTCATCACATAAGATATATTGAGAGGAAATTTTGATTCATAAAATTCAATGTTTAATTGGCTCAAATCATGACTTAGACGAGGTGTTTTGGTGGAACTGGCTAACAGGAATACTTAGTTTTGGTCGACCAAAGATAAGGCCGCGTCGCCCCAAATAAGAAAATCTGAGGATAGATGTAGCTAGGTATTTATACTTTATTAAATTGTGAATAATCACAAAATGGTTAGATAAACTTGGGAAAACACTCCAGCAATTTTATTTTAGAAAGAAACTCAAAGGATTAAATTTACAAGAAAGAAAAAAAGTCGAAAGTCATGATTCATTCATGGTCATGAAATCAACGCTATGGCTACACGCAGTTATGATCATAGTTAGACATAAGGCTATGCGGGTTTAGTCTACTGACTTGTAAATGAATAAGTTCACTTGAGAGAGGTCATGAGGACTTTGAATTAAGTCATAGAACTGAGAGGATCAATATGTGGGATAAAAGTGTAATAACATTTCCAAGACTTCAAGGTCTTATCCTTAGTTCTTGATAAGTGAAAGACCAGAAACATTTAAATGACGATAGAATCAAATGTAACTAAAGCAGGAACATGATTATGGGCAAACTGATATGAACGAGCTAGTGCATACAAGCATCGGCAATTCTTTCAAATCTAGCCTACCTTTAAATTCAGAAACTTTCCAACTCAAGGAAGCTTTATCAAAAGTCCTAGATGACCTATCCTCCTGTTGGGGAAAAAAGATTTAATACAGGTTTGGGAAGCCTTGTAGTGAGAATTCAGAATTGGGTTTAAATTGGCATGGAGTTTATACAAAGTAATGTTGAGTCTACACTTTTAGAGTATATTTGGTATTAGGTCGATTTAAGACTTGGGACACTTGTCATAATTCATGCTATAAATCTTTAAAATTTCCCATGCTCATCATGTGAGAATATGGGATTTTCACATGGTGATTTGACATAAATATGGAAATTCTAACCTAGATTTGACTCATGCTAACTATTGAATGAATTTCAGATAAAGTTTAGATCATGCATCGAATTTCAGAGAGTTTTATCCTTATTTTAATGATAATTTTAGCCTAAAGACCTTGGGAATATAAAAAATAGATTTGACAAGTGCTAAGCCTTTTCAAATAAAATCTTGTCTTATTGTCTGTCTTATTCCCTAAAGTTTCCTTGAACCTCAGTGTGTTCACACAACCTATAGGAAAATTTAAACCATCTTTCCTCACTCAGAGATTAAGCCACCTCAAATTTATTTAAAGTTTATAATTTTATAAATTATTTAAAAAAATCAGGCAGTTTAGGCGCTGGGAGTTGGTTTCTATAAAAGAATCGATTCCTTGACACATTTATAAGAATTGATTCTTTCAACAAATCTTATAAGAATCGTTTTTCAAAAGGCTAAAAAAGAATCGATTCTGGCCTTATAAGGAAGAATCATTTTGAGACTTACAAAGAAGAGTTATTTCAGTCTTGTAAAAGAGTCGATTCTTATTAAATATGAGATGCCATTTTTAAGGTCTAGAACTTGATTCTTTATCGTTCAAGACTCAATTCTTATAGACTTAAGAATAAAATTGTTTAATCTTTGCAACAAGAATTTCTAACCAAATGGGGCAAATCCGTCGTCCAATACTTCTATTTCGATTGACCAATTAGTAGTTGACTATTCATTTTCTTGAATTTTCAAGTTAAAGTTATTTCTGAAAAGACATGCATCTTGGGTAATAATTTATGAGTAATGCTATGCTCCCGACAGTGCCGGAGCATAGCCCCGCTGGAGGGGCCGCGCGCCCTCCTGCGCGCGCCGCGTGGAGGGCGCGGGCCCCCAGCATTTAATGCAATTTTTTTTTTAGGTTTTGTGCACTATTTGTGTGCACAAATGATGTATTTGTGTGCACAAATACATCATTTGTGTGCACAAATTGTAAAAAACAAAAAACAAGCATTAAATGCTGGGGGGACCCGCGCCCTCCACGCGGCGCGCGCGGCCCCTCCAGCTCAGCTATGCTCCCGGCACAGCCGGGAGCATAGCATTACTCTAATTTTATAGAGCCAATCATGGCAAAGGTTGTCATTACACACAATAATTAACATAACATAATACAAATACAATTATAAGGTTTAAATTTCAGGGTATTATTGATGAAAAAAAAATCAGAGTATTAGAAAGAGAAGGTCAACTATACCACAAAAGAGAACAAAGAAGATAGAACGATCGGCGATAGACATTACAAGAAACTGTGGATTTAGCGACGAATCCATTCTGTCACTAATCCAACACTAAATGTAATTTGCAATGGATTAGCAACGAATTAGTTTCAAAATGGATCCTTCCCAAAAATTCGATGCTAACTAATCCATCATTAGCGATAGAAAAATCTGTTGCAAACCTATCGTTAACTAGCGACGAATTATTCTGTTGTAAATTCATTGCTAATTACTACTCTGATGTAAATACGCAAATAGACAAAAATGTTTGTCACTGATTAGCGATAGAAGTGTCCGTTCATGATGATTTTTTTCATCACAAATCTTGCTAATTTTAAAATAGTTTTAAAATTTATTCTCCAATCAGTACATGACTTCTTCTCTAATCGATAGGAGCTTCCCTTTATTCTCCAATTGGTATGACATTTGTTTTCCAATCAGTACAAGACTTCTTCTCTAATCGATAGGAGCTTCCCTTTGTTCTCCAATCAGTGTGATCTTTGTTCTCCAATCGTACATGATTTCTTCTCTAATCCGTAAAAACCTCTTTCCGTGATCGATATGGAGTTTAAGTGCAAATCTTTGAAGCAATAGTAATTATCATGTTATTTACCAGAAGTCCACCTCATCTAGCCCCTTTGACTAGTCAAATTTTTGACTTCGAGCTCAGTGCTTGATAGGATAATCATGTTTTCCCTAAGAGTTTCACTACTTTCCTTTTAAATCTGCCTCTCTTATTCCCATCAGTCATCTCCAGTGGGTTAGTGCCTCTCCCTCGACCTGTATGTTAGTCAAGTGTTTGAACCTTCTTGTTAGTATCGACCAACTTTAATTTAAACTCCTTTTTAACCCTCATTACCACCTCCTCCTGATGCTAAGGAAGCTGAAGGCAGGAGCTTGGGGCCGTAGCAGCATTCTGGTGGAGAAGGCCTCCCAGTTCTCTTGAAGAAACTCTAAGCTAGCTAGATTCTCCAACTCTAAAGGGTAGGCATGACCAAGTCATTCTTTGTCCCTTCTAGAACCTCTCTATCTTCTTAGTACAGTGCCACTTGCAAGCCTGCATGTATATTCCAGAAGTCTTGTTTGATTCCTTTATATGCTGCTAGCACTTCTATGTTCCATGTTCGGATGTTCTTGGCAAGATTATTTGAATTCTCTCTCTTTGGGGTGGTTAGAACTGCTCAGGGTTGGCGTCATACTTGAGTGGTCGGTCGTGACGACGGTTTTCATCCTACAAATTTAAAGGTGGGTGGTTAGGCTCAGCTCGTTGGGCATTTTTAGCTATGTATTTATATGTATGTATCTTGTTTCAGCAAGTGGTTAGCTATATATTATGCATCCCCATGAGAGATTTGATGATGTCATTTAAACAATGTTTGAATTCAGATACTTGCCAACCATTTATGTTTGAAATCCGTTGCATGCCTTTCTATACACCTGATATCCAATAAGCCATCACTATAAGTGTGTTCTTTGTTCAAGCTTTTATGTTTCTGTTCCATATAATTTACTCTATACTTCATGCCTATTTGTTAGATTCTCATGTTTGGTTTTGTCTACTGAGTTTCTTTCGAACTTAATTATGCCTTTGTTTTGAAATAATTTCCACATTCCGCAACCTGAGGTGATCTTCATGTGAGGCTAACCTCCTTAGCTACTGTAGCTTCTTCAGGACTGACAGAACTTAAGGATAAATTTTGTTTAAGATGTGATTCTATCACCTTTTGTGACTTGTAACTAATGAACAGACTATTATGCTTGCACTTTGATGTACATTTGTAATTTATTTACCTAGCTGAAGTTGTATTAGTATTTGTACCATGTTTTATCTGTGTGATTGGTCTGTTAATTTATTTCATGCAATGCAGAAACCCATCCCATAACAGAAGTGCTTAGGATATTCGTTTGTGTGCATGTGACACCTCTTAACCAGTCTGAAGGGATGTTGCACCACAACAATAGACCTATATACGCTAACAAATCTATATACACAATGACAATAACACACACACTGACATACTAAAAGATTTACATTGCTAAATTAAATGTTCAATCAAATATATATAATAAAATATTCACTCAAGTAAGGGCAATACATGTATATGAAAAGTAGGGGCTGTGAGGTCATGACCCTGGAGTCTACGAACACCAATACCTGAGTCCACAAAACCACATGACACAGAGGTTCATCGTTACAAAAAAAAAACAAGATTAATTGAAAATGAATAATGCAGTTATATACCAATATCTGAGTCCACAAAACCACATGGTCACTGTCTATCAAACGAACACATTCTTAATGCAGTTCGGCCCCTAGACATGTTCTAGTTTTCGAGTGTCTTTCTTAGTGGTGTTTCTAGGTTGATTTTTTGGTCAACTGAGTTTTAATTATGGTTATACGAGGGTCCTATTGTGGTTTAATAACAATATTTGGAATTATTAAGTGGTTTCTTGTACTTGATCCTCCTGCTGAGCTTGAGGATTGACTCGTTGGTCAATTGAACCCTAGTACGAGGTTCTAATGATCCGATTGTGTTGTGTTAAGCAAGATCAGTGATAGAATGAAAGTTTTATGGTATGATGAGTGAGTAATGATGGTTTGAACATAAGTTAATGAATAATGATACGATTGTGGTTTACCGAGTTTGGTGGTCTGACGCTTATTCTGAAATGTCTCTCTAATCATATACTCCATATTTTTATGAGCCAAACACTTGTGTGTTCAGAGATAGTCCCAATATAGTGGTACCATTTGTTAGGATTAGATTTTCGGTAATGGCAAATCTAGAAGGGGGGGGGGTTGAATAGATTTACAACAGAAACTTAAGCAATTTAAAAATTACTTAGAAATAAAGAATCTACTCAATTAAAACCCCTCTGATCTGATTCAATGTGTGTTATCAAAATGTGAAAAACACTTTATGAAACAGTGTAAGTGTCAAATATGTGATTAACGTGTGTGAACAAATTAATTAATGTGTAGACAAAATCCCTATGCATGCATCTAGCACAATACAATGCAAATCACAAATCAAACCACAGTGCACAAGGGATTTTTAGGTTGTTCAGAGATCACATCCAGTGACTCCTACATCCACCCCTCACACTGTGAGGCACACACTACTCAAGAACTGAGTACAACACACACACGAGCACTCACATAAGCTAGAAGAACCACTCTGTAGAGATCAAACCCTCTAGATGAGGCAAGATCTCACACACACGAACACAGTGACAAACACTTGGTCTGCACTGCACATCCACAACACACAATTCAGATCTGTGCACAAACCTACACAGATCACAACACACACACTATGATCTGTACTGAGCACTTGTACAAATCAGAAAACAAACATTCACATAAAATCCACGTACTGATCTCCAATCAGTACACACACACACAAAAACATGAATTAAGTTGAGAAAAGGTGTGAGTGAGGAAAGACATATCCCTTCAAATGTTGATATGATCACCACGATCACAAATCCACAATGTTTCTTCCTCAATTCTGCTGCTGCTCCTCTTCTTCTTCTTTTCCTTCTTCTTCTTCTTCTTGATCGGTACTGCTCTGCTTCAAGAGCTTCTGGATTGCGATTTCTTCTTCTTCTGCTGCTACACTTCTTCCATATCTACTCCTTCTTGAGCACACCACTTCTTTCTCTAGAGCTTGGCCTTGATTCCCACGTCCTCTATGTTGAAAGGCTGGTCTGCAACTTCTAGAGATTGAGCAAGGCACTGGAGAGACCCCTTTTGCCGCCAAAAGCTTTTCTGGGAGTTGTATGGGCTGGCTTGCCTTTGGAGAGAGGAGTATCATGGGTATTTATAGCCCCATATGTCCATGAGGTGCCTTGAGGTGCGTGGGCACACAAATCTAGGTCAAATCCCTTGATTCCTAAGCAGCCACGTATCCAGAAAATTCCCATTTTTGAGCTTCAGACGAAGTGTGTCGACACACAGGCAGACTGTGTCGACACCACTGGCCATTGGCTTCAGAACATACTTCTGGGAGGGACAGGGAGTGTCGACACCACTGCAGGCTGTGTCGACACCACAGGCAGACTGTGTCGACACACAGGTAGATTGTGTCGACACCACTGACTCTTTTATGCTCAAAATGTAGAGGGTGTGTCGACACACTTGACATCTTGTGTCGACACAACATTGATAGAATTATGTGAACCTGTATATATGAAATGTGAACCATTAAAACATGTCATTATCATCAAAATATGAAATATTAAATATTAAAAACATGTTGTTCACTCATCATTGTAATATGTACAATGTGTCATCATCAAGATCAAATCAAATCAAGTATGAGTGTTTGGACATCATACACAACCAAATGTTGTAGTCATCATTAAAATCAAAGTATGAGTGTGTAGACATCATCAACATGAAGGTTTTTAGTCATTATCCAAATGAATACACAACTTAACAATCTTCCACATATATACAATATGACATCAGATTGTGTATAAAATGTTATCATTAAAACACAAATATCATCATCAAAACACAATATGTTTGAAGTTGTGTGCTTAACATGATTGACCAGAATTATGATCAAAAATAGATTAAAGCAATGATCAAGTCCGTGAGTATGGTTATTTAAATAACCATAACTCACACCATTAAGGTCTTATCGTCTTCCTAAACTCTCTTACTCCTTTGTAGTGAGTTGATATCCGATTAAGGGAAAGACGACTGTAGAGCAACGACTTGTGGTGTGGTTGTTCTCTCTTTCATTCGCTTGTAGTGCACTCGTGGTTGGAGGAGAGGACATCAGCAGACGTGCTGAGCCCCACCTTGTCTTTTGTTTCCACATCCTTAGTCTACGGACTTTGTAACTTGTAGAGGTGTGACAAGTATGGGTTTGCAGTCTGGGCAGACTGCAGGTGGTGTTTGTTAATCTCCACATTTTCTTGCTCTTGTAAAAGTGGAGCCACAGTTGGACTAATTAGCATCAATGACTGTGAGACTGAGAGATTTTTCTTGTGGTTTCTTGTCTAGATCAAGTCCTGGATTAGTTGTCCAGTTACCATGATCCGAGTGGTAGCATCATGTCTTTCCGACTTAGATTTCTGGGAGTTGTACTGCTCTATGATCCGACGTTTAGCTGGTCAATTTCCATTTACCACATTTCTTATTTGCCTTATAGTAGGTTACTTTTATTTCCTATTTAACAATTGCTTTAACTATGTTGATTACGTGATTAAAGCTACTTTGTGGTTAAAGAGTCACGTATGCGTGGAATATAAGAGTATTCGAGTTACCTTTGTTAATTGTGCTTTAATTCTTGTTAAGTATGATTTACATTTAATTATTATATATTAGACATGCATTGAGATTATGTGTTACTCGTCTATTTTATGTTATTCATTAGTTTTGCATGTTGGGGAGTTTCCTTACTGAGCCGGTGAACTTGTGAGGCTCACACTCCTACACCCCTCTTTCAGATGACTGTTAGCTGACGTGTTCTTAGAGGCAAACCTGTACTACCAACAACATGAGCTTTTGCTCCAATTATACATCTCGAGGTATACTCGAGGTTGTTGTATTTTTCCTTTTAGGCATGAGTTATTACATTGAGATAATGTAACTTCATATAAATATGTGTGAGATAATGTGAATGCCATGTATTTTTATACATGTTTATCTATATATTCTTTCTATATTCTCATCGGACACGTGTGTAGATATCTCTTGTGGGGTTCACGTGAGGCAGAGTTGGGTTAGATTTCATTTAGAATTCAAACGACGAGGATTGCCACAATTGGTATTGGAGCAGGGTCTAGTTGAATATAGAAAGACATGAAGATTATAATGTCCTAGAGTATAATTCAAGTCCACTGCTGGTGTCCATGGTTTTCTTGTGTGTTTAATATTGTGTTGTGTATTGTATGTTGTTTGTTGTAAAATTGATATGGTAGAATAGTGAGATTGGGAAGTTGGTAGTGAAATGTCAATGAATCAATTGACCTAGGGTAACAATTTTTGGAGAGAGTTTTTAGAAAGGATATGACAGAGCACAATAGAATTTTAGTTTAGGATAGCTTGATTAGTAGAACCAGAGGGCTAGTGACAGCTGTTTATGTACACAAATGAGCCAAGTTTGGACATAGTAGTGTATTAGTTTATTAGAATGGGAGACTGTTTTGTATGAGATGTTTCTCCAGGGGAAGAAATTGTTTTGGTTGCTTATCTATTATAGAGATTTGAGTAAGAGTAAAGAATGGTGGAGACTACAGATATAGATGTGGACTATAATTGCTAGAAGGACAGTTGAAATGATCACATATATAGTCAGAATTTTTTAGAAGCTCCGATGACAAATTAGTAAACAAAGAGCAGCAGTTTGTAGTAGCTTAATAATATCTTATATTAGATGAGATTTACGATGATGTTAGTAGTAGTTAATGTGATATGATGAAACATTTTATAAGAAAGTTGAGGATAGAATTGCAAGAAAGGGTATCATTATTTATGTGTGAAATTGTGAAAATGACAATTTAATAAGCAGTAATATTAGAAAAAGCTATTCAGTAAGATAAGTTAATGAGTCAAAAGAGTTTGGTTATTCAACGATAGGCAGAACCAAATAAGATTAAGACACCATCAAGAATATTATTTTGTGGATCGAGACTAAGATTCTCTAAGTGTAGAGCAAAGTAGAAGAAGACATTTTGTTCTAGAGGAGCGGAAGATATTAGTTCTAGTGAAATAAAGGTTAATAAATATAGACAGAGGTTGAGAGATCCCAAGTCGACTACAGATCGATAGTCAAGGATAGTGTTATTATCAAAGTATAGATGTTTCAATTGTGATTAGCCAAAATGTTTGATCAGGATTTATCCCTACTTGTGAAAGTGTTAAGATATGTTAATCACACCACAATAGTGGTAATGGCAGCAATTCAGGAAGGCAATAATCCAGCAATCGCAGTAGAGAGGTCAAGGATGAATCGTGGCAATTATTTAAGTGCAAACAGAGATCTCAAACTTTGTGGAAGTCGTTTAGTTTCAATAAAGATGCAGAGAAATAAGATGTGATGTGAGCCAGGTCGTTGGTCTTATAGTTACAGGAACATGATACAATATTAGATATTGTTTAACTGGAAGGCAATAATCTAGCAATCGCAGTAGAGAGGTCAAGGATGAATCGTGGCAATTATTTAAGTGCAGATAGAGATCTCAAACTTTGTGGAAGTTGTTTAGTTTCAATAAAGATGCAGAGAAATAAGATGTGATGTGAGCCAGGTCGTTGGTCTTATAATTACAGGAACATGATACAATATTAGATATTGATTAACTGGAAGGCAATAATCTAGCAATCGCAGTAGAGAGGTCAAGGATGAATCGTGGCAATTATTTAAGTGCAGATAGAGATCTCAAACTTTGTGGAAGTCATTTAGTTTCAATAAAGATGCAGAGAAATAAGATGTGATGTGAGCCAGGTCGTTGGTTTTATAACTACAGGAACATGATACAATATGTAGCCAGTTCCCGGTGAAGATGGCGTTTCCCCTTCCCTGCATTACGCCATCAAGCCTCTCAGTCGCAGAAAGAAGGCACGAGCAAGGGGCATACTGACTGTTGAGAGATTCACGAAAGCTTTTTCCGTTCCCGAAGAACCAACCTGCGTCGTTTCTGCTTCCATCGCCAGAGGAACCAACCGTGGCAGCTGCCGCTTCGGCCGCGGTCGGCACTTCTCCGCGACGCTTCTTCTCCCGAAGACGTTCAAATAAAGCTTCCTCGACAGGTCTCCTTCATCGTAGTTGTTCGTCTGCGACCTCCCCCAACCCCCCCCCCCCCCCCTCGCCTCTCAGTAGTACCGGCTTGAATCTGACGACGGGGCCGTCGGGGGTGACCTGATGCTGGCGATCTGGCTTGGTCGGCATGTAAGCGGAGGAGTCCTTCCATGGAGCGTGGAAGGCCGACGCCCCCTGTGGTAGGGGCACCGCCCACTCCAAGGTTTATGTCTCCCCCAAGCTCTGGTATCTACGACTCACCATTCTTGACTGCCAGAAGATCCTTCCTCTTCCCCTGGCGATGACGACAACTGGTTCGCCATTAATGATCAACGCACCAATGTCCGTGAGGGCGATGTTGGGCTTCCAGTCCCTTTGCACCCGTCCTGCCTCACTCCACCGCGGGGGCTCCCCTGCATCGCCGCCTTGGAACAAGGACCTCCTCTTTGTCGTGGCCGAAACCCTCAGCGACCAGGTTCTGCACCTCGCCGTGGAGCTCCGACCCAGGATGGAACCCCCTGCGGTGCTTGCCGTCGTCGACATACCTCTGACATCTGTGCAGGTCACCCATGCAACATTAGCTTCCTTATACCGGAGGAGGCGTAGGTGAGGCAGCACTGGCGAGCAGAGATGAGGAAGAGACGGCAGAGGAGGAAGAAAGGGGCGCCTGGGACCAGAGGCGGGGCTGAAAGGAAAGAACAATAGACCTATGAGCCTAGGCGACATAAATCTTTCTCCAATCTTCCGATCCCCCCCCCACCTCCGTCGTCCTCCGCCGCTCGGCACGGTCACTGCGGTGCTCGCTCCTCCGCCCAGTGTGCTCCCACCGCTGAGCTGCAGTTGCAGTGACTGTCCTCACCACGTCCGGAAAGCAAAAAAAAGGGGCAACGAGAAGAAGACCGGCACGTGAGTGAGGGAGCATAAAAAGTCGTGAGGATGGGATGGATGGCGTGATGATTTCACTGCCCCATAATTTCACTGCCCATAGTATTTTTCCCTTATATTTTAACCGGATATTACTTACCCTTTTTTAGTTGGTTCCATTTTTATCTTGGGTTAAAAGGGGGTCAAGAAGCTAGGCTAACCTTAGCCCATCCCGTTTAACCCCAACCCAGGCTTTTCAAAGTACAAAACACTACTAACCTGTTCCTGTACGCCCCTGTTCCTGCATGTGCTACCTCCAGTTTGAGACATCAAATACGAGACAAATGTTGCGGAAAACATTAAAACAAATACCCGCGTTACCGGCAACACAAATCCTACTTTAATTAACCGCACTTCATTAAGTCATACTTTAATTTCTTATTTATATGTTTTATTCGTATAAAGATACTTTATACAATCATATGTTGAATGTTTTGTATAATTATATGATCTGATCAAAATTTTTATATTTAAATAATTTTTGTAGAAAATTTATTATTTGTTAGAAATATTTATTTATTCACTTTATATTATTCCTTTTTAATATTTATATTGATTGGATTTACATAAGAACAAATTCTCATTTTTTCATATAATCTCTTTGGGTTCACTCCATTAAGTCTTATTTTTAGGAATATTTTGTGTTCTTTCAAATTTATATCATCATAGTTGATAGCTTAAATAATATTGAAATCTAACATAAATTTATGTTTATTTGATTATTTATATGGTTCATTTTTATAAAGGATGTTTTGTACAATAAATAACATGTACTATTTTCCTTTAGAGATGGTTAAGATCTCAAAGTTTTTTACATCATGAATAACTCTCAACTGTGATGAATAGCATCCTGATCAAATGTTGTTCTCGGTACACTTTTATTAATGATGATTTTGGAACTCTGACAATTAGATAGACAATGGTAGAGCATGTAATAATAAAGAAATATTAGTTATACACCTTAGAATTGGACTATGTAAGCGACCCACACCTTTCAACATCTTTTCTTAATAAAAAAATATTTGTCACATTTATGGTTAAAGACTGCAATAACAACTTAAGGATAATAAATATTTCTAATGGTGACTATAATTGTGGTTATTATCACCCAGAGGGGTTATTGAGGTTACTTATCATCCGAAGAGATCACTTCTAGAATTTTACTTAATATGATTAAAAAGTAATCATATCTATAAATAAGATTAAAATAATCAATACTATGTATATTAATTATATAAATTTATACAAATGTAAATTTTTTCTACACGGAGCGAGTATGGAGTTGTCGTTTTTAGATATGTTATACTGATGAGTTAGATATGTTTGATGAAGTGGGTACAACTCTCTTTTTTCTTATCTTAGGATGTTTTTACATATATTTTCTTCTTTTAATTGTTCTAATTATTTTTTAAAATATAAATACATAAATACTCAATTTTAGAAGTACATAATATTTGTGTTCGTAAATATCTATCAGATTATCTATACTTTAATTCTCTACTTTACATTTATTCACTTTTTATTAATAGTAACTACTATATTGCAACGGTAACTACTGTTGCTCATCAGTAGACACAATTTTTTTCTTCTTAGTTTTAAATTTAGATTTTAAATCAGATACTGTAAGATGACTAAAAAACATTGATTTGTGACTAAAACATCTTTAGTTTTAAATATTTTATAAATATTTAACTATTATTTTTATATTTGACTATTATTCTTATATTTGACTATTACTCATATAAATAATATCTTTTATTTTTAATATTTTATAAATATTCACCATATATCGCACAAGTGTAGAACTGTATTTTTTAATATTTTATTGATAATTTCTCTTTTATTATGATATATATTTCTTATGAATCTTAAGATGTTCTTATAATATATGTTGTTCTTCTTTTGTTTATTATTATCATCTCTAAAAAAATATGTAGAAATTTTTTAGATATATAATATATTAAAAATATTCAAATCTAAAATTTTTCCGTACATCGCACGGGGTCCAACCAGTGTATATATATGATAAATGTATGTACATGTGAATATATGTTAGTGGCTTTTTTCAGTCGTTAACATATATTGTACATATGTCAACTTCTTGCAACCACTCACAAAAGATCAACATATGTTTGTGGCTATAAAGAGTTACTGACATGTGTTTTGATATGCTTGTGGCTGACATTATAGATATGCCATCATGATGACATAGTGTTATTCTCTATCCATTTAACTACAATTTTTACTAACCTATGAAAGAAAATATCTTATTTATCTTTGGATTAAATAACCTACCAATCATGTCTCATTCTCAAAGTCTTAAAAAATTACAATAAAAGTTTTTTTTTGTCAAAATTATTAACTAATAGAAACAATAGAATTTTGGAGGTATATTTACTTATGGTATTTCTGCAATATTTTTCATTCAGGAGTGGACATATTTGACGATTTTTAGCAACGATGATACATTTGCCTTTTTTCATGTAATAATATTTTTTTAAAAAAAAACCCTCTATATTTCATGCCTGTTTACATGGTGTTTCACGTTAATGTTTTTAGAATATATATGGAGAGATTATTCAATTGATATATGAAAATAATTAGGAGGACTTCCATTACGAAGCCATCCGGCATCCTCATCAAACAGATGTTCCCGAAAGCATCTTTAGCACATTTTCCTTAGAACTTTTAAGCCTTTCTTCTCCTCTGAGATGCTAACGGGAGAAGCCATCCGACCAAAAGATCTCATATGGCTCTAAAAGTACAAATACATCGTCGTTTTCCAAAATGTGATATATCAACATACATGATCAGCTAACTATAGTCTATAGGCAAAGACTTTAATCTCACTTGGGTACAACAGTTTGTCCTCTTTTGCCATGTTAAGTTTTATAAGAGGTACATGTTTGATAGATGATCGAATGGTTGGGACTTGGGACAAAAAATTCATATATCTTAAATAAATTAAAAATTTGTCATGACATTATTTAGAGTTTGCAATGTTTTTGTTTAAACAATTATTCAGAGCTGTTCGATTGTTGATTGGACAACATAGGCACATATTCTCAATGGGCCGCTTGATGTGAATTCTATTTCTTTTTTTTTTTGGAAAAAAAAATTATTTTTTATTAAACCAATATACTTTTGGAAAATAGGAAAACTTGTTATCCATCACCGAATTAATTATGGGGACGGAGGTTTCCATCACCGAATTTGCGACCCTTCCTGGTTGCCCTCCCCAATCGGGCACTGGGTGTCCAGTCCGGATCCACCACTGGTGGGCCTTATCGGTCCCGCATGAAAATTGCGGGCCCACGAAGATATTTCCGATTCTCTGTTCTCTAATGCCTGCCGCTCGCGGGCGGGCACTTCCAATTTCGAAAATGCCCCTAAGTTTAACGCCACGTGGATAGGGCTGTAAACGGAGCGGATACGGAGCGAATATAGATTTTTCGTGTCCGCTCCGAATATATAATCGGATAATCCGTATTCGCTCCGAATAAGATTCGGATACGAAGCGGATATTTTAATCGGATAATGATCGGATTCGGAGCGGATTCAGATATTATCCGTTCGAAAGTATGGGATCAGTGAGGACTGAGGGGGAGGGCCGGAGGGGTCTCTCCGAAGGTGCCGTCGGAGGGGGGGGGACAGATGGGGTGTTGCCGGAGAGAGAGAGAGAGAGAGAGAGAGAGAGAGAGAGAGAAGGCCAGGTCGCCGCCTTCTCACTGAGGGGTGCCGTCGGAGGGGGGTCCCGGGGGGGAATAGAGAGAGAGAAGAGGGAAGGCCATGTGGCCCAGTGGGGGGGTGCCATCGGAGGCGGGGCCGGGGGGGGGGGGGGGGGGACAGATGGGGGTGCCGCCGGGGGGGGGAATAGAGAGAGAGAGAGAGGGAAGGCCATGTGGGCTGTGGCCCAGGGGGGCTGCCATCAGAGGCGGGGCCCGGGGGGGGGGGGGGACAGATGGCCGCGCGGAGGCCCGAAGGGGGGGAATAGAGAGAGAGAGAGAGAGGGAGAAGGCCAGGTGGGGGGGTGCCACCGGAAGGGGGGGATAGAGAGGTACAGAAGGAGGGAGGGAGGAGTGAGGGGGAGGGGTACCAGTGTACCACTGCCCGTGTCGGAGAGAGAGAGAGAGAGAGAGAGAGAGAGAGAGGAGAGAGAGAGAGAGAGAGAAGCTGGAAGCCTAGTCGACAGTCGGCGCATCGCCGCCCGCCACGTCGCCAACACCAACCCTGGAGGTCGCTGGCCGGCCGAGATGACGCCGGGAGGGAGGAGGCAGGGCCGCGCCGCAGTGGATTTGGGGTTTTTTTTTAATGAGCAGAAGATTTGGGGGAAACGAGGGAGGGGTCGGGTAGGGTTTTTAGGATATACTTTTATAATTAGGAATGGACCGTTAGATGAATCATAGAAATCTAATGGTCAGAATTATCCACTTTTTCGAAGCGGATCTTAACGGAGCGGATCTCCTATTTTTGCGACCGCTCCGTTTAATATTCGGATATTATCCGTATCCGAATCCGCTCCGTCGAATATCTGTTAAACGAATACGGATATGCTTAATCGGATACGAATTCGGATCGGATCCGGATAATATCCGGATCCGTTTACAGCCCTACACGTGGAAACATTCTGGTATTTTCTCTCTCTCTCTCTTGTTCCTCCCTCCACCCTTGGGAACCTATAAGGGATTGCGCATATGTGACTGCTGCGTGTGTGGAGGTAAGAGGGATATGGCCCATATGGGTTTTCTGGAGTGGGTGCGCTGCGCCTACGCGAAGAAGGCGTCGAGGCCGGAGGGGGCAGGGGAGGCAACCCCCTTGGACCGGACACCGAAGTGTGCCGCCGCCGCAGCAGCAGGTAAGGAGCGGCGGCGTCACCGGCAGGCAGCGCCGCACTGGCGGCCGTCGCTCGGCGCGATCTCGGAGAACGGGGGTTTCCGCCTCGGAGACGCCGCGGAGGGAGAGAAGAGGACCGGTGCGCGGGCTGCGGCGCCGGAGAAGACAAAGAAGGCCGCCCTGACGTTGGCGAACACGGTGGCGAGGGCTCGCAGGTGGGGAAGCAGCAGCAGGTAAATCCCACGGCCGCCACCCTTCCGTCTTTTGTTAGGTTTGTGGAAGGAGGGAGGAAGACTTGTTCTGGTTTTGAGTTGGGTTATACCGAAGATCCCTAACCAGAGGAAACTCATCACAATTTATTTATCCTTAGGTAGAACAGATCACATACACAAGTAAATAAAAAGTAAATATATGATAACCGAGTTCAGATCTATCCGTGTCTCCATAAGTTGCATTCCTCCTATTATTATTTAACATCAAACCAAGCAACAGCTTATAATATGCTAGTTTGTTCCACACCGAGCTCGATTGTTGGTATTCACTTCATCTTCTATTTGTTACATCTGTTGCAGGGCATTTGCTGCTCAACAAACTGCCGTCCCGGCCTTAGCTTCGATGCCCTTCTTGTTCTGAATCGCTCATATGAGAGAGAAGATATAAGATCTCTGGCTCCCTTTGTCCTGGGTGGCCTTCTTCTCATTTAGAGGATTTGTAGATCAGCGTTGTACGGGGTTGGGTATACAGCAAGAGATGGTGACATTATTCTGCCAAAAAAAAGGGGGGGGGGGGGGGGGGGGGTTGTTCATTCACAGTTTATCATCTGCTAAAATTCAAATGTCTACCAGTCCAATCTCTTGTAGATCTTCAATACAGATCTACATAATTAATATTATCTTCTTTGTATACAAAATTTCACAATCCATTCTCCAATGGAGTGCTTGACCATTCCTGCTGTCATCATGTGCAACTTTTTTTTTTGGGAGAAGCTCCATTAATGTTACCTTGCAATATTGGGTGCATCCAAGGGGATTAATTCGAGGTGACCAAGATATAAATAATATTTGGGATCCATTAACGGTAATCTTCTCACTGTTATTGCAGCTGGATCTCTGAGATGTGGGGATTGTTTAGCTGGTTGATCAAGTCGAAGTCCTATTCCTCAACATTCTTGAGAAATTACAAGCAGATCGAAATGAGAAGAACCCATGATTATATATGAACTAAGGGCATCTCTTATAATATGGTTGTAATGGATAATTACATCACAAAAGGGAGTGAGGGATCAGGTCGAACGACCTGCGTGAGGATTTAGAATATCGCAAATTGATCGATCAAATAATTAGATATATATACGAGAGGGTTTATATTTAGAAATGAACAATAAGGTGGTGTTTCGAGGAGTATGTCTAGTTGTTGACGAGGGATCTTTTTGCTAGAGTTAAATGGTTAAGTGCTTGTTTGTGATAAAGTAATGGAAAATTAATTGCAACTATCTCATGCCGCTATTGGAAACCAAAATTGGAAAAAAAAACAATATGATTCAAAGGTATAACAAACAAACAAAATATATATTTTGGTCACCTGAATAAATACCTCCGATTTTAAAACTTTGAGGAAGAGACTAGTTTTAAAATCAGCAGTAATTCTAAAACCGGAGGATTACCCTATTTTACGGCAAAACAAACAACATCCAAGAGAAATGTAAAATGTTAATTAACTTGTAGTAGGACACCCAATGAACATCTACACTTTTGGTGTAATCAAGAAGTACATATAGATAGTACTTAATCCCCATGTATATTGTGGTGGCCAAATCTGGTCACCTAGGCCCATGATGGCTCGTTACGGCCTATTCCAGTCCTGTCAACCAACGTGGCACCGTCATCGAAGAGCACGCCCTCTCCAGGATGGCTCGAAGACCTCCATTGTGTGACTCCCGTGATCGGAAGCTATCAGGTTCCGATACGGGGTACCTCCGAGCAGATCAGCCGCCTTCCCTTGCCGAACAGCTATGAACAAGCTCCCGAGCCAGAACAGTGATCTCGCTCCATGAGACTACCCTCGATGTTACCGAACAGCAGTTCGATCCCCCACGAGGGTCACCTGCTCGGAAAGCATTTCCAAAGGGTTCCGAGCAGGCTCTCTGGCTTCCAGAACGGTTGTAACCGCCTCAGGCCACGTTCTCCACCATCAAGTGGCGTGAACTGCCTGGCAGCCCAACGGGCATCGGAGTCATAACTCCTCCCGTTACGCGCGTGCGTCAAAGCGCCTCTTCAGGCACGATCTGCCCAACGTTACGCACGTTGGCCTCTGCACCAACGCCTATAAAGGCACAGGTGCAGTACCATGCAACGGTACGCTCTCTTCCCCTCGCGAACACACTCTCGCATTCCGAAACCCCCTGCCTTACAAGCTCTCCACTGACTTAGGCATCGGAGGGTTTCCCCCGGTCTTCACCGGGCCCTTCTGATCCCATTCTGGTTTTGCAGGTTCTCTTCGCCCTCACCAGCAATCGTCCTTCCTCTCTCATTCTAGTGGAGGCCCGTTTGGCTCAGGCCCAAACAGGATCGTACCACCACATTTGGCGCCGTCTGTGGGAAGCGACGCTGCCATGGCTCGAGGGCGATCCTCATACCAGAACGTGGGAAGCAGGGCGACGAGGTCTCGCCAATCACGAGGGGCCTCTCGTCGCCAATCTCCTCCTGGGACGTCGCCGGCGCTGCTACCGGCGCGAATCACGACGTCCCAGTACCAACGGCTGCCGCACCGGCGACGGCCCTCGAAGTGGCAGAGCTTCGGGGCAGATGCATCAGCTGACGGGCGTCTGCCTCGCCCTACAGGCCCAGTTGGTGGGGGTTGCGGCTCCGGCGGCTTCCCTGCCGCGCGAGCGGCAGGCGGAATCGTCGCACCGCCACTCCCGCGTCCCCCCGGTGCCTCAGGAGCAGCAGGCAGAGTCGCCGCGCCGGTCTCACCGGCCCCCGTCGGAGGAACGGGCGCCAGAGCGCCGCGGGCGTTCGCCCCGACGCTCTATCATCTCCCCTCGTCGCCCGCCACGATCAGTCGTGGGAGGCAACTCCCACGCCTCTGGACGAGGGGGCCCCGCCAACTCCGAGCAGGAGCTCGCCAGGCGCCTCAAGCGCGTGGTTGATCTTGAGCGCCGCGTGGACGCGATGGTTCAGCGTGCGGAGGGGAAGGCTCCAGCGGAGGATGACTTGGACTTCCGCTCCCCGTTCAGCAGGGAGATCCTGGAGGCCCAGGTCTCCTCCAAGCTCCCTCTACCCACCATCGCGCCCTACGACGGCACAACAGACCCGGCCGATCACATCCACGGCTTCGAATCGCACATGGTGTTCCACGGAGCATCAGATGCGGCCAAGTGCAGGCCTTCCCTGCAACGCTAAAAGAGACCGCCAGGGCTTGGTTTGAAACCCTCCCTGCGGGCTCCATTACTTCTTTCCGCCAGCTGAAGAAGTCCTTTAGGGACAACTTCCTGGGCGGGAGATCACAGCCGCGAACGGCGGCTTCCCTTCTGGCTGTGCGCCAGAGAAAGGCGAGGCGCTCTGGGACTTCGTCAAGAGGTTCCGAACAGAGGCGCTTCGCATCTCGCGTCTGGACGTCCCCCTAGCCACCAGTGCTCTCATTCAAGGCACTCGTGATGGCTTTCTACAAAGGACTTTGGCGTCCAGCAGCCCGCCACCCTCGCCGAACTGCTCTCCATCGCGCAGCGCCACGCGGCCTGCGAGGAGAGCCTGGCAGCGAGCAGGGCCGAACAGGGGGAGCAGTCGGAAAAAAAGCGGCCTTCCGACAACGGCTCCGACCGTGATCGGAAGAAGGGACGACGCAATGGCGATTCTCCGCGTCGTCCGCGCCCCTTTACCAACTACACCCCCCTCACTGTGGCCCCCGAACAAATCCTGGCAGAGATCAGGGATGAAGCTTTTGTTCGGTGGCCCCAAAGAATGCGCTCCGACCCCCGGAAGCGCGATCAAAATAGGTACTGTCGCTTTCATCGCGACCACGGCCACGACACCTCCGAGTGCCGCCAGCTTAAGGACGAAATCGAAGACCTTATCAAGCGCGGCTACCTTGGACGGTTCGTGCGCCGAACGAAGGGCGCCGGAATGAAGAGCGCCCCCGTCGCCAAACCGCACTCCCGAGCAGCCGATCAACAACGAGCCCAATGGGCAGGAGATCAACGTGATCGCGGGAGGCTTTGGCGCAGGTGGAGAAAGCACTCGAAGCCGACGCGATTACGCAAGGCGAGTGCATGTCGTAGACAGGCCTCCGACTGTTCGGCCGGCCCCATATCCTGCCAGTCCCGCACGCGCACAGCCCGAGGAGTCTATAACCTTCTCGGACGAAGACCTTGTAGGGGTTACGACCCCACATACTGATGCGCTGGTCGTTTCGGCCACCATCAACCACTGTAACGTGCGCCGAATTCTGGTAGATAATGGAAGCGCCCCCGATGTCTTGGCTTACGACTGTTTTGTCCTCATGGGTCTGCGAACCGATCAACTCGCCCCTGTAAACTCGCCACTTTTCGGCTTTTCGGGAGTTTCGGTCCAGCCCATGGGAAGGATTCGCCTTCCGATCACCAAGATTGTTGACTTTCTGGACATGCCTGGATACAATGCTATTCTGGGCAGAGGCCTGATCGGACGCATCAAAGCAGTACCTTCGTCTCTCCATCAGAAGATGAAGTTCCCTACTCCGAGCGGAGTGGGCGAAGTGCTCGGGTGCCAGCGTGAGTCTCGCCGTTGCTATGTCCTCTCTCTAAGAGACAAGCAACCACTCGCTGATCCAGCTCTTCCAACCTCCGATCAGCCTTCCACTAGTCGGGGGACGCCTGCCGAAGACTTAATCCCCATTCAAGTGGACGACGACCCCGAACACGTCTTGTACATTGGCGCCCTGTTGACAGAGGCCGAGCAGCAACGCTATACAGCTTTCCTGCTCGCTAATTTGGACGTGTTCGCTTGGTCTGATGACGAGCTTCCAGGCATTCCCCCGGAGGTCATGGTGCATCGCCTTCGGTTGGATCCACGAATCCCGCCAGTACAGCAAAGAAGGCGACCCGTGAACCGAGAGCGGCAGATCGTGATTCAGGATCACGTGACCAAAAGCCGAACTGTCGGGCCTCCGAGAAGCCCAATATCCAAGATGGATCTCTAATGTGGTCCTCGTACGCAAGGCCAATGGCAAATGGCGTGTGTGCGTAGATTACAAAGATCTTAATAAGGCAACGCCCAAGGATAACTTCCCGTTACCACGCATTGATCAGCTGGTGGACGCTACCTCCGGGCACGAGCTCCTCAGCTTTTTGGATGCCTACTCTGGTTACCACCAGATCAGCATGCATCCACCGGATCAAGACGCCACTACGTTCGTCACAGACCTAGGCTTATACTGTTTCACCAGGATGCCTTTGGTCTAAAGAATGCAGGCGCAACTTACCAGCGGCTGGTCAACAAGATGTTCGAGCAGCAGATCGGGCGAAACATGGAGGTTTACGTCGACGACATGTTGGTCAAGACTCTTCCGAGCACCGATCACATTTCTGACCTCCAGGAAACCTTCGCAACTCTGCGAAGGTATAATATGAAGCTCAATCCCGCCAAGTGTGCGTTTGGTGTTAGGTCGGGTAAGTTCCTCGGGTTCCTCGTATCAAACAGGGGAATAGAGGCGAACCCAGAAAAAATCCAAGCCGTACTTGAGATGTCCAGTCCGAAGACGGCGCGCGACGTCCAGCGTCTAACAGGACGTCTTGCCGCGCTGAACAGGTTCATGTCCCGAGCAGCAGAAAGAAGTTTTAACTTCTTCAAGTTGCTCCGAGGCCCTAAAAACGCCTCGAAGCAAGGGGGGCAAGTACTATGGACTGACGAATGCGAAGCTGCCTTCACCGAGCTGAAGGCATATTTGGCAACCCCTCCTGTTCTCTCAAAGCCTGTGCTCGGAGAACCCTTGTTCGTGTACCTTTCGGTCACCGAACACTCCATCAGTGCGGTTTTGATCAAAGAAGTAGGAGCGGCACAGTATCCAGTGTACTATATCAGCAGGGTCCTCCAAGAAGCTGAAAGGAGGTACCCCAGAGCAGAAAAGCTTGCCCTTGCTCTTGTCACAGCTGCACGGAAGCTCAGGCCCTACTTTCAGGCCCATTCCGTTACAGTGCTTACCGATCAACCGCTGAAATCCATCTTGCAGCGGCCGGAGGCTTCCGGTAGGTTGGTTAAGTGGGCAATTGAGCTGGGAGAGTTTGACATCAGCTTCCGACCAAGGACGGCGATCAAAGCGCAGGCGTTAGCAGATTTCGTAGCGGAATGCACCCTTCCGGCCGAGCAGGATCCACCGTTGGCAGACGAGCCCCCATGGGAGCTTTATGTGGACGGATCCTCTTGTGTCTCCGGAAGCGGGGCAGGTTTGGTCCTCACCTCCCCAGAGGGGTTAGAGTTCCAATACGCCCTCCGTTTCCGCTTTCCAGCCTCCAACAACGTCGCCGAATACGAAGCCTTGCTTTCCGGTATCCGCATGGCTAGGCACCTCGGAGCCATTCGGCTTAGAGTCTTTAGTGACTCCCAGTTGGTCGCCAGCCAGGTGAGCGGACAGTTTGGAGCAAGGGAACCTCGCATGGCTAAATACCTCCAACAGGTCAAGAGCCAGACAGAGGGCCTCGTATACTTCGAGGTCATACATGTTCCACGAGAGCAGAACGCGCGAGCTGATGCGCTGGCCAAATTGGCATCTTCAGGCGACATCACCCCCTCTCGCTCTGTCTTCATTGAAGAGCTCGCCGTGCCGAGCACAGAGATTGATATAGCCGCCATAGAAACGGGCCCACCGACCCCAAGTTGGGTGGACCCTCTCTTGGCGTACCTTCTCCGAGGCGAGCTTCCTTCCGAACAGGATGAAGCTCGGAAAGTCAGGATGCGCTCGCAGCATTTCACCCTCGTAGAAGGCAAGCTGTACCGACGGTCCCTTGCAAGACCTCTTCTACGTTGCCTCAACCCTGAGGAGGCCCTCGCGGCCATAGAGGAAGTCCACGAGGGGTTGTGCGGAAGCCATCTGGGGGGCAGGACGCTAGCACGCAGCCTCATCCGAACAGGGTTCTGGTGGCCTTCTCTTCAGAAGGATTGCATGTCCTTCGTCAGGAAATGCCCAGAATGCCAGAAGTTCGGAGTACTCATCAAGCAGCCAGCCGAACAGCTTCACAGTCTGTTCGAGCCGCGCCCCTTCGCCAGATGGGGCATTGACATCTTGGGCCCCTTTCCAGAGGCCCAAGGGCGCAAGAAGTTCCTTTTTGTGGCCATCGACTACTTCACCAAGTGGATCGAGGCCGAACCCGTTGCCACAATCACCGAACAGGCCGCATGGAAGTTCGTATGGAAGAACCTTCTATGCAGGTTTGGCGTCCCCAGAGTGATTACTTCTGACAACGGGAAACAGTTTGACAGCACCTTCTTCAAGGAAAAGTGCGCCGAGCTCGGGATCTACAACCACTTCACCTCCGTCGCTCATCCCCAAGCTAACGGTCTGGTTGAAAACGCCAACCGAACATTGCTGCACGGGATTCGAACCAGAGTAGAGGCTGCAGGTGGATCATGGATCGATGAGCTCCCAAATGTCCTTTGGTGTCACCGGACAACTGCTCGGGTAGCTACGGGGGAAACACCTTTCCACCTAGCCTACGGCTCAGAAGCAGTTGTACCTTTGGAAGTAGCCCTTCCCACCATCCGAACAACCCACTTCGACGAAGCCGCCAATAATCGTGCTCTCCGAGAGAACTTGGACATGCTGGGCGAACGACAAAGCGACGCCAGCATTCGCCTCGTTTCTTATCAACAACGGCTTGCGCAATATTACAATGCGCGAGTCAAGGAGAGGCGGTTCAATGTGGGAGATTTGGTCTTGCGCCGCTGTTCGGCTTCGGACCCCCGAAGAGCAGTCGGCAAACTTGCCATCAAATGGGAAGGACCTTATCAGGTCACCCACGTCCTTGGAAAAGGCTCATATAAGCTAACTACTCCTAGTGGCGAGGCCATTCCCAGGACATGGCATGTCTCTAATCTTAAGGCTTATCATATATAAAAGCCTTCTTTCAGCATCCAACCTCTCTTCTCTTTACTCCTGTTGCTTCATGAGCATTTAGCATAGATACCTGGTCGGAACCCCCTTTACGGTACCCAATGATCTGTGTCTTACATGCAATACTCACGAAGCTAACGGATTCCGATCCGAGCAGGAACAACCACAACAAGGAGAAGATAGAGAAAGTGACGCTACAGAAAAACTCGTAAAGCAGAGGATTTCATTTATAAGAAATTCTTGTGCTTACAAAACAGCCTTCCTTGGCCGATGTTACAAAAACGAAGTACAAGAAGACGTGAGGCAGGGGATTAAGGAGCTTGTTCGGAAGGACCAGCATCCTCACCCGAAGGAGGCATCCGCCCAGATTGAAATTGTGCGAACCGCACACCATCTAAGCGGACGTCTTGGGTGCGGCGTCGGCATTCCCGAACAGCAGCCTCGAAGGCTTCTTGGGCGCGTTTGGCCCAGGAAAGCCTCTCCCCCACATCCTTCCCAGCATTAAGGCCCACTTTGTAGCAGCGAGCCCCATACTGCTCTAAGTCTTCCTTGTACTCTGGCCCAGCCTTATAGTTAGCAACGGCACGGGCCTCCGCATCTACTACTACCTTGGCTAGGGCGTCCTTTTCGGCCCGCGCCAAGGTAGCATCCAGCTGCGCGGCATGAAGAGCAGCTTTGAGGCCCTTCACCTCCTCCTCCAGCGCCGCCTCGCGAGCTTTATGCCTCGCCGAAAGGTCATCACAGAAGGCTACTTGCGCCTCGTAGAGATATTTCTGTCTCTGGCCCCGAACAGCTAAAGCCTTCAGAGTGGCCAACGACTTGGACATTTCGTCCGCAAGCATCTCTACGTCGACGTCACTCAGGCCATCTTCTGTCTGCCACTCCGGCTGGTACCCTTCCACTGACTTCTCTGGAGTCTGTTCGGAAGGAAGGTCCAAGCACCTTGCCAACCGTTCAAGACGAGAAGCAGTGGGGCTCGCGGGCAGCTCCCTGGGCGTATCTTCCATCCGGCGAAGGGTCGCCTCCAGCGCTGCCACCGAAGGAGCTCCAAGAGGTTCTCTCAGAAGCACCTCACTAAGAGGCCTTCGATCGTCTTCGGACCCTTCACCCCGGGCAGCACCCGCAGCCTCCCCCCCAATGTCTTCGACTCCTTTGGAGGTTGCTTCTGCATTAGCAACCACCTCGGAGGGGGGCAGGGGGGGCAGGATTCTCCCCCTTGAAGTGGCAACCTCTTCGGACGCCCTCGCCGTTGCGGCCGCTTCCGCAATGGTCCCTGCTGCAGGAGCCATTCCTGGCTCTGGAGGCGCTGCTGTCACCACGCTGCTCGGAACCACCCCAGCAGGCGCGGAAGCTCCTGTTGCGCAAGTGTCCTCCTCCTGCCGACCAGGTGACGCCGTAGCTTCTCCGCTCCTCCTAGAGGATACCTCCGCGATGTTGCTGGAAACACCGCGTTCGGCACCTCCAGCATTGGAAGCACCGGAGGGCGCCCTATCTCCCGCGCAGGGGGAGCCCCCGGCTTCTCCAGCGACAGGACTCTCAGATCCTTCGCTTACAAAAATGAGCCCCAGCTCGGTCGCCATCTTCTGTGCGACCTCGGGGCGAGTTGCGGGAGCCACCCATGGCACCCCCTCATCGGCCGATGGTACGGCCCTACTCTTTCTGCGCAGCAGTAACTGCGCCCCTTCTTCTTCCTCTTCGGTCCCCTCCTCATCTTGTGGAGAAGTATCTTGGACCGCCCGCTGCTTCTTTCGAGCACGGAGTTGTTCCGCTTCCTCCGCGCTCTCGTCAACAGAACGGGCCTCTTCTTCGCAGAAGGCCGGCTCGCGTGGTCGTCCTTCTCTCGAGGAGCCCGAGCTCCGGCCGGTACCACCTCTCTAGTGGCCTTCTTCTTCAACCGAATCTTTCCAGGCCCCTTCTCAGGAGCCTGCGACCTGTTCGGGCGCCCTTCGGCAGTTGATGGAGCAACAAGTGCCGTTGTCACTGCGGCACCGACCCTCACTGCGGAAGGAACCCGAGCAACAGCGTCGACGTCGTCACCTTCATACACCCTGTGCGCTACCACAGGGATCTGTTCGGCGAACCCGTCATTCGCCTCCTCATCTCTTCCGGCCTCCAGCTCCGCAGCCGCTGCGCACAAAGAAGATGGGAAGAAGAAAGGTTAGTATGAGGTCATCAAAACTAAGAGTAAACCACTGAGAGACAGTATACTTACTCCATGGTTTGCTGAGCCCATACTTAACGAGCATGAACTCGGTTACATACCCTTCTCCATTCCGAACACCTGCTCGGAGAAGGGCATCTGATGCCCTAGCCTCATCCTGGATAAGCTTCGGAAAGCTATCCTTCTGCGCGGGGCGAATTACTGTGGGGAACCCCCACTCCGCACCACTCCGATGGCGCACGAAGAACAGCCTGTCCATCCAACCCTTGTTGTTGGAATATTTGCTGGACAGGCCGATGTGCATCCGGTCTGTTCGGTGCTTGGCGTAATAGACGTCTGCTCCCGACGCCCGCGAAGCAGACAGCTTGAAGTGTGCTCGGAAGACGTCCGCCGAGCCCCGGATCTCCTTCAACTTGCAGACAACACCAAAGATACAGATGTACCTCCAGGTGTTGGGCGTCAGCTGTATTGGCGAAACGCCCCAAGTATTAAGGAGCGCCTTCGCCACCTCCGGCAACGGCAGCCGGAAGCCTGCCTCCAGATGGTCCACGGACAGGAGCAGGCAACCTGGTTTATTCACCAGGATCGTGTCGCTTTCCCTGGCGTCAACGATCTCGTACTCGTCTCCAATCCGGAAGCGCTCACGAAGACCACTGAAGTGGCGGTATCGTGGCCCGCTTGGCACTGCTACGGTCACCCCGCTAGCTCCGGCAGCGGCTTTTCCCTTGCTCGCCATCGCCGGAAGGATTGCAGAAAGCGGCAACGGCGCGAGAGGACGAAGCAGAAAACAGGGAAAGGAGAAGGCAAGGAAGCACGAAGAGCTCAAAGATGGAGGATTTTCTGGGAGTCGTAGCGCCCGCCCTCGTCTCGTCCCCTCCTTATAAGGAAAGAGGAGGGAACGAAATTCGAGGCGGGCCCTAAAACGCCGCTCCTCCTAATTTTTGAAAACGCCCCTTCGGGTACGTCGTTGGCAACCGTTCGAACGCAGCGGCGGCACCTCAAACATGGCGCGGCTTTGCACCCATCATGATGGGCTAGCTGTTTTGACAGGACCCTGGGCGGCGGCATCCCGTAACGGGCCCTCGCATTAAATGCGGAAGCGACGCCCTCGAAGCCCTCGTCCCACCGAGCCCTTCGTGGGCGTGGGGGGCAAGTGTGGTGGCCAAATCTGGTCACCTAGGCCCATGATGGCTCGTTACGGCCTATTCCAGTCCTGTCAACCAACGTGGCACCGTCATCGAAGAGCACGCCCTCTCCAGGATGGCTCGAAGACCTCCATTGTGTGACTCCCGTGATCGGAAGCTATCAGGTTCCGATACGGGGTACCTCCGAGCAGATCAGCCGCCTTCCCTTGCCGAACAGCTATGAACAGCTCCCGAGCCAGAACAGTGATCTCGCTCCATGAGACTACCCTCGATGTTACCGAACAGCATGTTCGATCCCCCACGAGGGTCACCTGCTCGGAAAGCATTTCCAAAGGGTTCCGAGCAGGCTCTCTGGCTTCCAGAACGGTTGTAACCGCCTCAGGCCACGTTCTCCACCATCAAGTGGCGTGAACTGCCTGGCAGCCCAACGGGCATCGGAGTCATAACTCCTCCCGTTACGCGCGAGCGTCAAAGCGCCTCTTCAGGCACGATCTGCCCAACGTTACGCACGTTGGCCTCTGCACCAACGCCTATAAAGGCACAGGTGCAGTACCATGCAACGGTACGCTCTCTTCCCCTCGCGAACACACTCTCGCATTCCGAAACCCCCTGCCTTACAAGCTCTCCACTGACTTAGGCATCGGAGGGTTTCCCCCGGTCTTCACCGGGCCTTCTGATCCCATTCTGGTTTTGCAGGTTCTCTTCGCCCTCACCAGCAATCGTCCTTCCTCTCTCATTCTAGTGGAGGCCCGTTTGGCTCAGGCCCAAACAGGATCGTACCACCACATATATCAACATTATGAGATCACAAATTCAAATTTTAATTAGAGAATTTCAAAAAAAAAAAATCTTACACTTGGGGTTAGTAATTCACATTCATGGAGGCAATAGAGACATAGTTTAGTCCCATATTTGATGTAGTAAAATTAAATATATATTTATATGTAAGATCAATCTATTTATCTTCTTCCAATAAGAATTTTTTAGGAAAAAAAATAAAATCCTAAATAAAATAATACATTATGAGAGCATGTAATTGAAATTTCATATGAATCAACAAGGACACCGTTTGTAGGAATCGAATAAGAGATCATTTGCTCTACTCGAATGTTTTGTCGCAATATGACCCGCACATCTCAAATGTTTTGTCGTAATAAAATCCGCACATCTTTATCTTCATTAGACATTAGAGGGTTGTGCAGAGACACAGTTAATCGCGTATTAGATGTAGTGAAAATAAATATATATTTATAAAAAAATTATCATCTTATTCCAAGATGATTCTTTTCTCAAAAAAATGACAACTCCGAACAGCCGGGGATAATAACACTTGTAACACTTGAAAAATATATTAAATTTCACGTATCAATAAAGACATTAAATTCTTAAAGTCACCCCCTCCGAGCATGCTTCGTTCTTGTCTTGGCTTCATCGACGTCATTCAAGTCTTTTGGTTGTTCTCCGATCTTATCTACAGATCTTAATTTGTTAGGTACCTTCCAATTGATTGATGGATATTCTTAATTAAAAAGACTTGCTGCCCATTCTAGAAACGGGTGGTTACTACACATCTTGAATACATGCAAGTGGACTCCACTTGTATGTGTTTAGGTGAGCAATAGCCGCCTACTCCAAAGTGGGCATTATATAAACTTCTCTATTCTTAATATTCATCTTCTTTGTACATAGAGACGCAGGTTTCACCTATATATGTTTCGAGTGTATAGTAACTACCCATCCCAAAATACATAATAAACTTTTCTCTATTCTTAATATTCTTCATCTTTTTTTTTATAGAGGGATTATTACCCATGTAATTATGATTCTAGGTTTCTATATAGGTATTTCTTTCAGTGTTATCTATTTATCCCTTGTGTGTTATCTTTCTTATCTCGTGTATGTTGTGGTTGAGATTGAATAGTTTGGTAGCAAATAGCAGTTCTTGTCATTGTCAAAAAGAACGGGAGAGGAGACGTGCAACGTTACCTGCTCACCGCACACTTTATACTCGTTTGTGCAAAAGAGACGTTTGTATATATACCGCACAAATATGCATCCACCAAAGCATGATACGAGACTATCCAAACTAGTTCTGACCCATACAATATCAAGTTTAAATCTCTCTTTGTGGACTTTCTGTGTGTTATTTCACGGCCCGCAAAATGACTGTGCCCATCAAGCTTTATCAACCATATAGTCTAAAGTAGAATCTAGCAAGTTTCTTTTTTTTTATTGACATATGAATTTGACACAGAAAAAAAATATATTAATTGTACATAATCTCAAAGTCGAGTCATGATTTCTATCCGTAGTACTTCATTAGATCAGAACATAACAAAAAAATTTCGATTGTTTCCATATTTAATCAAGTTTAATTCATATTCTTTCAGCCTACTCTAACATGTCTTGAACCAGATTGAATGTAGTAAGACAACTTTGAGCGGAACAATTAGATTCGAATTCTTTGGATGAAACAAATCTGATTAGATTCTATGACGACACATGTACAATTGACTGGACTTCAACTCATTTTTATGTCAAGGGTCGCTTTTTTTTTTTAACGCACCATCAGATCGTGGTGTTGGGCTGTAGTACAGTGAGGCCACACCGTTCTACCGAAGCTTACTTTATATATATATATATATATATATATATATATATAATATTTTTGTTAAAAGATTAATTATATGAGAATTTTTTTCTAAATTTATGTTTACATGTGTACCTCTTTTGTAGATATAAAATATCTTTAAACTATGTTTGGTATTTGGATGGATTGGGAATAGAGTGAGATTATCCTTAATTTTTTAGGATAACCCCACTATTTTGAAGATAACCTCACTCTATCTCCAATCTATTCAAATACCAAACATAGTTAGTGACTCTATCATAGATTGTCGAAACGGAAGTCAATAATATGTTTGCAATATTCTCTCATTGTCAATTTTGTTAGAGATGTATATAAAGTAAAAGAAATATTCCAAACATATTTTTGACTTCATAAGGGAGGTATACGTTCAAATATAAAATCTAGGAAAGATTTATAGCCATTGATAACAGGGGCAGAGTTTTTCAAGCTATTTTGTATCCATAAAATGATTAGAATAAAGGTAGAAAGGATGTTTGTACACTTAATACTTTTAACCGAGGTGTATATATATGCAAAATAACCCATGCTACCGAAAAGGGTCCTTGACGGGTCGACCCATCCTTGGCCTGGTTCATGATTTATTGGTCCAGTTCTTGAAGGAAGTTGGACCCATCTTCGAATAAAGCCCAACAATTAGGCCCGCATATGGTGATACGAGACAATAGGGGTCACTGATTTGGATCAGCTTCCTCTTCCGCTTCACTGCCCCCGCTCCCCCAAAATCGCTTCCCCCACCGAGGAGCAGCTTCTCAATCTCATCCGGTAGGTAAACTCCTCTACACCATTTTCTGGTTCTTTGCATTGTGATTAGCGATCGGATTACTTATTCTGTCCATGTATTTAAACATTTCAACCAGACCCATTTGCTGATCTTTCTGAATTTTTATTTTTATTTTCCACTGAATATAAGAAAATCGAAGTGGACACATAATAGTGGTTATCCGTGATATATAATACACCAAAAGGATTGACCCTTATTATAAAAGAGGCATTGTCAAAATAATAATAATAATAATAAAATAGTCTAGTTTTTAGGGTTTCTATGGTAGATGATGAAATGGATTTAAATATATATAAAAAGTAAAGATGGAGAGCTTTGGGGGCGCCGCCACCCTCCTCTCCCACTCCCTCTCTCTTTCGGCCTCCCTGTGAGAGAGAGAGACCCAGCCCGATTGGGCCAGGCCCAGACCGCCGCCTAGCAACCCCGCCGCCGTCGCGCCACCACACCATCTCCGCCTCCCTTCTCTGCACGTCGCTGCTTCCGGCACCTCCCTGCGACGGGGAAGCCAGTCGGCCATTAGACCTCGCTGATCTCTTCCTCCGCGCGGTTCGTCGCGTCCCTGGTCCGCCGGACATCGCCTGCGTCACCGCGACGCCCTTCTTCCTTCCTGCCTTCTTCTTCCTCCTCTCTCTCTCTCTCTCTCTCTCTCTTCCTCTCTCTCTCTCTCCGACTTCCCTCTTCCACCGGTTCTCTCCCTTTTCCTCTTCTTCTCGCCACTGCTGTTGCTCGCCCAGCGCCGCTAGAAGGTCGCGGCCACCCGCCCGACCTCCGAGGGCACCGGGTCCGCGTCGTCTGCTGGTCAATCCGGTCCGACTCCAGCCTTATCCAAGCCCCGGTCAGCCCGCTCTTGCAGTGGGTCAGCGCCAGCGCCCTCGTCGGCCAGCCCGCCATCGTCTCAGAGCAGCTGTTAACAGACATAGCAACCCAATTACTTGACTGCTAACATTTCACAGGTGTTACGAACCTATCTAACTACCAGAACTCAGGCATTCGTTCATAACACATTCAAGAAGAATTGGTACATTTTTTTCTAAGCGAAAGAATTTGGTGGGCCAAATTGAATCCCTCAATTTGCTGTGAGCACAAGGCCAGAACCGAAGCTTGGTGTGTTGTGGGGTGATGGAGTTGGCTGACAAGGCCGTTGGGTTCGTTCTCTCCTCGCTAAGCCTGTCGATATTTGTCTACTACACTTTCTGGGTCATCATCCTGGTCAGTACATCAAACTGGAACTCGGGCTGCAACTTGTATTTTGTTTCTTTCTTTTTTTGGGATTCTTTGACGAGCTTCTGAATTAATGGGGATCTGTGCAGCCGTTTGTAGATGAGGATCACTTCGTCCACAAATACTTCTTGCCTCAGGAGTATGCCATACTGATACCAGTGGCTGCCGGGGTCGCACTCCTCAGTTTGCTATGCGTGTTCATTGGGTATGTGATGTTGAAATCGAAGAAGAAGAGAGCATGAAGCTGCAAGTGCCTTAACGGTGGTTTTTAATGTGATTTGAAGGTGGCTTGGATTATTGCTTATTTTGGACATTGCGAATCTGGCTTCTTGGTAGTTCCAGGTGTTAAATCATGTGTCTAAGGGTGCTGATATTCTTGTTGCATTTAAGTCTCGCTGGTTTATATACTGTTGAACATTTCATTCTTTATACACTAAGGAGCAGTTAGCAGTTAGTATTCAAGATATTACAACTCTGATTGCTCAGGTGCAGGTTCTTATATGTTAACCCAGAAATATACTCGTTCTTACCCATCCCCTACTTTGTTAACTAGGTACATTTGAACTACTGACTGATGGTTTTTCCATTGTTCTAGTAGGTGTTGTGGAACCAGAGCAATCGGTCTCTTCTATTATGCCATTTAGGATCGTGAGCATTCATTACGTCTTCAAAGGGAACCATGCCAACCTCATAAGAAGGGTGTAGAGAGTAACTAAATGTGGTGGGGGAGAGCAGGGAGCACAGCTTTTTTTTATGCTCTGGTTCACATTCAAGGATCATATTATCTTATAGACTCTTGGAAGAGGTCCGATACTATGCTACCCAGTAACTCTGCTCCTAATTCACTAGAAGTCATTCCCTGAAGAAGTGACGGTTTAACTTTTGCTTCTTCAGATTGGTTTTTGATGCATGTGTCCTGTCTTCCTGATGTGTTTTTCTCTCTTTTGCACATATTGAAGTGTGTGAAACCTTTGTCATTTGCTGTTATCACTTAACCCTAAGGTGAAGTATACATGTGTCTGGTTCTGATTTGATAACTGTAACCATTTTCACAGAGTAGAAGGTTTCGGGAGTGGCCTCCTAGGAGACCCTCCAAAGGAAAATAAAGCAAAAAACTTTGAATGATTTTCAGCTTACCTTTTTTTGTTTTATTCTTGTAATGATGAGTGATTAAATGTACAATAAAATGTTTCCATGCTAGAACTTTGATCTTGTCACATCATCATAAACCCTGTTGTTGGGTAAAGAAACATAAAGGTTATTAGGGACTGCTGTGCCCCATCTGCCTAGACTAGATAAAAATCATGTTAAGAAATGTAAGAGAGTTCAAGAGGTTGGAGAGGCAATGGGATATTCACAGATCCACTATATGTTACAGGTTAGATATGTGCAATTATAATAGAAACCACATTTAAAGAGAAACGGCATGATGGGTGTACAGTCTATAAGGGGCGAAATTCAGTTGCCATTTCTGTGTCGTGTTTTGTTTGAGTACTCAATACTTGTCAACTGATCCTTTTATGCTTGGGCATGAATGTATGAGTGGTGTATCTTCGTTCAATTGTCTTTTATTAACAGCTCAAATTCATTGAAACTGGATTAATGCAAATTTAACTCAATGAGAGGTGGATGGGCCATTAATTTTAGTGATATTTAGATGAAAGAACAGCACAACACAAGTACAAGAAAAGATTTGCTGACATGCATTGTCTTGTGATTTGAAGATAGTGCTGCAGGCAACACCATTTCGTTACAACATGTAGCCAGAGTATGGGAAGGGGTGATAATGGGATGACTGGATTGTTGGTGTATTGTCTCATAGAGTTTATGGATGGGACCTAGAAATTACAGAGTTTTGGAAGGCCTCTTTCATTCAAGCCTCAGGACAAGGAAGGCAAGATTGAGGATTGGGCATAGATTTGTGTCCCTGGACCAATTTGGGTCAGCTGATGTAGGCCATTTAAGGTCGATCTG
Source organism: Colocasia esculenta (assembly GCA_014218235.1). Classification (NCBI taxonomy): domain Eukaryota; kingdom Viridiplantae; phylum Streptophyta; class Magnoliopsida; order Alismatales; family Araceae; genus Colocasia; species Colocasia esculenta. Next base: position 133,453,492 of record CM024762.1, on the reverse strand, counting down.
GAACCTATGTTGTCTAACCCAGCTATGATTCAAAACAATAAAAATAAAATAAAATTGAGCAATTCTTTGTCTTCCCAGAGCCTACCCACATGATCACCAATATAGATTGCGATCAGCAGCTTGGAATCAGGATGGAGGAGATCCAAGTGAATTAGCTGATTCCTGCCAATCCAGTCTGGTTCTGCGTTGCTTCAGGCTCAAAGCATCCGTGTAGTACTCGAGCACACAATCATCAACTGATGTGGAAGGGAATCTGAATGAGATTGTTGAGGGATCTAGGCACTAAGTTTGGGTTGGTGTCACGGTGGTGACATCTGGGCACTAAGTTGAATAGGAGGGGATGTACAAAGTGGAGTAAGGAAGTAGCAGTGGAGCTGCGGATGGATGATACTTTTTTCGTTTTGATCTTTTATGCCTTATTCTGCATCTGCCAACTGTGTTCAAAAACTGTTTTCTGTGTTATAATGATGAGGATCATATGTTTGTTCATTCTTTTCAACTTCCATAAACATCTCTCTCTCTCTCTCACCCCCCTCATTTCGTTATGTATATCACTGATCAAGTTTGAGAGACGTTGTAACAAAAGGAGGGGAGTAGACATGATACTTTGTAATTCATAAGCTTTCCTTCGTTCATCGAATTTAGCCATGCATTTCTTCGTAATTTTGCTTTGATCATATTGCTTTGATATAGTCACATCATGAGAAATACTTATTGTACTTTCTTATTACACTTCTATTGTATTTTTTTTACCTCTCTCATTGATCAATGTGTTATCAGTATATTGTGTCCATCCAATAAAAGTGCAGTAAATATTTTTCATCACATTATGGTTCCATCTTCCTTATATTTATGCAGTGTGTGTTGACGTGCTTGTTGCTCGGTCGCCCAAATAGTTTTTTCTAGTGCAGCTTCACCCAAACACACGTCCGATGCAATTGATCGACTTGATTCTCGGGAACGAACTATTTTATGGATATGCTCTTAGCAGAAATTTTGCACCTCATTCTTCTTTGCTACTTGTTGGCAGTCATGCAATATTCTTATAACACTTTTGGCATGTTTTTTATCTAATATTATTCCTTTTCTCAAAAGGAGGTGTCTAATGAAATAATGAAACAATTCCTACCCTGAGGTAAACACTCTTTTTCTCTCCTTTGTGGTTGCTATTAAAATTGTGATGGGGTTACTGTCTTAATTTTAGATCAAGGTGTTTGGATAACCGCTTATGTCTGTTCAATAGGCCGGGCCGAGCCTAACGTTTTTACAACAATGTGAAGCCCAACTAAGGTCCGGTTCTAATATTTAAATAAAAATTAAATTAATAATAAAAATAATATATTTAATAATATAAATTTTATAATCTCACTCAATTAAAATTAAGTAGAGTTTTGATTATTTGAGAAGAGAATTTTAACTTTTAAATAAGTAAAATAATATATTAACTAAGTAAATTTTAAGATTTGATTAGAGAAAAAAAAAAGAACGAGTTGGGTTAACTCGTCGGGTCGAATTCAAAATTCGAGTCTGGCTCATGGGTCTAGTCAAGTTGAGTTTTTAAGTTTGATTAAAAATTCACAGTCAAAAAGAGTCTTGCGACTTATACTTAAAATTGGGTCAAGTTTGCAGGGTCGACCCTACCTATTGACAACAATCATGTTTCTGCCTATTTATGATGGGTTTCTAAAACGGTTAGTACATAAAGCTTGGTGAATACATTCAATGACATGTAATATGAGAATTGGGCTTCGTGAGCTCTCTAAGAACTCTGGAGTTATCAAGCACCTCAATTTTCTTACTGTCTGGAGCTCTCACCGTAACTTGTGAATTTAATGAAGCATGTAAAGAGGGTTTGGCAAAGATTTTATGGTGACAGATGCCATGATGATTGCAGTGCATTACATTCAAGTGTCCTTCATTTTACAATCAAATGCAATCAAGTTGGCGAGGTCTTCCGTTTTCATATTAACAGGTTTAGAATGGGAAAGTTTGTAGAAAAAAAAATCTCATCGTACCACATTCAATGAATTCATGTAAAATGTTTCCCTCGTATTTTTACCGCACATGCACATAATATGTCTATGTAATAAAAGGAGGACGGATTATTTCATATGTAATTTGTATAAATGGGGGGGGGGGGGTGGGTTTACACACATACATCATAGTTTAGAAGATTAGCTTCAAAAAGCCTAATAACGTAAGCATTTAACACAACAACCAAACACAGTATTAAGTATTGATCATGTGGTAAACTCTAATAAGCAAATACAAAAATCCACTTTCAGTTTGTTTTTTTTTTTTTTCCCTTTTGTGGGGATGGAATCCATTTTCAATACAAACGGACCATCCTATACAATCCTTTTTTTTTTACCCCTAAAAACAGAAATTAGTCGTTTAATATCTGATCAGGGCTCTGATTCTGATGAAGGCATATCCGTAAGTCTGTGCAACGTCGAGACCGCCGATCTTAAACTGGGGTTCGATTACGTCCGTTTGCCACGTGTGCAAAGGACGACTCGTGTGCAGAGGACCAGTACGCCGCATGTTAAACTCCCCCCAAAATTGGCTTTATTGTGGCAGTGCCACTGGTCCTTCAGTTCAGTGTTCATGTTTTGTCCAGTAGCGGTACAGTGGCCTACCCGTAAATGTGCTCCTAGTTTCCGTCGCTTACACTAGAGTCCGCTCATATGTGCCGTCCGATTGGAAGGGCCCTTCGGAAAGAGGCCAGGATCGGACGGCAGAAATCGTCCGGGCATGTTAACAGGAGGCTTGTCCGCGGGACAGCAGAAAAAGACCCCAGACGAGCGGAGCGGCCCGAAGCGGGAGAGACGCGGGAGGACCGCCGATGGCTCCGCCGTACGTTGTCCCACGCGAAAAAGGCCAACTTAACTCGTGTCAAGCCGTCATCCTACCCAAAAGGCGGTTACGGACCACCCAATGGCGGCCGTCCGCGTGCCCATTGCCTTCCGCGAGAAAACGACCTTTATAAGACGCCGCCTCAGTCGCCTCCTGCCCTCTGTTACCACTCCATCGTCGCCCTCCCAACGCATTTCTAGGGTTTGTACCTGTTCCAGTGGCTCTCTTCCCTTCTGCAGTACTGCGGAAGCAATGGAAGGTGATCTGCATCAGAACCAGATGCCCGAGGGGTTCTTCGCCTCCGTCTCACTGCTCACTCGGATAGCCGAGGTGGAGCTGTGGCGGCCGCCCCTGCCGCCACCGCCGCAGCAGCCTTGTGATGCGGTTATGGCGCCTCCTCCAGGCCTGGACGCCGGCCTCGACTGTCGCGGCCAGAGAGAAGGCAGGGGGTTGCACCAGGTCGGGTGCCACACGCTACACATGGTGGAGCAGCCCCAGGACAAATCTGAGGACAGAAGGGCGAAGGCGCCGAAACGTGAGCAGATGACTGGCTCGGATCTCCCGATTTCCACCATGGAGCCATCTTCATATCTGGATGACATCACGAGGAAGCGCCTCAACCTGGGTTTTCATCGCCTCCCTCCGCCTTTGCCGTTCCCTTCGCATGTTTCCCCTCCTCTTCCTCCACCTTCCTGCTCTCTTGTTGACCAGCGCGCCGTCCCTCGGAGCACTGCAAGTAGGCCGTCTGTGCAGCAGTCCCTCCCACCGAACACGCGGTCCCGGGGTAGGCGAAAGGGGATTAGCGAGCGGATCAGGCTGCTGGGGAAGCTGATGCCGGGGGATCGGAAGATGACCATCAGCGACACTCTGGAGGAGGCGCGCAAGTACGTCAAGTTCCTGGAGGCGCAGGTTGCGGCGCTCCAGTGCATGCCATCAGAGTCGCGTTTTGCATGCCCTCCCCCTTCCTCGTACGCCGCCGCCGCCCTGCCGACGCTGCGGGGCCTGGAGAGGCTGACCCGGCAGCAGCTGCTGCATGTCCTGGTGAGGTCGCCGCTCGTGCAGGGTAAGCTTTGCGAGCGCGGCCTCTGCGTGTTCGCCACGGAGCAGGTGATCCTGATGCGGCAGGCTGCGGAGCGGGAGACGATGCTCCGTCTTCACCAGCGGCAGATGGTGGTGCTGGAGAGCGGCGGCTCCACCTCCACGGTTAGCGACGACTGATCGGAATGCATGGGATCCTCTCCCTTGCTCTTCATCACCTCCACTTGCTTTGTTTCCTCTCCTAGATCTCTACTTCTTCCTCGTTGTTTCGGTACAGATCACCTGTGTGTGTGTGGGCGGGCATAATCCTCCCTCTCTCTCTCGCTCTCTCTCTATATACGTGAGCTTTTGTGTTCCTCATGGTGTCGTCATAGATCTCTTGCTTCTTTCCCTCCCGTTTTTTTTTGTCAATATTGCCCTACAGCTACAGGGCAGGCATCGTGCCGCCCCTCTCGTTATAGCGTCTTTATGCTGCCGTTTTTCGAGCTTTGTGTAAGTAGTACTGGCTGACTCACCATTCACCATTTTGCTGGTCGTCGTTTGATCTGGCAGAAAGTTTTTCGCAGCAATATTGCATATTCCTCCCTTTTCCACATTTATCTCCACAGTGAACCAGCAGGCGCCATTAAAACTGGGCTTTGCGATTATGTTCGTATTTCTTCTTACAAATTACTACTGAGTGGGCACTCTTGCTGGCCTGGCTTATTCCGAGAAAGAGTACTATATATACACGCCCCGTGCGCATGCAGGATATGATTGAATTTGAGACAGTACGTTTATATATATACGCCCTCCTTAATTTGCATGGGGGGATCAGAATTCAGAAGGAATGTGCTTGTTTCCATTCCCAGGAATGGTCATTATATATATGTTTTCGAAGCCGTCGTCGTTAACATTTTTTTATATAATATGGAAGAAACACTTAAAAAGGAAAAATGTTGCATAGAATGGGTTGGTGGAAATGCGATACTTCTCTAATGGAGAAATGTCCTTTACCGAATAAAAAAGTTGAGTTGATGTATTTGGCGCCGACCAATCAAATTAACATATGAACATGCCAACTCATTTTTTTTATCCGATTAATGGCCGAATAAAAAATATTTGTTTACGTAAAATATAGTTGGTGGCGCGAGCAGCGAATCGTGCGCCAGGTTTCTGTCGGCCCTGCCAATTCCCGACACTTTCGGTTTCGGCGTGTCTGCCGCCGCGGTCCGGCCCTCCCTCCACCCCCAACACACACAGACGCGTACGTCACTCGCACTCTCTCTCTCTCTCTCTCTCTCTCTTCAGGCTAACAATCTTGAGCCGTTCGATGGAGATCACTCTTTATAGCTTGTGGCGCCGCTGCGGGTGCAGGATAAGCTGTGCGTACGCGAGGCCTGTGCGCGTGCTCGCCACGGAGCAGGCGATGCTGATGCGGCATGCAGCGGAGGCTAACATTCATGTGTTCTACACGTACTGTCATCGCCTGCAGTCGGGAACCGACAAGGATGGCACGCGTAACGACAAGGATGGATATAGTGTGAACAATGATGATCCGTCTGATCTTCTGCTGCCGCCATCTCTCTCCTTTCATCCGGCCGCATGCTATGCGAAGGCCCTTGCTTTCGGTTTGTGCCTTCGATTTTGTCCCCAAGTAGAGCACACTCGCGTGGGCCCCGTTGTCCTCCCCGGGGCATGCAGAAACGGACACATGCCTCCGTGCGTACGTGCTCCAGTCCGGCCGATGGACACCCTTTTTCCGCCGCCGCCCCGCTGCGCCTGCGCCCGAGGGGAAGCGTTTATGCGTTGTGGGGCGGCGCGGTTGGTACGGTAAAGGGGTGTCACGTGGGGGATGTCGCCGATCACTCCCTGCTGGCACGTGTATATCTGCCACGTGAGACAGGCCGATCATTAATTGCTCATGTAGTAACCCCAAGAATCAGTTCCAACTGACCAATGTAATCCTAAAATTTATAATTTGATTCTAATTTGAACGCCATCAAACCATGCCTAAAGATTTCGAACAGCCGATCAAATTTTAGTTATCCTAATAAAGGTTTAAGGGACGTAGCATAACCGTTTGGAAGATGCCCGATTTTTCATAAAATCAAATTTTACATACGATTCTGACAACAATAAGATTTCTAGCCTCACCACACTAGCGTTATAATCTCGTTTGGAGTCCTCAACATGAAGATTCACCTCTGCCATTAGTTTACATAACTGCCCTTCGTCTTTCCACTTCCATCGCAGCAATTATTGTTTGCCTTATATTTGTTCCTACCATCGACAGTTGGGAAGTAAAATGTCACACAAATGCAAGGATAGTGATGGTATTTCGCACCCAAAATCTGTTGCATGTGCATAGAAGCGGCCTTGTGCTGGCTTCTGCCCAAGTGGAGAGAGGAAATGGAATGGGCCTATCTCTCTCCTAAACATGAAAAGCTATGCGGCACAGAATCTTATAAGAAGGTGGATATGTTTGAAACTGAGGTAGCTTTTGTCAGAGATTTTGTCTCCAAAAATCTGTCAAAAAATAGTTCCAAACGGTGAGAATGGTAGTCCAGTCTAAGTATATTGACTTTTTTCTTCTCGATCTAAAATTAGATCCCTAATAGGCTTACTTTGTATTTTAAAATTTAACTTTGTGGATAGCCTTATGACTGTTAACTACTTGATAACCATCTCTTATGATGCGTAAAGATCGAATATATGAAGAACAGATGTTTGCCACTTTGATGGGCGGGTTGGTCTTGATCCAAATTAACTTCTTGAATTTAGGCATCGTTTGATAACGATTTTAAAGTGTAGATTTTAATTTTTTTAATGATTAAAATATTATTTTTTTTCTCTCTCTAATTATCAAACATACAAAATATATTTTAAATTGTGTAAAAGTAGATTTTAAGAAAAAGATAGAGAGGAAAAAATATATAATGATGATATCTTGAATTTCAAATTTTAAAAGTTAATGTAAGAGAGCTTTTTAGTAGATTTGATATTTTAAAAAGTGAAAAAGTGTTATCAAAAGATGCCCTAGACTAGATCAATATTTGTTAAACCCAGGCTGGGCCTGGCAGGCAAGTATTGAGCTTGGACTAGGCTGAGCATGGCCTGATCTAAGCTTGGCCCAATGATAGTCATAACTGTAAAACTTTGCAATTATTTTATTATATAATATTCCATGATTGTTCTTGTTTACCCATTAAGCACTCTAAACTAGATTACGTTAGCCCATGTAGCACTGAAATTCTCTTGTTTTAGTTCATAATCTATACCCACCTGAAACAAGCTCAATAGCTTGAAATTATAACAAAACCACACAAAAATATCTTGTTTTATTTTAGAGTCACCCAAACAAAGTAGTCCTAATTTTATATTGTAAAATTGAAGAATTATATTATTGTAGAGGGAAACAAGCAAAACCTTGATGGGGAAACTTTCTCACAAGCAGAGGCAAAAGTTATTTATAGACTCTTCGAACATTGTACCTTGGTTAGGTGAGAGATTTCCTTCTTCGAACTCACAATAGGCTTACACAATCACACACACTCCATACTGTGGTGAGTAGCTGACGTTCACCAGCAGGAAGAACTTGGGGTCACTCTTCGAAGCTAATCCTGTAAAAGCAGACTAGTAGACTAATCTAACCTTCTACCCAACCCAATACTTAAAAGTAGCTTGTACATTCCTTCAAATGCCTTGTTATTAGCGTTGATCTTGAGCAACTCTTTGTGGTCCTTGAAGAAGGATGCCTTGTTGTTAAAGTGGCTTTATCGGTAATGCTGATACCGATTCCATTCTCCTAACTCGATATTATTTTATGATTCTGTTTCTGATTTTACTTTGGAATTTCGGATTCCGTTACGCTACGTTATAATATCTGCTTGTTGGAATTTCGGATTCCGTTACGCTACGTTATAATATCTGCTTGTTGGTCACCTTTGGACAGCAGATTATCTTCTCAGTATTCACGATCGAGTTTGTCTAATCTTCTGCAGATTTGTATCACTGAGAAGAAGAAGTGTATCATTCATCAGATATAAAATAACTCGTTAAGGAGCTGAACCAGCTCTGCAGGTATATTACAACTCAGATTCTATATTCAAAGAACGAAAGGATCCCCAGCCTGAAACAAGCAAGTATAAGATCCAAGAAAGTATACAAGTGACACTCAGAACTACGTCCTAAAATCCTACTTTTATTCCGTCTGTGTGCCTCTTTAAGTAAACCACCCGCTGTCAGTGCCATGCAGAAGCAGAGACCAAGTTTCTATCCTCCCATCCCAGCAGCATAGCCCCATCCCTCTCCACCAGCGTATATTTATCAGAGTATGACATCAAGAGTGTCCTTATCACAGAGTTCACATAAGAACTGAGAGGGTAAGGTCTGAATCCTGCCATGCCCAACCTGGATTTCCATTTCCCAAGCAGTTCATGCCTCTCAACCCTGTCTTTCCCCTCGCATGCTATTATATTTACAACATCCTTCGCCAGGCAGTGTTGTTCCACATTGATCCTCTCCTTGCTGTCGCGAGGAAGAGTAACATCAATAGACTCAAACATGGCAGTGTAATAGTCCAACGTCTCCGCAAACCTCATCAGGAATGGGGTTGTATTGGTGTTGGATTCCTGCTCTACCAGTGTGGTAATTTTGGGCGACAGTGATTTCACCATCCTGAGCAGGCCATCTCTGGGGTTGTTCACATCAACACTCTCATCTGGTGTGTGGTGCAGCTGAAGAGTGAAGTTGACAGCAAGAGCTTCACCCGGCCGGATGTCCAGCACCTCTCTTGTAACTTCTGGATTGAAAACAGGGACAGCATGGAACTCGAGAGGAATTTTGAACTTCTTTGACATCATGGCTAACCTCTCCCCAACAGCTTGTAGATCATTCCCACGGGCGTATCTTGAAACTGGATCGTCAATCCCGGTGATCCGCAAATGAGGAGGGCCACCAGGTCTTGCAGCTAAGGCCTGTATCAAAGTAAGCCACTGAGTTCCCTGAGCAATCTGAAAGTCTATGATATGAACCCGGTCTTCCTTCCTGATGGCTTCAGCAATCGCACCATTAGCTGCCATATAACCAAACTTCAGATAGGGGCAAATATCATACAGTATTTGCATGTAGGATAACAAGTCCTTGCTCTCTGGTTCTTTGCACCGCAAGGCATGGTAGATGGTAGCTCCTGAGGATTCTCGCCTAGCCACCAGGCCTTCTAGCATGTAAGCACCAAGCCGTTGCACAGGTTCTCCACTGATGGAAACAACTTTCCGTGTTTCTTGAACTAGAATCTCAAACTTATCCATTTTTTCCTCTGAGAGTGCTTCAGCGCATGCCATCAGCAATTGTTTTATACCTGAATGGGGCATTTCCTGTATACCTCTCTGATGCTTTTCTGGAAGCATTCCATGGCTCGTCTTCTGATACTTTGTCATCATGTAAGGAGAGTGGACCATGGAGAATTCCTGTTGGTACTCATAGTTCCATGATCTTGATCCTGGCCGTTTAACTTCTCTCTGTTTGCTCTCATCGTATTCAGGATACCTGCTAGTGGTTGCTTCATCAGCTTCAGGGGCCATAAGCAATGTTTCTAATTTCTGCAGAGCACTCCTTTCACTTGGACCAGATAGAACAGTAGCTTTTTGGGACTGGAGATTCTCCTTTGTATTAACTAGGGTGTATGAGCTATCAGTGTCCAAAGATGAATTATGGGAAGGGCTGAACGCCGAGAGGGTCTCTGTTGAACTGTATTCCTCCTGACTGTTATCGAATGCCAAAAAAGTGCCACAATCAAAGCTCTCTGAAAGAGGAGAATCAGGCGAGTTGCCTATATCAGGCTTTGTGGGACCCAACCACTCAGGGTTCGAGGAAATACTTGTGGAAGCAAACTTGACGGATATGTCCTGTCTAGGCAAAGCATATCCAGATAGCTGGTAAGAGTCCATGCTACAAGGACAGCATCAGTCGCCAAAAGAATCCTGAATATCTGGCGTACCAAAGAAGAACAAATGAAAATTTATTAAGAAGACACCAGGACCAAGATATTTTATGCACCTTGCAAAGAGAACAAAATGACAGTAGATACAAAGTAATGAAATTTAATATATAACCAACAAACAGGCCATCATTTGTCAATTCACATGTAACATGGTATTTAATGTTAACTGTCTCTATGTTAGAAGTGCTTGCAGCGACCATACAAGTTTATGCCACCACAGATAATACAACACAAGGAACGAACGAGGCGACACCTCTGAGGGTACAAGCTGAATGCTAACATTTTTGGATTTTTTCAAATAACCCCCTAAAATCCATCGACATTCCAAATAACCCCTTGAATTCCTAATATTTGAAAATAACCCCCTACAATCCGCTTGAGCTCTGAAATAACCCCTTGCCATCCACTTCCTTGAGATCTCCTTCTTAACTAGAGTTAAACTTAACCTTAGATATGAAAAGACAATTTTATCCCATCCCTCTCACCACCCTCAGCACCGATGAGTTGTCCTCAGTCCAGCGACGAGGCGAGTGACTCCGGCTCCATCTCCACGCATGTGTTCACCAGGATATTCTGAGCCATTGCAAACTTCTGGCTATGGTGCAAGGACCAGCTATTCTTGCCCTCCTCCCTCTTCAGCTACAGTGGGTTAATCAGGCTGTATACCATGATCAGCCTGCAACTGGGAATGCCAAGACGTCCAGCATCGGTGGGCTCAGTGCATCGCAAAGGGGACCATAAGGATTCCCTAATGATCAGGGAGATGTAAATGCCCACTCCAGCATCGGTGGGCACGTCCAAGGCAGATGGGGAAGCTCAACAAGGAAGAGACCATCAGGGATGACCGCAAAGGGAACGAAGTTGGCCTGCGTGGCAGAGGCTTTGACTGCAGAAACCCCCTGCAGCACTCGCAAAGGAGAAGAAGAGGCCCAGGCACCCCCTCCCTCAGATCCTAGCACGTCGACAAGGAAGAAGAATGAGATTGGCAACTCCCTCCCATAGGCGCCAAACACTAGCAAAGAAGAAGGGGACCGGCAACCCCCCCCCCCCCCCCCTAGGGGTGTAAACGAGCCGATACGTTCGACGAGTAATTCGAAACTCGACTCAATAAAAACTCGGTTCGACTTGTTTATTTAATTAACGAGCCGAGTTTGAACAAAAAAAAAAGCTCGGTTCATAAACGAGTCGAGTCTGAACACATATGAGCTCGACTCGATTACACTCGTGAACAGCTCGTTTAAGAACTCGTTAAGAGTTCGATTAAATACTCGTTAAGAGTTTGTCTAAATACTCATTAATAATTAATTTAAATATGAGAATATTATTTCATAAAATTATTATTCAAATATGAAATATTTACAAAGATCTAAATATAAAATACTAAATATCAGAGATATATACACAAATTATGTGCATAAGATATCCGATAAAAAATAGTTTAAATCAAAATATGAAAAAAAAATGTATACACAAAATCATATTTGGCATGGTTCCTAGGCACCGCTAAATGTCATCTTCTTCCTCCAGACCACGCACAGGTGCTGCAGAGCGTTGCCGGCGCAGTTGAGTGAAGCCTTCCGGTGGGCCACCGGTGGACCATTGCTGACCCCTCGCCGATGCCCGAGGGAGCTTCCAGTGGCAACGGCGGGGCAGCCGCAGTGCGGCCTGTTGCTGTGCGCTGTGACCCCTGGCTGCTTCCGCGGGGCAGGGCGGGGTGGCCGGTTGTTCGCCGCCGAACAAATCTCCCTGCAGCCCACCTTCTGCCTGCAGCTGCCGGCTCCCGGCTGGACAGGCAGCCACCCACCCTGCGATCTCCCCCCTTGACCCTGTCACCCCCAACACCCTTCCCTCACCAGCCAAATGCTTGCCCACCCCCTGCTTCTCACTCACAAACCATAATCCCATATCGGAAATGCAAAAACCGAGGTGGCCTTTGGCCATTATAAAATAAAGTCCCCATTTCGTTCTCCTCGCCTCAAGTTTGTCCTAGAGCTCTAGTTTGAGTTCAAATTGGGCCGAATCTGTAAAAATTTATTTTGGCTATTGTCTAAGTATTTATTAAAAATAAATTTTATTTAAATATTTTATTTTAATTTAGATTTTTAATTTTTAACATTAATTGGATTCGAATTGAGCTCGTTTATTATATAAACGAGTTGAGCTCGTTTATATATAAATGAGTTGTTCAACGAGCCGAATTCGAGCTCACAAAATATTTAACGAGCCGAGTTCGAACAGTTGTTAGGGAAGCTCGACGAGTTTCGAGCCGAGTTCAAGCTCGTTAAAAATAAACGAGTTTGAGCTCGAACAGAGTATAACTCGGCTCGACTCGGATCGTTTACACCCCTACCCCCCCAACCCTTTTCAAATCCCAACATGGTGGCAAGGAAGAAGGGGCTAGGCGACCCCTCCCCCAGAAGAAGAAGGGGTGAAAGCATTTTTGTCTTAACACTAGTTTTGGGTGACAACTAACTCTATGGGGTTATTTTGGAGCCCAAGTAGCTTGTGGTAGCTTGTGTGTGTGTGTGGGGTGTTGGGGGGGGTGCGTATTTTCAAATATTAGAATTTCAAGGGTTAGTAGAAATATTGATAGATTATAGGGGGGATGTTGTAAAAAACTCTTGCATTTCTCCTCTTGTTTCATCATAGTACTGTATTAATCTCATCTATTCCCCAGATTTTTTCTCAAATGCTATTCTATTCGACTCCTATAGCTCACAAATATATGATGAGAACCCACCAAATCCACAAGAAAGGTATAAATTCTTCCGGCAATACATAGGAACTATCAGCTATGGGATGGACAATTTGAATACCATGAAAACCGTATGCCTAAAGGAAGATATAAGTTTCATCTCTCATCAGAGAAGTGCAAAAATTCAACCAACTAGCCATGATCTTTTATTTATTTATTACTTTGTGTCAACTATTTTCTTCAAATATCAAAGGAAGATATTTTGAACAGTGGACAGTCCATGCATAGACAGTACAGGATCAAATGATATTCTATTCAACTCCTATAATTCACAATATATGATGAGAACCCACCAAATCCACAAGAAAGGTATAAATTCTTCCAGCTATACCTAGGAGCTCTATACCTAGGAGCTATCCGCTTGAGATGAACAATTTGAATACCATGAAAACCATATGCCTAAAGTAAGTTTCATCTCTCATCAGAGAAAGAAGTGCACAAATTCAACCAACCATCCATGGTCTTTTACTTATTTATTTTGTGTCAACCATTTTCTTCAAATATCAAAGGAAGATAGCTTGAACAGTGGACATCTCATGCACAGACAGAACAGGATCAAGGGGTGGTTTGCATGGTAAAGCCCATGAACTTCACCCTTGTCCAATGCAGTGGTGCTGTTGGCTCTGGAACCTCACCCCTGCCCTGCCAAGCCCATTGGTGGAGAGGGTTAGAAGTAGCTCATGACTTCTAGAAGCATGCAATGGGATTAACCTCTTGATCCTTTGAAAACTCCAAAGCAAGATGAAATGAGCACTATCTTGAGGAGCAAAGAACAAAAGGGTGCGGACTATTTTTTCTAAATTAATATTCTACAACTCTCTGCAGGCGAAGTTGAAACCTTGACCTCCCTATATGGGATTCTATATGCTAGTACTATCAATGATACAATATAGGCCAATCACCAACTAATCCACCTACAACATGTGTATTCAATATAATAATTAAAATCCTAGGTCTTTGTCAAAATGCATGAATGAGGAAGGAACATCTATTTTCAACCAGATTATAGACCAAATAAAATCGTCATATCTTGTTCATTATTGTGTATCAAATGGACACTAGTCATATGCCATAAGAACATGTGCAATAGCATGGTATTTCTAAGGTTTTATCCCTTCACTTTCCTTGGAATGACATTTTCAAGTTTCATCCTTTTTTTTATGGAAACCAGCAGTCAATAAATAAAATAATCATAAAAGCAAAATACAAAGCTTAAAAAGAGAAGAAGTAATGAGGCCTGAGATGGCTAGGTGGCACAATTACAATAAGAACATATTCCACAGAGATATCTTAGAAAGACCGCTGGTGGCAAATTGATTGTCCCCTTTTATAGTTCTCCACTGCTGTACCCACTGAACAGCTGACTTAAGGATCTCTAAGGAAGAACTGTAATAGTTGTTGAATCTTCTCTCATTCCTCAGATTCCAAACAGCCCATAGCATAGCACCGAACAGAGAAGTCTACTCTCCCTTATGAATGTCAGGTGGTTTGATTTTAACCACCAAGTTTCATGTCAATGAAACCACCAACTTTGGATTGATTACAATCATACGACAGAACATTCACCCAACCATTTTACAATAGGGGTGTTCATGGTTTAGTTTGGTTTGGTTTATAGGAGATTTTTAAGAAACCAAACCAAACCAAATTCGGACCCAACCCGAACCAAACCAAACCGAATTAAACTCGGTTTGGTTCGGTTTAACTTGAAAATAAATGGGCCTTCAGATTCTCTTAGTCTTAAAGATCTTAATCACTTGTTTCTCTAATAAATCACTATCAAATAATATTTAAAATGAAGTATTAAATGTTGATGACCATATTAACCTCCATAATATGTATTTTTACGTAAATATATTGAAAAAACTTGATAGATATATACAAATTAAAACTTATTATTGTAATTTGGTTTAATCGGTTTGGTTTCTAGAGCTTAGAAACCGAACCAAACCGAATTTTCTTTTTCGGTTTAGTTTGGAACCAAACCAATAATTTTCCATGTTCAAACCAAACCAAACCAAACCGAATCGCTCGGTTCGGTTTGGTTTTTCGGTTTGAACCGAATAGTGAACACCCCTATTTTACAATATTACCATTTATTGTACTTCTATAATATTATTTGGCATTATTGAACAGGAGGCCTAGGACCAACAGTAAGGTTGCCCTTGCGTGGCCTGAGATCATAGGTTTGAAGCCAGAAACAACCTCTCGACTTGTCGAGGTAAGGCTGCATATGTCGTCCCTTCCCCAGACCCCGCACTGGCGGAAGCTTCGTGCACTGGGTACACCCTTTAATAGTATTTGGTACAAGATTCTTGGATTATTACAGAAGAAAGAAAATTCACATTATGGTTATTCAGTTTTTGCTTTTCCAGTCACTTTTTCTTTCCTTCTTTTTCTGTTCATCCTCCCAGTTTGCCTAATTACTCATATCCTTTGTTTTCAATATGACACCTTTTGCTTACTGATCTCTCGAATAACGTAATAGTTCAAAATTTCAAGGTAAATTTTCTCAGAAACTCCAAAACGTGCAGTCAATGGTATCATTCTAGAGGTTAACCACCCAGCCCGATCAGTCATTTGTCTCCTTTTTCTGAGTGAAAAGCATCACAACCAAGTACGAAAAAGATAATAATTCAGTAGATGATTTCCTGAGAACTAGCAGTCGATGGTTTATCCTCGCAGCTAAGCCATAAAAGTGGCAACCAATTCTTTTGTGAGAAGGCGCCGGATGAAACCAGTAGCCTCCGCGTCGATGAGAGTTTGGTCTAGTATTTACATTTGTACTAAAACTGACAGGGAATATGAAGACTAAAAAGTGTTGGATAAAAAGCAACGAAAGCAAGAACTGATAGCATGAGCAATCCCTTTTCTCCCCCTTTTCAAAGCCATTTGAATTCTTCTGCTCCTCAGTTCATGAATTTTTCACTGACAGGCAGCTCTACAACACTCAGCACATACTAGAACAGACAACAGAGGAGGCGCTAAGGGAACAAGAAGAAAAATGCAGATCTAGTAATACCAATTAAAACTTTCAAAAGAAAAAGCAATGCCCAATAACTAGCCTGTAAAGATTGAAATAAATGACACATAGAAAGGCTGTCTTCTCCTCCTCTTCCCCTTCTTTCCTCCAGCTAAACTCTGCGTTCCAACTCACACCAAGAAAGGGGAGGAAAAGGGACAGTCATCCCCAAACAGGCCATATACTATTTCATTTAACGGGATAATAAGCTGAAAATCGCACAGCAAAATGATCAACATCTCCCAAACGTTGCAAGCTTCTGCACAAAGGGAACTTCCACAACCACACATAAACATACAGAAAAATAAAAACTTAGAAACGAAGAAGTAAGTTCCAAGGGAGGCATGAACAAGAAACAAAGAACAACCCAAAATCCAGAAACCCGACGGAGAAATGAGCTACAGAGAAGGAAACAGCCAAAGAATCCAACAAACGACACCATCATACTCACCCCAAGCTCTCACCGAAGCTGCTCCAGCAAATTCCCTCCTTTCTTCTGGCCTGTTCGTGCTCCCCCCGGCCAACAGCTCCTCTCTCTCTCTCTCTCTCTCTCTCTCTGAACGAACAAGAGAAGAAATGAAGAGAAGCCCGCAGCTTAAGAGCCGCGGGATCTTTATAGAGAGCAATCTTTTAACGGCGTCACTTTTGACGGCGACGTGTACTCGGGCGCCATAACGGATCCCGCGTGCGGCTCACGCTAGCACAGACGCTCACATATTTATAAGATGCTCCGGGGGCGCCAAAACGCACGTGACATCCGAGTGTGCGAACGCATGTCACTCGTGCAGTGGGATCGCGTGGAACGCGCCACATTCGCTTATGGACCGCGTAGTAGACCAAGGCTCCAAAGTCCAAGCTGCCCCCGTTCTGCGCCTAGCGAAGCACAAACGTATATGAGAGAAGAGAAATATTTATGATAAAAAAATAATTTCGTAATAATAATAACGTAGATTATTAAAAAAAACATAATTTTATTAGTCAGATTTGAAGAAAATTTTGACTAGAATTAGCTGATGAGCGGATGTTTGATTCCCATCTTTATTATGTATGTACATATATACCGGGGCCTCACATCCGTGATCTCAGATCCGTCTTTTATGAAATATTGGGTGCCCATTCGAATAAAATTCTCTTAGCTGACGCCTGAAAAGTTTTTACAATTCTATGTTGTGGGATTGCGCCGTGAGCAAATGAATCATATGATTGCGATCGCTCTGGTGTCGAAAGAGGGGTCGTAGTCGGCCAATGGAGATCGATGATGATCGTACGCGCCAAAAATTCAGGAGGAGCTGCCGACACACCTCTACCATAGGAGGGAAAAAAGAACACACACAGTTCTATCAAACATGCAACAAGAAAAGGGTACATATTTTCTTATCATGGGTAAAAGCAATGTTAAGCATCACTCCTTTCCATTTAATCTGTTAACTGATTAAAAAGTTAGATATATAATATAGGAGATTTAAACTTAATACTCCTAAATTAATTGTGGTAGACCACTAGCTGTCATCTAATCGTAAAGTTGTGGTTTGAGATGATGTGATATAACTTATAATTCTTGATGTTGCAATCTTTTCTACGAACTCTAATCACAGTAGCGGAAGATAAGAAGGTATCATGGGTTACTTTTTCTATATTTAAGAGACTTAATTCAAGTCTGTTTCTATCTCTTTCCCAAAGGAATAACAGTGAAATATTCATAGGCTTTACATGCCACTATATATATTAATTTCTTAGAATATGTGAGAAATGCTAACTATTTATCCGTTCACACGTACAAGATCTTTGGACACGCTCATCACTACTTGCATGGAGACTATATATATGTGAGAGCTCTATACATGCAGACACACAGAAAATTCTATCCATCCGTACATGTGATTTGCATTTCTCAATATTTATATTATTTCTTAGAATATATATGTACACTATATTTCCTCTTTCTAATTATAAACTTCAAGCATGGCCAAAAAAAATGTAACACCTCCAATTTGAGTTTGTGGTTTCATTCCAAAAAATATACATTTCTCAAATTGTATTCTCCAAGGGGTGATATATGCCACGAGTTTGTGGTCGGTTTCGTTCCGAAATGTTAGGACTAGTACTGTTATCATATTCACACATCAACCTAGCTAATTTTAAACCTCGTCGTTTATCTACAGCGTTCACAATCATAGATTACCGGTTGAACAACAGTTGGATATAAGGAGGTTATAGGGAGGCAATATTAATAATAAGAAAAGGGAATTCAAAAGTTGATAAAGCAAAAGGTATATAAAAAGATTTATAAATTTTATCATTTTGTTGTAGGGTCTTTAGTCCCACATGAGAAATTTCTAAGGAGAATAAAGACTTATAACCTCAAAGATTCATAAGAATATACCTTATAGATAATGGTGAGGGTACGTTAGACTATATCAAATACGCGAGTCGTTGGGTTGGATGGGCACGCGTCTGTGATGGGGTGGTCTCGCCGGCTTATCTTGACATTTTTTTACTTTTTTCTTTTGGTTTTTGCCCTTTCTTGGAGAGGTTGAGTCTGGGCCAATTCAATGAACTGACCCATTGTCTTGGCTTGTGCTGAGTTATTTCATATGGTGATTAATTAGGGCTCCTTAATAGCGTTTTGTCTGGTACAAAGCAACCTTTCGACTCTGCGTATGAGGAACCGCTCGTCCTGCCTTCGCGCTCACTCTCGTTTCCCTCCGATGACGACTACATCCTCCCTGGACGCCGTGCTCTTCACCGCCGCCTGCACTTTCCTTCGCGCGCACAGTTCCCGTCTCCAGTGTTTGGTGCATGTTCTCCTTATTACTTTTCTTTTCCCGTTCCATAGAAGAGGATTAGACATTAGGTATAGTATTTGTTTACGAGATTAACATAAGTACGATCGTTAATTTCGTGGTGGTAGTTGTATCCTCGGAGAAGATCACTATACCCGACGCACTGTTCATGTGGGGGCGATATCTTCTCTAAAGGGAGTATCTTTTGAGGCGCTTCTACTACATTCATATTATCTTCATTTATATTTGGTTAATTACAACATGTTTATTTTTACATATATTATAATTTGGTTGTTGTTATTTTGACTATTTTCATATACATTTTTAATATGATTGTACGTACACATATTTGTATCTGATGATTGTCATAATTATACCCTGTTATACACTGTTTTTCTAACACAACATTCCAAAGAAAACTGAATAAAAAAATCATAAGGTGCGCATGTTTGATATTTGGATAGACCAAACATACTCTAAGAGTCTATCAAAGAAACGTACAAATATATTAAGGGTCAAAAGGAAACACTAGAATTACAATGCACGAGTCTCTAAATATGAGAATTTATAAAGTATTTGAGAGTTTGCTTCGAAAATACCAGGAAGATGCACGGGGCCACGGATCGAGAACAAAGACACGCCCACGTGAAGCGGACACAGCAGAATATTTTGAACTTGGGACTTGACACTTTCCAAGATGTCTCATAGCAAGAGGAGAGAGATAAGAAAGAAAATTGAGGCGGCCGGGGGGAAAGAGGGGTTTTGTAGGACATTATTAACGAAGAACTCGTCCAGGACTGATGACATGGAGTTCGTTTTTGGCTGCAAAGACCACGTGTGGTCTTGGAACAGTCATCCACACGAGATCCTAGTTTTTAAATAAGGTCTTGGCCATACTTATAATCTAGTGGTTTGGCCAGTTCGTCCAAAGTTTTAGAAACAAATTAGTCTTCTAGGAGACTGGAACTAGAATAATACTGATGGAGCATCTATGTATACTACAAGTGGCAGTTTAAAATGATGAGAAGGAAGGATTATTTTTCATTTTTTTGAATCGATGATAAGGACACAGTTTTGAGGTCGCTAATAATTTACGAGATTTCGAAATTAGAGAAGGTTTTTTTTTGTTTACACTTTTTAATTGAATTGATGATTAGAATGACAGAGTTTTGAGCTCGCTAATTAAAAGAATTTAGAATTGGAGATGGGCATTACATCAAATAAATTACGTTGGTACAATAAGTTTTGCAATGCTTCACATCAATCAAATGACCCCCACACATAAAAAGGATCTAATTAAGCATTGCATGCGATTGTGGTCGTTCTTCATGAAATGTGATCACCTAATTAAATGTTCACTCAAAAACGATTAAGTGTCCTGATTAATTTTAGAATATTTTATATATTTTTATTGGACATGAACATCTTGGGGTGCCAGGTTTTGTTTAAATGTCGGACATAACTCCAATACGTAAAAAATGTTAGGATGTTTAATTTTCAGTTCTCATATCTTTCACATGTACAATTAAATATAACCATCGCAATTTGTCCATTAATCTCTTGAACTCCAAAAATTAAATTTCTTTAAAAGTAGATTATTTATGAAAATGGTTTTTATAATTATTTTTAGTATGTATGAGAAAAGTTAAATTTCTAATTAAATTTTTAATAGTTCCTCACTTGTACCCACACATGTTGACCGACCTCTCTCAAACTATGATACTTGGAAGGACCCAAAGACAACTTCTGGTGGAAGCAGGCACGAGGATTTTCTTATTAAAATAGTATTTTTGTAATATTTTATTTATCAAACAATATAAAAATATTTTCTAAATTGGTCACCATTTGCTCAAAATTTCGGTATTGGCAATCTACGACATTACCAACGATCGATATAGAGGAAAAAAATAAAACTACCTTGGGAAAAAAATAACTTTAGGTTCCAATCATTAAAATTTTACTCTTTTATTCTACTTCTCAAACAAAAAAAGTAAAAAATAATTTTTCAAAAATATATTTTGAGAGAGAGGAGAGAGATGGAGAGAAAAAGAATATTTCTCATCTCTTAAATTTTGAGCTTAAAAAATTATAGAGTTTTTGAAGAGATTTTCAATTTTACATTGATGAAAATCTCAATGAATGTTGTCAAAAGTTACCAACATGTTTGACAACACTCATTGAGTTTTTTACCATTATAAAATTAGAAATCTCTCTAAAAACTTCCTCTCTATAGTTTTTGAAACTCAAAATTTAAGACATGATAAATGTTCATTTTCTCTCAATATCTCTCCCTTTTAGAAAATCTATTTTTCACTTTTTTTGTTTGAAAAATAGAGTGAAAAAATATGATTCAATGTTTGAAATCTAAAATCATCTTTTTCATCTTATTTTTCAGACGCTGCCCAAACATCCATACATAGGCTCGAGTTTGACTGCCAACTAGTTTTTTTTTTTTTTACGCTATCTTGACACATTACCAATTTATGTTAATATTTAAAATACCAACTTTATATAAGTCTCTAATTTTTCAGACTTGTCCATATAAAAGGTTGGTGATTAATTCACTAAATATTTTTCAGGTGATTATTTATTAGGCAGAATTATCAATTAGTCTTTATTTTTTAGAGACTTTATGTCTCTGACAACTATGTAAGTCTTTTAAAAAATTATGTAGTTATACACTTATCTCTATAACTATAAATATGTAAGTCAAAAACTTAAAATAAATTCTAAAAAATAGAGATTGATCGGTAATTCTCATTATTTATTATTCTGAAAAAAATTCACATGCACAATGTAGCCAGATCATGTTCAATTCGTGCATGCCTTCTAATAGGCCACAGAGAGCTAAGACTCATTGGTTTAACAGTGGAGACAGGATTACCAAAGTTTTACCATATTCATGCCACAAATAGAAGAACCAAAAATTATACCTCCTGGATCCATTTACCTAATGGGGATTGGATTGGAAATCCTGATGCTATTAAATCTTATTTTGTTCAGTATTTCGATGATCTGTTCACTTCTAAATTCCCTCCTCCTCTGCCCCCGGACTTCCAGACCTAATACACAACCCTTTCTGAGCTTGATAATGGAGCCATATGTAAGGTACCTTCCTCTTCCAAAATCCAAGAAACCATCCTCTCCTATCCCCCCGGCAAATCTCCTGGCCCTAATGGGCTTACTTCTGTTTTTCTTCAGAAAAACTAGAATTTGGTTCATGAGAAGGACTGCCAATATTTAGTTCAATCCTTCTTCCTTTTGGAGCAAATCACACCCTCGATACTCTGATTCTCAAAAGGAAAATGTTTAGTGTCCGAACAACCGGATAAATCATTTGTCCAATTACCCCTCTCATTGGCTGGCCTGCAGGTGAGATCTATGCGCCAACCAATCGACTGAGTGCGACCTAACAAATCATTTGCCCGGTGCCCGTGCACCTAGCAACTCTCTTCCCAAAAAACCCAGTGCCTCTTGTGCCAATGAGTTTCGTCCCATCAGTCTTTGCAACACTCTTTACAAAATCATAGTTAGGCTTCTCGCATCAAACCTCTGCTATAAGGAGTTGATCTCCCCCAACCAAGGAGCCTATGTCCCTGGGCAACAAATCGCTGACAACATCATTTTGGTTCAGGAATTAATTCACTCCATGCAACATAAGTCAGGCAACTCAGGGGTTATGGGTCTCAAAATCGACCTAGCTAAGGCCTACAATAAAATGGGATGAAGCTTCATTGAGAATATGCTTGCAAAACATGGTTTCAATGGCAAATCCAGACTGCTCATTATGTCCTGTATTACATCTGTGACTCTCTCCATTATTTATTTTATTTTTTTGAACAGGGGGGCGGTAGGTTCATATCATTTCACATAGAAGAGTACAAAGGACACAAATATAGCCGGGCGGAAGGCACACACGACCATCGCCGACCTCATAGGACTTGCGACCAATATCTTGGTACAAAAGAGCATGGCTTCCACATAACCATGAAGACAAGGACCTAACGTCCATACAAGGAGGGCATAACCCACCAGAAAACAGGGTGGGAAGATCCAGCCCGGCCGTCACACTTGGAGCTAGAAGAAGACGTCAGTCGACACTAGCAGCTTCATGGTGGGGGAAGACGCACCTCCGAACAACACGATCGTGGGGGAAGAGCTCGACGGCGTGGGAGGATGTCGTCAATGAACACTGCCGACGTTCAAGATGGAGGTTTTGAGAACACAAGACGCCGATGACCGGGGATTGTCACGCCCCGATGTTATAGCAACGGAAATAAAATTTCAAGGCGCAACAAAAAAGAAGGTAAAAGAGAAACTTACTTGTGTCACTTTGGGTTCAGTCGCTCAGCACACTTCCCGACCATTTTACTTCACACTTGAAATTTTTTCTGAAAAATGTTAATAAAACTAATGAGTATAAAATGCCTAGTAGATTACCCCTAATCAATTCTAATTCATAACTGGCAATTAATAAGATTAAAAAAATCTAGGGGTAACAAAAGCAGAACAAGAGTTCACTATATAAATGTAGAGATCACTGGGGGAAGATACACTAGGGTTTCATTAAACAGGAACACTACATGATAATAGAAGTCACTAACAGAGTGAAAGAACCAGAAGATAGTCAGTGAAGGTTGTTAAGAGATTGTATACATATATCTTTGAGATTGTCACGATATCACAATAACTAGGGTGGAACTAGATAACTCAAGAGATTTGTCTCTGATCACTTTTCACGAATAGCATGCACGTACTTTATAGGATTGGATTTATCAAGTAAGTAAACATTGAGAGATAACAATGATAAGATAGGAACATGAGTTCATTTAACAATTGCATACGATCATTGGGGTGGTACACATTGAATCTCACTTAAGACAAGTACGAGTTCGATCAATAACACTATACAATCATTGGAGTGGTGAACACTAGATTTTATGCAAGATAAGCACGAGCTCAATTAATAACACTATACGTTCGCTAGAGTTCACTTATCAAGGTTGTATAAGGATGTCACGATAACATCACTAGATAATTCAAGAACTGTCCACTGAACACTTCATGATTAACATGTACTTAGATTCACTATGAACTATTTCACGCAATCAATCATGATATAATGAACACGTCAGGAAAGTCAATCGAGAACACTCACTAGTGGTGCATGCCAAACACTTGGTCATCACTCTCCATGTGGTACCACTGGGCACTGAACACTTCATGATTAACTCGCACTTAGATACATTATGAACTGCTTCATGCAATTGTTCATGAGACAATGAACTGTCAAGCAAGTCAATCGAGAACACTCACTTGTGGTGTATGCCGCACCAGTCATCACTCTCCATATGGTACCACTGGGCACTAAGGACATTCGAGATCTTCCTGGGACTAGGTCAAGCCCCAACTCACTAGCCATCGCCCTCCATATGGTACCATTGAGCACTAAGAGTGTTTGAATCTTCTAGGGCTAGACCAAGCCCCCTGTCTGGCATAAAGATTAGCTTAGGGTTCACAACCCCATATAAGGACTTGCTGACAATTCACATGTTCACTTATTGTCCATGAAATTCAAGGATACTCTGAACCAAGGCTCTATTAAGCACATGCTTATGGCTTTCAGACATGTAGTAGAAATTTAGTTTAAGAATTAATCACGATAAAGAGGATCAAGGTGTCAATAACAAATCATCAAATCATCAATACGAATCATTACGGGACTACAGTCAGAATGTAAGCCACGAAAGATGCTGATCATGAATCTTAGGAACACTTCATTAGGAATTCACACAATATTATACTAATTGAGGTTAAAAACACTTAATCTTATATTCATTAAGATCATTAATAGTACTAATCAAGAAATTAACAAGGATCCAATAAATTGTTATCACTAATGAAGCACATTGGGTCACGTCAAGGAGCACAAAAAGGAGTTACACAAAGATTATATCAAAACTAAGGTCCTTAACATTATTAACTACTAACTGATGACTTAGAAAGGATTAGAAGGAACCTACTTGAAGACCTGAAGGTTGCGAAAGCTTCAATGACAAAGGAAGCAGACTTCACTCCGACAGAGTCCCAGCGTATAAGAGGGTTTCAACTTGACAATCTAGCAGAATTCTGGAATAGAGAGGGATTCCAAATAGCATATCGACATATAGAGGGATTCCATGGAATCAAATCGGCAGCATGTCGGCATAGGAAATGATCCTCACTGAATAATCTGACCACATTCTGGCATGGGAAAAGATCCTCACTAAACAATCCGGCAACATTCCAACATGGGGAAGGATCTTCAATGAATAATTCGCCAACATTTTGGCATTGGGTAGGATCCTTAATAAACAATCTGGCAGCATTCCAACATAGAGAGGAATTCCAAGAAATCAAATCGGCAGCATTCTGGCATAGAGAGGTATTCCAAGAAATCGACCTGGTAGCATTCAGAGATGGGAAGGATCTTGAGTAAGCCATCTAGCAAAGCTCCGGGATAGAGTGAAGGTCCATACTAAATTCCGACAGAGTTCCGAGTTAATACGAAGATTGACATGACAATCTGGCAAAATTTCGAGATGACACGAAGTTTGGAACTACAAACCGTCAGAACTCCAGGATGGCACAAAGAAGACACAGATGAACAAATTGACAGCATCTTCTCATGATAATGGACCAACATAAACCAAACTACGGGATGAACACTCTTGGACGGACACTCTATCTCCTCTCTCTTTTCTCTCTCTCTAAATCCTAGCATAGCCTCTCCTCTTACCTTCACTTGGATGGGAGGATATGAAGAGAGAAGGGGGGTATTGATAGGAGGAGGGAGAGGGGAGCTCCCTCCTTGGAGAGGGATGAAAGGGGGACATGTGTCCCCCCTAGGTGGCACTCTTCTTGGCCAAGTGTTCTTTAGTTGGTCAGGAGTGGGACAACTGTTCCAATTCTAGATGATTCCAGGGGGCTCCATAAGATTCCAGGAGCTTCCAAGGTGTTCTTGTATAACCTCACTTAACCCCTTATGTATTTTACTATTTACATTTTAACCCTCAACTTTTAGAAATTGGAGATATATCCATTTCTAACCCACCGATCGACCGTCCACGTCCTGAATGACATCCGATTAGGAATCCAATTATGTCTCTGGAGGTCTATAGTCGCACGAAAACCCCATATTTTTATAATTGTAGATATGTCCTTCCTATTTACATTTGTACTTTTTCCTCTTATTTAATTCTGGGCTCAATGTGAACAGGGATATATCTATATCCTTATCCTCTTTATTTACCAATATACTTACTTTTAGTAATACCCCTTACTCTTACCATTTACCTTTATTAGTATCCTTTAACAATATCATTATTATTTATCATTAGCAATATCTTTTACTTATAACAGTATCCTTTAACGTATTTTCAGTCAGGGCTTAGGTAGATCCGAAAATAGCAATATCTTCATCCACCAAAAAATTGCATTAGTTTTTTCAACAGTTTCTTACTTATTTATCATTTTATACCTTAGAGTATTACATGGATGGTGTCTGAATTCACACTCGACCGATCGCTGTGGCGTACCTCACCGGAACACACAGGAGAAATGAAAACAAAAGAACCATGAATAGTGTACTGGTTAGACCACTAACGACTAAGCTGCTGTCGGACCTCCAAACGACCGGTGGAACACCCATCGACACTGGAGAAGAGACCACCACCGAGAAAGGAGTACCCTTCTCGAAGGAGACAAAAACTCCTACCATGGTAGGAGAACAAAATCTATCCCCACTGGAGGGGGACCACCAGCTGCCGACGACAGCAAGGAGCCAGGGGGAAGGGGTGTAACGTCACGTGTTTTTCGGATCCTTATGGATCATGTATGTAATGGTTGTGGTGGCCATCGTGAAGCCAATGTGGTTTGGATGTGTGGTGCGCGCAGGTTTGGTCCTAAAACAAAATAGGACCTGCTGCAGTTGATTAGGAATTGACGGCCAGGTGTGGTCGTTGATTGGTTTGGCATCCATCGAAGGTGACGTCAACTTTAAGAACTTAACGGCGGGCTTTATGGACGTTTATTGTGACGGTTCCCTAAGCGACAATAGGGTTGACGCCAACCTGTGCGACCTGCAAGATATAGGTCTACCCGAGGGCAGTTCCCTCACTTCGTTCTCCCTCTCCCTCACCCTATTTTCATGCCCTTGCTACCCCACTGCTTCCAATGGTTGCAGAAGGCTAGTTGGAGGATCGTGGATCATGAGGTGGTGACGAATCGGGCAAGGAAACGCCGGAGCGAGGTGTAATCTCCGTAGGAGCTCGCAGAGGATTTTGTACGAATCGGGAGGATTTAGGAGATTTAAGTGCATCTTGAGGTAGGGAACGATCCCTTTTAGTTCCTTCTGGTTATGATAATGCATCTGGAACGTATGAATCTGCATGATAATTATGTTTTTGGGTAAAGGTACTCCATGTGGGGTCAATGGGTGGTTTGAGCAATTTAACGAGTGAAACTTGTAGTTTCGGTTTGATTGAGATGCATGCATGTTAGAGGAAGTGTTTCCTCGTGTTTTCCGCTGATTTTAGGGCCGAGAATACCTGAGGAATCGGCCTAGGGTTTCTGTGAGAGTTGATAACCGAGGAGCTTGGTGTCAATATCGATTGACGCCAGGTTCTTCAGCTAGGAGATTGACGGCCAGATATCTTGCCGTTTACATCTCATCGACGGCAGTCGATGTTGCCGTCAGCATGCTTTTATTTAAATGTTGTTATATAGAATATTTAACAATATCAAGTGGTGCATTGGTATTTGTGGTGCACCTAGTGCACGTGGTTTTTGAGATTAGCGTACTGGGTACGCAGTTAGCTGGTTCTTCATGTGTTTACATGGTATTCACGTGTAGTGGACTATTAGTGTACGCAGTTTACGCGAGAATTCACGTGGTTTGTGTGTGACGTGCACGTGGTTTTGTGTACGTGGCAAGTAGTACGACGCCTACTGTGGTTACCTCTCCAGTTGGGTGCCCCAGGTTCTCTGTGAGCCAGGCTGTTAGCTCGGGGCTTTGTCCTGATACTTGTGCTGTACCGTCGAGGTCTGTGTCGTCTGACCTGGATACCCTCACTCCTTTGTTTGAGTTGTACGTCCGACTGAGGGAAAGACGACAATGGGACAGTGACTCTTGTGTTTGTTTCTAGTCACTTGTGGTGCGCTCTTAGTTGGGGGGTACGGACACTAGTAGTCGACACTGGTCCCCAGCTAGTCCTTTTCCAGTGCCTCACTCTAGAGGGCCTAGGCCAGGGTCTCTAGAGGTGCCAGGCATGGGCCTGCGACCGTGTGGTCCGCAGGTGGTGGTGTTTAGTTGGTCTCCATAGTTACTTGACCTTTTCACGTGGAGCGGCAGCTGGACCTTTCGTCCGTGGCTGCGAGACTGAGAGGTAGAACTGTGTGTGTTTGTCTGAGTCAGTTACTGGTGTCGCGAACCAGTTTACGTGGCTTGCATGTGGCAGTCTCTACTTTAGCTCGTACACCTATTTGGGTTTGCCGTTTATTTAATATAGTTGTTTTATGTAGTCGTCAAACGGTGAGTATATTTACAGCTTTAATATCCTGCTTAGCTGTTCTATAAACTGTTAGTATAGTTTACTGCTTTAGTACCTGTGTTGGGTTTGCTCAGTGTTGGGGGAGTTCTCTACTGAGCCAGTGACTAGCAAGGCTCACCCCTAGCCCCACAGGTGAGGGCGAGGAGGACGTTTCTTGGCCGTCGTCCAGTTCGGAGCCGCGTCATAGCGGTGCAGGGTCAGCACCTCCAGCAGTGTAGAGTAGCTAGTTGTTTACTTCTTCCAGTTGTACCCCGGGGTATGCCCCAGGCTCTTGTACTTTCTTTTAGTCTTGTGGAAATATGGCTATGTAAATTTGTGAAATATATATATGGAATGGTGTGTTCCTTTGTGTTTTCACGAACTAGTGTGTGGTATCCCTTGCGAGGCTTCGGTCCGTTCGCGGGAGACGGACTCGGGTCAGGCACGTTACTGGTTTAACGGGCATGGACGAGGCGTTCCGTCACAGTTGGTATCAGAGCAAGGTCCGTGTTAATATAAGGGAACTAGAAGGTTACATAGCCTTATTTCGATAGTAGTACACTGCTGGTAGTGACCTTGGTTTTTAATGATCTGTAGTTTTATTTTCGTTTGGTGTTTTGTTTATGTAGAAGTTTGAAATGGCAGATAGAAGAGATTGGGGTGGTGGAGGAGATGATCCAGAGGAGAACACTCAGCGTATAATAGAGAGGATCTGGGAGAGCCTCACCGATATTCAAATGAGGATGGATCAGCAGGCGCCAGTACCACCGGTTGCCATACCACCAGGGGACGGAGAAACTGTACTTATAGCTCCAGTTCCGCCAGGAGTGGAGGTGCCTTTTGTAGCACCCTTGCCACCACCACCGCCAGTGTTAGTAGCAGAGGAACCAGTGATGCAAGTTGAGAAGTTTCTGAGATTGCAGCCGCCTACTTATTCAGGAGGGCCGAATCCAGATACAGCGGAACACTGGGTCCATGAAATTGAGAGGGTCTTTACGACCATGAGGTGTCCTGCAGCAGATAGAGTTGTGCTAGCTGCATATCAGTTAAGAGGTTTTGCATTGGAGTGGTGGCGATTGAAGATGCAGACCACCTTCGCAGGCAGGACAGAAGAGACTATCACTTGGCCGGAGTTTCTTAATGTATTTAACGATACATTCTTTCCGATTCAAGTGCAGCAAGTGAAGAGAGAGTAGTTCCGGACACTCCAGCAAGGTAACTCTTTAGTTTTAGAATATCAGATGAGGTTTATGGCACTTAGCCGATACGCGCCTTATGTAGTATCAGATAATAATATGATGGTTGAGTACTTTATTCGGTGTTTAAGGGTAGAATTGCAGAATGCAATAGTGCCACTCATGTGTAAGACATAGAAGAAGCAGCTCAAAGGGCAGCTACATTGGAAAGGTCTATTAGGACTCGTCAGATGGGCGAGTCAGATTCAGGCAGTTTTCGGCTACCGCAGTAGTCAGTGGGTGTGAGTAAGGGTAAAGCACCAGCAGGACCTTCTCCATTAGGTTTTGGTAAGTGGGGCCAGAAATTGAATCAAGTATTTAAAGGTAAAGGAAGAGGGTGGGGAGGTCGACAGCAATTTCAGCAAGGTCGTGGTAGGCCAGAGGTGGAGGAGTCGCAGCAGAGCACTGCCAGACACCCATTATTCCACCAGGGTGTAGATGTTATAACTGTAATCAGTCGGGGCATTTGATCCGTAATTGCCCCTATCCGAGAGAATATGGTTATGGAAGAGGTGTGCAGCAGCAACAACAGCCGCAGCAATTTCAGTAGCCACAGGTAGGTCGTGGCAGAGGAGTACCACAGCAGCAGGGAAGGGGCCAGGTTATGGCTATCACCCGAGCCCAGGCGGAGGCATCAAATATGATCGAAGGTACTATACCCATTTATGATTATTCAGCAAGAGTTATATTTGATTCGGGTGCCTCTCATTCTTTTATTTCCAAAGAATTCCTGGATTATATGATTCATCCTTTGAAAGAGGAATCCTGTGAGTTGGTAGTGGAAGTTCCCTTAGGTGAGTTTATGCTCACTTCGAGCTATATAGATGAAGCTCCTGTCGTGATTGAAGGAAATCAGATGCCGGGTCGGTTATATGCTTTGCAGTTGACCGACTATGATATTATCTTGGGAATGGACTGCTTGAGGCTTATGGAGCACTGTTAGATTACAGAAAGAAGAGGATCAGGTTTTTCCATCCTAATGGTTCAGTGTTTGAGTATCAAGGTATGCCTTTCTGTACTTCTAAGTTTATAATTTCTGCAATAAGAGCTAGAAAGCTAATAAATGCAGGGTGTGTGGCTTATTTAGCCTCAGTTAGTCTGGTAGAGGCTAGTCGGTCAGTGGAGGCAGTTCCCGTGGTTAGGGAATTCGCTGATATATTTCTGGAAGATTTGCCTGGTTTAGCTCCACATAGAGAGGTGGACTTTACTATTGAGTTACAGCCAGGTATCATGCCGATCTCTAAAGCACCATATCGGATGGCACCAGCAAACTTAAAGAATTGAAAAAGCAATTAGAAGAGCTGTTACAGAAAGGGTTCATTAGACCGAGTCATTCCCCGTGGGGAGCACCAGTGTTATTTGTGAAAAAGAAAGATGAAAGTTTTCGTATGTGTATTGATTATAGGAAATTGAATGATGTGGCCATTAAAAATAAGTACCCGTTACCAAGAATAGATGATCTGTTTGATCAGTTACAATCAGCAAAGGTATTTTCTAAAATTGATTTGAGGTCTGGGTACCATCAGTTGAGAATTAAAGAGGAGGATATAGATAAAACAACATTCAGAACCAGATATGGTCACTATGAATTTATGGTTATGCCGTTTGGGCTAACCAATGCTCCTGCAGCTTTTATGGACCTGATGAATAGAATTTTTCATCCGTATTTGGACCAATTCAATGTGGTCTTTATAGATGATATTCTAATTTATTCAGCATCCGAAGAGGAGCATGCATCTCATTTGAGGTTTACCCTGCAGTTGTTAAGGGATAACCAGTTGTTTGCTAAATTTAGTAAGTGTGAATTTTGGCTGAAGGAAATTCAGTTTCTGGGTCATGTCATCTCAGCTAAAAGAGTGGCAGTGGACCCGAGTAAATTGGAAGCAGTGATGAAATGGAAAGTGCCTAAGACAATCACTGAGATTAGAAGCTTTTTGGGGTTGGCAGGTTATTATAGGTGCTTCATACAAGAATTTTCTAAGATTGCGGCACCCATGACTAAATTAACCAGGAAGGGTGTGCCATTTGTGTGGTCCGGTGAATGTCAGAAAAGTTTTATGGAGTTGAAGAAGAGGCTTACATCAGCACCTATATTGGCATTACCGGCAGGAAGTGGTGGTTTTGTGTATATACAGATGCTTCAAGAAAGGACTTGGCACAGTGCTTATGCAGCATGGTAAAGTGATAGCTTATGCGTCCAGGCAGTTGAAGCCGACAGAAGAGAATTATCCCACCCATGATTTAGAATTAGCAGCAGTTGTGTTTGCTTTGAAAATGTGGAGGCATTATCTGTATGGCGAGAGATTTGAGATCTTTACAGATCATAAAAGCTTGAAGTATATCTTCTCGCAGAAAGATTTAAATCTCCGTCAGCGTTGGTGGGTGGAGTATTTGAAGGATTATGACTTTAGTTTGGCTTATCATCCGGGTAAGGCCAATGTGGTAGTGGATGCCTTGAGTAGAAAGGCATATATAAGTCAAATGATGATCAAAGAATGGAAATTGTATGAGGAGATAGCAGAGAACTCCTTGTATGTGCCAAGCAGTCAACGGCGGGCAGTACTAGCCAGTAGTGATGTAAAGCCGTCCTTGTATTGGCAGATTGTGGAAGCTCAGAAAGTAGATGCAAATTTGACCGAATTTGTGAAAATGGAAGGAGTTACCATTGATGATAATTGTGTGGTTAGGCTCAGAGGCAGGTTGTTTGTTCCAGCAGAGAGAGAGGTTAAGCAGAGAGTGTTGGAAGAGGCTCATAAATCCAGGTATACTATCCATCCATGTAGTACTAAAATGTACCAGGATTTAAAGAAATATTTCTGGTGGCCTCATATGAAAGAGGAAATAGCTGAGCTTGTTTCAAGATGTGCTGTATGTCAGCAAATTAAGGCAGAGCATCAGAAGCCTGGAGGTCTATTGCAACCGTTGCCCATTCCACAATGGAAATGGATGATATTGCCATGGACTTTGTGGCAGGCTTACCAAGATCGAGTTCCGGGCATAATGGAATATGGGTATTTGTTGATAGATTGACCAATGTGTGTAGATTAGTGGCAATAAGTATGTCTTAGACAGTGAACAGATTAGCAAAGATTTATGTTGATAGAATTGTTCCACTGCATGGTATTCCGAAGACTATTATGTCTGATAGGGATCCAAGATTTACTTCTGGATTTTGGAGAAGTTTGCAAAAGGTAATTGGTACTGAATTGAGATATAGCTCCGCTTAACACCCCCAGACGGATGGTCAGACAGAGAGGACTATCTAGACAATTGAAGATATGTTGCGAGCTTGTTGTTTAGTTTGGGGAAATAACTGGGAGCATCATTTGGGTATGGTTGAGTTTACCTATAATAATAGTTACCATACCAGTCTTGGAATGGCACCATATGAAGCTCTATATGGAAGGTCATGTAGAACCCCATTAAACTGGCATGAAGTGGGAGAAAGGCAAATGATGGGTCCTGAATTGATTCAGCAAACCACAGAAATAGTAAAACTTATCAAAGAAAAATTGCTAGCAGCTCAAAGCAGGCAAAAGAGTTATGCTGATAATCGGAGGAGGCCACTTCAGTTTGAAGTGGGAGACTTGGTTTTTCTAAGACTTTCCCCTAGTAAAGGTATTATGAGGTTTGGCAAGACCGGAAAGCTGAGCCCGAGATATCTGGGACCTTTTCAGGTGTTAGAAAGAATTGGGGAAACGGCTTATAGACTAGATTTGCCAGTAGATTTTGCGGACGTCCATGACATATTTCATGTTTCTATGTTAATAAAGTGTATTGAAGATCCAGCTCAAATAATCAGTTACCAAGGTGGTGACCTGAGACCGAATATGACCATGCCAGAATATCCGGTGCAGATCACTGATCAAAAAACAAAGAAGTTGAGAAATAAAGAAATTGAGCTAGTTAAAGTGCGATGGGAAAATAGGTTGGGTGGTGAGGATACGTGGAATTAGCCGAGGAGATGGCTAAAGGGTATCCCTATCTGTTTGAATAAGGTTTTGTATTTCTTTTTAGATGATAGTACTTGTAAAAATGTGCATATTTAAGTTGTTTATGTTTGAATTGTGCTATGAATTTCGAGGTCGAAAATTTCTTTTTAGATGATAGTAATGTAACTTCGCGTGTTTTTCGGATCCTTATGGATCATGTGTGTAATGGTTGTGGTGGCCATCGTGAGGCCAATGTGGTTTGGATGTGTGGTGCGCGCAGGTTTGGTCCTGAAACAAAATAGGACCTACTGCAGTTGATTAGGGATTGACGGCCAGGTGTGGTCGTTGACTGGTTTGGCGTCCATCGAAGGTGACGTCAACTTTAAGAACTTAACGGCGGGCTTTGTGGACGTTTATTGTGACGGTTCCCTAAGCGACAATAGGGTTGACGCCAACCTGTGTGACCTGCAGGATATAGGTCTACCCGAGGGCAGTTCCCTCACTCCGTTCTCCCTCTCCCTCGCCCTATTTTCATGCCCTTGCTACCCCACTGCTTCCAATGGTTGCAGAAGGTTAGTTGGAGGATCGTGGATCGTGAAGTGGTGATGAATTGGGCAAGGAAACGCCGGAGCGAGGTGTAATCTCCGTAGGAGCTCGCGGAGGGTTTGGTACGAATCGGGAGGATTTAGGAGATTTAAGTGCATCTTGAGGTAGGGAACGATCCCTTTTAGTTCCTTCTGGTTGTGATAATGTATCTAGAATGCATGAATCTTCATGATAATTATGTTTTTGGGTAAAGGTACTCCATGTGGGGTCAATGGGTGGTTTGAGCAATTTAACGAGTGAAACTTGTAGTTTCGGTTTGATTAAGATGCATGCATGTTAAAGGAAGTGTTTCCTCGTGTTTTCTACTGATTTTAGGGCCGAGAATACCTGAGGAATCGGCCTAGGGTTTCTGTGAGAGTTGATAGCCGAGGAGCTTGGCGTCAATATCGATTGACGCCATGTTCTTCAGCTAGGAGATTGACGGCTAGATATCTTGCCGTTTACATCTCATCGACGGAAGTCGATGTTGCCGTCAGCATTCTTTTATTTAAATGTTGTTATATAGAATATTTAACAATATCAAGTGCTGCATTGGTATTTGTGGTGCACCTAGTGCACGTGGTTTCTGAGATTAGCGTACTGGGTACGCAGTTAGCTGGTTCTTCATATGTTTACATGGTATTCACGTGTAGTGGACTATTAGTGCACGCGGTTTACGCAAGAATTCACGTGGTTTGTGTGTGACGTGCACGTGGTTTTGTGTATGTGGCAAGTAGTACGATGCCTACCGTGGTTACCTCTCCAGTTGGGTGCCCTAGGTTCTCTGTGAGCCAGGCTGTTAGCTCGGGGCTTTGTCCCGGTACTTGTGTTGTACCGTCGAGGTCTGTGTCGTCTGACCTGGACACCCTCACTCCTTTGTTTGAGTTGTACGTCCGGCTGAGGGAAAGACGACAATGGGACAGTGACTCTTGTGTTTGTTTCTAGTCACTTGTGGCGCACTCTTAGTTGGGGGTACGGACACCAGTAGTCGACACTGGTCTCCAGCTAGTCCTTTTCTAGTGCCTCACTCTAGAGGGCCCAGGCCAGGGTCTCTAGAGGTGCCAGGCATGGGCCTGCGACCGTGTGGTCCGCAGGTGGTGGTGTTTAGTTGGTCTCCACAGTTACTTGACTTTTTCACGTGGAGCGGTAGCTGGACCTTTCGTCCATGGCTGCGAGATTGAGAGGTAGACCTGTGTGTATTTGTCCGAGTCAGTTACTGGTGTCACGAACCAGTTTACGATGCTTGCGTGTGGCAGTCTCTACTTTAGCTCGTACACCTGTTTGGGTTTGCCGTTTATTTAATATAGTTGTTTTATGTAGTCGGTAAACGGTGAGTATATTTATAGCTTTAATATCCTGCTTAGCTGTTCTATAAACTGTTAGTATAGTTTACTGCTTTCGTACCTGTGTTGGGTTTGCTCGGTGTTGGGGGAGTTCCCTACTGAGCCAGTGACTAGCGAGGCTCACCCCTACCCCCACAGGTGAGGGAGAGGAGGACGTTTCTCTGCCGTCGTCCAGTTCGGAGCCGCGTCATAGCGGTGCAGGGTCAGCACCTCTAGCAGTGTAGTGTAGCTAGTTGTTTACTTCTTCCAGTTGTACCCCGGGGTATGCCCCAGGCTCTTGTACTTTCTTTTAGTCTTATGGAAATATGGCTATGTAAATTTGTGAAATATATATATGGAATGGTGTGTTCCTTTGTGTTTTCACGGACTAGTGTGTGGTATCCCTTGCGAGACTTCGGCCCGTTCGCGGGAGATGGATTCGGGTCAGACATGTTACTGGTTTAACGGGCTTGGAAGAGGCGCTCCGTCACAAGGGGGCTCTGCTTTGGGGTAGAGATCCCTCTCCCCTCCGAAAGAGAGCGGCAGCGACAGCTTAGGGCACCACGGTGGAGGTGAATCGAGAGGGAAACCTCAAAGCTCCATCTCATGACTCACCCCATCACGAAACACCAAGAGGGAGACCACTAGCTGCGGACGATGGCGAGGAGTGGTGGTGGGGGTGGGGGGAGGGGGCTCCGCTTTGGGCCAGAAATCCCCCTCCCCTCTGAAGGAGAGTGGCAGCGGCGACGACAGCTTAGGGCACCACGGTGGAAGAGAACCGTGAGGGGTTTGCTTTTTCTCAGTAACTTTTTCCATTTAACATCAATGGAGAGGCTACTGGATTCATCAAACCCAGTAGGGATATTCGGCAGGGGTGCCCTCTATCACCCTACATTTTCATCCTTTGTGCTGAAGCTCTAACTTATCTTTGTGCTAAATCGTCAGCTGAGGGTTAGCTAAGAGGGTATAAGGTAAATGTCAGAGCCCCTTCTATCTCATATGCCCTCTATGCGGATGATATAGTCATGTTTGGTCGTGTTGAGACCAGAGAGCTTGATGAAATAGTCAACATTTTTCAGTTATTCTCATTGTGATCTGACCAGGAAATCAATCTCAGAAAATATGGCACCATCTTTAGTCCCAATACCTTCAGAAGCACGCAAATCATCTTCAAAAGGAGAGTGGGTCTTGAAGATTTAGATGGTCAAATCAAATATCTTGGTACCCCTTCATTCCTGGTCAGGTCAAAGAAAGATCATCTCAAATTTCTTGAGGAAAATTGCAAATCTAAACTCTGTATGTGGAAGGCCAATACGTTGACCATAGCTGGTAGATTAGTGCTAATCAAGTCTACTTTAAATGCAATTTCAGTTCGCATTATGAATACTACTCTCATTCCTAGGAGTATTATTCATAACCTTACTAGCTATCAGAGATCATTTTGGTGGGGCAAGAGAAATGGTACCCCAAGATCCCTCATGGCCTAGCATAAGCTACAAAAAACTAAATTCGATGGGGGCTTTGGCTTCAGAGATCTACATATCTTTAACAAGGCTGCTCTAATGAAATTATGGAGATTCCTGAACAATGATGATAGTATATGGGGCACCCTTCTTCAGGCCAAATATTGTAAATCTCAGTCATGCTGGAAGTCTTACATGTCACAATGTGATGGCTAGTAGAAATGATCTCCATAGAGGTTTCTAATGATAAAACAGTGGATATATGGCATGGATCATGGTATTTCATCATCAAGTTATTTAGTATAAATCGTATGACAATCATAATAAAAAATAATATATTTATGGACATATCTCGAAAATAGAAATATAACGTGAGTATTTTCAACATAAACATGCAAATCAAACTGTGGAGGTGTTCCATAATAGAATTCACCTTAGAAAAAGTATCACCCCCACTATATGGTGCAATTGGGGTTCGACGACCTTCTTCCAGGGTACAACCACAAGCACTGGAATTGGTCTTGCACAAGAGCAACTTCATAAGATGAAAGTTATATGTAAACCTAGTTCCTCTATTACAAAACGAAGTATGAAGTGATAGAGCACCAAACAACAAAGCACAGATCCTAGTATGGCCTGATCGTAGCAGCACCGCGAGGAAGCCCAACCGAGAAAGAAGCAGCATGTTAGAGAAGCATCGCGAGGAAGAAGACGGACAACAGAGAAGGATCGCCCGTCCGCAGTGGGGAGCTGAGAGAGAGTACGTATGGTGCGAGCAGTTCCTCCGAGAGTCAAAAACTGTGCCCTAGAGATAATCTATAATTAAAAAAATTAATTACTCCCTTTAAGAGTCCACGCCCGCGACAGTCTGCCTCCAAAGTGGCGGTCCAGAGACCCAATCAACAGATGTCTCTTTCTCTCTAAAAAAGGGGGGAAATGTAAAAAGAAGAAATAAAAAGGTGCCAAGATAAGTCGGTTGGACCACGTCATCACGCGCACGCGCGCGCCCGACTTTGCCCAGCGGCATGTGTGTGATATGGTCTAACATAACTCTACTATTGTCTATAAGACATAGTCTCATGAATATTTGAGGTTATAAAGTCTTTCTTCTCCTTAAAAATTTCTCATGTGGAACTAAGAAACTCACATAAAAGGTAAAATTTGCACACCTTTTTATGCATCTTTTTTACTTTATCAATTCTTGAGTTTCTTTCTATTTTTGTTAATATTGCCCCCCAAAACCCCTTTTTACCCAACAGTTTCTTATGGCTGGTTAGAAAAGGTTTTAACGTTCACATCTGGAAAGATAACTGGATTCCTGGCAGGTTTGATCCACCCCTTCCCAAGGCAAACTTCAAGGGTAAACTCCCTACTCGTGTGGCAGATTTGATAAAGGATCGAGGGTAATTGAAATTCTGAATGTATCAACGATATCTTTGGCAAACATCTGGCGGAGGCAATGTGCAGCATCAGGCTCCCACAGTTTCAATCAAGCACTCAGGATATTCTTATCTAGAAGTTCACTCAAGATGGGCAACTTAATTCTAAGTCTGCCCACAAGTTCTTATTTGAGAGCCAAAATACCACCTCCACCCCCCATCCTGTTTGGAAGATTTTGTGGAATCCCTCTCTCCAAAAAATTAATCCCTCCAAAAATAATCACTTTCACTTGGAAAATCCTAGCCAATGCTCTGCCTTCCTTGGTTAGATTGGCTAGGCTTACCACAGGCAGGTGTCAGATGTGCCCAAGTTGTCAATGCCAAACAAAAACCACTGAGCATTTATTCTTCGAATGTAACATGGCCAGAGCTGTATGGTTTGTGTGGTGGCCATTTCTGGCCACCTAGGCCCATGATGGCCCGTTACGACCCTCTCGTGTCCTGTCAACAGACGTGACCCCGTTTCAAGGTGCCACGCCCTCATCAGGGTACTTCAGAGGCCTCCAAGGTATGACCCCCGTGGTCGGATTTCACCAAGCTCCGCAGCAGCATATTTCCGAGCAGGCCATCGGTCCTTTCATACCGAACAACCCCGGATGCTCCCGAACAGCACGTTCGATCCCCACGCGGGTCACCTGCTCGGTGATCTTGTCCAAAGGTTGCCGAACAGCTCTTCGTGTCCTCACGGCGGTTACAACCGCCCCAGGCCACGCGCCCCATCTTCAAGAGGCGCGTTAACTGCCTGGCATCCCAACGGACATTGGAGCGCATAACTCCTCCCGTTATGCGCACCCGTTAAGGCGCCTCTCCAGGCACGATCTATCAACGTTATGCACGTTCGCCGCAGCACCTATGCCTATAAGAGTACAGGTACAGGACCATGCACTGGTACGTTCTCTCTCACGCGAACACGCTCTTACACTCAAAAACCCCATGCCTTGCAAGCCTCGTACTGACTTAGGCATCAGAGGGTTTTCCCCGGTCTTCACCGGGCCCCCCTGATCATTTCTGGTGATTGCAGGATCCTTCGTTCGCTATCGGCGACCGTCATCTCCCTTACACAAGTGTTAGGCCTGATCTGCTCCGGCCCAAACAAGGAAAAGGCCTCCACACTTTTGGCGCCGTCTGTGGGAAGGACGTAGCCATGGCTCGCGGACGATCCTCATACCAGAACGTGGGGAGTAGGGTGACGAGATCCCGTCAGTCACGAGCGGACTCTCGCCGGCGATCCCCTCCCGTCGACGTCAACATCGCCCCTGCTGGCGCTAACAACGACGTCCCTGCGCCAGTGGCCGCCGCGCCGGCAACTGCCCCGGAAGTAGCAGAACTTTGGGGGCAGATGCAGCAGTTAACGGGTGTTTGCCTTGCCCTGTAGGCTCAGCTGGTTGGACCACCAGCCCCGGCGGTCCCCCTGCCACGAGAGCGGCAGGCGGAGTCGTCGCATCGACGTTCTCGCGTCCTCCCGGCGCCTCAGGAGCAGCAGGCAGACTCACCGCGCCGGTCGCATCGAGCCCCGTCCGAGGAGCGGGCACCGGAGTGCCGCGGGCGTTCACCCCGTCGCTCTGTTGCCTCCCCCCGTCCGCCGCGATCTGTCGTGGGAGCCAACTCCCACGCGTCCGGACGAGGGGACCCCGCCAATTCCGAACAGGAGCTCGCTAGGCGCCTGCGACGCGTGGTTGACCTCGAGCGCCGCGTGGACGCGATGGTTCAGCGCGCGGAAGGGAAAGCCCCAGCGGAAGATGACCTGGACTTCCGCTCCCCTTTCAGCAGGGAGATCCTGGAAGCTCGGGTCTCTCCCAAGCTCCCTCTGCCCACCATCGCGCCTAGGACGGCACCACCGATCCGGCCGACCACATCCACGGCTTTGAGTCGCACATGGTGTTCCACGGAGCATCAGATGCGGCCAAGTGCAAGGCCTTCCCTGCAACCCTCAAGAAGACTGCCAGGGCCTGGTTCGAGACCCTTCTGGCGGGCTCCATCTCCTCCTTCCGCCAACTGAAGAAGTCCTTTCGGGACAACTTCCTTGGTGGAAGGTCACAGCCGCGAACGGCAGCTTCCCTCCTGGCCGTACGCCAGAAGAAGGGCGAGGAGCTCTGGGACTTCGTTAAAAGGTTCCGAACAGAAGCGCTTCGCATCTTACGCCTGGACGTCCCTCTGGCAACCAGTGCCCTCATTCAGGGCACTCGCGACGGTTTTTTACAGAGGACCCTCGGCGTCCAGCAGCCCGCCACCCTCGCCGAGCTACTCTCCATCGCGCAACGCCATGCGGCCTGCGAGGAGAGTCTGGCGGCAGGTAGGGCGTAGCAGGGGGAGCAGTCTGACAAGAAGAGGCCTTCCGATAACGGCTCTGACCGTGATCAAAAGAAAGGACGACGCAATGGCGAATCTCCGCGCCGTCCGCACCCCTTCACCAACTACACCCCCCTTACCGTGGCATCCGAACAGATCCTGGCGGAGATCAGGAACGAAGCATATGTTCAATGGCCACAGAGGATGTGCTGCTCCGACCCCCGGAGGCGCGACCAAACCAAACTGTCACTTTCATCGTGACCACGCCACGATACCTCCGAGTGCCGCCAGCTTAAGGACGAAATTGAAGACCTTATCAAGCGCGGCTACCTGGGACGGTTCGTGCGCCGGAATAAGAACGCCCCAGACGCCGAGAGCGGACTCCCGAGCAGCCGATCAACAATGAGCCCAATGGGCAGGAGATCAATGTGATCGCGGGAGGCTTCGGCACAGGCGAGAAAGCACTCGAAGCCGACGCGATTACGCAAGGCGAGTGCACGTTGTAGATAGGCCTTCGGCACCTCGGCCGACTCCATTCCCACCAGTCCAGCACGCGCACCACCCGAGGAGGCCATAACCTTCTCGGACGAAGACCTTGTAGGGGTTACGACCCCACACACTGATGCGTTGGTCATTTCGGCCACCATCAATCACTGTAAAGTGCGCCGGATTTTGGTGGATAATGGAAGCGCCCTCGATGTCTTGGCTTACGATTGTTTTGTCCTCATGGCCCTGAAAACCGATCAACTCGCCCCCGTAAACTCGCCTCTGTTCAGCTTTTCAGGAGTTTTGGTGCAGCCCATGGGAAGAGTTCACCTCCCGATCACTTTAGGGATGGCTCCAAGGTCGTGACCAAGATTGTTGACTTCTTGGTCATCGACAACATGCCTGGATAACACCATCCTCGGCAGAGGTCTGATGGGCGCATCAAAGTGGTACCTTCGTCACTCCATCAGAAGATGAAGTTCCCGACCCCGAGCGGAGTCGGCGAGGTGCTCGGGTGTCAGCGCGAGTCTCGCCGTTGCTATGTCCTCTCTTTAATGGACAAGCAACCACTCGCGGATCCGGCCCCGCCGACGTCCGATCAGACTTCTACCAGCCAAGGAATGCCTGCTGAAGACTTAATCCCCGTCCTAGGTAGACGATGACCCTGAGCACGTCTTATACATTGGCGCCTTGTTGACAGAGGCCGAGCAGCAACGCTACACAGCCTTCCTGCTGGCCAATTTGTACGTGTTCGCCTGGTCTGATGATGAGCTTCTGGGCATTCCCCCGGAAGTAATGG
Organism: Colocasia esculenta; assembly: GCA_014218235.1. Taxonomy (NCBI): domain Eukaryota; kingdom Viridiplantae; phylum Streptophyta; class Magnoliopsida; order Alismatales; family Araceae; genus Colocasia; species Colocasia esculenta. The sequence goes on along the minus strand of CM024762.1, from coordinate 133,411,936 downwards.
TGCATCGCCTCCGTCTGGATCCCCGAATTCCACCAGTTCAGCAGAGGAGGCGACCTGTGAACCGAGAACGACAGACCGTGATTCAGGATCACGTTGTCAAAAGCCGAACTGTTGGGCTCCTTCGAGAAGCCCAATACCCAAGATGGATCTCCAATGTGGTCCTCGTACGCAAAGCCAACGGTAAATGGCGCGTGTGCGTTGACTACAAGGATCTCAATAAAGCGACGCCCAAGGATAACTTCCCTCTGCCGCGCATTGATCAGCTGGTGGATGCTACTTCCGGTCACGAGCTTCTCAGCTTTCTGGACGCCTACTCTGGTTACCACCAGATCAGTATGCATCCTCCGGATCAAGACGCCACGACGTTCGTTACAGACCTGGGGTTGTATTGTTTCACCAGAATGCCTTTCGGTCTGAAGAACGCTGGCGCAACCTACCAGCGGCTGGTCAATAAAATGTTCGAACAGCAGATTGGGCGCAACATGGAGGTTTACGTTGACGACATGCTGGTGAAGACGCTTCCGAGCATTGACCACATCTCCGACCTCCAGGAAACTTTCGCAACTCTGCGAAAGTACAATATGAAACTCAACCCTGCCAAGTGCGCGTTTGGTGTTCGTTCGGGTAAGTTCCTCGGTTTCCTCGTGTCAAACAGAGGAATAGAGGCAAACCCGGAGAAATCCAAGCCGTGCTTGAGATGAGCAGTCCGAAAACAGTGCGCGACGTCCAACGTCTGACGGGGCGTCTTGCAGCACTGAACCGGTTCATGTCCCGAGCAGCAAAAGAAGCTTTAACTTCTTCAAGTTGCTCCGAGGCCCTAAAAGCGCCTCGAAGCAAGGGGGCAAGTACGGTGGACTGAGGAGTGCGAGGCCGCCTTCACCGAGCTGAAGGCGTATTTGGCATCCCCTCCTGTTCTCTCAAAGCCTGTGCTCGGGGAACCTTTGTTCGTGTATCTTTCGGTTACCGAACACTCCATCAGCGCAGTCTTGATCAGAGAAGGAGCGGCGTAGCATCCAGTGTATTACATCAGCAGGGTCCTCCAAGAAGCTGAAAGGAGGTACCCCCGAGCAGAAAAACTCGCCCTCGCTCTTGTCACGGCCGCCCGGAAGCTTAGGCCCTATTTTCAGGCCCACTCCGTTACGGTTCTAACTGATCAGCCTCTGAAATCCATCCTTCAGCGGCCGAAGGCTTCTGGAAGGCTTATCAAATGGGCAATAGAGCTTGGCGAATTCGACATCAGCTTTCGCCCTAGGACAGTAGTCAAAGCGCAAGCATTGGCAGACTTCGTTGCGGAATGTACTCTCCCTACCGAGCAGGATCCACCGTTGGCGGATGAACCCCCATGGGAAATCTACGTCGATGGATCTTCTTGCGTTACAGGGAGCGGAGCTGGCCTGGTCCTCATCTCCCCGGAAGGATTAGAGTTCCAATACGCCATCCGATTCCGTTTTCCGGCCTCCAACAACGTGGCTGAGTACGAAGCTTTGCTGTCCGGTATCCGCATGGCTAGGCACCTCGGAGCTCTTCGGCTTAGGGTCTTCAGTGACTCCCAATTGGTTGCCAGCCAAGTGAGCAGGCAGTTCGGAGCAAGGGTCCCCGCATGGCTCAATACTTCAACAGGTCAAGAGCCAAGCAGAGGGCCTCCTATACTTCGAAGTCATACATGTCCCAAGGGAGCAGAATGCGCGAGCAGATGCACTGGCCAAGCTGGCATCTTCAGGTGACATCACCCCTTCCCGCTCCATCTTCATTGAAGAGCTCGCCTCGCCGAGCACTGAAGTAGATGTCGCAGCCATAGAGACGGGCCCACCAACTCCGAGCTGGATGGACCCTCTCTTGGCGTACTTACTCCGGGGTGAGCTTCCATCTGAACAGAGCGAAGCTCGGAAAATCAGGATGCGTTCTCAGCATTTCGCCCTCGTAGAAGGTAAGCTATACCGACGGTCCCTTTCAAGACCTCTTCTACGGTGCCTCAACCCTGAGGAAGCCCTAGCCGCCACCGAAGAAGTCCATGAGGGGCTGTGCGGAAGCCACCTGGGGGGCAGAACGCTAGCACGCAGCATTATCCGAGCAGGGTTCTGGTGGCCTTCTCTTCTGTAGCAGCGGGCCCCATACTGCTCCAGTCTTCCTTGTATTTCGGCCACAGCCTTGTATTCAGCAACGGCACGGACCCCCGCATCTGCTATCACCTTGGCTAGGGCGTCCTTCTCGGCCCGTGCCAAGGTAGCATCCAGCTCCGAAGCCTGGAGGGCGACTTTGAGGTTCTTCACCTCCTCCTCCAACGCCGCCTCGCGAGCCTTATGTCTCGCTGAGAGGTCCTCGCAGAAAGCCGTCTGCGCCTCAAAGAGATACTTGTCTCTGGCCCCGAACAGCCAGAGCCTTCAGAATACCCAGCGACTTGGACACCCCGTCCGCAAGAGCATCCAGGTCGACGTCGCTCAAGACGTCTTCCCCTTGGCCCTCCGGGTGGTAACCTTCCTATGGTCTCTCCGGAGTCTGCTCGGAGGGAAGATCCAGGCATCTCGCCAACTGGTCGAGATGGGAAGCGGTGCGGCTCGCGGGCAGCTCCCTTGGCGCGTTCTCCATACGGAGAAGAGTCGCCTCCAACGCTGCCACTGAGGGGTCCTCGGAAGCCTCTTCAACATCACTTCTCTGAGGCGCAACCGGTCGTCATCAGACTCTTCAGCCCGAACACCGCCCCCAACTTCCGCTGCCTCTCCTCCAGCACCTTCAACTACCTTGGCGTTTGCAATTACATTAGCAACACCTCGGAGGGGGGCATGGGGGGCACGGTGCCCCCGGTGGTAGAAGCAATCTCCTCAGCGGCCCCCGTCGTCGCGGCCGCTTCTCAGTGGCCCTGCAGCAGGAACCCTTCCTGTCCTTAGGACAGAGTTGCGTGTGGCACCGGAGCCACCACGCTGCTCGCCAGCATCCCACCAGAGCGGAAACCTCCGTCGCACCGGCATCCTCCTCGGTTCTGGGGACCTTCGGGGTGAAGACCCCCTCAACCTCCCCAGCAACGGCGGTTGTTGTGGCGTCCATCCCCGGCGCTTCGATGATCGGAGGGCCCTCCTCCCCCCGAGCAGAAGACGCCGTGTGACGGACCGGGGTATTTATGCCCATTAAGGCTCCATATCCAGATCCGCCTCCCGCGAACGGACCGAAGTCTCGCAAGGGATATCTCACACACGTGTCTAGTAAGAGTATAAAAGACAAACCACCAAGAATATAAGACACAAGAAAGTACATGTGCTCATATATGTTCACAAATTTGTACAACTGTCCCATTACTTAATACATGTCCAATTAAAAGAGTACAACTACCTGGGGCATACTCCGAGGGAGCACAAGCTCACACAACACTATCTACTAAACACTGCTGGTGGTACAAGTCTGACACAACGCCGCTGCAAGCCAACACACGGCAAGCCCTGAAAAGAACTGTAGGGGGAGTGAGCCTCAACAAGTCACTGGCTCAGCAGGGGCTACCCAAACACACCGTAACCACAGACACACCTCAACCCCAATGGGTCTCACTGGCAGCACCAATAACCAAACCATTTCATGCTCACATCATAACAATAAATAACAATTAACATAATCATGATATAAAATAAAGTCCTCAGAAGGAAAGTGGGACTACAGGACTAATATAATATCATTAGTCAGTCCAACTACTAAAGTGCCTAAACCACAGTCTCACTGGCACCCTGCTACAACAACTAGTTGCCTAAGCTATAAGCCACACAGGCAAGTCACTGCCCAGGCTACAAGCTTCACAGGCAAATCTCGAACACTTAAGTAACAGGACTGCTAACAGAGCTGGTCCTTTATACTCCAAATCACATTACGTCGAAGCCACACATAATGGTAGGACTGGCTACAGCTAGCTAGTCCATCACACACTAAATCCATAATCGGACCATGCCCAAGAAGGGTAAAACTCAACAAGTGGAAGATCTCACACGGCCTCCACGGAGCACAGCTCTACTAAACCACAATATCCTAGGCCACAAGCCTCATCGGCAAATTACCCACAAAGATAACATGATTAATAATCACAAATTAATCCACAATAAAATATAAACCAAGATCTACTTAAAGCAGTTAGATTACAACAAGTGGCAGGTCAAACCACAAGACCTCCACAACACACGAGAGCCTGAAAAGGTTGGTACACAATGTACCACCACAAAACTACAAAGTAACCCACGAAGGGAACATGTACCTGCTACTCTGAGTACCACAACACAAACACCCGAACAAAGGGTACAGGAAGGTAGTAGACACCACACTGAACCACAATTATATTATACCTTTATTAAGTACAATATTACAAGTAAAACCTCAACCGGAAAGTCACACAAACCACAACTCAGTCACAATTGTGCCAACACCAGGCACACCTCGAACTGGTCAAACCTCGACACGAAAGTCACACCTCATGAACCACGACAAGTAGCAAAGCACGAGTCGGAAGGGAACAACGCCACCACACGGGAACAGACTACTGGCTGATCAGGCCAGTATCCAACCCGGACAACACAACACAAGAACAACCTCTCAGCCTCGCAGTCACGGACGAAAGGTCCAACTGCCGCTCCACAAGGAAGAAGTCAAACCTGTGGAGACCAACCAACACCACACCTGCAGACACACAGCTACAGCCCCATGCCTGGCACCTCTAGAGTCTCTGGCCGGAGCACCCTAAAGTGAGGCACTGGAAAACAGAACTAGCTGGGGACCAGTGACGTCTACTGGTGTCTGTACCCCCAACTACGAGCGCGCTACAAGCGACAAAAGTACAAACTCTGGGAAGTCGCTGTCCCACTGCCGTCTTTCCCTCAGCCGGACGTACAACTCAAACTCAGGAGTGATGGTGTCCAGGAAGACGACACAGACCTCGACGGTACAACACCAGTACTGGGACAAAACCCCGAGCACAACAAACACACGTGCCTGGCTCACAAAGAACCTGGGGTACCCGACTAGAGATGCATTCCGGATAGGCGCCGGACCACCACCACACCGGCTAGCACAACCGCGATACTTACACATATAGCCTTTACTTATATTTACGATATATAAGTGTTAGGATTAGCTTAACATCGGTCGTCATGACCCCAAAGCTATCCCACACCAACACAGACCTGAACCACAAACTTGCCTATCATTGGTCATCTCATGACCACCGTGGCAACACACCACTTACTTCATAAATCATATAATATTATTCGAAAGACAAAACGAACCAGGGCTAGGTCGGTATGGACCTTCACTGCCCAAACACCACAAAGTCATGGCTAGGCTCACACAGGAACCTCACTGCCCAGTTACTACGACAAATTATAAGAATTACATTGTAAAAAGTGTGTAGTATACACACACTCAACCACGTAGACAACACGTGTATATTACACCCTGGATGGGTGTACCACACGTCTTCCACGTAAACCACATGTCCAACACATGGACAACGCACTCCAAGAGTGCCACGGGTGCCAACGCACCACACATACTGCGTAAAGCAATACGTACATCACACATCATTCACGTAAAACATGCCCATTACATGAGCAGTATGCTCCAAGAGCATAACAAGTGCACTGGCTCACACCGGTCATCGCCATGCACACACAAACACGCAATATTCATAACCAGAAAAGCTACGTAAACCACACTGCATGGATACATGCACAAGTTGGCGGCAACATCGACTGCCGCTTATAAGAATAGACGGCAAGCGATCTAGCCTTATATCCGGCTGATGAGCTTGGCGACAAGCGATCTTGACGCCAAGTTCTCCGGCCTTAAACCCTGCAGAAACCCTAATCCAGCTCTACAGGTTTCCAACCGTTAAAACTACAAGAAAATGTACTGGAACGGTTCTTTAAACATGCATGAACCCAAAACAACCCAACACAGCATGCTACGTACATTAAATTACTCAAACCACCCATTATCCCTTCATGGTGCAACTTAATCCGAAAATGCATTATCATGCTGATTCAAGTGGTTAAGTCGTGTTTTAATGTTTCTAACAAGCTAACAGGGCTCGACCCCTACCTCAGAAACGCAATTAAACTCCCGAAAACCTTGAATCACGCCGAAACCCGAGAAACCCCACGAACACCGCGCTCCAATCCGCCATTCCTCGCCCGATCTGCAGCTACCACGCACACCACAGCCTTCCCACGAGCTCCCGCCGACCGTCAGAACTCGCGAAGAAGCTCAAGGGTGAAGGTGGGGGAAGAGGAAGGGAGAGAGAGGGGAAAGAACAGGGCTCGGGTCTGCCATAAAAACACAGGTGCGTCAGGTTAACGTCAACACATATGCCGCTAACCAAACCGCCACCCCAAGACGTCCACATCGCTCGACGCCAAGTTCAAGCAATGGACGTCTACATCGATGGACGCTAAAACCATGTTAACGGCACACCATGGCCGCCACACAAAGTCGACGTCACCCACCTGGACGCCAACACACTGTTGATGTCCAGCGTACTGAACACCAACACAGACCCATAACCAAACCCGGTAAGGATCTAATAAGAAACACAAACACTAATGGGCCTCACATTGGCCACAATCCCGCTAAACTGGATCCACGGGGATCGGAAAACGCGCGACGTTACATTATTATCACCTAAAAACAAATGTCGTCCTCGACATATAAAACAAATCACAATAAACCAAATTATCACCTAAAAACAAATAAAGCCGAACACAGAACAAGTAGGATACTCTTTCTCTGCTTCAGCCTTTCAATTCATCTCACAATTACTCTGTTCTGTCGATTCCATTGCCTTTCTTTAGCTTTCAACCGTAGGCGATCCTACCTTGCCAATGGTGCTTTATCTCCTTGGACTGAACCTGCTTCCACAATTTCTGGGCTGTGTTTGCAACATTTCTTCCGAGACCGCTTTATCTTTCTCAATATCTTACACTGTAATATTCTTTCATGCCATAATCTTTCCAAATTATTAACTTTCCGGTGCCTTTCTTTTCCTTTTTATTTATCACTGCCAACTGTTATCCTGCCTCATCTGCATTACATTCACAACTGACACCTCTTCAAAGAAAACCATCACCATCTTTGAATTTCCTGCCCTTTCATATTATTCTGCTCATACCGCTTAAGTCAATCTCTGATAAAAAACCATAATAAACTGTTTCCTTTATTCACTGCGCAAAACTTTACACTTTCTCCTTATTCAAGCAAACTTGAACAATCTCTGAATATTAAATCTTTCTTTGCTTCTGCTTCCGCTGCGCTACTCTGATCACACTGAACACTTTGCAAAATATTCCACAATTTCTGCTCACAGTATTACTTTCAATTACTTTCTTCTGGCTTCAACTGCTTCTCAAATCATCCATTCAATTAATTCATGCTGAAGAAATTACTGCAATTTCTGATCTGCCAAACCACTATTGACATATTGCGCTTTTCATATATCTTTCTGCTTTACTGACATTCTGGCTAATTCCATAATTTGGGGCATAACTTTTCAAATACTCTTAATAAATCTGCTCCAGCATAAAACTCTGAAATATCTTAATAACAATTCCTTTCTGCTCAATTAAATCATTTCTTTGCACCAATATGCAAACTCTAACTGACATTTCCTGACTCATCTGATCTTATTCACTTCATCATTTGCTAAATTCTTCCTTTCTCTAATCCATATCTTTTCTGAAAATACCTCTTTATTCATTAAATATTCTTTCTGATAAACTTTCATAATCACATTTAACCAATATTCCTCTTGTGCAATTTTACAAATCTTATTGCACATTAATCCTTCTTTTCTCTCTTTCTTTATTCAACTGATCATTTCATACTTATTTATACAAATCTTCATATCACACTTCCTGCTACCATCATATTTCATAACAACACTTTTCTCAGATTTCTGATCTCAGGCATATTTAATCTATCTGCCATAAATCACTGCTCTTTTATGTTGATACCTCTTTTAAAGCTGATCTGTCTTTCTTGATCATATCAAACTCTTCATAACACTAATCACATTCTCATCCACACTGTTTCTTAATATCCTCTGACTCAAATCTCTAATGCCACAATACATTTGCTGAGATTCTCAACTGCAACTTATCACACACACACTGACCTGATCCTTATCACCTTGTTACCATGCACCTGTCTGCCAACTTTCTATCTCATTATAACTTACTTACTGAATTCCATATCCAAACTTGTTAATCTCTTCAATTCCTTTAACTGCAAATCTTTACAACCAAACTGATCTATCACAGAATACTCTATACTTGTTCTGCTAACTCTGCACTTTATTAACATATAACAGTATATCCTCTCAAGGCATTACTTTACATCTTTCTAATCTGCAACTGAAAACTTTTAATACTATACTTTAACTGCTTTAACTGCACTAGTGCCAGGACACAACCACACAATTATGCCACTATCCACGTTGTGGCACAACAGCTGCTCACAACTGCCAATCTAACAAACAGAAACACACGGTTTACGTGCCAAAAGCTCACGTAAAAACTACTTTATATCACACAAAACCTCAGACTTACTACCAGCAGTGGACATTAATCCATGTATTGGGACATTGTACTTTCAATGTCTTTTCATATTCTAACTGGACATTGCTCTGATACCAACTGTGACGGACCGGGTATTTATGCCCATTAGGCTCCATATCCAGATCCGCCTCCCGCGAACGGACCGAAGTCTCGCAAGGGATATCTCACACACGTGTCCAGTAAGAGTATAAAAGACAAACCACAAGAATATAAGACACAAGAAAGTACATGTGCTCATATCTGTTCACAAATTTGTACAACTGTCCCATTACATTAATACATGTCCAATTAAAAGAGTACAACTACCTGGGGCATACCCCGAGGGAGCACAAGCTCACACAACACTAACTACTAAACTACTGCTGGTGGTACAAGTCTGACACAACGCCGCTGCAAGCCAAACACACGGCAAGCCCTGAAAAGAACTGTAGGGGAGTGAGCCTCAACAAGTCACTGGCTCAGTAGGGGCTACCCAAAACAACACCGTAACCACAGACACCTCAACCCCAATGGGTCTCACTGGCAACACCAATACCAAACCATTTCATGCTCACATCATGACAATAAATAACAATTAAACATAATCATGATAATAAACATAAGTCCTCAGAAGGAAAGTAGGACTACAGGACTAACATAATATCATTAGTCAGCCCAACTACTAAAGTGCCTAAACCACAGTCTCACTGGCACACTGCTACAACAACTAGTTGCCTAAGCTATAAGCCACACAGGCAAGTCACTGCCCAGCTACAAGCTTCACAGGCAAACCTCGAACACTAAGTAACAGGACTGCTAACAAAGAGCTGGTCCTTTATACTCCAAATCACACTACGTCGAGAGCCACACATAAAGGTAGGACGGCTACACTGCTAGTCCATCAAACACACTAAAATATAATTGGAATCATACCCAAGAAGAGTAAAACTCAACAAGTGGAAGGTCTCACACGGCCTCCACGGAGCATAGCTCTACTAAACCACAATATGCCTAGGCACAAGCCTCATCGGCAAAATACCCACAAAGGTAACATAATTAATAATCACAAACTAATCCACAATAAATATAAACAAAGATCTACTTAAAACAGTTAGGATACAACAAGTGGCAGGTCAAACCACAAGACCTCCACAACACACGAGAGCCTGAAAAGGTTGGTACACAATGTACCACCACAAAACTACAAAGTAACCCACGAAGGGAACATGTACCTGCTACTCTGAGGTACCACAACACAAACACCCGAACAAAGGGTACAGGAAGGTAGTAGACACCACACTGAACCACAATTATATTATACCTTTATTTAAGTACAATATTACAAGTAAAACCTCAACCGGCAAGTCACACAAACCACAACTCAGTCACAATTGTGCCAACACCAGGGCACACCTCGAACTGGTCAAACCTCGACCACGAGTCACAAACTCACGAACCACGACAAGTAGCAAAGCACGAGTCGGAAGGGAACGACGCCACCACACGGGAACGGACTACTGGCTGATCAGGCCAGTATCCAACCCGGACAACACAACACAAGAACAACCTCTCAAACCACGACAAGTAGCAAAGCACGAGTCGTAAGGGAACGACGCCACCACACGGGAACGACTACTGGCTGATCAGGCAGTATCCACCCGGACAACACAACACAAGAACAACCTCTCAGCTCCGCAGTCACGACGAAAAGGTCCAACTGCCGCTCCACAAGGAGAAGTCAACAACTGTGGAGACCAACCAACACCACACCTGCAGACACACACTACAGGCCCATGCCTGGCACCTCTAGAGTCTCTGGCCGGAGCACCCTAAAGTGAGGCACTGGAAAACAGGACTAGCTGGCGACCAGTGACGTCTACTGGTTCCGTACCCCAACTACGACGCGCTACAAGCGACAAAAGTACAAACTCTGGGAAGTCGCTGTCCCACTGCCGTCTTTCTCTCAGCCGGACGTATAACTCAAACTCAGGAGTGAGGGTGTCCAGGAAGACGACACAGACCTCGATGGTACAACACCAGTACCGGGACAAAAACCCGAGCATAACAAACACACGTGCCTGGCTCACAAAGAACCTGGGGTACCCGACTAGAGATGCATTCTGGAATAGGCGCCGGACCACCACACTCGGCTAGCACAAACCGCGATACTTACACATATAGCCTTTACTTATAATTTACGATATATAAGTGTTAGGATTAGCTTAACATCGTCGTCATATGACCCCAAAGCTATCCCACACAACACAGACCTGAACCACAAACTTGCCTATCATTGGTCATCTCATGACCACCGTGGCAACACACACCACTTACTTCATAAATCAATATAATATTATTCGAAAGACAACACGACCAGGGCTAGGTCGGTATGGACCTTCACTGCCCAAACACCACAAAGTCATGGCTAGGCTCACACAGGAACCTCACTGCCCAGTTTATACGACAAATATAAGAATTACATTGTAACAAAGTGTGTAGTATACACACACTCAAACCACATAGACAACACGTGTATATTATACCCTAGATGGTGTACCACACGTCTTCCACGTAAACCACATGTCCAACACATGGACAACGCACTCCAAGTGCCACGGTGCCAACGCACCACACATACTGCGTAAGCAATTACGCACATCACAAATCATTCACGTAAAACATGCCCATAACTGAGCAGTATGCTCCAAGCATAACAAGTGCACTGGCTCACACCGGTCATCGCCATGCACACACAAACACGCAATATCATAACCAGAAAAGCTACGTAAACCATACTGCATGGTTACATGCACAAGTTGGCGGCAACATCGACTGCCGCTTATAAGAAATAGACGGCAACGATCTAGCCGTTTATATCCCGGCTGATGATCTTGGCGACAAGCGATCTTGACACCAAGTTCTCCGGCCTTAAACCCTGCAGAAACCCTAACCCAGCTCTACAGGTTTTCCAACCGTTAAAACTACAAGAAATGTACTGGAACGGTTCTTTAAACATGGATGAACCCAAACAACCCATACACAGCATGCTACGTACATTAAATTACTCAAACCACCCATTGTCCCTTCATGGTGCAACTTAATCCGAAAATGCATATCATGCTGATTCAAGTGGTTAAGTCGTGTTTTAATGTTTCTAACAAGCTAACAGGGCTCGCCCCTACCTCAGAACGCAATTAAACTCCCGAAAAACTTGAATCACGCCGAAACCCGAGAAACGCCCCACGAACACCGCGCGCTCCAATCCGCCATTCCCCGCCCGATCTGCAGCTACCACGCGCACCACAGCCTTCCCACGAGCTCCCCCGCCCGTCAGAACTCGCGAAGAAGCTCAAGGTGAAGGTGGGGGAAGAGGAAGGGAGAGAGAGGGGAAAGACAGGGCTCGGGTCTGCCATAAAAAACATTGCGTCGGTTAACGTCAACACATATGCCTCTAACCAAACCGCCACCCCACAGACGTCCACATCGCTCGACGCCAAGTTCAAGCAATGGACGTCTACATCAATGGACGCTAAAACCATGTTATGGCACACCATGGCCGCCAACACAAGTCGACGTCACCCACCTGGATGCCAACACACTGTTGATGTCCAGTGTACTGAACACCAACACAGACCCATACCAAACCCGTAAGGATCTAATAAGAAACACACAACACTAATGGGACTCACATTGGCCACCAATCCCGCTAAAGCTGGATCCACGGGGATCCAGAAAATGCGCGACGTTACACGCCGCGACTTCTCCGCTCCTCCAGGTAGAAGCTTCTGCAGTTGTTGCTGGTGGCACCGTGCTCGGCACCACCAGTATTGGAAGCATCCGAGAGCTCCCTATCCTTTGAGCAGGTGGAGCCCCTCGCCTCTTCCTGGCTGGACTTTCCGACCCCATCGCTGTCCTTCCGTGCCGAACGGATACAGTGGGGAATCCCCACTCTGCACCACCCCGGTGGCGCACGAAGAACAGCCTGTCCATCCAACCCTTGTTGTTGGAGTATTTGTTGGACAATTTATGTGCATCATGTCTGTTCGGTGCTTCGCATAGTAGATATCCACTCCTGACGGCCGAGAAGCAGACAACTTGAAGTGAGCTCGGAATACATCCGCCGAGCCCCGGATCTCCTTGATCTTGCAGATGACGCCAAAGATACATATGTACCTCCATGTGTTCGGCGTCAACTGTATTGGCGAGACGCCCCAGCAGTTGAGAAGCGCCTTCGCCACTTCCGGCAGCGGTAGCCGGAAGCCCGCCTCCAGGTGGTCCACGGAGAGGAGGAGACAACCTTGTTTGTTCACCAAGAACGACTCCCCTCCTTCGCATCGATGATCTCGTACTCATCACCGATTCTGAAGCGCTCACGAGCCCACTGTAATGACGGCATCGTGGCCCGCTAGACGCCGCGACGGTCACTCCGCTTGCTCCGGCAACGGCCTTCCCTCTATTCGCCATCGCTGGAGAGTCGCAGGAAGCAGCAGAAGCAAGAGAGGACGAAGGAGAAGGGGGACCCGCTTGCTCCGGCAACGGCCTTCCCTCTATTCGCCATCGCTGGAGAGTCGCAGGAAGCAGCAGAAGCAAGAGAGGACGAAGGAGAAGGTGGGAAGCTTGGAAGGCAAGAAAACTCGAAGGCTTAAACGCTGCGGGTTTTTTTCGAAGGCGTGGCTCCCGCCTTCGCCTCCTCCCTCCTTATAAGGAAAGGGGAGGGAGCAAATTCGAGGTGGGCCCTAAACGCCGCTCCTTCCTTTTTCAAAATTTCCTCTCGGGCGCAACGCTGGCGGCCGTTCGAACGCAACGGCGATGCTCCTGGCTTGACACGACTTTGCACCCATCATGATGGGTTAGCCGTTCGACAGAGCTCCAGGCGACAGCACCACATAGCTCTCTGCAACGGCCATCGCATTAAATGCAGAAGCGACGCCCTCGAAGCGCTCGTACGCCGAGCCACTCGAGAGCGTGGGGGTAAGTGTGGTGGCCATTTTCTGGCCACCTAGGCCCATGATGGCCCTTACGGCCCTCTCGTGTCCTGTCAACAGACGGCCCCGTTTCAAGGTGCCACGCACTCATCAGGGCAGTTCAGAGGCCCCAAGGTATGACCCCCATGGTCGGATTCGCCAAGCTCCGCAGCAGCATTTCCGAGCAGGCCATCGTCCTTTCATACCGAACACCCCGATGCTCCTGAATAGCACGTTCGATCCCCACGCTGGTCCACCTTGCGGTGATCTTGTCCAAAGGTTGCCGAACAGCACTTCATGTCCTCACGCGGTTACAACCGCCCCAGGCCACGCGCCCCATCTTCAGAGGCGCGTTAACTGCCTGGCATCCCAACGGATTGGCGCATAACTCCTCCCGTTATGCGCGCCCGTCAAGGCGCCTCTCCAACACGATCTATCAACGTTATGCACGTTCGCCGCAGCACCTATCCTATAGAGTACAGGTACATGACCATGCACTGGTACGTTCTCTCTCATGCGAACACGCTCTTACACTCAAAACCCCCTGCCTTGCAAGCCTCGTATTGACTTAGACATCGGAGGATTTTTCCCGGTCTTCCACCGGGCCCCCTGATCATTTCTGGTGATTGCAGGATCCTTCGTCCGCTACCGGCGACCGTCATCTCCCTTACACAAGTGTTAGGCCTGATCTGCTCTGGCCCAAACAAGGAAAAGGCCTCCACAGTTTGCTAGCAACTTAAGCTACAGGACTGATACAATGCAAGTTCCCAATGGCTGACAGAATCATTAATTGGGTCGGTAGTATAACTACTAAAGATAGTCCTGATTGGGCCACACTGAAAGATGCAATTGCTGTTCTGTGGAATATTTGGAAGGCCAGGTGCTCTTTAATCTTTGATCAGAGAAACCTCAGTCCTGGACAAAATTTTAAATAATGTCCAGTCGAGTTAGCATCTTGGCAGGGAAACACTGATCACATAGCCAAACACTTACGTGCTGATACAACTTCAACCCCCAAATTAATTCGATCCTGGGAGTTGTGCTTTTATCATCTCTGATGCTGCCTTTAAAGAAGGAAAAAGCTTCAAGGGCTTGTATTCTTTCTCTCTCCCAATGGGTCCATCTCACAGTGCAGATCCTCCTTTATAACGGCCTCTCACCCATCAGAAGCTGAAGCTTGGGCTTTGCTACAAGCTATTGAACGCGCCTGCGATCTTCACCAGGACATCCACATCTATATAGTGATGCCCTTTCTGTTGTTGACGCCATCAAGCATAAAGGTCCTACAGTTTGGCGTTGCAGTTCTATCATCACAGTCAGATTAATTGGTCCAGCCTCCCAAGGCTCAATGGCAGGATTAAGCTCTCCTTCCTCCCCAGATCCTTCACCCAGCCTGCGCATCTCTTGGCTAAACAGGCTCTCTCTTGTGATCCTGGCGGGGTGTTTAATTTGTTTGGTCACCTACCAACCTGCCCCTTGAAGTTCTCAATGCTTGTACCTATGTAGCTACTCTCCTTTCTAAGTATGAAATGCAAGTTTTTTTTTTCCTTGTCAAAAAAAAAAAACTAAGCCACGTGCAATTGTTTAAAAAAAAATGTGATAAACTGGAGGGAATCTTAGATCTAGTCACGCGAGCCATTAGCGCGGTCCACAATGTTAATCAGATTCTGTCGGTAAAAGGTGCCCGGTCAGGTTCCCCGTCGAAGTTTTCATCGCCGCTCTCGAGCACCCAGGGCCATAAGCGTCCGGCTGTGAATGCGTCATCGGCCGCCGGTGCCGGGGTGTCGGCGAGGCGGGGTTTCCTTATGACGGCGGTCGGAAAACTTGTGGGACCCACAAGTTGGGCGGCATTCACAACGGCAGCTGGGTTCTGCACCGTCGTACGAATTGGAACTTCCACAGCCAACGCGGTCCGAGTTTTTGATGGCGATGCCATACCGTGTGGGTCAAGCTAATATATATATTTTATCTGTTGTTCTTGTGTATTTTTTAAAATACTGATCATTTTCTTAAGAAAAAAATACATCCTAAATTACTGTTAAAATATTTATTCATAATTACTCATTGTAAAATTTATACTGGCCCACAACAAGTGTAACGCTCTTCGAAAACTAGGATCCAACCAACTCGAACTGGAAGTAGATACAAAGTTATTGATTCGCAGCCCAACCAAGTCCTTTTTCCCTCTTCACAAGTTCTATTCCTCATCCCTTCTTTGTTTTTTTCCTAGTCTTTTACTATACACATGTATGTATTTCTCGAGAAAGATTTAATATATATTTTTTATTATATTTAAGTACAATATAATTAGTATTAAATTTATGTGACATTTTTCACATGAGAAGTGATAAAGTGACAACTCAATTATTATGTACAATATAAATTTAGATACTTAATTATATTATACTTAAATACAATAAAAAATACACTGAATTTTTCCCATATTCCTCTCCTATATATATATTCTTCTGCCAAAGTGTTCCAAGATAATCTTGTCACACGATCAAATGAGGAAATGTTTCTATGCTCTCCCATGTGACCTTGTTTGACTTTTTCAAAAGCCTTCATCATGAGTTAGGGACAGGATTTGCTTTCATCATTAGTTAGAGGTGATTTTAGACATCAACCCACCAAACCAATATTGTTTTCTAATTATTTGACTATTTTATATTTGTGTTAGAATCGTCAAAATCAGCAATCGATTCTTTGTAGATGTTTTTCTGGAGGTTAGATTCTAAGGACGATAGTTTAACATATAAGATAATATCTTAGTAAAACTGAAACTCCAGCCCATCACGCTAACATTCTACACAGTGTAAAAATATGCAGTGAATTGCTCGGTTGCTCTCGATCAATTGATCGGACGGCTGGACATAGACTTTGGGTCATCTAACCATCAAATAATTGGTCGAACATTATCTCATATTTTTATCCGAAACATTTCTCCAAAATGCGTCATCAACTTATATTCATAATTTAGTGAATTATTTTTAAAAATATTATATAAAGACATTTAATAAATTTTACAATCCAGTGTGACCACCCTTGGAATTAGCCGGATTCGCCACTGTCATCAAGCCTATAATTAAAGGTCCTGTTGTCCCTGTAGAGGGCAAAGTTAACAGGAGTTGGAGGATTATATTACTCTGGAGAAATTAAGGAACTTCTGACTTTGAATATGTATCTAACAGTTAAAAATAAATAAAAAGAAAGTTGCGATGCCTTAAATGTACAGTTAATATGGATGAAACAGATTAAAAAGAAATACACAAAATTAAAAAAATTAAGGCCACAAGTTATTACCATGAGAGCAGAGATCAGACGGCCTAAAAACAACACACAGATGACTGATGGTGTGGATCGAAAAGTAAAATTCTAACCGCATAATTTTTTTAAGTAGATGATATTGTTCTTAATTATTTTACCCCACCTCATACTTAACGGTCACAATGGAACGACCACCACCTAGAAAGTGTCGAAGATCCCAAAGGGAAACCCACAAAACACAAGTATTTGGCGCTGGATTCGTGAAGGCCACACATGGTGCGTTGGTGCAAATCCCCAGCCCAACGGCATCGGCATGAAAGGTGTTGCAGCCGGTATCAGCATATCGCAGTCGCATGGGTTAGAAACTCCACCTCCTCCTCGTCTCCTTCCGGCCGCTCTGCTCTGCTATTCTGGTCAGATTCACACATGCAGAAGGTGATCGAGGAACGTGGGGGGAAGACGCGGCCAGGAGCACCGAGCCGGGGCGCCGACTCCACAGTGCATGGTTTCTGGCCGGCAGGGCGTCGTCTGTGAGTGGGAGACAAAAGAAAGGGACGGGAATACCGTCGGCGAGGATGGGGACCCTACCGGTGACACCGACCAGATGGGACGCGCCCCAGTTGGAAGGAGGCTCTTGGAAGAACCAGCGCTGTGGATTTGAGGCGGACCAGGAAGAGTACCGACGTCAGTGATGACGTCAATTTTAATGCATTCTTACCTAATTTAGGGGAAAATTAATTAACAGAATTATCCCTTGGTCCCCAGTAGAAAAAAGAAGAAGAAAAGTAACTCATTTCATCCCTTGCTTTCGTTCTGAAGAGACTTCTGTTTCGGTGTCTCTTGCATTAATGATTTGATTGGTTGGCCTGTATGCCGATTCGTTTTGAAGTATTTGTAGTTTAATACGTTATTGATTCAAAGTCTTAACCAGTTAACAGCTCCCTCGTTTTTGATGTATTTGTAGGTTAATACGTTAATTGATTCAAAGTCTTACTAGTTACAGCTCACATGTCACATCTTAATGGGTTAATATCTTAACTTTGTTTATGCCATAAAACTCTTTGTTAATAACTAGCATAATAACACCTCAATGTATTGATGCCTTGATCTTTTACATGCTGTTTAAGCCATTAAAGCGTTCACACATGTTAGGGTGCTAATGCCTCGAGTTAAATGTCTTAACGACTAAGATACAAAATAAGCGAAGGACTGGGATGATGTTGAGGACATGTTCCTCTCTTTGAAAGATAAGAGAAAACATGCAAGTTATCTTTCATCCTGATAGGAGGCCTTTTCATCTCCAATAATGAACATTGGTGCAGTTCTTAAAGATGCAGTTCCAGTACGGTACAAGACTTTTGATGTGTTTTAGGTATTAGTGCATTTTTATTTTCAAAATACAAAAGTAAGGAGCAATTCCAGGCATCAAGAGTCATTAAAGAGACATTCTGGATAATATGGAATAACTATCCTTTGGAGAGGTTGTAAAAGAATTAAAGATTGTTTTTTTCCAACATCCCAAGTCGTATTCAGAGCGATTTAGTGAAAATTATCCTCCTCAAACATGCCCGAGAATACGTTTGGCTGTATACCTAGACAGAGAATCTTCGACGCTTACAGATAAGAAATGTGAGAGTACCTTGAGTTGCCACTTTGCATTAATTTGTTCCGTTTTGTTGATGAGGGTTCAGCAATATCATCCATCCTTTTGTTAATAACGACCCTCTTTGGTGCATTATTTACACTTCACTATGAACTTACTTTGTCCTCCGTTTCTGTAGGGTCATGTTGAATTCATCATGTCACCGAGCTATATAACGCCTTCAACTCTGGTTTGCTTAATCCGACTTCAGATGAAATTGCATGATTGAGTCATTCGTCTGAACCAGCTGAGTTGAAGTGGGCCAAATCCAAAGCCAAGTTTAAGCAACTCGTGAGCGACTAAGCTCAGACTGGCCATAGTCATCAAACAAGTATAACTCCATGTCGCTAAATATTCCCTATGATACAAATGGCATAAAGTCCGCACGTAAATAATAATACATGGCATAATACAGTAAGTATGTAGATCTACATGGTCTTGTGTTGTCGCTTTCGACCTAAAGATTCTTAATGTGTTGCGGAAAAAAAAAAAAAAAAAAAAGATACACAGGACGGAGTTACCCACATTTCTTAAAGCTGTGCCAAATTGGTCTCCAATCAAGCGGACATGGGATTTGCACATTTCATGGTGGATGTGTGATGAAGATGGATACTCCATTGCCTAATGCGATTTTAGCTTTATTAGGTTTTAAGTGACAACAGACAGGCTTCCCTTCAGCAACAGCAAACACAACACAACCAATGCTTCTTACCCATCAGATCTTCCTTTTAGGGAACTGTAGACAAGGATGGACATATCTCTGTTTTACATACAAAATGTAGAAAGAGAATAGTTTCTGCAGAATTTGGTGTTAAACACCTTTGTAAAGTAACTGGAATCTAGGTATCCTCTCTGGTGGCAAAGGACAGGTGACAATCATCTTGCCTTTCATTGCTCCTCTGAATATCACCTGCACCCGATTGGGAACTTGTGGCAGTTAGATGTATTAACCATGTCAAATGAACAAAAAATACACAATCACAATTGTTTATGCAAGCTCAATGAATTACTCAAAAACTATCATTATTTTCTACCATCGGAAAATGGGAAAGTGAACAAGTTTTTTTACTCAACCCTGCAAACTTGTGACGAAAGTTGTTTATCTGTGCACTTATGTAGGATGTGTGAAGATAACAACCCACCTACTTTGACAATAATGCACTCACTGCTTTTGTAAGAGATTGAGGGAGTAGACAATACTACTATGGAGATTGTATGCATTTAGAAAGGATGAGAGAAATGGAAAGTAATGCAATACCAAAACATGTGATAGTATATGCAACAATTATTTCTGGCTCTATGCTTTATCCAGAATCTTTAAAATCTACATAAACATGCTTCCTAACGCTCAAGAGTCCATTCAGATAGCTGTGACTACACCCGATAATGTTATCCTAAACTAACAAGGATGAATGAACACTGAGTGAGAAGCTACAAGTAGAATATATAGCATTACATACTGCCATTGGGAAGTTGAAAGTGTTAGAAACCTTTAAAATGGGAAATGTTCTAAGGGAGCTTAGGATAGCACTTTTGTTTTTTGAGCTGACATAATAACTTTTAGGGAGAATTAATTATTGATCCCTGACAGGGACCAACTGTGTAAGTATGTAATCACATACTTATGCAGTTACACATGTAACTCTGTAACTACATAAAAATTTTATAAGTTTGTAACTCTATAATTAGGGCTTACCTAGTTATATACTTACATAGTTTCAGAAGGATTTACCTAGTTACCAAAGGTTACCTAGTTACAGAGTTACATACGTAATTCCTGTAACTACGTACGTTTGTAGTTACAGAGTTACATGTGTAACTCTGTAACTACATGTAAGTGTGTAATTACACATGTACATACTATGTAACTACACAAACACATGTAACTCTGTAAGTATGTAAGTACATAGTTTTTTACGCCTTAAGTTTGTAATTATTTCTTCATGTAACTATGTAACAAGGTATGAAGTAGTTACACAGTTAAATATGTAACTGTGTAAGTATATATTTACATAGTTACATGTATAATTGCATAATTATGTAAATCATGTAACTGTGTAAGTATGTAATTACATACTTATGCAGTTACACATGTAACTCTGTAACTACATAGAAATTTTATAAGTTTGTAACTCTGTAATTAGGGCTTATCTAGTTACATATTTACATAGTTTCAGAAGGATTTACCTAGTTATCAAAGGTTACCTAGGGCTTATCTAGTTACAGAGTTACATGTGTAATTTCTGTAACTGCGTAAGTATGTAGCTACAGAGTTACATGTGTAACTCCGTAACTACATGTAAGTGTATAATTACACATGTACATACTATGTAACTACACATACACATGTAACTCTGTAAGTATGTAAGTACATAGCTTTCTACGCCTTAACTTTGTAATTATTTCTTCCTGTAACTATGTAACAAGGTATGAAGTAATTACACAGTTAAATATGTAACTGTGTAAGCATATATTTACAGAGTTACATGTATAATTGCGTAAGTATGTAATTCCTATAACTACGTAAGTATATAACTACATACTTATGCAGTCATACATGTAACTCTGTAACTACATAGAGATTTTATAAGTTTGTAACTATGTAATTAGGGTTTACCTAGTTACATACTTACATAGTTTCAGAAGGACTTACCTAGTTACCAAATGTTACCTAGGGCTTACCTAGTTACAAAGTTACATGTGTAATTCCTATAACTGCATAAGTATGTAATTCCTGTAACTGCATAAATATGTAGTTACAGAGTTACATGTGTAACGGCCCTGGATATTTATGACCAATAAGGCTCCATATCCAAGTCCGCCTCCCGCGATCGGACTGAAGTTTCGCAAGGGATAACTCGCACAAAGTCCAGTAAGAATATAAAAGACAACTACAACAGTATAAGACACAAGAAAGTACATGTGCTCATACCTATATACAACAAAGTACAACTGTCCCAATATATTATTATATGTCCAATAAAAAGAGTACAACTACCTGGGACATACCCCGAGGGAGCACAAGCTCACAGAACGCGACTAACTCTATTACTGGTGGTACAAGTTTGTCACAACGCCTCCTCGAGCCACACAAAACCGACTAACACTTGAAAAGAGCTGTAAGGGAGTGAGCCTCAACAAGTCAATTGACTCAACAGGGACCTCCCAGAAACAACACCGATAGCCAAACCATATCATGCTCACCTTAATCATGATTAACAACAATTAAAGCATAATCTCACCAGCTAGCACAAATCTCGGAAGATAAAAGGAACAACAGGACTAGCACAGTACCACTAGTCCGCCCAACAACTGTAATGCCTAGGCTACAAGCCTCACAGGCAAAACATTACATTAACCAGTCGCCTAAGCTACAAGCTTCACAGGCAACCTACCCACGAAGGGTAACATGACTGACATTAGCAAGCCAATCGACCACACACTTAAACCACAATTGGAAGCTTACCCAAAGAAGGGTAAAACACAACGTGTGGAAGGTCACACCACTTGACCTTCACAGAATACAAGTCCACCTCAACACATGAAGAGGCTGGTACACAACGTACCACAACATAAAGCTACCCATGAAGGGTATAGGCACATACTACCAAGAGGTACCACCACGGAAACACAATCACAACTGTGCCAACACCAGGGCACACCCCAACGGGTAAAACCTCAACAGTGAGTCACTACACACAGGCCACAACCAGTGGCAAAGCACGAGTTGGAAAGAACGACGCCACCACACGGGAACAGACTACTGGTTCATGACGCCAGTATCCAACCTAGAGAACACAGCACAAGAACTATCTCTCAGTCTCGCAGTCACGGACTAAAGGTCCAACTGCAACTCCACAACCACAAGCCAAAGAACAGTGGAGACCAACCAACACCACACATGCAGATCACACAGCTGCGGCCCATGCCTGACACCTTTAGGGACTCCGGCCCGAGCTCCCTAAAGTGAGGCACTGGAAACACAGGACTAGTTGGGGACCAGTACGTCTACTGGTGTCCATCCCCCCAACCACGAGCGCGCTACAAGCGACTTCACACCCACAAACACAAGTCGCTGTCCCCAGTTGTCTTTCCCTCAGTCAGACGTACAACTCAAACACAGAGTGAGGGTGTCCAGGAAGACGACACAGACCTCTGTGGTACACATCGTACCGGGACACGCCCCAGGCACAATAAACACACGTGCCTGGCTCACATAGAACCTGGGGTACCCAACTAAAGAGGTATTCCGGAATAAGCGCCGGACCACCAAACTCGGCAACGCACAAACCACGATACATACATAAATAATCTTTATTACAAGCCACGGTACAAGTGTCAGGAATAGCTTGTCCCCGGTCACCATGTGACCTACAAACTAGCCTACACAGACACATACATAAACTACATTAACTAACAATTACCTGACCTGTCATTGGTCAGCTCATGTTGGTCTGTCATTGGTCAGCTCATGACCTCCATTGCCACACTAAACACAATACAGAATAACCACTTAATAACCATACACTAACTCTTAATCCTACACATGCTTTACCAATTAAACCAACTTAAGTGACTTATAAAAGACATCAAAGGACCGAGGCTAGGTTCACGCTGGAACCTCACTGCCCAAACACCATAAATAACCACAGAAGTTGAAACGCGACGGACACAGGCGTCGCCTTTCAAATCGCGACGACCTGCCTGGACGCCATTCAAAACCTTAACGCGACAGGACCTAGTGTCGCGACCATGTGGCGACGGCCCGATACGTCGCCTTTAAGCTCGATCGGTCAAACAACACGGTCAACGTCCAAATCGCGACGGAACGATGCGTCGCGATAAGGATCACACTAGCCACTACACTAAATCGCGACGGACCACACTGTCGCGTTCAAGAAGAACGCGACAGGTCAAGTGGTCGCGTCCTAAACACTGCCATAGCACACCAGTCAAAACTGAAACGCGACGATGCAGCCCGTCGCGTTCATACCATGAACGCGACGGTGCACCACGTCGCGTTTCAATCGCGACAATGGGTTTCAGCTCACAGGCCGAACCCACCTTTTCCAGAGGGAAAATCCACACCTATCCGATCCAAATATCAAACCAACGCAATAAACATGATAAACATGGTATTGCAAACCACCTATACATGCTTCCCACCCCCCTTTTAAACCAATTAAAGCAAACTAAAACACAAGGGGAGTCTCTCTACCAGCTAAAGAAGCCCGAAGAATGCAGAAATCACCACATCGCCGGCGCACCCACGCTCCCGACGTCATCCTCGCGTGGATCCCGCACCGCACGAACCTCCAGGAAGCCGAATCGCCGGAAAACACCACAGGAGGCGCCGCAGCAACCTCCCCTTCGCCTGGACAGAGCTCCTATGCTCTGTCCGAGCGAAACAGAGCATTTAAGTCACATTCAAAATCGCGACATAGCCAGGCGTCGCGTTTAACTCTTAAACGCGACGACCCTAACCGTTGCCTTTCGGGAACCAACACGCCGCTGCCTACAAAGGCGGTTCTGTGAATCGCGACGTAGGAAGCCGTCGCGTTTTAAAACACGACGACATGCCCCGTCGCATTTACAACCAGTGAACCAATGAGCTAAATGGGCTAAGAGCTAAGGCCCACAATGCCCACACAACACACGGAAACCACAAACAAAGCCCAATGACCACCTCTTGGTCAAGAGCACCACTCCAAAATTGTTAAACACAGATCCGAAACGATCGGGTTATCACACATGTGTAACTCCGTAACTGCATATAAGTGTGTAATTACACATGTACATACTATGTAACTACAAATGTAATTATGTAACTACATACTCTGTAACTATACATGTAATTACAGAGTTACATAGTATGTAACTCAGGGACTCTGTATTAGGTAATTACAGTACAGAAGGGCTTACCTGCATAAGTGTGTAATTACACATGCAACTCTGTAACTAAGTAAGCCCTTCTGAAACTATGTAAGTCCCTTCTTCTATAATTATGTAACTCAAAGACCTAAAATAAATCCCCCAAAATTAGGGATTGATTGGTAATTCTTCCAATAAGTAAGTAAATATTTATTTATGTAAATTATTAAATATTTACAAAATTACATGTGTAACTGCATAAGTATATAATTACATACTTACGCAGTTATAGGATTTACATACGCAGTTACAAGATTTACATATTTACACAGTTACATGATTTACATACTTACGCAGTTACATATGTAACTGTGTAAGTACGTACTTACGCAGTTACACACTTTTGAGATAACGGGGGAGGATAACGAGAGTTAACAGTAGGAACTTAAAAATAAGTCCTGCATAAAGCAGGGACCGGAAGACGCAGGAAAACCTGACAAGAACCTAAAAATAATATCAGGTCCTTGCCAGGGACCAACAGTTAATTCTCCCTAACTTTTATTCTCAAATAAAACTGGTAAACCAAAAGATTGGCTAGCAACCATCTTAAATCTATGAGCATATGATAAGGCAAATTTGGCCGTACCATATCGAGAAATGACACAGAACAATAGCCTGATTTTGAAAAGCATCAAACTTCAGACAATAAAAAATTGAAATTTTCCGACAAAATAACATCTTCCTATGATAAACTGCTTGCAGCACATTTATATGATGCACACTGAAAGAAATCACATACTTTCCAAAGTGAACTGTAGTGTATCTATTGGCAACAGTTAACATGGAATCCATTTTGATTATTCTCCATTTTGATTATTCTGAGGTTCACAAGTTACCTCAACAACATCAATAAAGTCCTGTTTGGTATAAAATGAACCGACCCACTTTGTATGATCAGCACTCCTGCACAACCAGAAATCAGTCAATCTGAAGCACCATTGTTCTATGGTACATATTACAAGAAATGTCAAAAAGCAAGTTGCAAAAACCCCACATTCTAATTGATAATGTAATGGTTTGGACAGATGCTATTAACACATGATAACAAAACATAACAGTCAGATAAAGTAAATCTTCAGTGCTAGTTCTTCATGATTGGCAACTTAGAGCTGCATAGATGGGTGAAGGAAAGATTGATGTAAGTAAAAGAGAAAGAATTACATGCATCCTTCCAATGGGTGTAAATTCCTTTTCTACAACAAGTTTTCTGTTAGTAGTAAGGAATCTTCTATGGAAAATGAAGCAAATTCATCTTTAATTTCAATACAAGAAAGGAGTATATTTGAGTTTTAATTAAAACTGCAGAAAATATGGTCCCTCCCAAGTCTGGTTAACTGCCCCCTCAACTTAATAGCGAGTGAAATACTATGTTACATTTAGAAAAAGTGTTCGCCATAGAGTCTTTGAGGGAGCAATAAGACCCGAAATGAATCAATGCCTACCTTCTGATGCGGCACAGAGGGCGTGGAGGGAGAAGATGAAAGAAAATAGGAATGGAGAGGCGTGGAGGAGGAAGAAGAAGAACGGGGTTGGGCTTCCACCCTGGGGATTCCACCCCGCTGAAGGAGACGACAAGAAGACTGTGGTCAAAGCTCTCTTCTAATCATCATTAACCCTAAAAAAAGATCTTACACTTTATTTATAGTGAGGGACCCTAATGGCCCCCACTGGCACACAGATGGACTAAAATACCCTCAAGCCTAAAATAAGTCTAAATTCGGACCCGAAAATACACAGAAAATAGAAAGAGCACTAATGGGCCCCCATATGGGCCTTATTACATCAAATAAATGCCCAAACTCATAAAAGAAATATGCTAGTGGCCCGAAGGCAAGTCGCCCAGCCAAATGGATGCCGTCGTCGCTGCTCGTCTCCTCCGTCTGCGGTAAACTTGGACCCTGTTGGACCGGTCCAAAGCTCTGGTGTCCCCACCACCTACAGTGTCACAAAATGTCCAGATCACCTTCTATCTTTGCCAAAACTCGGTGAATCAAAGCACCTTCTATCTTTGCTGCTACCTTTAGCTAGTGTTATCATCCCAATTCCAGATCTATGGTTTCATTTCATTGAGTGCAGCCTGTGCAATCAATACTATGTTACATTTAGAAAAAGTGTTCGCCATAGAGTCTTTGAGGGGCAATAACACCCGCAATGAATCAATGCCTACCTTCAGTGTCCCAAAATGTCCAGATCACCTTCTATCTTTGCCAAAACTCGATGAATCAAAGCACCTTCTATCTTTGCTGCTACCTTTAGCTAGTGTTATCATCCCAATTCCAGATCTATGGTTTCATTTCATTGAGTGCAGCCTGTGCAATCAGAATCTACCAAGCAGATTGTTCCTGCAATGAATCAAGGCCAAATCTCAATGCCCCCCAAAATCCTATTGCATTTCCCTGCTGATGAAGATATAGTCATACTCAGAGTAGCACATTCCTTCCCCACGAGATTTCCATGATGAAACATCCATCAAGGTAAAAAATGACAAAGAAAGATATGGTGTAGATCTGGCAACCAGTAGATTTTTAGAATATATGGTTAGGCGACAAGGAACGATTCGGATCGGAATAGGGGGGTCATCCGATTCGGGGCTGGGAATGCCGATCCCCCCCCCCCCAATTTCTATGTAGAATATGGGGTGAATCGATCAGAATCGGCTCGGATCAGGCTGGATCGGCCGATCCAGGCTGATTCATTCCCGGGATCCCCCTCGATCCATACCCATCATGGCCGATCCCGGCCAATCCAATCCAATTCTGGTTCAGGATGGGGGGGGTGGGGGTCTGATCTTGGACCCCGATCCAATCCAGAATTCCATGAGGTCATATGTATGTTGGACAGATGTTAGAATTTTTTTTAGAGAGAATCTTGTTTCTTATCCATGTAAACCACCACTAATCCTATAGGTACAACCCTCAAAATAAAGAAATAAACATAAGCAATATACAGAGACACCTTGGATACAGAGGAAAGTTACCCAGAATCCATCTTCATGTGATGTGCATTGAAGAAGAAGACTGCAGATGGCATCACCGAAATGTCAAAGTACTTGATGTAGACCTGCAACTCCTCTGAGTTGGAATCCACCAGTGCGATGGTGGCAAATCTGGACACAGCTCGAGATGATTTGTAAAGCTGCTTGAAGAAGACCAACAAACCAGTGACTGGCCTAAGATCCTAATGAGAAGGGAAGGGAAAAAATGTAAAAGGAGCACAAGAAAGGGGGGCGTACAATGTCATCAAGATGAGCACACTCAGGTTGGGAGGCATCACCAAAGCGGAGGACGAGGACCTTTTCAAGTGTGTCTCTGATGAAGGTGTCCACTTCCTTCTTCCTTGTCAACATTGGCAGGAGAAAGTTGCTCATTCTGTGGCTGTTCACTTGCTCAGGATCACCGGGAAATAACAAATTACTACAATAGTATAACCAGTCCAACAGCCCAAGTTTAGCACGCCTACAGTTGGAAAGACAGGAAGATAAGCTCTCAATATGGAAAGAGAAAATTTTAAAAACTGATATAAGTCTAAAATAATACCTAGTCTATTAAAAATAGTTTTTAATGTGACTCCCTTTACATGCTGATCTTCTAGATAAAATAATAGTTAAAAGGCTCAAGGCAAAAATTTGTGAGCACTTCCAAAAAATTCTTTCTGCAGGATTACTCCAGAGGTTATATGCTATGCACACACCCTAGGCCAATCACTCATTTCCTTTTAGGAAGAAAAACACTATCACAACCAAATGGCAAAAACTACAATTTAGAAAATGTGAATAATTCATCAAACTGTTATGTGAAAACTAAATTATATTATGACTCCAGTGGCCTGGATGAAACCACAGATTCAGGAAAGCTCCCACTTTTACTGAGGGCAGAGAAATAACCTTATCAGAGGAGAACTTGGCAAAGAACTCTCGTTTGCACTAAACTGGCAGGGATTATCCAGACTGAAAATTTTGGCAGACATCACCAAAATGTAAGTCCAAAAGCAAGATCAGTCCCTTTTTTAATCCATTCAAATCCTCTTGCTGCCAAATTCGTGAATTTTCATCTGACAACTCTACATCATCTTGGAATAGATAGAACAAAATGTAGTAACCAAAAAAATGAAAATACACAATAAATCTTACCAACCTATAGCTTTCAGGGAAAAAAAGGCTTCACCAAATTTTTAGCCTCCAAAGATCCTCAGAGAATAAATGTCTCAAGAAGCAGAAAGTTGTGAACTTATGGATTTTAACGAGGAATTTCAGGAATCATGAAATGGATGCTTCCGCTTCCTTTTCCCTTCTTTATCTCCATCTAAGCTCTGGATCCCAACTTACACCAGAGAACAAGGTAGGGGTCATGCCGCCCTCCAAATCCTTATAGCAGGCAATCATTTTCCCAAGAGGGCTAGCATCACCTTCTTTTTAATAGATTTTCCAAGATCAAAATCATACTGGAAAACTACCAGCTAACATCTCCCGAATACTTCCAGTTTCTGCTCAGATGGAACTTCCACAGCAAGCCTGCTATACAAATCATCCTATAAAAATAAATGATAAGCCTATTCCTACGGAGACAACATAGAGAACGAACAACCGACGACCCGAATCGAGAATCTTCACGAAAAAAAGAAAACAGAAAAGGAAATACCGAAAATTATATGCGAAGAAATCAACAGACGTCTCCATAATACTCACCTGAAGCACTCTCCAAAGAGGCTATGGAAGAAGTCCCTCCTTTCTTTCAGCTTCTTCCACTCCGCCTGGCCTGCAGCTTCTCTCTCTCCGCGCCCGCCTGCAAACAACAGGAGAACCGAACGAAAGCCCGCAGCTCTAGAGCCGCGAGAGGGCTGCCAACGGATACCCGTTATCCGTTGCAGCTCGGAATGGGAAACAGATTTCCGATAGCTCCGCATCCAATTTCCATTTCCGATAATATATATATATATTATTTTTATAAAATGCTAAAAATCCAACCAACCCTAGCGTTCGCCCTCTTGCCACCGCCTCGCCTTGTGTCTCCTACTCCTGGAGAGGCGCCGTGTCCGATACACGTCACGATCTCTGGCGCCTATTTGCCGAACTGCGGGCTGTGGAGGCGGAGGGGAAACAGGCCGGGGAGGACGGGCGGCGGTGAGCAGCGCGGCGAAGGGGCAGGGAGGGTGAGAGAGTGCGGGCCGGAGGGGGGTGGGGTGGGGAAGAAGAAGTAACCGTGGGGTGGGAGGAGCGAGCAGCGCGGCCGCAAGCCGTGGTGTGGGTAAAAGAGAGGGAGAGAAGCGACGGCCAGGAGTTTAGTATTTTTTTTAATTTAAATTACATAAAGGATATGAAACTAGTTTAACTATATGGATAGGGAGAGAAGCGAAAGTATGAGAGATTTTATTTTTCGGAGTATTGAGGTCTCCGTCAAAACACTACTGAAATAGTTTAGGTTACGGAAATTATCCAACATTAGTTTAGATTGCATAGATTTTGTTATACAGTTCTAATACTTTTTAGTTTTTAATATAAATAAGATATATGCGACTACATACATCTCCATCTTTAGTTTAGGTGAAGATAAATCATCATATTCAAGTTTATCCTTACTTGAAATTATCTTTTTTTTATTATATCGTGAATTCTTTTACACAATTCGGGTAGTTAACATGATAGTAAATAAATTGAGCTCTAACTTGTTCAGATTTAAGCTCATGTAAAAGTCTAGACTTGTTCACACTTTTAACTGTTAAACAATTCGATACTAACTTATTTGGTATATCGTACAAATTTAAAAAATAAAAAAGACATATAGAATTCCTTCGACTATTAAGCAATTCTATATTACTACATTTGCCTTTATGCACTAAACATGACTTAATAAATTATGAGTCTCTTTGATAATCAAATAATTTATTCACAGATAAATATATTTGATTGTAAAGTTTTTGATTTGACCGATAACAATATTAGGATGGAAAACTTTCTGATAATTTATAAGATTGAGATGATTAGATATTAGAGATAAAATATTAAATAATTTATCTATCTTATGAAATCACCTTTTAAATTAATAGATCACATAATATATTATCAAATATAGTTATGCAATTTGTAGATTTACAGGTATTAATTAATTAAATATCATTGGAAGAAAGTTAATTTGATATTTTATGATTTATAGATTTATATATTTTTATTATGTATCTAATTGCAGGGTATAGATTATATCACAATATAATTTGTGATATATAAATTTACATTTAGATATGTGATGGATTTTATCTATGTAATTTGTAGATCTATATATTTTATAATAATATATGAATATTATTAGAAATGAAATAATTCTATATTATATTGTTTGGAATCTCTTTAATTATGAAGTAATTCTATATTGTTGTACTAATTACTATATATTAAATTTGATCCGTGACTATATAATTATGGATCCATGTATTTATATTTGAATTATCTGGTTTGTATTTATGAACCTATAGATCTTTTTTCTAGCTATCTAAATATAATGGCAACGGAAGTTTTTGTTTTCATTTATGTTCCAAATTTTATTTTTGACTTAAAAGTGAAAATAAATAAAAAGTGAAAACGCCTCTTTTCTATTTCCGTCTCTAAATCTCTATCTCCAATTTTTTTCATAAACAAAAGAGTAAAAATATAAATTTACTACCAGTGAGCATTTCTCAGTTATAAAAAAACCCTTTTTAAGGGTGCGGGAGGCCTCAGAAGGAACTGGCGCCGCAATTCAGAGGACGGAGGGAGTAGAGATTCCGACCCCTACCCCCCCCCCCCCCTCCGAACTCTGGCTATGCCGACGCCGACGTCGGCGACTCAGCTCCTCCTCTCCCCGGAGTCCCTCTCGGCTTCGGGGAGGAGCGCCGAGCGGCTGAGCCTGCCGGCGCTGCAGTCGAAGATGAAGTGCGACCCGGAGGGGTACGAGGCGGAGCTCCTCCTACTCTACCGCCACTTCGACTCCTCGCTCCACCTCTTCCACCACCGGTCCGCGCTGGGTGCCACCTCCGACCCGGTCGTCGCCAAGGACCTCGCCGACATGTCCATGTTCCTTGCCCACGTCACCCCTTTCTACCCCGATCGCCTCGCCGAGTTCCCCGGCAAGCTCGTGGACCTCCTCCACGAGGACGGGCGATCTCTTCCGCCGGCGCTCCGGAGTCATCTCGCTCAAGCCCTAATCCTTCTCGTTAATAGAAAGGTAATTGTCTGTGAGAAGAGAAGAGTCAAATAGCTGGAATGATATCTATCTTATGAATGGTAGTCTTGAAGAAATCTGTTTTTTTTTACCTCCCTGCAATCTGTTTCGTCCCAATGGCTTTACCTTCTTTTAATGATGTCGTAGATAGTTGGCGTCGAGGAGACACTTGGATTGTTCATGGAGCTTCAGACTCTGGGCGACAGGAATTTGAGAAAGCTGGCCTTTTCACATGTCGTTCATAGTATCCGGCGGATGAACCAGAAGCACAAGGACGAAGCCAAGAATCGCAAGCTCCAGAATATCCTTTTCTCTATGTTACAGGTCTGTTGTTTGTCTGTGGAAACAGTTTTCTCAGTATGGTGCCCGGGTCGGGTTCCTGCTAATGGTGTTAGTCTCTATTGGTATCCATTGTGCTTAAACGCTGAATTAATATGGATTAACCATTGACACTTGATGTTTTACAGGAAGAGGATGAATTAAGAGCTAAAAGGTCCTTGGTTGTACTTTGTGATCTCCATCGGCGGAAGGTGTGGTTGGACGACAGGACAGCCAATGCTATTTGTACTGCTTCCTTCCACACTTCTTCGAAGTGAGAACTCTTGGGTCTTTTTGATATGCATGATGTTTTTTTTTTTTGACAATCAAACGGGCACCTCTTTGTAACTGTAAATTCTCGTCCGTGTTGGTAGGATTATGATCACCACTCTCTCATTTCTTCTTGGCTATGAGCGGGTTGAAGAAGAGGAAGATAGTGATGGTTCTCTCAGTGAGGATGATTTGTCCAGTCAGCAGCCTGAAGTTATCCTTAGCAGGGAGGACATATACAAGGTACTCTTCAGTGTTAGTTTGTTCATTTTTAAATGTTCCTGAAGTTCAGTGATGACAGCGAACCACCACAAAATTGGAGCCCATGAAATAAAATCAACTTCCAGCTCACCTATGTATTAATCAAGAGGAAGAATGCTACCTGAGGAGGTGATTTTCAGTCCACCAGACCTACAGGTTCAATGCGGCTCATTCTAACCTTCTGTTCACTTATGCACCCTCCACGTGTCCCCGGACACTTCGAGGGCCTCTGAGCAGACACTTGTCCGAGCACATGAGCTCAAATCTTGCCAACTGTCTTTGGGTCTCCGAGCTCTATTCACCGACATCAAACACGTTCTTGGGTATCGTAACCGCTTCCATCGTGTCAGTGTTCACGCCATGTTGGAAGGCGTGCAACTCTTCATAACGGAAACATAGCAGAGTTAACTCTCCACGATCTAGGCGGTTTTCATGTCATGATCTCCTCAACGTCTCTCCTCCAGGGCCTTAACTACTGCCCTTAATGGCCCGTTACAACTTGTAGGCAGATGAATGGCCTAAGCATCGGTTATATAAAGGGATCCGAACCACCGATGGCAAGGTACACAAACCCTTCTGCTCTGAACCTCTCAATATCTTCAGTCAAGTTCCACACTGACTTAGGCATCGGAGAGTTCTCCTCTAATTTTGCAAACCGAGGCCCTTGACGCTTCCTTTTGTCCTTGCAAGTCCTACATGTCCACCGACCGAGTTCCTTTCCCTCTCGAGTGTTAGATAGGAAGAGTCACCTCCGATCACTTTATGACCGTTACATTTTTTGGCATCGTCTGTGGGAAGACAATGGCTACAGCTCGTGGACGTGGATCATATCGGAACGTTGGCAGCCATCGCACTCGCTCTCAACGCACGCAGGGGGAGTCATTTAATCAAAATCCTCTTGGTAATGCGGCCGCCCTCATGTTTCCCACCGCCCAAGAGGTGGCGGAGCTCCGAGGGCAACTCTAGACTTCTATGGAGTTGTGTCAAGGGCTACAAGCCTAACAAGCGCCTTCGTCTTGGGAGCTGGAGCAGCAAGCTGAATCTATTTAGCGTTCGGTTGTTTCCCCCCCCGTGGTCGAGACGAGACGACTTTTGCGGCTCACAACAAGCGAGGTCTGTCGACTTCAATCCGGAGTTGGCTCAATGGCTCTGTCGGATCGGAGACTTGGAACAATGCCTAGAGGACCAGGCGTGTCAGATGGATGACTTGTCAAGCAGGCCAAGGGCAAGGGGACAGTTGACGATGACCTTGACTTTTGTTCCCCCTTCTCTTCAGAGATATTGGAGGCACTCGTGCCTCCCCAGCCGCTTCTGTCCATCTCTCTTTACGATAGGATGACGAACCATGCCAACTATTTGCATGGCTTTGAGTCTCATATGGTCTTTTATAGGGCTTCCGATGTGGCTAAGTGTTATGCCTTTCTGACAACTTTAAAGGAGGGTGCCTGGGCTTGGTTCGAGAGCTTTGTCTCTGGGTCCGTCACCTCCATCGCACAACTGAAGAGGGCTTTCTGCAATAATTTCATTTGCGGAAAATGTCAGCCCTGCACGACGGCGGATCTCCTTGCCATTCGGTAGTGACAGGCAAACCTTTGTGGGACTTTGTGAAGAGGTTCCATGATGAGGCCCTCCAGATACTCCGTCTGGACGTGGCCCTCGCCATAACGCGCTCATGCAAGGCACCCGAGTTGCCTTCCTTTTGCGCACTTTGGAACTCAGTAGCCATCCGGCTGAACTTCTCACTCTCGCCCAACGCCACACAACTTGCGAAGAGACTCGCAGCCAACTGTGGAGATTAAGGCGACAACTCTGAGAAGAGGAGGTAGTCCGGTCACTATTCCGATCGCGATCGTAAGAAGGGGAGCCGTAATGGCGACTCGCCACACAGGCAATCTGCCTATGACAACTACACTCCTCTCACCGTGTCTCCAAAGTAGATCCTTATAGAGATCCAGGAAGAGGAGTTTCTGCAGTGGCCTGCGAAGATGCACTTGGATCCCCTGATGGAGGATTTCCTGGTAATTAAGCACATGTCAGGTTACAACGCCATCTTTGGGTGAAGCTTGATCAGATGGTTTAAGGCCTTGTCTTCCCTTCACTAGAACATGAAGTTCTCGACTCCGCATGGTGTAGGCGAAGTCTTTGGGAATCAGCAAGAGTCCAAGTGTTGCTACGTCATCTCGGTTAAGGAAAGCAGCCAATCATCAACGAGGCACATGATTCACCTCAAGAAGACGTCAAGAATCCCTCTACCAGCTGAGGAACCCCGACCGAGGACTTGGCTCCCATCTTGGTGGATGAGGATCCCGAGCACGACCTCTACATCGGCTCCCTTCTCTCCTAGGAAGAAAAAGGCATGCTATAAGGAATTTCTTCCCGCCAACTTGGATCTATTTGTGTGGTCAGACAACGACTTGCCCGGTATCCCACCAAAAGTGATCATCCATCACCTTAACCTTGATGTAGTCGTGCCACCCGTGGAGTAGAGGCGACTGCCTGTCAACCGCGAGCAACAGGAGGTCATTCAAGATCACGTCTCGAAGAACCTAAAGACAAGTCTTCTCAGGCACACCTAGTATCTGATATGGATGTCCAATATGGTCCTTGTCTGCAAACGTACTGGTAAATGGAGAGTCTGCGTCGACTATAAGGACCTCAACAAGGCAACCTTGAAGGATAGCTTCCCCCTGCCTCGTATAGATCAGCTAGTGGATTCGACTTCGGGGCATGAGGTGCTTAGCTTCCTAGATGCCCACTCGGGATACCACCAGATTAGTATGCACCAGCTTGACCAAGACGCCACGACCTTCGTGACTGATCTTGGCCTCTATTGCTACACTTGAATGTCGTTCAGGTTGAAGAACATTGGGGCCACATATTAGCGCCTCGTCAACAAGATGTTTGAGCTGCAGATTGGGCGCAAGATGGAGGCCTACATCGTCCGACGCTGACTACATCACCGACTTGGGGGAAACCTTCGCGACTTTGCAGAAGTACAACACGAAGCTTAATTCTGCAAAGTGCGTCTTCGGAGTCTGCTTCGGTAAATTTCTCAGATTCCTTTTGTTGAACTGAGGAATCAAAGCCAACTCGGACAAGATCCAGGCCATCCTGAAGATGGATAGTCCGAGGACCATCTACGGCGTTCAACGTCTTACGGAGTGACTTGCCGCCCTTAACATGTTCCTCTCCAGAGCCACAGAGCGGTGCCCTCCGTTCTTCCACCTACTCCACGTTCCCAAAGACTTCGCTCGATATTGAGCGGAGGTACAATGACCCGTGTATTACATAAGTAGGGTCTTGCAAGATGTTGAGCGGAGGTACCCCTGAGCAGAGAAGCTAGCTCTGACGCTCATCACTACAACACATAAGTTAATGCCTTACTTTTAGGCTCGTCGCATCATAGTCCTCACTGACCAGCAATTAAAGCTTATCCTTCAGCAACCAGAGACTTCAGGAAGACTTACTCAGTGGGCCATTGAGCTCGGGGAGTTCGACATCGACTTCAGATCCCAGACGGCTATCAAGGTGTAAGCTCTAGCTAACTTCGTCACAGAATGTACCTTGTTGCTTGAATTGGGCAGCTCCTTAGTGGACGGTCTAGTCTCGGAGCCCTCCGCGTTCGGTTCCCAATCTCCAACAACGTTACTAAATATGAAGCGTTGCTATCTGGGCTTAGGATATCAAAACATCTCGGTGCCTTCTGACTTTGCACCTTCAATGACTCTTAGCTTGTCGCAAACTAGGTCCGTGGTCGGT
This sequence comes from Colocasia esculenta, assembly GCA_014218235.1. Lineage (NCBI taxonomy): Eukaryota > Viridiplantae > Streptophyta > Magnoliopsida > Alismatales > Araceae > Colocasia > Colocasia esculenta. The sequence continues at coordinate 133,375,779 of CM024762.1, read as the reverse complement.
TCGAGGCTCGAGAGCTCTATATGGCGCAATTCATGTAGGAAGTGAGACACCAGTCGGAGGGGCTTTTGCATTTCGAAGTGATTCACATCCCACGAGAGCAAAACACCCCAGCAAATGCACTCTCCTGTCTGGCCTCTTCGGGACAAGTGTTGCACTCCCGGTCAATCTTCATAGTAGAATTGAGCTCTCTAAACATGGGAGAGAGCTCTCTTCTTGTGGGTGCCCTCTATGAGGGGTAATGCTGGATGGACCCTATTCTGGCTCATCTGCTCCACGATGATCTCCCCGCTGCTCGACGTGAGGCTCGTCGAGTATGCTCTAGAAGTCAGAGATTCACTATCATAGAAGGGCAATTATACAGGCGTCCGTTGTCCCAACCACTACTAAAGTGCCTGTCCCTCGGAAACAACCCCAGCTATTGAGGAGGTTCATGAAGGCATTTGCAGTAGTCAGCTTGGTGGAAGGACTCTGGCGCGTAATCTCTTGCGCGCAGACCTCTAGTGGCCTACCCTCCAGAAAGATTGCCTCACCTTCATGAGGAGATGTCCGCAATGCCAGAAGTTTGACCCCTTAATCCACCAGCCTGCCGAGCAATTACATGTTCTGTCTGAACTGTGGCCCTTCGCGCATTGGGGAATTGATATCCTTGGCCCCTTCCCAGAAGCACCAGGTTGCAAGCGGTTCTTATCAGTGGCCATTGACTACTTCACAAAGTGGATCGAAGTTGAATCGGCGACAAAGATTACGAACCAAGCAACGTGGAACTTCACCTGGAAGAACATCATCTGCCGCTTCGGTGTTTCTCAGGTCATCACCATCGACAATGACAAATAGTTCGCCAGCGCATTCTTCAAGCAACAGTGTTCTGAAATTGGCATCTTCAAGCCACGATCTCCACAATCTCTCCTTCAGGGCCTTAACTGCTGCCCTTAATGGCCCGTTACAACCTACATGCAGATGAACAACCCAACCACTGGTTATATAAAGGGATTTGAATCCCCGATGTCAAGGTACACAAATCCTTCAGCTCTAAACCTCTCAATATCTTTAGTCAAGTCCTGCACTGACTTAGGCATCGGAGGGTTCTTGGTGGGGACACACGTGCGTGGGACCGTTCGACCCGGCTTTGGTCTACCGTCGTCGACGGACTGTTCGACCATTCTCATTATGGCTTGATGAGACAGTGGATCTTTGAGGATTCTTAGTACTTGACTGTTAGTGGGCTGGCCCATTTTGTAGTCTTTTATTTTCATGTTATTTCTGGTTTTCTGCAGGGTTATTGTAGTCTTTTACTTTTCTGTCTTTTGGCCTTTCCATGTGGCCTATATATGTACCGCGCCCCCTTTCTTGGGGAGATGATGAATAAATGAATTAATGAGCCGTTGCTTGGAGACTGGAACAGTCCTGTGAGATGCAGAGCGCTTGTGCATGTGTGTGTTTGGAGGCTCCCGGGAAGGGAGGGTGTGAAGCCCCACCGCCTCCCTCTTCTCCTTCTTCCCCTCCGGTCTTCTTCCTCCCCCTGCTCTTTCTCTCTTCCTCACCCCCTGTTTGCATCTTCTCCCCCTCCCCGAGTTCTTTCTCTCTTCGTTCTCTTGCTCACTCTCCACCGCACCACACATCCCTGCCATCGCCACTTGCAAGCTAACGAGGTCCGGAGTCCCTATTCGCACAGACCCCTTCCCCAGTGCGGTCAAGCGACCACCCCGTGCTAGCCACGGCCGTGAAAGACCCCGGCGCATTCCCACTGCTGCCGGGAGCCTGCTGTTCCCACGTCCAGGCGGCCCGCACACATCCGCCGTTCGGTCGCGAGGGCCCAGTTGCCCTTTTCTCGTGCGCGCGGCCAGCGCGACAGTCGCCCCGTCGCGGGGCCCTAGCCAGGCCGCTGACGCCCCGCAGCACCCCGCGAGTGCCACGCTCCAGTCGCGCCCCTCCCTGCGAGCAGCCAAGCCGCGAGACCGGCCCCAACTGCATCCCTCCCAGCGCCACTCCAACGCACCACCTCCGCTCGCCCGACCTCCTTCGCGCTCACGAACCAGGTTGCGACCCCAGTCACCTGCGAACCATCAGAGACAGCGAGCCAGTTGAGCCGGCACCCCTGTCACGTTCGCGCCTGCGACCCCGTTTGGACGCGATACTCACGAACTGCCTCTGCAGTGCCGCCGGTCACTTGGCTGGCAGGCGTGCGATACTGAATGAACATTCCAGAGGCTGAGAACGACGACGCAGTAGTCCTTCCGTACCTGTATCCGCCTCACTTCCCGCACGAGTTCGCACAGCCCCGACGTCCGAGAACACCTCCCCGACAACATCCCCGAAGACCGGCCGTCTCACCACCTCGCTCGTGACTTATGGATCCGGTAGCCACAAAGTTTGCCAAGCTGTCCTTGGGAGATCCGGGAGCCAGCAGCAGCAGCCGCCACTCCGTGCCGCCTACCACCGTCCCCGGTACGAACCCCGTTCTTCAACGGGTCAGTAAGTCGCTATAGATCCTTCCCACACCTGCTAGTCGGTATATGAGCAAATTTGTTCCCGTGCATGAGAGATTAGGAAAACTAGCCATTTTAAAGCTTTAAAATCACTGTTGGTTGAGTGACGTGAGGACCTACCTGTTCTACCGAATTTGCGTATTTGAATGTGTTGCTTTCGTCCTAGACTATCGGTAGTTCTCAATACCATCGATCCGTAGCGTTTCTTTGCTGCGAGGGACGACTCGTATTGCTAGTTTCTTGCTGTTTTACGTAATTACCTTCTTGTTAAATCTGTGGAAAGGCATGTGAAAACCATTAACTTAACATGTTCATTGCTGAAATCATATTTGAGTTAGTTTGAATCCATGTGCGACAGTTGTCCCACATCAGTTTTGGTATCAGAGCTCTTGGTTTGGATTGTCTAGGACTGTTACTTAGTGTCTATTGTGTTCATTAAACTCTTGCATCAAGTCCTTTTGTTGAGTCATCCATAGGGAGAGTCTCCTAGTTCATGCCCACCCGTAGCGGTGTTGAGTATCACATCTTAGCACCAATGTCCGGTTCTCAAGCGAATGCCCCTGGGGCACCTGATGTCACTCAGAGACTTGATCAACTTATGCTCCGTTTGGATCAGGTCGAGCAACGCATGGAAAGTGGGTTCACCGAGTCGGGCCGCACCGTCCAAGGTATGGCAGGTCGACTAGCTGTGTTAGAGGGACTCCCTCCAAATGCAGTTGCTGATCCTGTCCATCCTCCTGCCCCATTATATACCCCTAGGGCTGACCGAGCTGCTGTCCGCCCAGAGGCGGAAGATGACCCTGGGTTTGAGTCTTTTGATGAGGTTGATGACATCCCCAGACCCGTTGCCTACCCACGTAGGAGACCTGATAGGCAGAATGATCATGAGTGGGAGGGTGATCGGCGACCTCCACGTTTTCCTAGGGGTCAGGCTGGTCGATTTGATCATGGCGGTCGTGCGAATCCTAGGCATGACCCAGGGAGAGACCGATATCCTAGAGGTGAGGATGATTATGGGTATGCACCCCGGAGGCTTGGACACCCGAGAGAACGGGATGATCTTGGCGATCACCGTTTTGATCAAAGGCATCACCGATATCCGAGATATCGGGATGTTCAAGAGGATTTTGAGGAAGGTTGGAGACCCCAACCTTTCCATGGGGATCAAGATGATCGTAGAGTCGTTCGTGCCGACGCTCCCACATTTGATGGATCTTTAGATCCAAAAGTCTACCTTGATTGGGAAGCGAGCATGAACCGCTACTTCGATTGGATGGGTATGTCTGACGCACGCCGAGCTCGTTTCGCCACGATGAAATTGATTGGCCAGGCTCAGACCTATTGGATGAATGTCGAGACCCTCTTAGAGCAGAGAGGGCAGGATCCCATTGAATCGTGGGAAGAAATGAAAATTAAACTTCGTGAGAAGTACCTTCCTGCATCCTTTCGGCAGCGACTCATTGATCGTTGGCAAAACATCTTTCAAGGTACTTGTTCTGTTACCGAGTATATTGCTGAATTTGATGAGTACCTGATGAGGTGTGGAGCCCGCGAGGAGAGCGCGGTGACCTTGTCCCGCTTTCGGAAGGGCCTTCGCCCTGTATACCAACATGAGTTGTTCCGACAGCACGTCACGACCATTGAGCATGCTTATCAGGTTGTACGTGAGTTGGAGCAGTTCGAGCCCAGGGCGGACTTCCTACCTCAGACCAGGCCGACATACCCACGTTCGGCTGATCAGTGTTTGGCATCTGGGGCTCCTTAGCGAGGCCCAGTGGTTAGACCCGTGGAGCCTGCTCGACAAGACCCACCCCCTCGTCCCCGATTTCTTCCTCCTGGGGACTCTACCACCACCCTACCTGTTCCTCCCACTAGTACCTGCCCCCCTCAGGGTATCCCATCGTTCAGACGGGAGGATAAGGGCAAAGCTCCAATCATGGGAGAATCATCTAGGGGTGTTAGTTCCCGTGATCGATGCTACAAGTGTCAGGGACTTGGCCACTATGCGGCCCAATGTCCGTTCAAGACACTAGTTGTGACGGGTACCATTTCTGAGGATACCCCACCAGAGCAGCTTGTTACTTATGAGACTGGGATTGACATGGCTGAGCAATACCAATTTGACGAGGAGAAAGCTGATCAAGTCCAAGATGAGTCCCTGCAATATGACCACACGAAAGACCTTCCCCATGGAGGCAAGCTTGGAGTTGTTCGCTGCAGCTTTGTACAGCCTAGAGAGAGTGACGACTGGCTCCGTACTTCCATCTTTCACACTTTCTTTCGCCTAGATGGCAAGGTATGTAAGGTCATCATTGACAGTGGGAGCTGCATTAACGCTATCTCTCCTCAGGCCATCTCAGACCTTGGGTTGACGACAGTTGACCACCCCCGACCCTATCATGTCTCTTGGGTGAACTCCACCTCTATTCCCATTCGGACAATGTGCCACGTACCGATCTCCTTCCCACCTTATACGGAGAAGGTCTGGTGCGATGTTCTATCTATGGAGGTTGGGAGTATCATTCTGGGCAGACCTTGGATTTTCGACGTGGACGCCACTCTCTATGGTCGGTCCAATGTTTGGGCATTCTCCCACAATGGCGTACGCATTACACTTCAGCCCTCTCGTCCCTTACCCCCTGCCCCGCGAGGGACCACTACTCCCAGCGCCCCTTCTCCTGCGAGGCCTTCTCCTACTGGGCTACCTCATTCTCCGCCTTCTCCTTCCTTCTCCCTAAAAGGCACTAGTTCCCATCGAGAAGATGCTAACCCCGTCTCTGGTGGCAGCAACACTCCAGCTTCTGCTTCTATTCTTGGGACTCCACCCAAGGTTACCCTTCAATTGATCAGTCTCCAGGAATTTGACCAGGAGTTTGAGCAGTTCGAGTACCTATATGCTCTTATGGTTCGGCCCACTACGAGTGAGATCCTGAGTAAGCATACTCCTGAGGTCACCTCTCTCCTTGAGGAGTTCTCCGATGTCTTCCCTGATGACCTCCCTGATGGTTTACCGCCTATGCGTGATATCCAGCACGCTATAGATTTGATTCCGGGATCCACCTTGCCAAACCTACCACATTTCCGCATGAGTCCAGCTGAATTTGCGGAACTAAGGAGGCAGATTGAAGAGCTCCTTAGGAAGGGTTACATTAGGGAGAGTTTAAGCCCTTGTGCTGTACCCGCATTATTAGCTCCAAAGAAGGATGGTATTTGGAGGATGTGCGTGGACAGCCGTGCCATTAACCGCATCACGGTGAAGTACCGTTTTCCAATTTCCCGTCTAGATGACATGCTAGATATGATGACGGGAGCCACTATATTCTCAAAGATAGACTTGAAAAGTGGCTATCATCAGGTCAGGGTCCGACCTGGAGATGAGTGGAAGACTGCTTTTAAAACGAAAGATGGGTTGTATGAGTGGCTAGTCATGCCTTTCGGGCTTTCTAATGCCCCAAGCACCTTCATGAGATTAATGACCCAAGTGTTGAGGCCGTTTATGGGGAAATTTCTGGTAGTTTACTTTGATGACATCCTCATTTTCAGCCACTCCAGAGACACTCATCTAGACCACCTTCGCCAAGTTTGTCAAGTGCTGCGTCAAGAGAGCTTGTATGGGAACCTCAAGAAGTGCGATTTTATGACGGATCGAGTAATCTTCTTAGGGTTCATCGTTTCTAGAGAAGGTGTTTCTGCTGATCCCGAAAAGGTCAAGGCAATTATTGATTGGCCTGAGCCGCGGACCGTGCACGATGTGCGCAGCTTTCACGGCTTAGCGACATTTTACCGCCGATTCATTCGGGGATTCAGCACTATCACAGCTCCGATCACTGATTGCATTCGCAAGGGAGCTTTTATTTGGTCGAAGGCCGCTGCTAAAGCCTTTCAGGAAATCAAGGAGCGCATGACCCAGGCTCCTATCCTTCGATTACCCGACTTCTCGAAGGTGTTCGAAGTAGCCTGTGACGCTTCGGGGGTTGGCATAGGTGTTGTTTTAAGCCAAGAAGGCCACCCAATTGCCTTCTTTAGTGAGAACTTGAATGATGCCAAATTGAAATACTCCACCTATAATAAGGAATTCTATGCGGTAGTGCAGGCCTTAAGGTATTGGAGACACTATCTACTGCCGCAAGAATTTGTCTTATTTTCGAACCACGAGGCTCTCCGATTTCTCCATGCCCAGAAGAAGCTTAATCCGAGGCATAGTCGATGGGTTGAGTTTCTTCAGGCCTATACCTTTGTTCTTAAGCACAAGACCGGTGTGGAGAACCGTGTGGCTGATGCGCTTAGCCGTCGTTCTTTCCTTCTATCTTTGGTTAGCGCAGAAGTCACGGGATTTGAGAGGCTTCGAGAAGGGTATCCTGATTGCCCTGATTTTGGTCGAATTTTCTTAGCCCTGCAAGATGGCCCCTCTAGAGAACACTCTGATTACATTCTTCAGGAGGGCTATCTTTTTCGAGGTGATCGATTGTGCGTCCCGCGGACCTCTGTCCGCGATTTTCTGGTTTGGGAGCTGCATGCCGGAGGCCTAGCTGGTCACTTCGGTCGTAATAAAACCATTGAGTTGGTCGAGCATCGTTTCTTCTGGCCTAGCTTGAAGCGTGATGTGGCGCATATCGTTGCACAATGTCGTACATGCACCATAGCAAAACAGAAGAAACAAAATACTGGGTTGTATACTCTTCTTCCTGTCCCTGATCGTCCATGGCAAGACATTAGTATGGATTTTGTTTTGGGATTGCCACGAACGGTTCGGAAGAATGATTCGATCATGGTCGTTGTCGACAGATTTTCTAAAATGGCTCATTTTATTCCCTGCTCGAAAACTTCGGATGCATCTCGGGTAGCTCGTTTATTCCTAGAGGAGGTTGTGCGTCTGCATGGACTACCCAAGACTATTGTCTCCGACAGGGATGTTCGTTTTGTCAGCTATTTTTGGAAAACCTTATGGCATTTGTTGGGCACCAAACTCAAATTTTCTACTGCTTACCATCCCCAGATCGACGGTCAGACCGAGGTAGTCAATAGGAGTCTAGGGGATCTGTTGCGCTGTCTTGTGAGAGAGCATGAGCGTGGTTGGGATCAGGTCTTGTCTCATGCCAAATTTGCATACAATAATTCTGTCAATAGGTCTACAGGCAAAAGTCCATTCAAAATTGTTACTGGTTATAGGCCTAGAGGACCTTTAGACTTGATTCCTTTACCCAGTCAGTCCCGTGTGTCAGAGTCTGCCGAGTCATTAGCTGAGCATGTTAGGAGTCTGCATGAAAACATCCGGCGTCAAATTGAAATCGGCAATGAACATTATAAGAAAATGGCAGATGCACATTGACGACCACAGGAATTTCAGGAAGGCGAATACGTAATAATCAGGGTTAGACCTGAACGGTTTCCTTCGGGAGCCGTGAAGAAACTGCAAGCCCGAGGAGCAGGATCCATTCCGAGTATTGAAGCGTGTCAGATCGAATGCGTATGTTGTTGACCTACCGTCGGACTATGGTATTAGCTCTACATTCAACATCGCTGATTTGGTAGCTTATCGGGATCCAGCAGTGATACCCAGTGATCCATTTGAGCCTTCTCCCTCCTTTGAGAGTGACCCTACACCTGAGTGTCCACCTCCAGTCCCAGTTGTTGCACGGCGAGAACAGATTGAACATATACTAGATGAGCAGGTTGTCATGACTAGGGATGGAGCCTATCAGCGCTACTTGATCCGTTGGAGAGGGAGACCGCCGACCGAGGACACGTGGGTCACACGTGAGGAGCTTCAGCGACTGGACCCAGATTTACTCGAGAGATACCAGAGCCACCGCGACCCTTACTCGACGGGGTCGAGTTCCTCCCAGCCGGGGGGAATTGGTGGGGACACACGTGCCCGGGACCGGTTCGACCCGGCTTTGGTCTACCGCCGTTGACGGACTGTTCGACCGTTCTCATTATGGCTTGATGAGACAGTGGATCTTTGAGGATTCTTAGTACTTGACTGTTAGTGGGCTGGCCCATGTAGGCCCATTTTGTAGTCTTTTATTTTCATGTTATTTCTGGTTTTCTGCAGGGTTATTGTAGTCTTTTACTTTTCTGTCTTTTGGCCTTTCCATGTGGCCTATATATGTACCGCGCCCCCTTTCTTGGGGAGATGATGAATAGATGAATTAATGAGCCGTTGCTTGGAGACTGGAACAGTCCTGTGAGGTGCAGAGCGCCTGTGCATGTGTGTGTTTGGAGGCTCCCGGGAAGGGAGGGTGTGAAGCCCCACCGCCTCCCTCTTCTCCTTCTTCCCCTCCGGTCTTCTTCCTCCCCCTGCTCTTTCTCTCTTCCTCACCCCCTGTCTGCATCTTCTCCCCCTCCCTGAGTTCTTTCTCTCTTCGTTCTCTTGCTCACTCTCCACCGCACCACACATCCCTGCCATCGCCACCTGCAAGCTAACGAGGTCCGGAGTCCCTGTTCGCACATACCCCTTCCCCAGTGCGGTCAAGCGACCACCCCGTGCTAGCCACGGCCGTGAAAGACCCCGGCGCATTCCCACTGCTGCCGGGAGCCTGCTGTTCCCACGTCCAGGCGGCCCGCACACATCCGCCGTCCGGTGGCGAGGGCCCAGTTGCTCTTTTCTCGTGCGCGCGGCCAGCGCGACAGTCGCCCCGTCACGGGGCCCCCAGCGAGGCTGCCGACGCCCCGCAGCACCCCGCGAGTGCCACGCTCCAGTCGCGCCCCTCCCTGCGAGCGGCCGAGCCGCGAGACCGGCCCCAGTTGCATCCCTCCCAGCGCCACTCCAACGCGCCACCTCCGCTCGCCCGACCTCCTTCGCGCTCACGAACCAGGTTGCGACCCCAGTCACCCGCGAACCATCAGAGACAGCGAGCCAGTTGAGCCGGCACCCCTGTCACGTTCGCGCCTGCGACCCCGTTTGGACGCGATACTCACGAACTGCCTCTGCAGTGCCGCCGGTCACTTGGCTGGCAGGCGTGTGATACTGAATGAACATTCCGGAGGCTGAGAACGACGACGCAGTAGTCCTTCCGTACGTGTATCCGCCTCACTTCCCGCACGAGTTCGCACAGCCCTGACGTCCGAGAACACCTCCCCGACAACATCCCCGAAGACCAGCCGTCTCACCACCTCGTTCGCGACTCGTGGATCCGGTAGCCACAAAGTTTGCCAAGCTGTCCTTGGGAGATCCGGGAGCCAGCAGCAGCAGCCGCCACTCCGTGCCGCCTACCACCATCCCCGGTACGAACCCCGTTCTTCAACGGGTCGGTAAGTCGCTATAGATCCTTCCCACACCTGCTAGTCGGTATATGAGCAAATTTGTTCCCGTGCATGAGAGATTAGGAAAACTAGCCATTTTAAAGCTTTAAAATCACTGTTGGTTGAGTGACGTGAGGACCTATCTGTTCTACCGAATTTGCGTATTTGAACGTATTGCTTTTGTCCTAGACTATCGGTAGTTCTCAATACCATCGATCCGTAGCGTTTCTTTGCTGCGAGGGACGACTCGTATTGCTAGTTTCTTGCTGTTTTACGTAATTACCTTCTTGTTAAATCTGTGGAAAGGCATGTGAAAACCATTAACTTAACATGTTCATTGCTGAAATCACATTTGAGTTAGTTTGAATCCATGTGCGACAGTTGTCCCGCATCAGTTCTCCTCTAGTTTTTGCAAATCAGGGCCCTTTGATGCTTCTTTTTGTCTTTGCAGGTCCTACACGTCCACCGACCGAGTTTCTTTCCCTCTTGAGTGTTAGGTAGAAAGACTCACCTCTGACCACTTTCTGACTGCTTCACACTACCTATTTACATATGTAAGAAAGAAATCCCATTGAATTCATCCTTGCTCTCTCTAGCTCTGTCTAGTGAGAGAAGCGCTAGAGATGGGTCTCCCGACGGGGGCAAGTCGTGCCGCCCCCTTGGGGGGTGGGGGGCCTTGCCGGAGAGGCTCTCTAGTAGGATCTGACTTCCCTCCCACTTGCTTCCAATGCAGGAGAAGGGGGCATATCAGTCACGTTTGCCCGGCCGCGGTGCCTACCCCGCCTCATAGGGGAGCACCTTCTAGCACAGGACGTATGCTAAGTGTTGGAGGTTCGCCCAAAGGTGCAGGGAGTCATCATGGAGACAAAGAGAGTGGTTGAAGCAAGGGTAGCACTGAGAGGAAACTTGAGGGAGAATGAGGATCACTTGCGGAGGAGCTTGTAGATGTCTGTTGTGGAGGGTAAAGCACATGTGGCGAATATCAAGTGGAGGTTGCTTGAAGTGTTCGAGGCAGCCTGGGAGGTATAGTGGTGGATGAGCTTGAGAAGGCAGGGGTTCTGTTGGTTGGCGGATGTCTCCTTCCATTCTAGCGATGGTCAAATATGCGCGGAACATTTCCTAGCCCTGGAGTGTGTTCATACGGGATCATCCTCAAGGGAGTCCCTCTGCAACTATGTGATGTCCATAAGGTTTCCTTCCTGGTGAGAGCTTTTGGAGGCGTTGTGAGGGAGGACCCAATGTTTGTCCCCCTCTCTTCGAGAACCTCTGTGGCAGTGGATGTTGCAGTGCCCTCTTTGGGGGACATCCTGGCGGCGATCTCCTTGATCATGGAGGGTGAACCACTTGTGGTTAGGGTATGGGTGAGGGGTGGTGCCTAGGATAGATGGTGGACGGAGGAAAAATTAGGGCTAGAACCAGTGCGGAGAAAGAAGATGTACGGCCCCCACTTTGGGAGGCCGTTCGAAATTCGAATAGCGAGCTGGTACGAGTTGAACCAGACTGGCCCAGCCGCGACGAATGAATCGCCGCCCAAGCCGATTGGACTTCCATGTGAGCTCCCAATCTGTTATGTGGATGTCTTCAGGTCCTACAAAGAGGCCCATGACTTACTCGTTTCGACTCCCAGACAGATCGTGGGCTTGTGATTACTTGACACAACTTGTTTTTCTTGCCCAACTGACTCGAGAAGCCCTTCCGACTAGAAGCTCGTCCAAAGTCTGGTTTTGTCGTCGCCGTGCGACCGTTGCTTGAAGATGAGATCTCTTGCTAGGGCGGGTAGGTGCTGTGATGAGGGAGAGGGAAGGGAGGAGGGCATGTTGATGCGGGACAACTGTCGCACATGGATTCAAACTAACTCAAATGTGATTTCAGCAATGAACATGTTAAGTTAATGGTTTTCACGTGCCTTTCCACAGATTTAACAAGAAGGTAATTACGTAAAACAGCAAGAAACTAGCAATACGAGTCGTCCCTCGCAGCAAAGAAACGCTACGGATCGATGGTATTGAGAACTACCGATAGTCTAGGACGAAAGCAACACGTTCAAATACGCAAATTCGGTAGAACAGGTAGGTCCTCACGTCACTCAACCAACAGTGATTTTAAAGCTTTAAAATGGCTAGTTTTCCTAATCTCTCATGCACGGGAACAAATTTGCTCATATACCGTCTAGCAGGTGTGGGAAGGATCTATAGCGACTTACCGACCCGTTGAAGAACGGGGTTCGTACCGGGGACGGTGGTAGGCGGCACGGAGTGGCGGCTGCTGCTGCTGGCTCCCGGATCTCCCAAGGACAGCTTGGCAAACTTTGTGGCTATCGGATCCACGAGTCGCGAACGAGGTGGTGAGACGGCCGGTCTTCGGGGATGTTGTCGGGGAGGTGTTCTCGGACGTCGGGGCTGTGCGAACTCGTGCGGGAAGTGAGGCGGATACACGTACGGAAGGACTACTGCGTTGTCGTTCTCAGCCTCCGGAATGTTCATTCAGTATCACACGCCTGCCAGCCAAGTGACCGGCGGCGCTGCAGAGGCAGTTCGTGAGTATCGCGTCCAAACGGGGTCGCAGGCGCGAACGTGACAGGGGTGCCGGCTCAACTGGCTCGCTGTCTCTGATGGTTCGCGGGTGACTGGGGTCGCAACCTGGTTCGTGAGCGCGAAGGAGGTCGGGCGAGCGGAGGTGGCGCGTTGGAGTGACGCTGGGAGGGATGCAGCTGGGGCCGGTCTCGCGCTTGGCCGCTCGCAGGGAGGGGCGCGGCTAGAGCGTGGCACTCGCGGGGTGCTGCGGGGCGTCGGCGGCCTGGCTGGGGGCCCCACGACGGGGCGACTGTCGCGCTGGCCGCGCGCACGAGAAAAGAGCAACTGGGCCCTCGCGACCGGACGGCGGATGTGTGCGGGCCGCCTGGACGTGGGAACAGTAGGCTCCCGGCAGCAGTGGGAATGCGCCGGGGTCTTTCACGGCCGTGGCTAGCACGGGGTGGTCGCTTGACCGCACTGGGGAAGGGTCTGTGCGAACAGGGACTCCGACCTCGTTAGCTTGCAGGTGGCGATGGCAGGGATGTGTGGTGCGGTGGAGAGTGAGCAAGAGAACGAAGAGAGAAAGAACTCAGGGAGGGGGAGAAGATGCAGACAGGGGGTGAGGAAGAGAGAAAGAGCAGGGGGAGGAAGAAGACCGGAGGGGAAGAAGGAGAAGAGGGAGGCGGTGGGGCTTCACACCCTCCCTTCCCGGGAGCCTCCAAACACACACATGCACAGGCGCTCTGCACCTCACAGGACTGTTCCAGTCTCCAAGCAACGCTCATTAATTCATCTATTCATCATCTCCCCAAGAAAGGGGGCGCGGTACATATATAGGCCACATGGAAAGGCCAAAAGACAGAAAAGTAAAAGACTACAATAACCCTGCAGAAAACCAGAAATAACATGAAATAAAAGACTACAAAATGGCCTACATGGGCCAGCCCACTAACAGTCAAGTACTAAATCCTCAAAGATCCACTGTCTCATCAAGCCATAATGAGAACGGTCGAACAGTCCGTCGACGACGGTAGACCAAAGCCGGGTCGAACCGGTCCCGCGCACGTGTGTCCCCACCAATTCCCCCCGGCTAGGAGGAACTCGACCCCGTCGAGTAAGGGTCGCGGTCGCTCTGGTATCTCTCGAGTAAGTCCGGGTCCAGTCGCTGAAGCTCCTCACGTGTGACCCACGTGTCCTCGGTCGGACGGTCTCCCTCTCCAACGGATCAAGTAGCGCTGATAGGCTCCATCCCTAGTCATGACAACCTGCTCATCTAGTATATTCAATCTGTTCTCGCCGTGCAACAACTGGGGCTGGAGGTGGACACTCAGGTGTAGGGTCACTCTCAAGGAGGGAGAAGGCTCAAATGGATCACTGGGTATCACTGCTGGATCCCGATAAGCTACCAAATCAGCGATGTTGAATGTAGAGCTAATACCATAGTCTGACGGTAGGTCAACAACATACGCATTCGATCTGACACGCTTCAATACTCGGATGGACCTGCTCCTCGGGCTTGCAGTTTCTTCACGGCTCCCGAAGGAAACCGTTCAGGTCTAACCCTGATTATTACGTATTCGCCTTCCTGAAATTCCTGTGGTCGTCGATGTGCATCTGCCATTTTCTTATAATGTTCATTGCCGATTTCAATTTGACGCCGCAATGTTTTCATGCAGACTCCTAACAGCTCAGCTAATGACTCGGCAGACTCTGACACACGGGACTGACTGTGTAAAGGAATCAAGTCTAAAGGTCCTCTAGGCCTGTAACCAGTAACAATTTCGAATGGACTTTTGCCTGTAGACCTATTGACAGAATTATTGTATGCAAATTCGGCATGAGACAAGACCTAATCCCAACCACGCTCATGCTCTCTCACAAGACAGCGCAACAGATCCCTAGACTCCTATTGACTACCTCGGTCTGACCGTCGGTCTGGGATGGTAAGCAGTAGAGAATTTGAGTTTGGTGCCCAACAAATGCCATAAGGTTTTCCAAAATAGCTGACAAAACGAACATCCCTGTCGGAGACAATAGTCTTGGGTAGTCCATGCAGACGCACAACCTCCTCTAGGAATAAACGAGCTACCCGAGATGCATCCGAAGTTTTCGAGCAGAGAATAAAATGAGCCATTTTAGAAAATCTGTCGACAACGACCATGATCGAATCATTCTTCCGAACCGTTCGTGGCAATCCCAAAAAAATCCATAATAATGTCTTGCCATGGACGATCAGGGACAGGAAGTGGAGTATACAACCCGTATTTTGTTTTTCTGTTTTGCTATGGTGCATGTACGACATTGTGCAACGATATGCGCCACATCACGCTTCAAGCTAGGCCAGAAGAAACGATGCTCGACCAACTCAATGGTTTTTATTATACGACCGAAGTGACCAGCTAGGCCTCCGGCATGCAGCTCCCAAACCAGAAAATCGCGGACAGAGGTCCGCGGGACGCACAATCGATCACCTCGAAAAGATAGCCCTCCTGAAGAATGTAATAGAGTGTTCTCTGGAGGGGCCATCTTGCAGGGCTAAGAAAATTCGACCAAAATCAGGGCAATCAGGATACCCTTCTCGAAGCCTCTCAAATCCCGTGACTTCTGCGCTAACCAAAGATAGAAGGAAAGAACGACGGCTAAGCGCATCAGCCACACGGTTCTCCACACCGCCTTGTGCTTAAGAACGAAGGTGTAGGCCTGAAGAAACTCAACCCATCGACTATGCCTCGGATTAAGCTTCTTCTGGCATGGAGAAATCGAGAGCCTCGTGGTCCGAAAATAAGACAAATTCTTGCGGCAGTAGATAGTGTCTCCAATACCTTAAGGCCTGCACTACCGCATAGAATTCCTTATCATAGGTGGAGTATTTCAATTGGGCATCATTCAATTTCTTACTAAAGAAGGCAATTGGGTGGCCTTCTTGGCTTAAAACTCCACCTATGCCAACCCCCGAAGCGTCACAGGCTACTTCGAACACCTTCGAGAAGTCGGGTAATCGAAGGATAGGAGCCTGGGTCATGCGCTCCTTGATTTCCTGAAAGGCTTTAGCAGCGGCCTTCGACCAAATAAAAGCTCCCTTGCGAATACAATCAGTGATCGGAGCTGTGATAGTGCTGAATCCCCGAATGAATCGGCGGTAAAATGTCGCTAAGCCGTGAAAGCTGCGCACATCGTGCACGGTCCGCGGCTCAGGCCAATATAATTGCCTTGACCTTTTCGGGATCAGCAGAAACACCTTCTCTAGAAACGATGAACCCTAAGAAGATTACTCGATCCGTCATAAAATCGCACTTCTTGAGGTTCCCATACAAGCTCTCTTGACGCAGCACTTGACAACTTGGCGAAGGTGGTCTAGATGAGTGTCTCTGGAGTGGCTGAAAATGAGGATGTCATCAAAGTAAACTACCAGAATTTCCCCATAAACGGCCTCAACACTTGGGTCATTAATCTCATGAAGGTGCTTGGGGCATTAGAAAGCCCGAAAGGCATGACCAGCCACTCATACAACCCATCTTTCGTTTTAAAAGCAGTCTTCCACTCATCTCCAGGTCGGACCCTGACCTGATGATAGCCACTTTTCAAGTCTATCTTTGAGAATATAGTGGCTCCCGTCATCATATCTAGCATGTCATCTAGACGGGGAATTGGAAAACGGTACTTCACCGTGATGCGGTTAATGGCACGGCTGTCCACGCACATCCTCCAAGTACCATCCTTCTTTGGAGCTAATAATGCGGGTACAGCACAAGGGCTTAAACTCTCCCTAATGTAACCCTTCCTAAGGAGCTCTTCAATCTGCCTCCTTAGTTCCGCAAATTCAGCTGGACTCATGCGGAAATGTGGTAGGTTTAGCAAGGTGGACCCCGGAACCAAATCTATAGCGTGCTGGATATCACGCATAGGCGGTAAACCATCAGGGAGGTCGTCAGGGAAGACATCGGAGAACTCCTCAAGGAGAGAGGTGACCTCAGGAGTATGCTTACTCAGGATCTCACCCGTAGTGGGCCGAACCATAAGAGCATATAGGTACTCGAACTGCTCAAACTCTTGGTCAAATTCCTGGAGACTGATCAATTGAAGGGTAACCTTGGGTGGAGTCCCAAGAATAGAAGCAGAAGTTGGAGTGTTGCTGCCACCAGAGACGGGGTTAGCATCTTCTCGATGGGAACTAGTGCCTTTTGGGGAGAAGGAAGGAGAAGGCGGAGAATGAGGTAGCCCAGTAGGAGAAGGCCTCGCAGGAGAAGGGGCGCTGGGAGTAGTGGTCCCTCGCGGGGCAGGGGGTAAGGGACAAGAGGGCTGAAGCGTAATGCGTACGCCATTGTGGGAGAATGCCCAGACATTGGACCGACCATAGAGAGTGGCGTCCACGTCGAAAATCCAAGGTCTGCCCAGAATGATACTCCCAACCTCCATAGGTAGAACATCGCACCAGACCTTCTCCGTATAAGGTGGGAAGGAGATCGGTACGTGGCACATTGTCCGAATGGGAATAGAGGTGGAGTTCACCCAAGAGACATGATACGGTCGGGGGTGGTCAACTGCTGTCAACCCAAGGTCTGAGATGGCCTGAGAAGATAGCAGTTAATGCAGCTCCCACTGTCAATGATGACCTTACATACCTTGCCATCTAGGCGAAAGAAAGTGTGAAAGATGGAAGTACGGAGCCAGTCGTCACTCTCTCTAGGCTGTGCAAGGCTGCAGCGAACAACTCCAAGCTCGCCTCCATGGGGAAGGTCTTCCGTGTGGTCATATTGGAGGGACTCATCTTGGACTTGATCAGCTTTCTCCTCGTCAAATTGGTATTGCTCAGCCATGTCAATCCCAGCCTCATAAGTAACAAGCTGCTCTGTTGGGGTATCCTCAGAAATGGTACCCGTCACAACTAGTGTCTTGGACGGACATTGGGCCGCATAGTGGCCAAGTCCCTGACACTTGTAGCATCGATCACGGGAACTAACACCCCTAGATGATTCTCCCATGATTGCAGCTTTTCCCTTATCCTCTCGTCTGAACGATGGGATACCCTGAGGGGGGTGGGTACTAGTGGGAGGAACAGGTAGGGTGGTGGTAGAGTCCCCAGGAGGAAGAAATCGGGGACGAGGGGGTGGGTCTTTCGAGCAGGCTCCACGGGTCTAACCACTGGGCCTCGCTAAGGAGCCCCAGATGCCAAACACTGATCAGCCGAACGTGGGTATGTCGGCCTGGCCTGAGGTAGGAAGTCCGCCCTGGGCTCGAACTGCTCCAACTCACATACAACCTGATAAGCATGCTCAATGGTCGTGACGTGCTGTCGGAACAACTCATGTTGGTATACAGGGCGAAGGCCCTTCCGAAAGCGGGACAAGGTCACCGCGCTCTCCTCGCGGGCTCCACACCTCATCAGGTACTCATCAAATTCAGCAATATACTCGGTAACAAACGAGTACCTTGAAAGATGTTTTGCCAACGATCAATGAGTCGCTGCCGAAAGGATGCAGGAAGGTACTTCTCACGAAGTTTAATTTTCATTTCTTCCCACGATTCAATGGGATCCTGCCCTCTCTGCTCTAAGAGGGTCTCGACATTCATCCAATAGGTCTGAGCCTGGCCAATCAATTTCATCATGGCGAAACGAGCTCGGCGTGCGTCAGACATACCCATCCAATCGAAGTAGCGTTCATGCTCGCTTCCCAATCAAGGTAGACTTTTGGATCTAAAGATCCATCAAATGTGGGAGCGTCGGCACGAACGACTCTACGATCATCTTGATCCCCATGGAAAGGTTGGGGTCTCCAACCTTCCTCAAAATCCTCTTGAACATCCCGATATCTCGGATATCGGTGATGCCTTTGATCAAAACGGTGATCGCCAAGATCATCCCGTTCTCTCGGCGTCCAAGCCTCCGGGGTGCATACCCATAATCATCCTCACCTCTAGGATATCGGTCTCTCCCTGGGTCATGCCTAGGATTCGCACGACCGCCATGATCAAATCGACCAGCCTGACCCCTAGGAAAACGTGGAGGTCGCCGATCACCCTCCCACTCATGATCATTCTGCCTATCAGGTCTCCTACGTGGGTAGGCAACGGGTCTGGGGATGTCATCAACCTCATCAAAGACTCAAACCCAGGGTCATCTTCCGCCTCTGGGCGACAGCAGCTCGGTCAGCCCTAGGGGTATATAATGGGGCAGGAGGATGGACAGGATCAGCAATTGCATTTGGAGGGAGTCCCTCTAACACAGCTAGTCGACCTGCCATACCTTGGACGGTGCGGCCCGACTCGGTGAACCCACTTTCCATGCGTTGCTCGATCTGATCCAAACGGAGCATAAGTTGATCAAGTCTCTGAGTGACATCAGGTGCCCCAGGGGCATTCGCTTGAGAACCGGACATTGGTGCTAGATGTGATACTCAACACCGCTACGGGTGGGCATGAACTAGGAGACTCTCCCTATGGATGACTCAACAAAAGGACTTGATGCAAGAGTTTAATGAACACAAAGACACTAAGTAACAGTCCTAGACAATCCAAACCAAGAGCTCTGATACCAAAACTGATGCGGGACAACTGTCGCACATGGATTCAAACTAACTCAAATGTGATTCAGCAATGAACATGTTAAGTTAATGGTTTTCACATGCCTGTCCACAGATTTAACAAGAAGGTAATTACGTAAAACAGCAAGAAACTAGCAATACGAGTCGTCCCTCGCAGCAAAGAAACGCTACGGATCGATGGTATTGAGAACTACCGATAGTCTAGGACAAAGCAACACGTTCAAATACGCAAATTTCGGTAGAACAGGTAGGTCCTCACGTCACTCAACCAACAGTGATTTTAAAGCTTTAAAATGGCTAGTTTTCCTAATCTCTCATGCACGGGAACAAATTTGCTCATATACCGACTAGCAGGTGGGGAAGGATCTATAGCGACTTACCGACCCGTTGAAGAACGGGGTTCGTACCGGGGACGGTGGTAGCGGCACGGAGTGGCGGCTGCTGCTGCTGGCTCCCGGATCTCCCAAGGACAGCTTGGCAAACTTTGTGGCTACCGGATCCATAAGTCGCGAGCGAGGTGGTGAGACGGCCGGTCTTCGGGGATGTTGTCGGGGAGGTGTTCTCGGACGTCGGGGCTGTGCGAACTCGTGCGGGAAGTGAGGCGGATACACGTACGGAAGGACTTACTGCGTCGTCGTTCTCAGCCTGGAATGTTCATTCAGTATCACACGCACCCTGCCAGCCAAGTGATCGGCGGCGCTGCAGAGGCAGTTCGTGAGTATCGCGTCCAAACGGGGTCGCAGGCCGAACGTGACAGGGGTGCCGGCTCAACTGGCTCGCTGTCTCTGATGGTTCGCGGGTGACTGGGGTCGCAACCTGGTTCGTGAGCGCGAAGGAGGTGGGCGAGCGGAGGTGGCGCGTTGGAGTGGCGCTGGGAGGGATGCAGCTGGGCCGGTCTCGCGGCTTGGCCGCTCGCAGGGAGGGGCGCGACTGGAGCGTGGCACTCACGGGGTGCTGCGGGGCGTCGGCGGCCTGGCTGGGGGCCCCGCGACGGGGCGACTATCTTGCTGGCCGCGCGCACGAGAAAAGAGCAACTGGGCCCTCGCGACCGGACGGCGGATGTGTGCGGGCCGCCTGGACGTGGGCACAGTAGGCTCCCGGCAGCAGTGGGAATGCGCCGGGGTCTTTCACGGCCGTGGCTAGCACGGGGTGGTCGCTTGACCGCACTGGGGAAGGGGTCTGTGCGAACAGGGACTCCGACCTCGTTAGCTTGCAGGTGGCGATGGCAGGGATGTGTGGTGCGGTGGAGAGTGAGCAAGAGAACGAAGAGAGAAAGAACTCAGGAGGGGGAGAAGATGCAGATAGGGGGTGAGGAAGAGAGAAAGAGCAGGGGGAGGAAGAAGACCGGAGGGGAAGAAGGAGAAGAGGGAGGCGGTGGGGCTTCACACCCTCCCTTCCCGGGAGCCTCCAAACACACACATGCACAGGCGCTCTGCACCTCACAGGACTGTTCCAGTCTCCAAGCAACGGCTCATTAATTCATCTATTCATCATCTCCCCAAGAAAGGGGCGCGGTACATATATAGGCCACATGAAAGGCCAAAAGACAGAAAGTAAAAGACTACAATAACCCTGCAGAAACCAGAAATAACATGAAAATAAAAGACTACAAATGGGCCTACATGGGCCAGCCCACTAACAGTCAAGTACTAAGAATCTCAAAGATCCACTGTCTCATCAAGCCATAATGAGAACGGTCGAACAGTCCGTCGACGACGGTAGACCAAAGCCGGGTCGAACCGGTCCCGCGCACGTGTGTCCCCACCACATGTCTTCTAGTCATTAATGAGGATTCTATCATGGAATGTGAGGGGGTCAAGAGGGGTTGAGAAGAGGAGGGCGGTGAGGGAGCTCATCAGGAGGTCCAAGATAAACATTTTATGCCTGCAAGAAATTAAGTGGGATGGTGATGTTAATATCCTTATTAGGGATATAAGGGGGAGGAGGTTCTCTCAGGGTCAGTTTGCCTGTAGTGGGTAGGTCGGGGGGAATTTTGATTCTTTGGAACCCTTATAAGGTGGAGGAGGTCTCAGGTGAGGGTTGTTACCAGGTGGGCTATCTCGTTGCACTTCAGAAGTATTCAAGAGGGTCACTGTTGGGATTTCTCGGGGGTGTACGACCCTCAAACCAGGGAGGAGAATAGTCAATTGTGTGAAGACTTGATCCAGTTCCATTCTGTGTCAGGCAGGCCGTGGTGTGTGGGGGGTGGCTTCAATGCAATGACTGCGGTGTGGGAGGGTAGGGGATGGTCTTGCAGCGGGAGAGATGGAGGACTTCACCCACTTCATCTAGGAGGCGACTTTGATGGACTTGGGCATGTCACAGGGGTCTACTCATGGTCCAACATGAGGGCAGCTGCTGTGTGCTCTAGATCGGACAGGTTCTTGGTCTCCATTGGCTGGGAGGACTTGTTTCCACAGGCGTAGGTGGTGGGATTGGCGAGATCCACCTCAGATCATAAGCACATTCTGTTGAAGACTTTGAGGCAGAATGACAGGTCTATTGGTTTCAGATTCGAGTAGGTTTGGCTCAAGGAGCCTAACTTCTTAGCGATTGTCTCTAGGGCTTGGAGGAACCCTACTTCCAACAGTTCAACTATGGGCACTCTTGTGAAGAAGTTGAAGCACACCTCTCACTGTCTCCAATCCCGGGGACTGGTAAAGTCCTTCCAGGTAGGGAGGCAAAGGACAAGATCATTTAGCACCTTGTAGCTTTGGATTGCTTGGAGGAGGTAGGTCTCATGGATGAGGAAGATAGAGCGGCTAGGGACTCCCTGAGGGGTCAATTTGATGAGGTATTAGCCAGGGAAGAGATCTATTGGAGACAGAGATCCAGGGATAGGTGGATTAAAGGGGGAGACAGAAACACTGCTTATTTCCAGAGGATTGTTTCAGGAAGGAGGAGAGTCAATTCTCTCTCCACCATTAAGATGGGGGACCAGAGTTACGCTTGACAGGTGGACATCAGAGATTAGGCAAAAATCTTCTTCTCCTTCCTACTCTCGGAGGAAGACTCTTGCAGGATGAGATTTGCTCCTGACTTGCTGTCTTGCCTCTCCCCTGCGAAAATGGAGGCTCTCTCTCTCCCCTTCTTTGAGGAGGAGGTCCACCAGATGATGTTTTCTTTGGCAAGTGATAGGGCTCTAGGCTCTGATGGCTTTCCTCTTCTGTTCTATCAGAGATGTTGGAGTATTATTAAAGAAGACTTCTTGGCTACAGTGAAAGAATTTCATGAAGGAAGAGCTCATTTGGGAGACATCAACAAAACCTTTGTGTTTTGATTCCTAAGAAGGCAGGGGCTTAGGAATTCAAAGATTATTGGCCTATCACTTTGTTTAATGGATCTTACAAGATCATTACTAAGGTCTTAGTAGAGAGGTTAGACAACTTCTTAGTGGCACATGAATGTATCTATGCATTGAAGCAACAGAGGAGGAAAGGTATGGTTCTCAAATTAGACTTTGAGAAGGCTTATGACAGGGTCAGTTGGTGGTGCCTTTTTCAAGTCTTGCGGAGTATGGGCTTGGGAACATATGGATTGACTGGGTTAGAGCTTGTGTCTCTTCTGTTTCTTTTGCGATTTTGATCAATGGAAGAATGATAGAGTGGTTCCAAGGCAGCAGAGGACTTCGCCAAGGGGATCCTCTTTCTCCCTTGCTTTTTGTTCTTGTGGCTAGTATGGTTAGTAGGGTGCGGCAAAAGGCAGAACTAGATGGATTGGTCAAGGGGTTCTCGGTGAGTAGGGACGGTCCCTCCATCTCTCATCTTCGGTATGCTGTTGATACTATTATCTTTCTGGAGGATAGAGGTCAATCCCTTGCTATGGTGAGGCTTCTGTTGGAGCTATTCCGAAAGGCTACTGGTCTAAAGGTTAACTTTGGTAAGAGCGTCCTGGTGGGGTTGAACTTGGAGGATACTGTGGCTTGGAGGGCTGCAATGATATTTGGTTGTGCTATTGGGGAGTTCCCAATTCCTTACTTGGACCTCCCCCTACTATCCGCGTGTGTTCTTCATGGTGCTAATTGGCAGCCTGTTATTCACTGGTATGAGTCCAGGCTTGCAGGCTGAAAGGTGAGATTGTTGTCCTATGAGAGCTGCCTTAGTCTTTGCTCTTCGGTTTTGGATAGTCTTCCCACATACTTCCTCTCCATTTTTCGCGTTCCTAGCTTTGTGGCTAGGAAGTTTTAGTTTATCCAGTGTAGATTCTTTTGGCATGGATTTGAGGACAAATGCAAGGGCTGGCATGATATTGTTTGGGGAAGGATTGCTCTTCCAAAGAAGTTAGGTGGTCTGGGGTTGAAGAATATTTAGAATTTCAATTCAGCTCTATTAACCAAGTGGCTTTGAAGGCTGGGGAGGGGGGAAGCAAGGCTGTGGGCTAAGGTTATTATGAGCTGATACTTTTCTTCCTCCAGAGTCTGGGACATGGAAATTCTGCCTCAACACATGACATCCCCCATCTGGCGTGGTATCTATTTGTGCAAGGACTTTCTTCTTTCAGGGACCCGTGTGAACTGGGTGATGGACAAAAATGTCTCTTCTAGAAAGACAGATGGTCCGGTGACTTCACTTTAGAGATGTTGTTCCCTAGTCTCTTTGCTATCTCAGCGGCTCCACTTACCTCTGTGGCTCAGGTTTATGATTAGCAGATACCTGGCGGTGCTTGGGCTCCGACCTTTAGGAGGCACTTTCAGCAGAAGGAGTTGGAGCAGTTTTAGAGTTTGCTTAGTCTTATCCTCCCCTTGTGCCTGCAAGATAGGGAGGATGGGTGGGGACTTGGAGATGGGGGAAGGATGGCATCTTTTCTGTCAAGTCAGCCTATGATGTTTGCTCTGATGGGGGGTGTGCGGTTTGCTTTCTACCAGGAAGTGTGGAGGACGCCCAGTCCTCTCAAGGTTCAGATTTTGGTTTGAAGGATTACTCATGGTAGGCTTCTTACTAGAGATAGATTGATCCGTTTTCTTCCTGATGTCAGTACCACTTGCTGTCTTTGTGGTGTGGAGTCATCTTTAGATCATCTTTTTGTGAGTTGCTCCTACTCCCAAGGGCTTTGTGGAGACATTGCGTGGAGGACCAGTCATGCTATAACCTTACGGGATGGCATTGCTTCCTTGCTCAGGGATTGGCATAGACGGTGGCACCTCAAGACGGGCAGGATCATGTGGTGTTTTTCCCACTCACCAGTCTCTTCTAATGCCAGAACAATTGCTGGGCAGTGGGCACACAAATCAAGATAAGGTAGTCTATCCATGCCTTTCTTTGTGCCTAGTTCAGTAGGACCTGTCTCACTCTGTCTAGAACCTGAATGCCTGAACCTATTTGTCAAACCAGGCACAAGTCCAATGTGTCTTGATACCATCACTTCATTTCAAATAAACATAAATCCAGTTGCCCATATCCCGAATCACCCAACAGGCCAACACAAAGCTCTGATAGCCTAGGTTTTTGTCTTCAATTCAGTTTGTCAACAAACAAAGCGATACTTGGCTTCTGTTAAAGAGGAGCATCTTGTTGTCATGAAAATGCCAGCTGGTACTGTAGTAACTGCATGAATTGAAGTTGATAGCAGAGTTGCACCATTTGTTATATTTGTTGACTGAGTGTGCAGTGCTAGCTGTCCAGCTTTCATAGGCTAGCAGCACTAACAATGCTAACTTAGGGTCAGCACAGGAGTGATGGTCACCTATTAACCTACAGTGCCCATATTAAGGCCCACTAAAACCTAACTAGGCCTAATCAGACTTGGCTTTGTCCATATATTCACAGTCCAGAACCAAAACTGTTTTTAGGCTGCATATATCACATTGTCCCTGTTTATTTAGCTTGTTGTGCCTAATGAGGTGGATCCAGTTCACCCTATAGTTGATGGTCAACTAAGAATGTGCACAGAATATCTTGTTTATTTGTGTTTATGGTTGATGGTCAACTGAGAGGTGCATCCTCTATGAGGAGGATGTAACTGACATTGTTCTGAAGTGAATGATCTTGAAGAGTCTGGCATTATTTCAGACTCCTCTCATATTTGCCTTTTGTAATTATGCAAACTGGGGAACTTTCCAACCTCTGGTGGTTCATATGATGCTGTCACACTCATGTAAATGGATGGGGAGGAGTTCCAGCATTTTCTCAAGGACATGTGATATATGAACTGGGAGTCTGAAGCAAGCTACTAGGTGGAGAGAAAGTGGGCCATTTTGATAGCATTTTCAAAGGGGATTATAAAATTATATTCTGTGTGAATGTAATAGAGCTGGTCTGTGTAGGGGGAAGGAGAGACTTGGGTCACTATTTTGTTGAGATGGCTAAGGCTTTCTGTTTTATACATTATGGATGATCAGTTTCGGCCCTTCTGGGTGGCTGTGTCATTGTTTGTGGAGAGGGCTCAACTTTGTATCTTATGTTTTTTTCTTCAAGACTGTGTCAGTTTTACCATGATGCTAACTACTTTATGGAAAAGTATCCTGTGGATTGAGACAATATATGGGGGAAGAGAGAAGAGATATTAACAGTGCCTTCCAAGACTAGTTCAAAACCTCAGAGAAAGCTGCTTGCATCTTTCCCACTGAAAATTCATAAACAATATTCAAAATAATGCCACAAGAATTTTGGTTTACTTTTAGAGCAAGATGCATGCATAATCCCAGCTTATGTAAAAATTAATTCTTGAGGTCTAGACCAATACATTCTATAAACTAGTGGACTGTGTCATTGTCTTCACTCCCCGGAGTACATACTCTCTCTATGCACAACTGTTTATACTGCTTAGTTTAGAATTGTTGAAATTGAAATATATCAAAAGGAACTGACATTTTGAAAATGTATCAAAAGGAGCTGACATGCATAGATAAGGGACTACTTTTATCTATTATTTCTCAAAATTGTTTATTCTACTCTGACCAGCTTATGAAAATCCCCCCAGAAATACATTAATTCTTATAAATGCCGACTGATAATAATGGGCAACAATGTCACGTGCATATTCTCCCATTCCTCACATTCATATAGTTCACAAAATTAGCCCTCATTGCCTCTCCATGGGCTGCATATAATGTTGTTAATGATTTACGTTCTTTTCTTTGTTAAATGACAATCAAAATGCTACCTGGTTGAGCTTTATCTTTGTGACTGCTCACTTTCTATTTCTAATTCTTTAATTCACATTCTTTCTCTTGAATTTAGGCACATCATAAAGGTACTGCAGCTAGTAAGAAAAAGAAGAAAGCAAAACTTCAGCGTGTTATTCGCAGTATGAAAAGGCAGCAACGAAGGTCTTCAGAAAATACTAATTCAAGTTTATATACACCACTGACACACTTGAAAGATCCTCAGGCACGTTGTTGCTCTTTCTGCTTTCAACATCTTGTTTCTTTTTGATTTCATGATAGGAAGTATTTTTTATATATCCTGTCTGCAGGGATTTGCTGAGAAGCTATTCTCTCGCCTTCAGAAGTGCAATGAACGATTTGAGGTGACTGTTTATTGTTTTTTTTTCCTTTTTTCTCTATTTACTCTCTTTCTCAAATTTCTGAGACTTGCATCTTGAAATAAATGTCTTCTTTGTCTATTTTATATTATTATATACTGCCCATTAAGGATCTTGGTGTCTTCTCCTTATACATGCACTTCAAATTTCTTCCCCTCCCCCTCTCTTGTTGTCTATTTGACAAAGAATGCTACAGTGGGAAGTTTGGGTTGGTTGAAGTCAACTTGAGCAGCCTCAATTAAAGTCAACCTGCAGGGGACAACTACCTTTGTGCCAGAAAACTTCATCTTATCATCTTCAAACTTCCATTTGACAGTTTATCATATCCAGGGTGCATGCTTGAGCATAGAGAATCACTTAGAAATGGCTTTCTCTATTTTCATTATTCAACTCCTGTGGCACTCATCTACACTATATGCAAGTTTTTCACTTTATTCATTGTGTTTTTTCTTTGCATGTGTTATTATTTCAGGTTAAGATGATGATGCTTCAAGTAGTTGCACGGACTGTTGGTTTGCACCAATTGGTCTTGTTGAACTTTTATCCATTTCTTCAGAAATATGCACAGGTATTCACTATTGTTCCCTTGAAGTGGGAAAAATGTTGTTCGGACTTTGATTTATGATTCTGTTGTTATCTTACAGCCTCATCAACGTGACGTAACAAGTCTGCTTGCAGCTGGCATTCAGGCATGCCATGATATGGTTAGTGTTTTAACATTACCATTTGTATGTTTTGTATGCTCCTATTTCTCTGCCACCCCCAACTGGGAAGTATGTCTTTGATTTTTACTGCTTCTGACAGTCTGCTCCATCTGATCAGGTTCCACCTGACGCAGTTGAACCATTGTTTAAACAGATTGTGAACCAATTTGTGCATGATCGTTCACGCCCAGAGGTGCTGAATTCTAAATACTGTGTGTAAAAATATTTCTACAGTAGCACTTTACTTTCTGCTGACACTTGACATGCTTTTCTCATCGGTAGGCAATTGCTGTTGGATTAAACACTGTAAGAGAGATATGTCTGCGCATGCCTCTGGTATAGTCTACTGTGGGCTTCATATTTGATAACTCTTCATGCATGACCATACATGTCTTGTTTTTCTTTGTGATGCTCAGAGTTGAATCTTTTGTAGTTTTAAAATGCTGACCTTGTTCATTTTGGAAGGTCAGATTTATATCCCAATAATTGATTTGTTTGAAGGCTTTTGTGAATATGATTGGTTGCATGGAATACAGGATCCCAGGAATCGGCCAGGGCTGATCCCGATCAATCCGGGCGGATTCCCGATCCAAATCGGCCAGAATCGGCCAGAATCAACTGGATCGGCCTGGACCGGACATGGCCGATCCGATCCGGAATCGGTTGGGATCGGTCGATTCTGTGAACCGTTGATGTATGCTGTTACGCAACTTTTTAATTCCTGTCACATAATCTATATATATATCTGAACTACTATATTTTGCAAATATGCTTATATATATGAATTGTCAAAAACCAAACCTAATATATTGCAGTTATGCCCATGACATGCTGGAATAATGACTTTGCCCTCAAGTTAGGATTTGTAAGGATATGATGAGATCACATATTCTAGGGGCATTTTTGAACTTTTTTTTTTACATTTTCTGTATCATATTTTAATCCTATAAATGCAAGAAGTGCATAAGTGCAACCATTTGGATATATCAGTGGTATTTTTCGCAATTATACAAAAATGCCATATACATATGCTAACTAATCCTATTATATCATATCTACAGTTCTATAATATCTATTCTTTCTAACATTTTTTAGTTTTGTTAATTCTCATGTTTTTATTATTTTCATTTTTATATGTATGTGTGCTCATTAATACGTCAACAATTGGTATGATGACTAATGGAAATAGGCAATGAATTACCACCTTCATGGACCTGGGAGCAACAGTAAGATTGCCCCTGCATGACCTGGAGGTCACGGGTTCGATTCCGGAAACAACCTCTCGATTTATCGGGGTAAGGCTGCGTACATCGTCCCTTCCCCGGACCCCGCCCTAGTGGGAGCCTCCTGCACTGGGTATGCTCTTTATGCTTGGGTGACAAGCTGAAATGCTTAGGACCTTAGGTAAAACCTAGTTTAGTACTACATTTTGTAAAGTAATGTGTATCTCAAAAGATGTATGATTTTATCCTAATGCCTCATGTTGGTGGCATTTTTAGTGACCATTTTTTTTTTCTGTATGGTTTGACTTTTTATTGGATATTGGAAAGGTGGAATACATAGACTATTTCCTGTTCAAGTACTTTACAAAGTCAAACTGACAGGTTTTGAGAATATCAGGTGTTTATAGGCAAGCAGATATTTTCAATTTTGCATATTTTTTTTAATCTTAGTCTTTACTATGAGAAATGCTGCGGCCACATGATCACTTGGTTATGCAATTCTTGAAGAAAAAATGTCATTCAATTCTTTGCTTAAAAATTGTTGATACTTAGACAAGACAGGAAACATTTATCCATGTGCATTCTAAGTATAGAAGCGAATGCCTGACATTGCTTACCATGAATTAGCGGTTTGTAATGATGCGAATCCTGAACTATCTTTTTTTTCTTCTCGTAGTTAATGACGGAAGATTTACTTCAAGACCTTGTGCTATACAAGAAATCACATGAAAAAGCAGTTTCCACAGCAGCTCGTTCCTTGATCACCTTATTCAGGGAGGTAAGGGTGATGCATTCTTTATTGTAGAAAAAAAAATCCAATTTTCTATATTCCCTCTTTCTGGTGACTTAGTCTACTGTATTTTTGGATTTTCTGAAGGTATGCCCGTCATTGCTTGTTAAGAAGGACCGTGGGCGTCCTACTAATCCAAAAGCAAGGCCAAAAGCATTTGGTGAAGTTAGTGCCGTGAGCAATGTACCCGGAGTTGAACTACTAGAAAATGATGATGATTCTCTCTCTAGCAGTGCGGATGATGCAGCAAATTCTGATACTGGCAACGAGATACTTGGTACTGATAGCAGTGAATCCTCTGAAGAAAGTATGGAGGAAGAAGATGATTTAGCAGAAGAGGAAGCAGAAGACAAGGTCTCTAAGGAAGAAAATTGTGAAGATGCAGAAAATATAAGTTACATTGAAGACGACTATTCTGGTGATGATCTAGACAATGGTAATGGCACAAGTGAAGAAGAAGATGATGATGATGAAGAAGGGGAAGGTGATGATGAGGATGATCATCTTAGTGATAGTGATGACAGTCTCAGTACAAATAATGATCGTACCACTGAGGATGACCATGATGATGATAAGGAGGATGAAGAGGCCATAAAAGAGGAAAAGTCTGATGGAAGGAAGCGGAAGTTTTCAGATTACATGGAGCAGCTAAATGCTACAGACAAAAGCCTCCGGGCTTTAAAGAAACTAGCAGGAATGAAGATGGTGTCTACCCCATCAGATATGACCGATGGTATTCTTTCCAATGAAGATTTTCAACGAATTAAAGAGTTAAAGGTAATGAATGTCATGCTATATTGTTTATTTGGATCAGTGTTTCTGGTACATTCAGTGGTTTGTAATTCTTCTGTTTGAGTTGATAAAAAACAAACCATTAATATGTTATAAATCTGCAAAATTGATCTCTAGGATGAAAATTCAGATCTCTCTCTCTCTCTCTCTCTCTCTCTCTCTCTCTATATATATATATATATATATATATATATTATTGAAAAAAAAGGCAAAGGCAATCAGTTATGATCTTACTGAAAATCTGGAAGGATTCTAATGCTGAAAATAAGGAATAACCTTTTAGTAGTAGTTGTCTCTTGATTATGAGCTCCGAACATGTGATGAATGACTACTCTGTTACTTCATTTTCCTTTCATTTAAGCAGGCAAAGAAGGGAGCAAGATTAGCTCTTGCTCATCAAGGTTTGTTGAAAACTAGTTCAGATCCTAAATCGGCAACGTTTACAATTCCCTCTTCTGAGCAGCTAAGCATGAAGCGTGTTGACCCTGCTAAACTTGAGGTGAGTTCTGACTTCTACACTTGCTGAAGTTTGCTTCCTCTGATGCTGCTAGATTGGCAGGATGTCAGATTTTTGGGATCAGTCATGAAATAGTCAGGGAAAAGATGCCTTAAAGGTGTTTTTGTTCAACACTCCAGAGCTTTATACAAGTACTAGACAAAAGGAGAACAAAAACTAACTTCTGGGCAGATTCCTGAACTTGTTTTAAAATGACATAAAAAAGCCTTCGTGCTTTCTGTTGCAATGCCATGTATGGGTTGTAGTCTTGTAGAATAAAGGCAGCAGTGTACAACACAATTTGTCAAATACTTTGGGACAAGTCCTGAGACTACCAAAGGCCAGCGGGGTAAACTTTTAAGAAGATGATGAAGGTAGCATTAGAGAGTGATGTGTGGACCAGATGTCTGCTTATTTCTTAGCAGACAAAGTTGGTGTTGATTTCATTTCATGACTTGTTGTATAGTGACTAACCCAGTGCTTTTGTTGTTATAGATTAACATAAAAAGGCGTCTGAGCAAGGCAGAGAGACTAGCATTAGTGAAGGCAGGAAGGGAAGAAAGGGGGAAATACCAGGCACGTGCAGCCGTAAAGCAGAAAAAGGTATGCAACTTTCAACAGGCTTCTTGTATAGTATTTTGTCAGCTCGTTTTCTCTATCAATTTCATGTTCTTTGGATGCGTTCATGAAGTGTTGGCATCAGGTTTATGATGTTCACTCTATTGTAAAAGTGGTTCTTATGATTAGTTCTGAACCTGATGTTGGTTCTCTAAATCATTCAAATGAAGTAAGATGTAGAAGAAGTTGGTTCACTCTTTGCGAATAATCCCTTTAGAAGATGGAAATGGAGAGAACAGAAGCAGCATAATTGTATCACTATTAAGGCAACAGTAACATGGTGTCACATTTTCACATGACACGCTATTTACTGGTTCCAGAGTGTGGTTTAATTTTTTTCCTTTGGTCACTCAATGAGCAGACGGGTGGTCGGAGCAACAGAGAGAAGGAACACAAGAAGGTCATGCCTGTAGCTGCCAAGAAAGCCAAGGCAGCTCGATCTCGGCAAGAGAGAAAGAAGCAACAACGCCGATCCGGCAAACAGTTCAGAGGGAAGAAAGCTTGGAAATGATTGCTACTCATGAGCTTTCCCAGAGTTTAATCTCTCAAGTGCCACCTCTTTTAAAAACAACGAGTTTTGAAGTGCCCATCGTCAAGGTTTTGATCAGTAAATTGTTTCTTCCCTATTGTGGATTTTGTAATCAATGCTTTAATTTTGTTCCGACATGTTTGTTAAAATATCGAAGGTTGCATCTAATTTTGCTGACCTCCGGATTTTGTTCTCATCTTGAGAATCTTTGTTTAACTGTTTCACTGTCAAAAATATGTTCTTGGCAGAGCATGGGCTTAGATCACCTCTCCCTCAGAACTTCATACCGGAGCCCATGGCCCTTCCTGCAAAACCCACAGTGTTGACCCCGTGGATACCCATCAATAATGGTAGTGATATCCAACTTCCTTCGCTCGTGGTTGGTAGGGATGGACTTGGTAAAATTTCCAAAGCAGAAGACCACTCCCTGATCTAATCACTAGACAAGTTTAGGGATGAATTACTGCTTCTTAACTCTGTTTTAAATTCTGATTCTTGCCTTACCTGTCTTCCTTCCTATCATCTTTGCACAACACTTGGCTGGTACTGTTTGGAGTTTGCGAAGCTTAACATGATGCTACAAATCTTCACAGCACTATCAAAGGATGGATGCACAGATCATTCATAATGCAAACGTGTTTCGTCTCTTAGCTGGTGATGCTCGTGTCATCGACTTGTCAAAATCCCGGCTGTCCAAGTCTGCCGTATATCAGAGACCGGCTGACTTGACCTAGCCCAAGTCTGAACCATTAAGCACTCTCATTTTAAAATAAAATTAAATGTTGCCCGTTGTCATCGCCCATTATTCTTTATTCAGACTCTAGTTAACACCTGATGCCAACTTGCGAACTCGATTCTAGTTTTCTATATATAAAGACTTATCTAAGTTTTGGGAACTCAAAAGAAATGATATTGTGGACATGAATCTATACTTGGTTTAAACGGCTAATATGCATAAACTCTAACCTATCCACTGAGGGACATTGGGACCGTTGGTTCGTGGTATGCACTCTCTTTATTCTTACCAGCATGTGTTTGTCTTATTTTCTGACCCATCCTTTCCTTTGTCCCTTCGTTTGTTTTTGTTTTTTTTAATCTTTTAGTAGAACAATCTTGCGGTTTTATTGGAGAGCTGGTGCCTCAAAACCTCTAATCCTCCTCATGAATTTTCCAACTCTTGTAGTTTTATGCCCCAAAAATCCTCGGAAACCCAAATCTTCCTTCGAATGTCCAAAAGATAGAAGAAGTTAAAAGAGTGAAAAGAAGGTAGAATTCGAACAAGGGAATATTGGAGTGGTCCATCTTTGGACCATAATTCAGGATTATGTTTATATACTAGTGCTGTCTTCATTCCCCGCGTGGAACACCAAGAAAACAAGAAACAGAAGAATGATCAATTTGTGGACGTGGGTCTTTGGAGGGACAGAGGAATATGTTAGAACGGTCCACATTTTCCCATTCTCTTGAGATGCATGTAGCACAAAGGATTTTGTCATGTTGGATTCCCGGCCGTGTCCCCATATAAATGCGATGTAGATAGCTTACTTAACTAGCCGATCGATGCGGAGTTGAAAGATCACATGCAGCATTCCTTATAGACGATCACAGTGAGACGATTACAGAGATGGAGTAGAATCAATCTGGATTTTGCCGTGCTGACATTTCGTGACTGGGTGTGCTCAATTTAAACCAGGTGAAACCTTCCAGAGCAATATATGTATCCTCGGGAGGAGCTCAGGTTTCTGAGATTCCACAGCAGGTTCAATTGGGTACATTTGATAACAATGAAACTTTTTTTTCCCCTAGTAAACATGCATGAGAGGATCATGAGCTGCTAAACATTTATAGTTTATACACGGTGACTCTCCAACCTTGGAACCTAAGCCAAGAACGAGGATTGCCCATTTTTCTGCTCAAGAAGAGATCATAAAGCAAATCAGCATTGAGAATGTCGAGTGAAGTTTAGAGACATTAATATGTATGTATGTTAAACTATATATAAACAATAGATTTCCATAGACCCACCTCCCATGAAAAAAACTTCCATAGACCCACCTCCCATGAAAGTGAGCTACTTACCTCTAACGAAAGA
Organism: Colocasia esculenta; assembly: GCA_014218235.1. Lineage (NCBI taxonomy): Eukaryota > Viridiplantae > Streptophyta > Magnoliopsida > Alismatales > Araceae > Colocasia > Colocasia esculenta. The sequence goes on along the minus strand of CM024762.1, from coordinate 133,342,267 downwards.
GACCCTTAGACCGACGAAAAGAGGCGATTTTATTTTGAACTCCCAAAAGTCTAATATTATGCGATTTTTTAAATAATAATAATAATGATAGCAATCATTCATAAAGTCATCTAAAACCGTACTAATAGATTAGATTTGGAAGAGCTGTTGCACAGTGACGAGCTAAACACCAATATTATTAGAAGGGCCTCCTTGCCCCCTTAGACCGACACCCGGTGGCGTTCGGCAGTGCTTCCACTGGGCTTGGTCTGTGGGGTATTTTTTTTAAAAAAAAATCAATTTAAACTTTCTCTTTTAGGACCTCTCAAAACTTAACAGCAGCAAAAATAGGAAAAAGAAAGCCTTCTCCTGTTAAGATTTCTACCCCAGTGCAGATTTTTCCGACTTCGATGAGAAAAGCTAGCATCCCTTGAATATATGTATATCTATCTCTAGATATGTCTACATATAATATATATGTTATATAGTCATGGGAGTTATGTACTCTGCTCTTGGTCTCGGTAGTTTTTAATAGTTCTTTTCTATTACAAAACATACTATATATTTTACAGAAAAGATCGAGACTAGGGGTTTGGAATATAGTTTTAAAATATATTTTTATAGAGAATTTCTCCGTATTAAATGATCAAGAAAAAGAGGGTGGACCATCTTTTTTTTTTTCACCCTCTTTGTCCTCGATTGCTTTCTAGGTCGCGTCTCTTTCTCCGTCCTTCAAGCATCCATCATCGGAGCCTCGATGTGGTCAATAGCAGGGGTGGTGGAGACCACTTTGGGGTTTTCTGTAAAAGTAATTTTTTTTAAAAAAATCACCATGCTTTCCACTAAACAAGATAAATAGTTATTTTTATAAGTCATCAAGGTGTTGTTATCTTACATTTTAAATCCACTAGACGCCCATTTAGTCATTTTTTCTACCTTAATCTGTTAAGAGTTGAGACAAACAGAATATGATCCATAATGATAATAATAATATGAATAATACAAGCATATAAAGTGGAATATGTTGAACCATGCATGGAGGAATATGTGTAATTGTCCTGAGGCCATAGCTACTTACCTTTTGCAAGATGACAGTGGTACTTGTTACTACAACAGAGAGCTATTTTGCTCCCGTCGTCACGGCAATTATAATTGTATTAAAATTGTTGTGGCAAAAGAGAAGAACCTAAGGATCCTCAATTTTAGAAAGTACGGGTCCTATTTTTTCTCTCTATGCATGTTGGGCCGTTGAGAGCAAAACTTTTTCCACTACTGCAAGTATAGGTTTGCAACTTAATTTGTTGTAAATTTGCAGAGGTGTAATGTCAAGTAAAAAAAAAAAAAAGAGTTATCTTACTAAATGCACGTCAAACGCTTACTCTTATTTTACATACTAGTCAGGTAACTATTGATGAAACTTTTCATGTTGCATCGAGTTTCTAAATGAAAGGGGGGAAGAAAATGTTCAAAGGTTGTTGGGATTGATTACACAAGCAACCTTGTGTTCCCACAAATCAGAGCACCAAGCGTCTATCAGTGAGTCTATTGTGTAGGGCCGGGCAGCAGCATCTCCCTGGTACTGGTACTCTTATTGAAAAGGATCTTTGGGAAATGACAAGGAAAATTTGTCAAGTCCAATGGAAAGCCTCCCTCTGATGAACACTAGAATCAAAGCACTCAAGTTCCGGTCCACTACAAAGGCGTTTATAGGAAGGTGGGATATATCCACTTTAAATATTTACAAGCCATAGGTTCAGCATGGGTTTCTGTAAGACACTTCACTTAAAATAAAATTTCATCTTTGTCATGATTGGAAGTACGCTTATGCATGTACCCTTTGGCCTTTTCCCCCCCTGACTAGAAATATGCTTTTCACAAGCATGGAGAAGAGGTATACTACGAGGGCATGTGTATAAATTGGGAAGAAAGAAGGGAATGCGTGAAAGATAGTCACTGCAACGACACTACAGTCCTGGTCATCTTTAATTAGGTGTATAAATAGTTGGTGGCCGGACAATAATATCAGCTCAAATTCCCATATCTTGGTAAATGGGATTTCCACACCACCCCAGCCTACGGTTGTGTGGGGTTTCTTCTCACCACCTCGCACGCACTACTTTGGCCTTGTGGGTTTTTTTAAACATCACCTCAAAACACTCGGATACAGCCGTCGGAAATCTCCCCTCCTCCCCGATATTTATCGGAGAGAAATTTTTGCTACACATTTTTATTTCATTTTACTGTACTTTAACCTCTTTTATTAAATGGACATAATAGAGAGATCAAAATGCACTAGAAATTTAATAAGAAAGTACAGTAAATCTGACACAACCCACTATCATCCACACTTTATTCTATTTGATTGCATTGTTTAAAGAGAAATATTTAATAAACTTTCCAAATATATTTAAGAATTAGAGTGTATTTCTATCTTTTTCACATTTGTGGTATATTGTGTAGATCTAATAAAAAATAAAAAAAGTATATTTTTAAACTGTAATAAATAATTCTCTAAAAAAAAAAATGACTCTAAAATTAGATCTTATCTTCATATGTGATTTATCTCTTAGGCACACTAAAATTAAAAAAACTGCACTTCGAGATGAAAGAGATAGTTATAAACTAGACAGCAATTTCATGGTTATGATTTTTTATATCTGATGAAATATATTCTGTTTTTTTTCAATCACTACTTAAAAACTTTGACATTTTGTAGATGGAAAGTGATGAAAAGGTTGCGTGATAATTAATTGAAATATAAAAGATAACATGTATGGAAATACAAAGGCTGAGATAAAGTTTTAAATTCATTTTAATAAGGGAAAATATGAAAAAAGAGCCCAAGTAGCGGGCTCGAGAACAGTTGCAGAAAGTGCAAACCTTTCCCTACCGTTATCTCACTTATCTGATTGTCAGCTATTGTTTACATCTCATAATTGCATGTGGAAAGTTTTGTCCCATAATGGTTGTAGCTACGTAGTTGAGAAGAAGACATGGACCCTTCAACTGCCCTCTCATCATGGCCACTGGGACACCTATCTCAACTCTGTTATGCCGCTGTTGCACCCATCTTAACAAAGATTTCCCCCATCCGCCCATGAAGGGCCTGTGATCCCCTTCTGAAGTTTTCAATACTGTTAGGTGTCCCTTCCCATTAACTTCCTGTACTCCTCACCATCACCACCACCACCATCTCTCTCTCTCTTTCTCTCTCTCTCTCTCTCTCAGTGTGTACTACCTGCACACTGGCTCCGCAGGACTTCTTCCTGCAACACAAGAAGGCCCATCATAACCTCTGGTCACCATTTGTAACTTCACCTCAAAAAGGCTCGGACGTTAGGATTTCATGGGTGACCAGAGATCCAAAGATCCCTCCTTTCTTTAGCCTCCCCTCGTGTTCTTCTTTCTTGCTCCATCGGTAATAATTCTTGGCTTTATGCCTGACTTGCGTGTGTTCTTGTACTGAGTCCTTTCTGGGTCACTGGTTCTTGAGCCGGTGTGCTGTCTCTTTCTCTGTCATCAAACCCCTCATTGGGGGAAGCCCATCCAAACCTTTTCTACGTCGGGCACTCCCCCCCCCCTCCCCCCCATCGAGTTGGTTTCCAAACCACACTGCAGGTGTCCGGCTGCGCTGCTGGGTCATCATCCTGCAACTTTTGTACAGGAGACTTCTTTATGGGTTTGGTCCTGGCGCTCCTCAAGCTTGCAGGCGCTTGAGCTCTTTTAATGGCTGCCGCGTCCCCGGCGGAGGCGAGGACCTGCCTTTCTTCCCCTAGAGGTGGAAGGAAACCGCAGAAGCCTATCTGGGATTCCCAAGATGGGCAGAAAGCGAAGGGAGGGATCAATGGGATATGAGAATTAATGCATCCTTGAGGCATTGTTTTGCAGGAATAAAAAAGGGACGGTCTTGGCGAGCAGGAAGAAAGGGAAGGGGGGAAGGAGAAGAGAGAAGGAAAAAAAGGAGGAGAAGAAATGCCCACCGTGTGGTTTTCTTTGAGGAAGTCCCTCCACTGCAAGTCGGAGCCATCGGAGGTGTACGACCCCAAGAACAGTGGAGGCCACCTGGGTGCCATACTCACCAAGAAGGGCGGCAGGTCGGGGTGCTCCAGGTCCATCGCCAACCTCAGGGACGTTATCCATGGCAGCAAGCGACACCACCTGGAACGGCCGCCCAGCTGCAGCCCCAGGTCCATTGGCAGCAGCGAGTTCCTCAACCCCATCACCCACGAGGTCATCCTCAGCAATTCCACCTGCGAGCTCAGGATCACCACCGGGCTTTCTGGCGCCGCCCACGAGGGCGCGGTCTCCACCTTCGTGGGCACGCTCCGCCCGGGTACCCCGGGACCCGGGGGTCTCCACGCACTCCACCGCAGCTCCTCCTTCAGGGGTTCCGGCGCCACCCCGCCGAGGAAGTTCCCTGGCCCCTTTGCCGAAAGGGACTCCCTTGGCTTCGGCGGCTCTGCTCTTTCCAACGCTGTCTTCGGCAACGGCGTCGCGGGAGGAGGCCACCACGGTTCCGCTGCGGCGCCCAGGTCCTCCCTGGAGGTCGACGCGCATGGGTCGTCCGCCGCCGTGAGCTGCCACAAGTGCGGGGAGCAGTTTGGAAAGTGGGAAGCCGTGGAGGCACATCACCTGTCCAAGCACGCCGGTGAGTGCCGTGTTCTTCTCCTTCCTGTTCGTATCCGGCGATGGTGTTTCCTTTTGCTCTAGCATGGGTCTGCTTGATTTGGATATAACAACCTCCTCTGGAAAATGTGAGCAAATTTCTACTTTAAAATTTAGAAGAAGCCATGAGTTTTACGCTGGATAGCAGTGAAAAGAAAGATGGGTTTTTGTTCTAAACTAAAGGGTGGAAAGCTGTGAATTTGGGGAGTTTCACTTTGTTTGGTCTCTTCCATTGCAGCTGGTGGATCTGCTGGATCTTCAAACCCATCATGTTAATAAGGATCATTTCTTCAGTGCTATGACATGCAATTCCTCATGCTTTTTCTACACCTACATTTGTGGACTTTGGATTCCTGCAATTTTTTGCTGTTTTGTAGAACTTACTGCTTTCGTTGGGGGTTGAGGTGTCATAGTTAGAATAACTTCCTTTATGGAAATTAAACCCCCATGAGATCCTGTGTTTGCTGATCAGACTCCTTCCAAGTCACAGTTCTCATGGATTCTGTACCGCTAGCTGCTACAAATTCTGCCGGAGATTTTGATCCATTCTGCAGTTATGAGGACTGACACCCAGCATCTTTTGTTTAATGTGCAGTTACCGAACTCGTTGAAGGTGACTCTTCCAGAAAGATTGTAGAAATAATCTGCAGAACAAGCTGGTTGAAGTCTGAAAGCCACTGTGGGCGAATAGAAAGAGTCTTGAAGGTCCACAACATGCAAAGGACTCTTGCCCGGTTCGAAGAATACAGGGAAATGGTGAAGCTGAGAGCCAGCAAACTTCCCAAGAAGCATCCTCGCTGCCTGGCCGACGGCAATGAACTGCTAAGGTTCTACGGCACGACGCTCGCCTGCTCTCTGGGCATGAATGGTTCTTCGAGCCTCTGCACATCTGAGAGGTGCAGTGTCTGCAGAATCATTAGGCACGGTTTCTCAACCAGGAAGGAATTGAAGGGTGGGATTGGAGTCTTCACAACTTCCACAAGTGGAAGAGCCTTCGAATCCATTGAGATATACGAGGACGATCCATCCATAAGAAAGGCTTTGCTGGTCTGCAGAGTGATTGCTGGGAGGGTTCACAGGCCGCTGGATAACTTTGAGGAACTTGCAGGCCAGACGGGGTTCGACTCACTCGCTGGAAAAGTGGGCCTCTATGCCAACATTGAGGAGCTCTACTTGCTCAACCCAAGGGCGCTCCTCCCGTGCTTTGTAGTTATCTGTAAGCCTTGAAAGGAGGCTCCTGGCTTGTTTTCCCCCCTTTTTTCTTCTTGTAGTATTTTGGGCTGGGTTCAAGCAATCTCTGTTGTGGGAGCAGAATTTGGCAACTGAAATTGTTTTGATTTTTTCCCCCCCTTTCTTCACCCATTTTCTGAAGCTGCTGCTCTAATCATCATAACTGGATTCACCTTGTTCTCACAACGGAAATTTCTGATTTCATCCCATCCATTTGCCACTGACCATGCACCTCTCTTCCTGTGGTCTCCTTCCCTTGTCCTCTCCACCCGTCTAACTGGTCCAGTGAATGGTATCTCTTACCTCACCTTCATTAATAGCATTTGTATTCTTGTCAGAGTACCTAGGAACTTGCTGCAACGCAGTAAATATGTTTTTTGGATCCATATAACTTCAAATTTTGAATTGATGGTGTTTGCTATCTGACAACACCCATAATTCTTACAGCTTTACATATGTGATCTTTACCCCCATGGTTATTTAATGGGAAACAATCCTCCTCCCAGGACAGTATCAGTTAAGCTCCTAAAGTAGTGTTTTGTCAAAAGACCAAGCTGCTTTCTTTTTTAATGTTGTGCACTGGACTCTGAGGAAAAGAGCTGGATGATATTGTTCTTCTGAATAAACTTAATTCAATTGGGTATTCTTCTTCCGTGACAAAGTCAAAACCTACTGCAAAAGAAAACAAGCAGGATACAGCCTATTCATTTGTCGAACTAAGAGAGGACAATATAGAGTCATGGAATCCTCTTAATTAACGGGCCGCTGAATGCTCCATCTGAACATGGGATATTACAAATTTAATAAATTCAACAACCAGTCCAGTCCAACAGCAGCTAGTCACAAGTACTGGCCTTGTAAAATATGCAAATGGTCATCCCAAAGTCGTGGGCACTACAAAAGGGCAGTGGCAATGTGCATTGTCCCCTCCTGGTGATGCCCTGCCCTTTTGAAATTCTAGTGACAGGACTCTTTCCTCTGCTAGAGATGCCCATCACAGGATTTTGATCTTGTGTAATTCTCTAGAGAGGGCACCATCACAGGATTTTGACCTCGTGTGATTCTAGTGAGGACAGCAATGTTTGGAGGAGGACAGAACACAGCCTGCCAGTCGCCCACAAGCAGGACATTGGCCTACATGCACTGCCTTCAAATCTAACCTTCAGGATCTCTCCTCAATTACTGCTGTTGCAATGGAAGGGTGAGTAAAACCACCGTTCTAAATAGGTTTCAAGGTTAGGTGATGGAGGCCAGAAGCAGCACGGGTTGTGCAGTGTACAGGTTTGAGGGTATCAGCTGATCAGGAGCCTGGTCCACAAGGATTCAATGTGGAAACTTGGGCCACTTGTTAAAGTAATACGTTTGTCCCTGCAGAAAAAAAAAATTGCGTTTACACCATGCTGCATAGCAGTATGCATATGTATGCATGAAGCAATGAATGATGAGAGAGGTAGACAGAGAGGGTGGGGGAAAACATGCCGGTGGAGACATTGATGCCATTGCGACTTCACTCTCTTGCAGCGTTTGAGATATGGATGCAATAAATTATGCTGACTGAGCCATGTTCTACTGTAGAGGCATTGCCTTGTTTAGTGGAAGCTGCACAGTGTCTATACAGAAATTATGGGGGAAGGCTGCCATGTCCCTTTCATGTCCAGAATGCAGCCCAAACATATGTTTGCTTTAAGAAACCAGCTGGAAGAAGGCAGAAGGTTTACCAGTTTTAAAAGTGCCCCAACCAAACTTAGTCACTTTTCATTTAAGCCTTTCAGTAACATAGACAAGGACTGAAACCTGGGAAATGCACAATTGGCCTGCAGAGAAGTGTGGGATCCATGCAATCCTTTGAAGATTCAGATGGGCAAGGGTTACTGCATAGCTGTGGAATTTTGTGTTTGAGTTTGAATCTCCTACAAGGGACAAGGAAATATGGTTTCCTATGGTGTAAATATTGGTTCTACCACCAACAGTAACATGTAAATTTGCCGTAAACATTCTGACCATGAGATGTAAAGTGTGTAAGGAAAGACAAAGTTGACAGGAAGTGCTAAAACAGTGGTGCATGGTTTCTTCGGAATACGAAGAAATCTGCCAAGCATTTAAGTAGGGAGACGCCATAACTACAAGTTGAATAGCTAAATATTTTATACAGTATGATAAATGCACGTACGTAGAAGCAGACAATTTGGTCTTTTCTATTAAATTATGCCCAACAACAAGCAGCAAAATGGACGCTGTCGGCGGTAAAGACGTGGGCGCTCAAAGATAATTCGCAACACGAATTACCCGTTCATAGTTCAGATTATTAAGTTAGAATTTTAATCCAAACCATGGCGGGAATAACGATTAATTTTTTAATTTTTTACCTTTTTAGAAATTTTTTATAGTTAAAACTTCAATATTTAAGTATGACTTCAAAATTTTCAATTAATCTTATAAATGGGTCCTTATCTTAGAAGATTAACGTACGTTTTTCTGCTGTCAATAAAAAAAGACCTCCTTCCATAAAAAAGTCAAATTTTACGGAACATTACAAAGGCTAAAAACTGGAAAATCCGAAGGAAAACAAGTCCAATCACAAGTTTTTTCCTAGTTAGGAGAGCTGATCAGTTTGACTAACCTTCAATGTGGACCGTGTGTTCCTTTCCTATGTCTTCCGGGAGTTTCTTACATGTAATCCCTTTCAATAACTAGCTATCCAATGCCATGGACAGAAACTTGTGTTGGTGCTCCTACACGTACCCTTCGAAAGATGATACCTTAATATTGCTATGTTTCTATATCGAAGTTGTCTGCCACTATTAAAAGTGAATATTTCGATCGTGGTCGAGACTGGAGGGCAACAGTTTTATATATACCAATGCATGGTTGGAACAACATGTAAAAAGATACATATACATAATTATATCTCTCACGGTGGTGTGCAATTTTTTAGAGAGAGAAAGAGAGAGAGAGAATATATAACTGCTACCTGCATAATGCATGGTTGGAGCCGTCTGATCAAAATCACATGGCTTCAATCATAAAAGTAATGTTTGACCTTCGTTGTTGATCGTGAACCAAAATACCAGAGAGGCGTATAATTTAATGTTCTCGTGTGAGCTCTTCTCACTATTCAAAGAGATTTGACGTCCCATACACAAACGAATACCTAAATGGGTTTTAGTTTGAAATTTAATTAGATAACTAATAGTCTAAAAATTTAAATTTGTAAAATAGTATCATTTGACCGTCAACCGGCTACACCAACGAATATGTTGACACTGTTGGGTTCGGACCCAACTTAAGTAGTCCGCTTATCATGTTTGGACTATACATAAAGGATGCACGCTTCCGGTCTAGTCAAAATGATATTATGATGGGCCTAACCCATATGTGGCCCATGGGTTCCTGTTATGGGTGGGAGCCCAATAAGGTATTTCTTGGACTGGTCCCTCCTCTCCAGGGGCGGATCTAAGAAGGGCCTAGTGGGGTCCTGTGACCCCACTGGATAAACATATTTGTATTAAGTGGATAAATTTTCACCATAGGTGACCCCACTGAAATCATATGGGTGCACTATTAGGACTCCAGTGAAATAAAATTCTAGATCCGCCACTGCTCCTCTCTATATATGGTCAGTCTTCCCTATAGACTGATAAGACATCCAGTGACATAGAGAGAGAAAACTAGGAAGACTCCCGTGTATAGACGGACCCAGATCATATTGAGTGGGGTCACGTGACCCCACTCAAAAAAAAAAAAACTAAAATGGCCATTAAAAATAGAGATTCAAAAATTTTTATATAAAGGGTGACCCCACTGAATTGTCTCAGTGGGGTCACTCTTTATGTATAATATATTTATTTATATTACATATAATATATTATTTATATAAATATTAAAAATAATTTAAGTGACCTCATTGAATAAAATTTCTGTATCCGTCTCTACTCCCGTAGGGTTACGGTCGTCTCCTCTAGCATTTGGCGTTCGCGTCGTCTTCCTCCTCGTGGTTGCACCGTCATGAAATCCGTTTCTGCTACATGTATGCGCACATGCTTCAACATGTGGTATCAGAGACCATGTCGGATTTCCTGGGCTCCGATATTTGTGTGTTTCTTCCTTTACTGGTCGGAGGGGAAGATGCTCGTCCCCGTTCGTCGGGGTCCGTCAGACGTGCAAACTGCGTCGCCATGTAGGTTTCCACCGCACTGGATGCGGAGGGGAGGCGGCTGACCCACCACTGTGCGGTTCTGCCGCAGAGGGCGTGGCGCGAAGGGCGACCTGTGGGCCTCGCCAGCGCCGCCCACGCGTAGCGCGGTGGACAGGTGGCCGCGGCTGGCCGCTGCCACGCACGTAGGGGCGTGGGGCGCAGTGGCCACGTGGGCGCGGTGACCACGCGGCTGCGGCTAGCCACTGCGTGGGCGCGAGCTACGGCAGCACTGCGGCTGCCCTCCCCGCGTGCAGGCGCGGCAAGGGTGGGGGGGGGGGGGAGCAGCGCTCGGCCCACGCGGGCTGTGCAAGGTGCAGTGCGCTGGCGGGTCCGGCCGCGGCAGACGGCTGCCCTCCCGCATGCAGGCGCGGTGTGCTGGGATCCCTGCGGACGACGCCGCCGGCGTCGTCTCCGGCCGGTGGAGGTCCGCTGCCGCTGGCATCCCTTCCCCAACTGTCACGGCGGTTCCTCCCTTGCACGGTTTTCTCCCACTTCCGAACAGTCGCATTAGAGGAGTCACGAGGAGGGTGTTGGGGTGAGGAAGAAGATGGGTCTTTGACCCTTTTGTCCCCAACATTTTATTTATTTGCATTTATACCCCGTGCTTAAAGTTTATGGATCCTTTTTCTTATTGGATCCGGGTTTTAGGACTTTAAGTTTGGATATTGGATAATTGGTTCGATTTTGGATATTGGATCTGTTATGGATCCATTTAAGATCCAAATTCGGATACCATTAAGGATTCGAATCCGATTTGTACTTATACCTATAAGTATCTTTTATTTTATCTATATCCGATAAGTTTTAAAACTATTTATTTAAAGGTTATTTTGTTCCTATATTTTAATATCCATTATTGGGTATCCTTATCAGGATCCATTCAGTCCTTTTGGACTATTCTTGGCCCATTAATGGCTATTAAAGGACATAGAGACAGTTCTGCAAACAGTTAGGATACATGAATAAAATTGAAAAGGTATGTTTGCAATACAGTGGATATTTATGCAAACAGCTGGGGTATTAGTGCAACAGAAGGCTATAACTCATGTTTCATGCCCCATTTGATGGATGTTTAGCCTATTTAAAGATTGTTTATGCACTTTTAATTATTGCAGTAACATTAGAGATATTTTTGTGCTATGTGACCTCCATTTTAGTTATTAGCATGCATTTATATCTCTAATTTTCATATTACAATAATTCTGTGTATATGTCCTTGCTTACATTTAAGGCTTTTGTTGTGACGTTTGGAGGATAATTTTTCATATCCAAGTGTTTAGGTAGATCACCAAAGTGGCACTAAGCATGAGGAATGATAAATTTGAGCCCCTTAGATAGTTAACAGCATATAATGTAAGCATGCTTGTTGACATCATTTTATGGAAAGAGACATTTTATTATTCAAAGTGTATAAGTTGACCACCAAAGTGGCCTTATGCATAGAGAATGATAGAGTATTTCTTTAAAGGTTAATGATGTCATATTATGTGATAACATTTTGTTTTGTGCTTATGACTTTGAAGTGGAGTTTAACTCCCAAAGGAGTACTTCATGTTCGTGACATAAGTAGGATAGAATATTATTGTGTGCATGGAGACTATTGAAAATTTTAGTACCCAAAGGTGTAATTTTTTTGATATCAAAGTGTGCATTGTAATAGTTTTATCATCAAGTTGTCCACTAGAAGTTTTATTTTATGCCTTATAACTTGCTTCAGTTATAATAGCCATATTCATGTGAGCATGTAATTTGTGTTTCAGCTGCTTCTTCACTCTTTGCACCTTTTTCAGGCCAAGTGCCTTATTTGGCTAGGACAAATTTCACTGAATAGAACAAAGAGTAATGTTTACCTTAGGGTGTATGGATCTTTATATTGCTCTCAGAGATGAACAACTTGCTGAGCTCACTGCCGAGAGCACAGTAGAACAGAAAAGCTTCTATGAGAAGTGGGAGATCACTACAACAAATGTGACTTTTAGTGGTAATTTTATATGCTGCTATAGCTAAAATAATTGCTACTAAATCTTTTTAACAGCCATCCAAAAGTTGGCTGTTATAAGTCCCGTCGCTAAAAGTAAATAGCAGCCATTCACAATCATGGCTGCTAAAAGGAATCTTTAATGACACTTATAAATGTTGTTATAAATATGCACAATTGTACTCTATTTGTTGTCTAAGTGTCGTAAAAACTTTTGATAGCCATTTAAATGGCTGCAATAACTAGCAATAGAAGCATTTAAAATTGCTGCTAAATATATTTATTATTGGTAGCTAATCTTTTGGCTATCATTTTTATTTGTTGTAGCAAATATAATTGCTTCCATTGTATACCATTAGAAGCTAATATAATGGCTATTATTTATTCTTTTAAAATTAGAACATATTTGTCACTATACGTATTAACAACATTTGTTATTGCTTTTGAAGATTAGATATGTGCAATTTAAATAGCTACTGAAAAGGAGTAATTGACTGCTAATAGATATTTTAAAAACAAATATATTTTCCACTAAAAGTTTAAATAATAACATATACTAACATATATATTTGCTACTAAAAGTTTATAATAGTGACATTTAAAATTATCACTATAGTTGATTATACAACACCACCTGTATACAAATATATCAAAATGTATATTGTTCTATCTATATTCGATAGATCTTTCCACAACATTTATGATTCATTGGCAAAACCCTACCACAAAACATCGTACATATCCATTCCATTTCCATGAAAAAGACATCATATACATCCATTCTCACAAGACATCACACATTTTTAGCTAGAAATGACGAATGCAAAAGAGTAAAATATGTTTTCCAAACATTGTCTCAATGAACATCCAAAATGTAGGTGGTTCTAACATGGTCATCATGAAATGTCCAAAGGAGAAAAGAAAAAAGAGATGACAAAATGTTTCATTTCAAGCTGTCTTCATGTAGATCATTCTTCTGCCCTTGTGACCTGTAAGAGAAAAGACATATTTAGCATAGAATTGATAACATTATTAATATTGAAATATGTACAATTGAACAAAGTACAAGAGTAAAAGGCCAAGCAATAGTTGCCCCAATTGCATCTCCAATTGTCTTGAATTGTCCATATGGTCTTAGGAGAGGTTCATTATAAACAAGAGCAACATTTATAGCCACTTCCCAGTATTCACATCCTAAGTCACAACCTCCAACCTTCTTTAAATGATCTTTACTTTCAATAGTAGTAAGAGCCACGTTGATAAGAGATTTTTTGAAACTCTTTAAGTAAACCATCGCTTTTCCCTGTCAAAAAAAAAAAAGAAGAAAAAGAACTTTTAATCATAATACACTAACAAACAATAACATTAAGAGTTGTATTTACCTGAACATTCACATTGTCATCATTTCTTCCCCTTTTCTTTAATCCTCGTTGCACCTGTGGATAACAAGATAATTCATTCAACAAGATCTTTAAAATATGGTCTCAAAATAATAGTGACATGTCAAATATGTACCTCACTATGTAATTGTGTTGTCCTTTTTGAAAAAATTTCACGAGGGCCTTGGATGGGAATTCTAACCTAATCCATTAGTTGGATGAAATTAAATGTTGGGCATCTTCCTCCAATCTTCCCATGTTAATGGAGCTTTTTGTAGATTGCGAGCAATAGTACCCAAGTAGCTTGCCAACTTTCTAGCATTGGGTCCAACTGGTTGGCCTAAATCATTCACATAAATAGTTAAAAGCTTTATTCTATCCATATTTAGCAGATCTAGACATCGAGTAACTCCACGAGTCTTCTTTTGTGCACCTGTAAATATTTAGACAATCATATGACAATGTGAATGCACAATGTGAAAGAAAGTTATAAATCTATTGAACACTATTACATTACTTGTATTGTTATCTAAATCATGACTTGGTGACTCTTCTAAATGGTCATTGTTGGTTAACTGCCATCGACTCCCTTAGGGAATCGCTGCCACTATGCTGTTATGGGGCAGCATAGTGACATCGGGGCTGGCAACCCAACCCGCCGCAGAGGTAAAACCCTGTGCGAAGCCCCTCATGCCGACCACAGCGTTGACGTGGTGCTTTGTGCTTCCGCCTTAAAGATTTGGCTATCGCCTTCACTACCAGCTCGAGCTTTTGGTGCAACGGTAAGGGGCTCGGTCCAACAAGTGGTATGTGCTCCTGACAATGCCCTACTAGATTGAATTTTTCTGAGATGGAGTGTTGAATTTTTCAGCCTAGATTTAGAAGTGAGTTGTACTTGAGAAGTGTCTTGTATGCCCTGTCATTTGAATACAAATAAAAAATCAACCCTCATATAAACACAAATGAGAGAATTAAATCAGCTTAAATCAATTAGGTGATGTTTACATGTGTATGAACAAAGAATAGAGCTAACACTATTATACAAATAAAAAATCAACCCTCATATAAACACAAAGGAGAGAATTAAATCAGCTTAAATCAATTAGGTGATGTTTACATGTGTATGAACAAATTAAGAATACAACTAACACTATTACACAAATAAAAAATCAACCCTCATATAAACACAAAGGAGAGAATTAAATCAGCTTAGTGCAGTGAAGAAAGGGGTTGGCGGATCTCCGACGTGCTCATCTATTCATGAAAAAATGGCCGGAAATGTGACCCCTTCATCCTTTTGATATTAAAGGGGGAATGCACAGGATATAGCATGTTTTTACATGGTGATCTCCCTCCCTCATGGGTTGACCTGTGTATACAAAATAAAACTTATGTACACCAAAACAAAATCTAATTTAACCAAAGAAGAGATATCTTACATCTTCTGCAGTAAGGAGCGCTGCCCGACCAGCACCGAGAGCTTGGTCTTCTCCAAAAGCGGATGAATGATCAAGAAATTAAGCTCTCAACAGTAGATTATAACTATCAACGAGGTGAATGATCAAGAAATTAATTCTAAAAAAATAATAAATAATGCAACAGAAAGTAAAGTAATTACCTAATATTACAAATCGTCGTATCTCCCATCAATGTCTGTTCTTAACCAAGTTACATCATTCCCTTCAGTTTGGATGAAATTTTCAAATACTTCACCTGAAGGTGGCTCAGTATCCAAATTCCTTTGACCTTCTTCTTCTAAAAATGTCCGACTATCATTCTGTTCAATCAAATCAATCAAATCCCTTGGTGGAGCTTTTACAACGACATGCCATTCCTTGTCAATAGGATCGTTTGAATAGAACACTTGCTCAGCTTGAGATGCCAAGATATATGGCTCATCTGAAACTCTATGACTGTTTAATATTCTATCAAGATTCACAATTGTTAAACCAAATTCATCTATCTTCACTCCGGATCCAGACAAAACATCAACCCAATCACATTTAAATAGTACAATCGTGAATTTTGGTCCATATTCTAACTGTATTATTCTTTCAATATACCATAATAGGATACATCTCCTGTGATAGGATTTCTATCTTTGGCACTTGAAAAGCTTGATGTTTTAGCTTCAACCATAACTCCACTATTCTGCACTTTTCTTTCCATTTCAACATCTTTGATATGAAACCTAAATCCATTGATGATAAATCCTTTGTACCTCCAAGCCAAACAATTTGGGCCAAGCGCCAAGCGTTCAAGTTGTTGATATTGAAGTGCATCCATTCCAATAGCCAATTCTTTTACCTAGAATTTTTCAATGTTTAGATGCATATAATGTTAGTTAATTTTAATGTTGTACAGTAATATTACAACAAATGTGTTACTTATCCACTTACATTATCTCTAAACCATATATGAAACTATTCATTATGCTTTATTTCAATATCCCTGGCCCGACGATATTGCGTTGATAATTCATTGAGATGAATCCTGCAAATTTGAATTCATTAGAATATATAACGCAAATAAACATAATATCATAACTTTATATTTAATAAGTTACTTACTGAATAAAAGGGTTGATTGCATCACAATTGAAGAGCACATATCGATGAGCTTGTACTAATGTGGTATGATCTAATAAAACCACATCAAAGCTACCTAGACCACGACCAGATTTTGAAAAAATAGAGAATTCCTCTGATTCAACATCCATTGTTTCATCAAAATTCCTTGCTGGTCGTGTTAATTTGCTCTCTATGTTATGCAAGTACCTTGAACAAAATGTTAAGCATTCTTCTGCCAAGTAACCTTAAGCAATTGAACCCTCTGGATGACTTTTATTGCGTACATATGATTTTAATGTCATCAAGTACCTATAAATGAGAACCTGATTAAATGAATATAGCTCACTAAATATTAGTAATCAAATAAACAATTTGAATATACATACCTTTCAATAGGATACATCCAACGACATTGGACTGGTCCACTAGTCTTGTCTCTTCAGCCAAATGAATTGATAAATGCACCATAATTGAAAAAAATGATAGCGGGAAAATCCTTTCCATTTGGCAAAGAGTCAAAGCAATACGAGATTCCAATAATTGCAGATCACTTATACGAAGTGTCTTTGAACAAATTGCCTTGTAAAAGTTGCATAGTTCAATCAATACAATTGTTACCTTCTTAGGCAAAGATCTCCGCAAAGCTAGTGGAAGTAGTTGCTACATCAACACATGACAATCATGGCTTTTTAAGCTCAATAGCTTATTCCCTTTAACACGTTTAGAAATGTTTGAAGCATAACCATCTGGAACTTTAATCTCTTTCAACACTCTACAGAATATCTCTTTTTCTCTATCATCCATATTGAAGCATGCAGGAGGAAGGAATACCCTTGTTCCACGGTGCTGCGGATGTAGTTCCTTCCTTATGCCCATGTCCATTAAGTCATATCGAGACTTAATATTGTCTTTATCTTTACCTTCAAGATCCAATAATGTCCCAAGTATATTATCACATATTTTTTTTTCAATGTGCATGACATCCAAGTTATGTCGAATAAGATTATCCTTCCAATATGATAAGTCAAAAAAGATGCTTCTTTTTCTCCAATTGTATGGTGATTGTTGGGGAATATCCTTTTTTCTTTTTTTGTAGATCCTTTTAACTGTGTACTTTTTTTTCTTCCAAATATGACATTCATATCTTTTGTTTCATCCAACACAATATCACCTAATAAAGGACGTGGTGCATCTCGATGTTCTTCGCTACCATCTGTTGAACCACTCTATGGTTATCTGTGATCTTGGCATTTTGGTGATAACAAAATATATGATGCATTTAGATGATAACAAAATATATATTGCGGAGATAACAAAATATAGGTGTTCATAAATATTTTTGTTTCATCTGTGTTGCATCAATCCTTTTAACAGATGATAAGTCTCATTTAATATCATGTTTCATCTGTGTCGCATTAATCTCATAGCAAAAAGCTAAGTCTCCCATTGATGCAATATGGCGTACTAAAATGATAAAATCGATGTCTAATCTATATACATCGATTTCAGTTCAAGTGCCAAATTAATAAGCGCTATAACGATTCGTTTAGTAGTTATAACGATTCGCTAAGTGGCCATAATGATTTGTTAAATCGATCTCACAACGACTTCTTAAGTGGCCATAACAATTTGTTAAGAAATCGATTCCATAACGATTCGCTAAGGCTCATAACGATTTGATAAGTGAGTGCAACGATTTGCCCTCACATCGATTTGCTTGCATAACGATTTCATAAGTGATCACATCGATTTCTTCAGGTGATCACAACGATTTGCTTGTATAACGATTTCATAAATGATCACATCGATTTGTTCAACGATTTGTTTACAAATGAGCAACGACTCTTCACATAATGATTTCATAAGTCATGCTCATAACGATTTCTTCATGGATTCTGTTCAAACACAGATTGCCTTTATATTTCAAATATGCTTGGCGCTTAAATGAAAAGTCAAAATATCTTCTGACAGAAAAAGCTGCATGCATATTTCAGAGTCTTGTCAAAAAGATATGAACTACTATTTTCAGAATGTTAGCAGAAACACAGTAGCATGCACTGACATCTTATAAACACTCTCTTCTATGCTGACAGACCTCGAAGACCACCAAAGTCTGATTAAGACAAATGAAGAGAAGATGAGCATCGGCTAGAGCTACAACGGATCTCTTCAACAGATCTATTCTAAAGCTACTCATATAAAAGATGGAGCATTGCTGAAGAAGAGAAGCAGAGCCTTCCTGAAAATCCTTCAAGGAGTGTACAACTGTGAGAAGAACCTTCACGCCACAAACACTCAGAGAAAGAGAGAAGAGCTCGAGCCAAAAATCTACAGAAGCTTTCAAAGCAGAAGTCTTCATCGCCTTCAAGCCTTCTTCTCTTCCATTCTCCCTGTGCTCATTGTAATCTTGGGGGAGAGTCTGTGACTGTGAGCTAAGTCCTGAGTGTTCATATTGTAATAGCTCTCAGTCTGATCTTTCTTTTCTAAGAAAGATTTCTGTCCAGCTGTAGGACTGTATACAGTGTGTAACCTAGCTAGAGGTTAGTGTCTGGTAGAACCTTGTTGGGGTTTGCACCAACAG
The DNA here is from genome assembly GCA_014218235.1 of Colocasia esculenta. NCBI lineage: Eukaryota > Viridiplantae > Streptophyta > Magnoliopsida > Alismatales > Araceae > Colocasia > Colocasia esculenta. The sequence goes on along the minus strand of CM024762.1, from coordinate 133,323,690 downwards.
GACCTAGCTGGGGGTTTAAGTCTAGCAGAACCGCACTGGGGTTTGTTCCAGGAGGTTTACTTCTGAACCTGCAAAAGAAGTAGGTTTGCTTCTGAGCCTAGAAAAGAAGTGGGCTGCCTTCTTGCCCGAGAAAGAGAAGAAGACCTGGTGGGGTATCCAGGGTGTTGTAGTGTCCTTGAAGGGGACTGTACCTTCGGTTAGTGAAATCCCAAGAGTTTGCTTGGGGACTGGACGTAGGACTTCCATGTGGGAAGGGTCGAACCAAGATAAATCTCCTATGTCCTTTTGTGTGACTGTTTATTTGCTTCCGCACTGCTACTCTTTATCACACTAAACTAACCAAACTTTCAAGTGATATTTTTCTGTGTCTAAGTTTCTATTTTAGATTTCAGAAAAACTTATTCACCCCCCCTCTAGGCTGACGTGATGCCGTACGTAAAGGGCCAACACCATCAAATGAAGCCTTTTCTTTTCTGAATTTATGATCATGTGGGAGAAATCTTCGATGCCCTAAACAACATTGTTTACGCCCATGCTTCAGTTGCCTTGAGCATGTGTCTTTGTGACATTTAGGACATGCTAGCATCCCTTTAGTGCTCTATCCTGATAAATCAGCATAACCAGGAAAGTCATTGATGGTCCACATCAATGTAGCACGCATTCGAAATATTTCATTTTTGATGAATCATATGTATCTACACCACTATTCCATAGCTCCTTCAACTCATCTATCAATGGTTGCAAATATATATCAATATCATTTCCAGGACTATGAGGGCCTCCAATAAGTAATGACATGATGATAGAAGGTTGTTTCATACACATCCAAGGAGGCAAATTATAGATCATCAATAACACGGGCCATGTACTATGCATAGTATTCATAGTTCTAAATAGATTAAAGCCATCACTAGCCAAACCAAGTCTAATATTGCGAGCATCTCCAGAGAATAAAAGATGATGATAATCAAAAGTTTTCCATGTTGGTGAATCTGCAGGATGACGAAGCAAGTCATCTTTAATTCGATGTTCATCATGCCATCTAAGAAAAGAAGCTGTCTTTGAAGACATGAACAATCTTTGAAGTCTTGGGATCAAAGGAAAATGGTGAAGAACTTTTGCAAGAGATTTTCCTTTCTTAGATCTAAAATCTTTCCTTGTGTAGACTCAAGATTTTTCCATCTTGAAGCTTTACATATACGGTATGAATCATCATTAGTAGACTCTGTCCAATATAACTGACAATCATTAGGGCAAGCATGAATCTTCTTGTAATCAAGTCCTAAATCTCTAATTATTTTTCTCATCTCATAATAAGAACTTGGCAGTGTTTTACCATTTGGAAGTGTTTTCCTTAGTATTTCAAGCAGCATATCGAAAGACTTATCACTCCACCCATTAAGACACTTGACATGAAATAATGCAATCTGGAATGAAAGTTTAGTGTAAGTCTCACAACCTGGATACAACTCTTTGTCATCATCTTTTAGCAGAGTAAAGAACATATCTATCTCCAAGTAAATGCATTTTGTTTTTTCATGTTGAGTTCTATCAACATTTTGTGATGTATTTTCACATATATCTTCTGATATTCCATACATGGCCTCATGATCTTCATTGTATTTGTCATGCCCTTGATTTTGAGTATTGATTTCCATAGAGTTGTTCATTCTTTCACCATGGAAGTACCAACAAGTGTAATTTGAGTAAAACCTTCACATATAAGATGATCAAAAACATCTTCACGAAACATGAGAAGACAATTGTTGCAACTGTTACAAGGACATAATATTTTCTCTCCCTCTGAAATGCATAGTCTAAGAACTTGTTTATTCCCACCTTGTACTCATCACTTGCCCTATTTCAACCAAGTGCAAAAAAAGTGGTAAATGTTTAAAGTATTTTAAAATTAAAGTTACAAAACTTAACAGGGGAATAATTATACCTTGGTTTACGAATCCAACTTTTATCTATAGCACCATCTGATTGATTCTTCTCTACTTCCTATATATCAAACACTTATTGATTACAAATGACTATACAATATGAAAAATAATCAATGAATGTAAACTTCTTATCTGCCTCATCTTTTTAAAATAATAAATTGAAATCTAAAAATATAAAAAGTGACACGATACTTTAAATAAAAATGATATAACGATAGAATTAAAGAAAGTATATTTATCTATATCAATATATATATATATACCTCTTAACATGAATATCTTCATTCTCAACTAGCATATTTCTTGTTGCATTTCTCAAATTTGCTCTAGGTAATAATTCCTATAGTCCAATACAAACATAATATCACTAGGTTGGAGAACAACTTCAAACTCATGCTCATTAGATATAATAGTTAACAATATAAAAGTGCACTGGTAGACATAAAGGTAAGGAAACATCTATCTTGAATTTAATAAGATTAAAAATTATTTGCAACATGTTCGAATCCTAGAAAAACAGAGAGCATATAAACTTGCTGCATGAATAGATATCCTTGCTTTTATTGAAAAATGACTTTCTACCTGAACATAATTTTCGTCTTTCTACACTATTCCTCAAGGCCAAAAACACAACCATGCCAAACCATATATATCTCTTACGACATCTGATATATGTTAAGTTGATTCTAAAGATGCATGTGTTACGTATAATTTTATTTCTATTTTCATTGTACTAGAGAGTAAAAAATGTTCCAGAACCATTCTTGTGCTAATTAATTAATTTGAAATTCCAACCTCCATTGTGTTAACTTTTTTATTTTTAAAAAGAATAAAGAAAGGTTCATGTCCAACTTAATTACACCTATATAAAATTAAACACGACAATTTATCCATCTATTGATAAAATAACAAAATAAATTATTTGAGTTAGAGTAAAATACCGATGGAGTTGGAATCGACGACACTGGTTGGACTCGGGTAGATGTTGTCGACCGATTGCAACCTCCTCTTCCCACATGTTTACTTTGGATAAAAGTTCGATCCCCACGTTTGTTGTTGGAACTTGATATATTATCTCCATATTTAGAGCCGCCACCGGTAGGAGGTCTCATGTTGCAGGCAATTCACCAACAGGGACGTCGAGTGTTAATATAATTCTTGTTTGTTCACCCTCAAATTAAGGTACGACTGCATTGACACGCGTTATCACTTGTTGAGACAGTAACTTTATATATGCATAGTCATGAGCATTATCTTAATGGGAATAAACACTACAAACGAGAAAACGATCTAATGAATCTGCTGTAGTAGTAAAACCAGCCGGCATAAGCCAATATTCTTCGCCTTATGTGTTCCTAAGATTATAAAAATCTTGATTTGGCCACCTACATGGGCTGCAGAAAAGGTACAATAACATGTGCAACAAAGCGCGAGAGGGAACTACAAACGTACCGCGCCCGTCAGCGAGAGGGTTGAACGACGAAGGCGTGTGCACAGGTTCTATAGCATGCACTCAGGCGGTGACATGCGTGTCTCTTGCATACACGTAGAAGGACCGGCCTTATGTGGAGATGGACCTTCCACTCGCAATCAACAATGGTGCCGAAGGGCAAGGCAGATGCCAGCGGTTGCTCGTGCACGCAAGGCGGCCGCGTCGACGCATGAGATGTTCACATTAACAGGCGATCATGAAGGACGCCGACGACTGCTGTGAAGACTTGCGAACCGTGCAGGGCCAGCAGTCGTTCGCGAGCGGAAGGAGCGGCAGCTGGGTAGCGATCACCCGTGGCCTTGGGTGGCGATCACCTGTCGACGCATGGGGCGATCACGAAGGTGCCGACAGTTGCTGCGAAGAATTGCAAAGTGTGCAGGGCTGGCAGTCGTCCGCGAGAGGAAGGAGCAGCGGCTGGGTAGGCTGTGGGTAGCGATCACCCGTCCACGCTTGGGGCAATCACGAAGGACGTCGACAGCTCCTACGAAGACTTCCGAAGCGTGCAGGGCCGCAGTCGTCTGCGAGAGGAAAGAACGCTGATTGGGTAGCGATCACTCGTGGCCCTGCACGGCTTGGTGTGCGACGGCGGTCGGGCGGGGTATTCGTCCTGTACGGGGATGTGAGGAAGGAGGAGGCTTCACGGGGCTTGGTGTGCGACGGCGGCTGGGCATGGTATTCGTCCCGTATGGGGGTACGAGGAAGGAGGAGGCCGCTGGATTCACGAGGCTTGGATTGCGACGGCGGCCGGGCGGGGTAATCGTCCCGTACGGGGATACGAGGAAGGAGGAGGCCGGCTTCACGACACTTGGTGTGCGACGACGGTCGGGCGGGGTATTCGTCCCGTACGGTGATATGAGGTAGGAGGAGGCTTCACGGGGCTTGGTATGCGATGTCGGCTGGGGGGATATTCGTCACGTAGGTTTTTTCCTGCTAAATCCCGCGGGAGCAGGTTTCCCACAAAAAGTTAACTTTCCCCCCCAAAATATCTATGTACTCCAAATGATATAATATAGCTAATAAATATGTTGTAAAAGATAATCATCATCTGATTAGAATAATTAGTAGCCAATATTTAAAAAAGATGTTTATTAACAACTAATTATTATTGCTATTAAATGTAATAGTCACGGTAACTATCGAGTAGTTTTATTAGAAGTTATTTTGTAAAAAATGCTACTAATTAACAACAAATATAAATTGGCTGCCAGATAAATTGCTGCTAAAAATCAAATTTGGCATAGTGAGGTCCAACCGTTTGTGCTTACTGTTCCTTCAAGGGCATGTAAGTCCAAAACATCAAGGGATCAATCCTAGAGCAGAAGACTACTGGTGGATTTCTAAAGGCTATTGAGGAACAATTTGTCACTTTTGACAAGGCAAAGGCCAGCACGTTAATGGCCAGACTTTTCTCTGTGAAATACACTAGTAGTGGCAGTATTAGAGAGCATATCATGATGATGAGAGATATTACAGCCTAGCTGAATGTTTTCTTAGTGCATTTCATCCTTAACTCTCTTCCTAGTGATTACGAGGCTTTCAAAATCTCATATAACACACATAAAGCAAATTGGTCACCGAATGAGTTCATGACCATGTGTGTTCAGGAGGAAGAGAGATTGAAGGGGGAAAGGAATCAAGTTAATTTTACCTTTCATAAAGGAAATGCTCAAGCTAAGAAGGGCAAGAATGTCTAGAAGAAGGGCAAGAAGAAGAAGAGAGAAGGCAAAATTGGCAAATGCTTCTTCTGCCGTCAAGCTGGACATCTAAAGAAAGATTGTGTAAAGTACAAGGCATGGCTGGAAAAGAAAGGTAGAGGTAATCTCTCATCCTATGTTTGTCATGAATCTCATTTGGTAGATGTTCCTGAAAGTACTTGGTGGGTTGATTCTGGTTCTACTGTTCATATTGCCAAATCTATGCAAGGGTTCCTGTTCCAAAGGCCTCCACATTAGGGTGAACAAAGCATCCTTTCGGGAAATAAGACACGTTCACAAGTGAAGGCTGTAGGGACTTAAAGACTTATTTTAGCATCTAGATTTGTTCTTTATCTGGAGGACACATTCTATGTTCCATCTTTTTCTAGAAATTTAATTTCAGTATCAAATGAGAGGGTTTACTTTCTCTTTTGGAAACTCTTCTCTTAGGATTATCAAGGATTCAGTTGTAATTGGTATTGGTTTATTAGTTGATGGTTTATATAAAATGTGTCTTGATCGTGCTGTTGAACAATTCCATTATTCCCTGCATAATACAGTTGGCAATAAGCTAAAAACTCATCAATGTTGTGGCATAGGAGACTAGGTCATATCTCCATAAAGAGGATGAAGAAGTTAGTGGGAGAAGGTGTTTTACACTCTTTAGATTTCACTGACTTTGATACGTGTGTGGATTGTATTAAAGGAAAACTTACACACTCGCTGAATAAGGATGCCACTAGAAGTTCAGAAAGAGATTATACACACTGACATTTGTGGTCCCTTTTCACCCTGTCTAACTAGGCAAAAGTATTTTGTTACCTTTATATATGACTACTCTAGATACATGTATCTCTACTTACTTCTTGAAAAGACAGATGTCTTTAATATCTTTAAGGATTTTAAGAAGGAAGTAGAGAGACAATCAGGAAAGGTTATCAAAGTAGTCATGTCAGATAGAGGTGGTGAATACTATGGAAGGTATACCGAGATGGGTCAAAGGCCAGTACCATTAGCTAGGTTCCTTAAAGAGGAAGGCATTGTGGCTCAGTACACTACGCCTGACAGTCCATAACAAAATGGAGTTGCTGAAAGAAGGAACCGAACACTTAAAGAAATGGTTAGGACAATGCTTAGTCATTCGACTTTTCCTTTGTCATTGTGGGGAGAAGCCATAAAGACAGCTACACGTATTCTGAACAAGGTTCCTATGAAGGCTGCTCCTAAAACTCCTTATGAGTTGTGGTGTGGTAGGAAACCTTCTGTGAGCTATATGCACACATGGGGATGTTCAGCTGAGGCCAGATTGTATAACCCACATGAAAATGCTTTTGATTTTAGAACAATCAGTGGCTTCTTCATTGGTTATCCAGAGAAATCAAAGGGATTCAGATTCTATTGTGCATCACATGTGCCCATCATAGTGGAGTCAGATAAAGCAAAGTTTCTAGAAGATGGTGGAGTTAGTGGAAGTGGACCTCCTCGAGAACTTTCTTTTGAGGAGTTGCAAGATCAGGAACCTACACCTGCAACAACTGACAACTTTGTTCCCATGTTCATTCCTCAGAATGACATGCAGGGGGAGCAACCTGTTGCAGTTGTTCCACCTCCCTTAACTCAGAAACCACCAGAAATTACTGCAGATGGTCAACTACCTCTAGAGGTGGATCAGGAGCCAATAGGCAATCCACCTCCATAGGTGGATCAAGGCCGGGCCAGTAGGCCTTTCACCTCCACAGGTAAATCAGGGGCCAATGCTGCGTAGATCCGAAAGGGTTAAAAGACCTGCTATATCTGATGACTTTGTGGTATATCTTCAGGAAGATAGTGTTGATATGGGTAGCATTGATGATCCTGTGTCATTTTCACAGGCCATAAATAGTGAAAAGTCTACCTACTGGTTGGAAGCCATGAAAGAAGAGGTTGACTCTACGGCTTAAAATCAGGTCTGGGAGCTTGTTGACTTACCTAAAGGATCCAAACGTGTTGGATGTAAATGGATATTCAAGACTAAAGTGGACTCTAAAGGTAAAGTTGAATGACATAAAGCCAGATTGGTAGCTAAGGGTTTCACTCAAAGGGAAGGCATTGACTACAATGAGACCTTTTCTCCAGTGAGTAAAAAGCTCTCATTTAGGGAGGTCATGGCCTTGGTAGCTCATTTTCATCTTGAGCTACATCAGATGGATGTGAAAACGACATTTCTCAATGGGGACCTAAATGAAGAAGTGTATATGTGTAACGCCCCGACGCGGAATATCGGAGCGAGATTACAGTTATTAAATAGTACAGAGCGAGAAATAAATAACAAACCATTACACAATGGAATAATACCAAACAACCTCATATCTCATTAATAATCCAACAATCTCCATTACATTCACTAATAACTCATCATCTTCATAAACTGACTAATACATCAACGTATCAGAGCCAAAACTAGGGCCCAGAGTACTTTATTCAAAGTTATACTATTACATTATGACTAACTGACTCACTAACTCATAACTATAGTAACAGACTACTGCTAGACAGCACTGATTGCTGATTGGTCACTCTTAAGTCTCCTCATCGGTCCCATCCTCGTAAGTGTGGTCATGATCCGACTCACCTGAAACACATTAAATAATACGTAGGATGAGCGAATAACGCCCAGTAGGACTTAATATCTCATGAACACAAGCATGCTTTAAATAGTTAATGTCTTAATGACAGGTTAACTAGAGAGTAAAGTCATGTAGAGCATGTCACGATAACGAGAGAACAATTGCAACTGACACAGAGAAAATAGTACAACGAGAACGATAATGGAATGGCCATGTAACGATATAACAGGTAAATTGCACAACGGTGCACTAGTAACGATCATGCTTGCACTTGTAGAGATAGCACTTTGATTGTCATAGATTAATCTAGATAGTAAAATGGCGCTAGATGCATGTCGTAACACATGCTATGATCATTTTAACTCTCATGGGTACTGGCACATTTCGGGCGCTCCTCCCAGGACCTGATCGGGCCCTATTGCGCTGACATTAGTCATTTCATTTATCTTAGACAATCACACGAATGGCCAATAGAGTACCAAGAAGAGATAGAGAGTAGTAGACGAGATAGATGAGAGTGTAGAGAGAACGTGAACAGATGAGAGTAAAGAGACTGTAGATGATGTCGACGATCCGTTTCGCCTCCGCAATGTCCCCGTGTAGACTGTGGATGTCCTCCGGAGGTTCGCAGACGTCGCTGGTCTCTCGTTGGCGATGATGGGTTGCTGGTTGACCTCGTTGACTCCTCAGTTGACTAGGTTGACTGAGGAGCAAACAAAGAAAAACAGAGATGAAAGGGAGGTTTGTGATCACCAGGGCCTTACCTGTGCCCAAGGAGTGTTTTGACCACGTTGTTGTAGCAGCCTCGCGCAGCAGATGGAGATGGGGTTTCAACTTCTCCTCCTTCGGCCGGCCAAAGGAAGAGAGCTCCACGGTCACGTTCACAGTGTTCCTGCCACAAACAAAGCTCTATTAGACTCAAATGCAGTGTAGTAAATGTTCAAAACGAAGAGAGGAAAGCCCAAAAGGCGAGTCCCGTACCGGTTGCGGACTTGAGAAGAGAGGTGGCCAAATGTTATGACCACCCTTCTTCCCTCCGTTTTTGGTTGGGAAACCCCTTTCTAGGTGTGTAGGAAGGTGACCTACGTGCCTAGAGTGAGTAGGAAGGTGTGTGCAACATGTAAATTAGCTAAAAAGTAAGTAAGAGAAGGGAGAGGGAAGGAGGTGTAGATCCTCGTTGTTGATGTTGTAGCTCCTTGCAAGGGCTCCTCCAGCTCCAAAGCAACCCTTCTGGACGTCCCAAGTGTGGAGAGAGTGAAGAGGATGAGTGGTGGAAGGTTGGGTAAGATTTTCTCTCTCCTCTCTCAAAGCTTCAGCATATGGACGTCCCGCCTCTCCCCCCTGGCTCAGAGGGCTCAAAGGGAGGTTATATAGACAGTGGAGCTCGGGTTAAGAGCCTTGGATGCTCAAGTGTGAAGAAACACACTTGCACACTTGGCAATCCATGCATTAAAGGTTCAACCAATGGGGAGGGGCCAAGTAGGATTTTTACTGGGTCAATGGGGTGCCTAGGTGGCCCATATACCCGTTGGGAACGGCTACATGCGTTGCATGGCCGAGAGAATGATGCAAGTGGGCTGGAATCTCGGGGTAGTTGCGCAGACCAGGTAAACGACATTGACGTCCATGGATCAGGCCGCCAACCGCATGCATACGTCCATGGATGTGGACACCAAGATAGGTCAGCGTCCAGGGGGATTGCCGCCAACCAGTAGTCGGCGGCCATCGATGCTGCCATCTACATGGTATCCGAGGCTGGTCAACAAATGGTCAAACGAGGCTTAATGGGCCAAAAGAGTCTTGCGGGAGATGAGCCAAATCGCGCGTCTACAAATGCCCCTCTGAGACATCCGGTCTTGCAAGGGAGCAGAGCAGACTGAAAGGTTGGTGTCTCGGTAAACAAAGGACGCGGAGATTTAATGGAAGGGCCATCTCCGAGGACAGGAGTTCTAGCGAACTAAACGAAAGAGTTAGGCTAGAAACAGATGACGTATCGTCTGAGAGAAAAATAGGGGTACGAAAAGGGGTGATCTACCCGTGTAACTACAATTGCGACCCAATGGAAGGGTCCCTGGCATGACCGTGTTGGACTTTGACTAGTTTCTGGTGTGTCTGAGTCAAAAGAGTTGTAATATGACGGTTGAATCAGGAGGGTCTCATAACCGGAGCTCACGGGCTCACTGGCTTAGTCAGGACGTTGGTCCTGAATTTAGGAGGTCATGGAAACAAGGAGTTGGTTGATCTCTCAAAGGATTATCAAAAGATTCTAACTGGAATCACATGCTTGGAAAGCCTGAAGTCCGGAATTAATCTCGCGGCTGGCGAATGCTCAAATGAACTCAATAAGACTGGAATGATCATTTGTGAAAAGCACGGTGGGACGAGTGGAGAAGGGGGCAACAAAGACCCGATATCGACCTGGATAGTCATGAAGGGTGGACCCAGTAGGCTACCTGAGCTGGGGGAGCCATGGAGCAATCATATGATCGAGGAAAATCACCATTTTTTTTTTAGTGTTAGTAAGAGAATGCTAGCAATGAAGATGCATGCTGGTGTGGGTTGCCTATCTAAAATGCAAGTTAGCACCAGAGGAAAATTCTAAAGGCCATACGAATAACTGAGAGATCGCAAACCCATCATGATTTTTGGTGAAGGGGAACTCAGGGTTCACGATCGCCAAGTTATTCGCCTCTGGTGGGGTCCTATGTTAGACATACCTGCAACGCTCAAGGTCGCATGAGCATTTTGAAATTTAAGCGCAGCCTGTGCTTAAAAATGTCTGCAAAACAACTTGAAGCACAAGATAAAGGATAAAGGATAATGGCCATATAAAGAATAAGAATTTAAAAACTTCCGGTCAGTAAACATCCACATCGCTAGCCACCAGCATACCTGTTAACGTCCACAGATGTTGTCGTTAACACTATACTGACGTCCACCTATCTGGACGCCTACATGACAGCGGATCAGGCCGAAAATATAGGTGATGGGAGTCCATAGGGACTCTACCATCTCCTACCTCCGTCCCTCCCTGCTCCTACTGCGAATCAGAGATCTGAGAGACAGAAAAGCACAGCAAAATGGCCTCCTCATAGACCGGACGATCCACAGGCGCGAACCCCGGAGTTTTGAGCGAAGTTCCGGGACACCTGAGCACGCGTCTGGCCAAATGGGAGGTAAGCAATGATTATTTCTGCTCCTTCCTGAGCTGAAAACGCCCCAAAACCTTTTTCTTACAGCATTCCTTGACGCAGGAAGTTCCTGCCTTCCCGAGCCAAGGCCAGGTACGGGCCTTTTCCTGGCTTATGAACCTGACGAACGCGATAACCCTAGACATGCGGAGCTTCATTGGGCTGTGGAACCTGAGCTTCATGGTGGTGCTGGCGAAGAACATGAAGGATATGTGGTGGGGGTTCGATGCTTTGGGGGCGCTGATAGAGAGATGGCACCCACACACGCACACCTTTGTGTTCCAGGGCTTCGAGGCGAGCGTGTTGCTGGAGGAATTGGAACTGTTCTTGGGATGGCAGCGGTGCCTGGAGTACGATGCAGCGACTCCTCTCCTCCCATGGGAAGAGATCCTCGCGGACATCATACGAGACAAGATGAAGGTTTTGCGGATGACGAACAAGAATGGGATCTTCCTAGACCGGCTAGCCTGGTGGTTGATTGCCTCATTTGATTCTAACCTTGAAGTGCATTTGGAAGATGCCGGAGTCACAGGCCGTGCGCCTCCTAGAGGGACGGCTCGCCGAGCAAGAGGTGGAGTTGGCGAGGCTCCGCACTGAGGTTCGGACACTGGTAAGTAACATCTCGACTTATCTTGAAATTGATTTGACAACGATTTGATTCGATTGCTGACCAAGATATGTGAATGCAGAGGGCGGAGCAGTAGAGGGTGCAGGCGAGCCACGATGCAGGGGCGAGCTCGTCCGCGCAGCCAGTCAGAGGGGACCTGGCGGTTCGCCTGCAGGAGGCCCTGGATAGGGCGAATGAGCGGATCCATGAGCTTGAGGCTGAGGTAAGACATTGAACCAAACCTGAACACTTGTGATTTGATTTGATTGACGTGTTTGCTTTTTTTTTTTTTGGTGTGCAGCGACAGGCAGGAGGAGTAGGGACCCTCCAGGCGCAGGTGGAGGCCCTGCGGCTGGATCTATCAAGGATGGAGGGTCATATGACCGCGTTCCGGGATAGCGCGAGGGATGCGGAGGCAGAGAAGATACGGGCCATCGAGGCCCGAGTGTAGGCTGTTGCGGATTTGGAGTTCTTGAAGAACCGGGTGCTGAAGAAGCGCCGGGAGCAGCAGCGACAGACTCAGCAGGAGGCGGCCGGGAGGATGGGGTCCGTGTTCGGGTCTCTTGATGACATCGTGTCATTGGGAGATCCGTCCGTCGGACGAGGAGCGGGAGCACGCCCAGAGGCTTCCACTGCGACGAGACCTCCCGTCCCAGACAGGCGTCGGGAGAGGGAGGAGGAGGAGGTCAGCAGCTCGCGTAGGCCGAGGCCTAGCGAGGGTGAGAGGAGAGAGGAGTGAGCTTTTGTACCACCAGGGGTATGCCCCTGTCATGACATGTACAGAACTTGATCATTATAGTGGAATTTGTGGACTTTTGTCATTTGCACTTGAATGGTTTGTTTCTGTTCTTTGGTTCTTGCATCCTGTATCCACAACACTTAAAGAAAACGGGTTAGTGTAGATCTATTTTTAGCCCCTTGCCTATGATATACCTTTCTTGAGATCTGGTCAAGGGACTAATATCTAATCAAAGATAGGAACATAATAAAATAACTGAAAGGGAAATATGCACATGCATTTTTTTTTTTTATTTTTTTATTATTATTTTTTTGTTTTTGATAAGAAAATAAGAAGAATGTTAGTATATATACATGGTACCACTAATTTTTTTTGGATTTTGGATTTTCTGATTTTTTTGTAGCTTTTTGAAAATAAGGGAGAATATGTACATCAAAAGACTCTCTTTTGTTGTTTTTGCATTTTTTTTTGTATTTTTTTGATTTTTTTTTGACTCTAAGACACATATTCATCACATGTTGCGGTATGAGGTTTACACGATCTACTTAACCACAGAGGCAAGAGTGAGGAGGGACGTGCATGAAATTTTTGATGTTGGAAATTGCCCCTAGCCTTCTTGACATCTTCCACTACGGAGGGTCTTATATAATCAAATTGCCCCTAGAGGGAGAAATGGGAAGAAGGGTGTAGGAAGTCATGTAGGGCTTTGGTTCAAACTACTTTTTGTTTCCGAACCGACATCTCATATTAGACAGACTTGGTCAACCATTGTTTTCAAGAGAATTTCTCATTTCTCATTTCATTTCTGATTTCTGGGGTGGAGGCACGTACTTTTTGCTACCTCCTTGAGTTGGTCAGCCTTTTTCCGGGTACGTACTTTTTGCTACCCTTTTTCGACCTTTTGACTTTTATTTTCCCCTTTTGAGGCTTGATTTGATGTTTTGCCCCTTGCTTTTATTAGTTGCCCCTGTTTTATGGTGACCTTGTCCTCTTAAAAGAGAGCGGGTGGTCCCGTACTAGTAGTTTGTTCCGTTTCCAGGCATGACCGAGTGGGAAAAGAATAGGAGAACACATTGACCGGATGAGACCGCCCGAGTGTACTTGTGATTTTCCAGTTAGGGGTAGTACTCCAACATTGTGAGGTGTGTGAATAACCCTTCCTTACTAATGACCAATCGGAAAAAGTAGGAAAAGGTAGACCCACACCTTAACAAGTGATGAATGACCGACTTGACGGACTGATTGACTGACTAAGGGTAGAATTTCTTGAGGTAGACTGCATTCCAAGGGTGCGTTAGCTCAACTCCCTCGGCATCCACTAACCTATAAGCGTTCCCTGAGTATGCTTCTTCGACAACGAACGGACCCTCCCAATTTTCTTGCAATTTGCTCCTGGGACCTGGTGCCTTTATGATTTTGCGTTTTAGGACCAATTCACCTACTTCGAATTTTCTCTCAAGAACTCTTTTGGCATAAAAACGTGCAATTCTCTGACGATAGACTTGTGCATGGTCAGCCGCTATCATCCGCCTTTCATCTAAGAGTTCAAGTTGTGCCAACAAGGCTTCCCGACGTTGATCAGGATCAAGTTCAGAATCCAATTGAACTCTAAGTGAAGGGACGAAGATCTCATATGGGAGTATCGCATCCGATCTGTATGTCAAAGCGTAGGGGGTTTGCCCCGTAGGAGTGCGGATGGAGGTGCGATAAGCCCAAAGAGCATCAACTAAACGGTCTGGCCAGTCAGCATTGTTATGAGATTTGCATGTTTTCTTTATGATTTTAATGAGAGTTTTATTAGTAGCTTCCTCTTGTCCATTACCTTGTGGATAATATGGGGATGAATGATGCAAATTAATGCCATATTTACCACACATGTCGCGAAGCTCCTGTGAAGTGAATTGCGGTCCGTTGTCGGTGACGATGTCCCGAGGCACGCCAAATCTTGCACGGATGTTGCGCTTGATGAACTTGACGACTGTTGAAGCTTTGACCTCTATGAACGCTTCTGCTTCAGCCCACTTCGTGAAGTACTCTGTGGCAGTCAGAATGAAGGACTTCTTACGGATTTCTCTGGTTCTGTCCGCAAGAGGACCAACCACGTCAAATGCCCACATGGCGAAAGGCCATGGAGCGATGAGAGGGTGAAGAGAAGAGGAAGGAGCATGAATTTTGTCACCGTGCAATTGGCATTTAGCACAGTGACGGACAAAATGGCGACAGTTCTCTTCCATGGTGGGCCAATAATAATGTCTTAGCAATTTCTGGACAATTGCTCTACCATTAACATGGCCACCACATTCGCTAGAGTGAGCGGCTTCAACAACATTTTGAGATTCGATTTCATCAAGGCAACGGAGATAGACCCCGCTGAGAGACTTTTTGTACAGAATGCCACCTATGATCTTGTAACGCTCCGAGACGCGACGAATTGCCCGTCTATCGGCAGAGGTAGCATAGTCAAGGAAGGATCCATCTTTGAGAAAGTTTTTGATGTCAAAATACCAAGGATGGCCATCTTCAAGGTCAATTTCTGGCTCTTTGGAAAGCGCATGGACCCGAAGGGATGGAGAAGGACGCACGAGCTGAGAGAACCACGGATCGACATGGGAAGGGACTCTTAACCTCTGGACAGAGACGGTTTCAGAAGGCTTTCCCAAAGGAATGGGAATGGAAGACGCGAGGGAAGCAAGCGAATCTGCTAGAATATTCTGAGCCCTAGGTATGTGAACTAAGGTGAGCTTCCTAAACTGCCGGATTACTTTTCCTACCAACTCTTGGTATGGTTTCAGCTTGGGGTCCCGGGTCTGGTACTTGCTAAGAGATTGCCGGAGTATCAACTGCGAATCTCCAATAATCCTTAACTCCTTGACTCCGAGCAATAAATCCATTTTCAGCCTGACTAGGAGAGCCTCGTACTCAGCCACATTGTTCGTGGCTCGGAAGGTTAACTGATAGGCGTGCGGAATGACTACCCCTTCCGGTGAGAGGAGGACTACCCCTATCCCACACCCTTTAGAATTGAGTGCCCCATCGAAGTAAAGCACCCACGAAGGTTCGCCATCGATAATGGCTCCTAACTCTTCATCGAGAAAGCTTTCATCAACGGGGGAGTATAAAGGTAAGGGGTGGTGGGCCAAATGCTCAGCTATGGCATGCCCCTTGATTGACTTTTGGTTGACATAGGTGATATCAAATTGGTTAAGGAAGCTTTGCCACCTCATCAACCACTCAGTCAGGACGGGCTTCTCAAGCAAGTACCGAATAGGGTCCATACGCACCAGAAGTTTCACTTCATGAGCCAAGAAATAGTGCTTCAACTTCTGGGAAACCCAGACGACGGCCGCGCACATTCTTTCCATGGCAGTGTACTTCTTTTCAGCCTCATTGAACAACTTGGATAAATAGTACACCGCTCTCTCCTTCTTCTCATCGTCGTATTGGGCCAAAACCGCTCCAGTTGAATCTTCTGTGGTTGACACATAGAGCAGTAAAGGCCGACCCAGGACCAGAGGAGCGAGAACAGGGGGATTAAAAAGATAGCTCTTCAATTCATCAAAAGCCTTCTGACATTTATCGTCCCAATTAAACTTCGCCTCTTTTCTAAGCATCTCGTAGA
This sequence comes from Colocasia esculenta, assembly GCA_014218235.1. Classification (NCBI taxonomy): domain Eukaryota; kingdom Viridiplantae; phylum Streptophyta; class Magnoliopsida; order Alismatales; family Araceae; genus Colocasia; species Colocasia esculenta. The sequence continues at coordinate 133,307,796 of CM024762.1, read as the reverse complement.
AGGGCTTACAGCGGATTGAATGCTGGGAGATAAACCTCCGAATGAACTGGAGTCTGCCAATTAGCCCTCTGACTTCTCTGATATTCCTAGGAGGAGGCATGTCAATTATTGCTTTGGCCTTGTTAGGATCAATTTCAATTCCCCGCTTGCTTACTATGAACCCGAGCAATTTCCCCGAAGAGACACCAAAGACGCACTTCTTGGGGTTCATCTTAAGATTGTGCTCTCTAGACCTTTGGAGAACTGCCCGGAGGACCTCAGCATGGCCATGTCGAGTCTTTGATTTTACCAAGACATCGTCCACATAGACCTCCATGTGCACATGCATCATGTCATGAAATATCGCCATCATAGCCCTTTGATAAGTTGCTCCCGCATTCTTTAATCCGAAGGGCATGACACATAACAATAAGTCCCCCAGGGCGTTGTAAATGAAGTTTTCTCCTGGTCTTCCTCCGCCAAGCGAATCTAGTTGTACCCAGAGAAACCATCCATAAACGACAAAAGCTCGAAGCCGGCAGTATTGTCCACTAGGACATCTATGTGTGGGAGGGGGAAATCGTTCTTTGGGCAAGCACGATTAAGGTTATGGAAATCTATACAGATCCTAACCTTACCGTCCTTCTTCATTACAGGGACGATATTAGCTACCCACTGTGGATATAGTACAACCCTAATAAATTTGGCTTTGTGCAACTTGTCAACCTCCTCTTTGATCTTGAGTGCCAGCTTAGGATGTAGCCTTCTCAACTTTTGCTTGACGGCCTTCACGTCGGCTTTTAGGACCAAATGATGCTCGACCAAAGAGGTATCAAGTCCCGGCATGTCCTCATAAGACCAAGCAAATCCGTCGAAAAATTCTTTGAGAATGGCTACCAGAGCTCTCAAGTTGTGGAGGCACTACCTGTATGGCGAGGATTTTCAGATCTTCACCGATCACCAGAGTTTGCAGTACATCTTCACCCAGAGGGATCTGAACTTGAGGCAGCGCAGGTGGATGGAGTATTTGAAGGACTACGACCTAACCCTTTCCTATCATCCAGGAAGGGCTAACGTTGTAGCCGATGCGTTGAGTAGGCGCGTGCGCTTGAGTTCGCTGATGGTCAGAGAGTGGAGACTATTTGAGGAGCTGTCTCAGGGGTTGTTTGTTCCGTCGAGGACCGGAGATCGTGCCGTGGCTTCCAGTTTGTCAGTTCGACCATCACTGTTCAGGTAGGTGTTGCAGGCGCAGCGAGCAGATGCAGAGTTAGCAGACATTTTGCGGATGCCGGACGTTGAGCTCAGCGAGGACAATGAGGTCAGGTTTAGAGGTCGTTTGTACGTTCTAGAGGAGGTACGTCAGGCAGTGTTGTCAGAGGCTCATAGATCGAGGTATGTCGTTCTTCCCGGCTCCACCAAGATGTACCATTGCTTGAGGAGGTTCTTCTGGTGGCCAGGGATGAAGAGGGGCATGGCAGAGTTTGTTGCTCGGTGCCTTACCTGTCAACAGGTGAAGGCCGAGCATCAGCGTCCTGGTGGTGAGCTGCAGCCATTGCCCATTCCCGAGTGGAAGTGGGACGACATCACTATGGACTTTGTAGTTGGTTTGCCCCGCACCCGCTGAGGCACGATGGTATCTGGGTGATCGTGGACCGTTTGACCAAGGCAACGCATTTTCTTCCGATCAGGATGTCGTGGTCAGTGGACAGGTTAGCCAGGCTGTACGTGGACAGAGTTGTTTCGTTGCACAGGATCCCAGTTTCAGTCGTTTCAGACAGAGATCCGAGGTTCACGTCAGGGTTTTGGCGCAGTCTTCAGAGAGCACTGGGTACAGAGTTAAGGTTCAGCACAGCATACCACCCGCAGACAGACGGTCAGTCAGAGCGGACCATACAGACACTGGAGGATATGCTGAGAGCATGCTGTTTAAACTGGAGCGACACTTGGGAGTCTCACCTTCCGATGGTAGAGTTCGCGTATAACAACAGTTATCACTCGAGCATCGGAATGGCGCCATACGAGGCCTTGTACGGTCGCCCGTGCAGGACTCCGCTTCATTGGTTCGAGGTTGGTGAGAGGCAGCTTTTTGGGCCAGAGTTAGTGCAGCAGTGTGCAGAGACAGTCAGTTTGGTCAGGCAGAGGCTTCGGGCAGCACAGAGCAGACAGAAGAGTTATGCGGATGTCCGCAGGAGACCGCTGGAGTTCAGCGTCTGTGACCTGGTCTTCCTGCGGGTCTCGCCGACCAAAGGGGTCATGAGGTTTGGCAGGAAGGGAAAGCTCAGTCCCAGATATATTGGGCCCTTCCCCGTTTCTGAGAGGGTCGGCGAGGTGGCGTACAGGCTGAGTCTTCCGACAGAGCTAGCAGGTGTGCATAGCGTTTTCCACGTTTCGCAGCTCAAGAGGTACGTTGCAGACTCTTCGCACGTGTTGGACTACTCGCAGCTAGAGGTAGCGCCAGATTTGTCAGTGCCAGAGTACCAAGTTAGTGTTGTCGACCGCAGAGTTCAGCAGTTGGGCAAGAGGCAGATTCCGCTGGTTAAGGTCGTTTGGCAGAACCGCATCGGTGGCGAGACCACCTGGGAGTGCGAGGATGAGATGCAAGAGTAGTTTCCTTACTTGTTTGATTGATCGGTATGTGGTGATCTCCCTTTTGTCGTCTTCTAGGTTGAGACCGAGTTGTTTTCATTTCGAGGATGAAATGTCTTAAGGGGGGAGGGTTGTAACACCCCGGCCCCCTTGGGCCCTGGGCCCCGTCCTCTGGGTCGCGATAGGGCGACTGTCGCGACGTGGTTCCGATCGCGTCGATGTCTGGTTCTGCTTGGGATTGCGACAGGGGGTATGTCGCCTTCACACTGTCGCCTTCTGGTTTGATGGATGGCGACAAGGGGTATGTCGCCTTCTTGAAGGCGACATGGCCTATGTCGCCTTCCCATCGCGTCGCCCCAGACGCCGTCTGATAGACGTGACGGGCGTCCTTTGTGTCAGTACGGCTCTGGCGGTGTCGGGTGAACGCTACAAGATGGTTGTCACCTTCACTTTTTCGAATTCCGAGATTTGACCGTTGTCAGTGGGTTGCGACGGGGGGTGTGTCGCCTTCTGGTTCCCGTGGCGACATGGAGTATGTCGTCTTCTAAGGACCGCGGGCTTAAAGCCCGGGCGCCCGAGCCCTTTCCCCCTCTCTCGCGCCTCTCCTTTCCCCCTCTTTCTCTCGCCCTCTCGGAGCTTCCGACGGTTTTGGGGTGCCTCCCCCGTGTTGAGGCGGCCGTGCTGAGGAGGGTGACGCTCCGTTCGTGCAGGGGTTGTGTTCGTGCCGTGCGGTGTGAGGAGGAGACGACCAAACCTACGAGAAGGCCCCAACGGGTGCGTTCTTCGCGTGGAGGTAGGGACATCCGACTCCTTCGCCCTAAGCATGATCTCCTCCCCGTCTAGACCGTGTTTCTCGTGTGATTGGGGTTTGGGGAGTGTGAGAACTCCATGCTCGTGTGAGTGAGGTTTTCCTCCGAGCGTAGAATCCATGTTCTTGGGGTGTTCGAGGGTGGTTTGTGTGTTTAATGGCTTTCTAGCATGATAAGCATGCTCCCCTCCCTCGTGTGTAGTGTTTCTCCCGTTTCGGGGAGGTTCCCGGAAGAAGAGTCTCCGGAACCGCCGATTGGCCTGAAGGCGACATACCCTATGTCGCCACCTGACTGGTAAGGCGACACCCCCCTATGTCGCCTTCTTGAAGGTGACAGGGCCTATGTCGCCTTCTCAGTGACTGGTAAGGCGACCCCCTATGTCGCCTTCTTGAAGGCGACAGGGCCTATGTCGCCTTCTCAGTCCAGAGGCAGGTTGTGCTTCCGCTGCTTCTGTTTTCGCTTTACTGTACCATGGCACCTGTGCTAGTTCCCTAGTACGGTCTCACACTAGTCGTTCGCCCGGTGCGCGGCACTTGAGGGCTTGTCCGTGCGAGAGGTTGTTACCGTTACCTGGAACCCCCATCCTCGGGAGCCTGTTGAGGGAGTACTCCGGGCTACGAGTGTGCTCGAGTTGGCAGCCGCTTAGGAGGACTCTGGAGCTGAGGGGAAAACGGTGGTTAGGGCAGTGGCGTGTGAGTCTCTTGCAGAGCTCTCGTGGTTGGTCTGGGACGCCGAGGACAATTTGGAGTTCTACCCGGCGCAGGCCAGCTAGTCCTGTTTCTCACTGCCTCGCTCCTTGTGGCCCCGAAACTCCTTGGGAAGGTTAGGCGTGGGACCGTAGTCCGGCCAGACTACGGCGGTTATTGTTGTGTACTTGTGTCCTACCTCGCTCTGACGAGACGCGAGGGTTAGGACCTGGGTCGAGGATAAGACGTCTGTGGACACACCTGACCGTCTGACTAGTGGTGTTGTTCCCGTAGCTAGTGTTCCTTGTCCAGGCGGAGTTCCCTCCGTCTGTGTTTTACTAGCCGTGTGGTGGTCACGACGGGCAGTCGTATGGAGTTTCCGATCGAGAGTACTTTCCGTACCGTGTTAGCTTTAGCTTCGCTTCCGCACTTCCTTTTGTAGGTAGAAAGATATAAACTGTCGTCTTTCCTTTATTAATAGTTGTATATGTTCCTCTGACTGTTTAGAGCCAGCAGGAGATCGGTAGTCCCTACTGAGCTTCTGTTGTGAAGCTCATCCTTCTGTTTTCCAGGTGAGTCTTCCCAGCAGCAGCAGGGCGCGTGTCGGGCAGAGGAGACGGGGCGGTAGTCTTGGTCCCCATAGCTAGCAGTGGTTCCCCCTCTCAGTGTACGTCACCCTCGGGGTATGCCCCTAAGGGACTTGTCTCTCCCCTTTCCTTACTTGTACTAGTGTGCGTGCGTTGGGACTGTACTTAGAGCGGTACGCAGTGGTCTCGCTTTACTTTTCTGTTTCTGCTTGTATGCTTCTAGCTTAGCAGTTGACATTTACCTCCGTTACATATCCTGTCAGACGTGTGCTATAGCCCTTCCGGGTCCTCCTGGCCCGTGGGCGGCGACCGTGAAAATCGGGTCCTCGGCGTGGGCCGAGGGTCGGGTTCTCGGGTCGTTACAATTGGTATCAGAGCTTGGTCTGACAGGACTTGTAGTGGATCTAAACTGCAACAGTAAGTCCCAACAATATTACAAGTACATTGCTAGCCACCCGAGAGGTATTTGTAACCCTTGTCAGTTGTGTTGTCGTGTAGGTCATGGCTCCGCGTAGGCGCAGTCAGGCTAGGCAGCTGGTTGAGCAGCAGGATGAGTCCGACATGCCCGCACAGGGGCAGGTTCAGGAGGAGGTGTCCGTGGAGGAGTCAGTGGCACAGCCTCAGGGTGCACAGGCAGCAGCAGCAGAGGCAGCGGCAGCAGGTGGGCAGCAGCAGCAGGAGTACCACCCTCAGCCTCAGCAGTATGCAGACTGGTTTCCCATGGCCGAGCAGTTCTTCAGAGCTATGTACCAGGGAGCGTGGCAGCCCGGGCAGGCAGTAGCAGGTGGTCAGTTTCCAGTACCTCCCCCAGCCGTACCAGAGCAGCAGGAGGTGGAGCCAGAGGTGGAGCAGCCAGTTCGCCAGCAGCGGTCAGGTACTGGGAGTACCGGTCCGGTCAGCGGAGGGCAGCAGTGTCGGAGGCGAGGACCGCTCTCCTTGAGAGGTTCCTGCGTCTTCGCCCACCGATGTTCCACGGTGAGTATGACCCAGATAAGGCAGAGAGCTGGACCCATGAGTTGGAGCGCATCTTCGAGACTATGGAGTGCGCTGAGGAGGACCAGGTTCGTTTGGCAGTATACCAGTTCAAGGGAGCAGCCCATGAGTGGTGGAGAGTTTAGAGGCAGACTCACTTCCAGGGGCAGCGGTTGGACCAGATCGCTTGGCAGCAGTTTTAAGAGGTCTTCCACGGAGAGTACTTCCCCGACTACGCTCGACGTGAGAGACGGGACCAGTTCCACGAGTTGGTGCAGGGCGACCTCACAGTTTCTCAGTACCACCAGAGGTTTGTCCGGTTGTTGAGGCATGTGCCTCATGTAGCAGGCAATGACCAGGCTTGTGCAGAAAGGTTTATAGCAGGGCTGAGACCAGACCTGAGGTGGGGTGTGACGTCACACATGTGTACCACCTTGGAAGAGGCCGTGGTGAAGGCCATCGCCTTGGATAGGGAGGCTTGGCAGCCTCAGCAGCAGCAGCAGGGAGGAGCCTCTTCCAGGTCCTCGCCGTACTAGCGTCCAGCAGGCAGCCGCGGTAGTGCGACTTCCTCTTCCTCAGGCTTGGGCGGTTCCGGTAGCTCTGGAATTCGCTCGCAGTTCAGGAAGTTGTCTACTCACGGGGGTGGACGGAGCCGTCAGCAGAGGTGTCAGTCCAAGTTTACAGAGCTGTCAGTACAGCAGGGTGCTGAGCAGGGCAGTCAGCAGCCAGTGTGCTACACTTGTGGCTTGCCAGGCCACTTTAGGAGGGATTGCCTTAGGGGGCAAGCTCCGCAGCAGCAGCAGTCAGTGCAGTATGCGCAGCAGCCACCTCAGTACCAGTACCCTCCCCAGCAGCAGGCACCGCGTCAGCAGCAGCAGAGAGGGCAGTACCAGCAGCAGGTCCAGCAGTTCCCGCATCCGCAGCAGTACCAGTCGTACCAGCAGCAGCAGCAGTTTCCTCAGCACCAGCAGCCGCCGCAGCAGTAGCCCCAGCAGGTGCCGCAGCGTGGACGTGGTCGTGGTTGCGTGATGGCACTCACCCGGGAGCAGGCAGAGGCATCGAACCTAGTAATAGGTACTCTACCTATCCTTGTCAGAGCTGCTCGTGTTTTGTTGATCCCGGTGCTTCCTTGTGTTTTGCTTCCGAGGAGTTTTACGAGTCTCTTGCTTGTCACACACCCGAGAGGCAGTGTGACGTATTGGTCGATCTCCCGTCCGGTGACTGCATGCGTTCCTTCAGTTACCTGGAGGGTGTGACAGTCGAGGTTGAGGGTCACCAGTTGCCGACCAGGTTGTACGCGCTGTAGCTTTGCGACTTCGACGTCATCCTGGGCATGGACTGGTTGGAAATTCACTCAGCCGTGGTTGATTGTCAGAGGAAGACCGTTTGGTTCGAGATACTTGGAGCACCTGTTCTCTGCTTTCGAGGTATCCGGTCTACCCGTCAGCTGTTAATTTCTTTCTATAAGGCTCGTCGTTTGATCGTGATGGCTGCATTGCTTACCTTGCTTCGGTTTGTTCCTTGGAGCCTAGCGGGTCTTCAGTTTTTGATGTGCCAGTTGTTTCTGAGTTTTCTGACGTGTTTCCGGAGGATCTACCTGGGTTGCCGCCTGAGCGAGAGGTAGAGTTCTCCATCGAGCTTTTGCCTGGTATGATGCCTTTGTCCAAGGCACCTTATCGGATGGCCCCGACGGAGCTGCGTGAGTTGAAGAGCCAGCTGCAAGAGTTGCTTGAGTTGGGCTTCATTCGTCCGAGTCGTTCACCGTGGGGCGCGCCTGTTTGTTCGTGAGGAAGAAAGATGGTAGTCTTCGGTTGTGTATCGATTATCGGCAGTTGAACCAGGTCACTGTGAAGAACAGGTACCCGTTGTCGAGAATTGATGATTTGTTTGATCAGTTGCAATCGGCCCGAGTTTTCTCGAAGATTGACTTGAGATCCGGCTACTACCAGATGCGGATCAGAGAGTCAGATGTTGGTTTGACGGCTTTCCGTTCCAGGTACGGTCACTTTGAGTTCGTCGTGATGCCATTTGGGCTGACGAACGCACCTGCAGCATTCATGGATCTGATGCATAGGGTGTTCAGTGAGTACCTAGACCGCTTTGTTGTTGTTTTTGTTGATGATATTCTGGTCTACTCGGCTTCTGAAGAGGAGCACGAGGAGCACTTGAAGATCGTGCTAGAGACCCTGCGGAGTCACCGTCTTTATGCCAAGTTCGACAAGTGCGAATTTTGGCTGAGCGAGGTGCACTTCCTCTGGCACGTGATCTCGGGTTCTGGTGTGGCGGTGGATCCGGCCAAGGTTGAGGCAGTGTTGTCTTGGGAGCAGCCCACATCAGTTGCAGAGATCCGCAGTTTTCTGGGTCTGGCAGGTTACTACCGGAGGTTCATTCAAGATTTCGCCAAGATTGCAGCACCGTTGACTCGGTTGACGTGGCAGGACACCAGGTTTGTTTGGTCAGAGGACTGTGAGCAGAGTTTCTTGGAGCTGAAGACGAGGTTGACTTCGGCGCCAGTGTTGGTCTTGCCGTCGGGCACCGGTGGGTTCGTGGCTTACACCGATGCGTCGAGGTCAGGTTTGGGTGTCGTGCTGATGCAGCATGGTGGGGTCGTTGCCTATGCTTCTCGGCAGCTTAAGATGCATGAGAAGAATTATCCCACCCACGACTTGGAGCTAGCAGTAGTGGTATACGCTCTCAAGTTGTGGAGGCACTACCTGTATGGCGAGGCTTTTCAGATCTTCACCGATCAACAGAGTTTGCAGTACATCTTCACCCAGAGGGATCTGAACACGAGGCAGCGCAGGTGGATGGAGTATTTGAAGGACTACGACCTAACCCTTTCCTATCATCCAGGAAGGGCTAACGTTGTAGCCGATGCGTTGAGTAGGCGCGTGCGCTTGAGTTCGCTGATGGTCAGAGAGTGGAGACTATTTGAGGAGCTGTCTCAGGGTTGTTTGTTCCGTCGAGGACCGGAGATCGTGCCGTGGCTTCCAGTTGTCAGTTCGGCCGTCACTGTTCAGGCAGGTGTTGCAGGCGCAGCGAGCAGATGCAGAGTTAGCAGACATTTTGCGGATGCCGGACGTTGAGCTCAACGAGGACAATGAGGTCAGGTTTAGAGGTTGTTTGTACGTTCCAGAGGAGGTACGTCAGGCAGTGTTGTCAGAGGCTCATAGATCGAGGTATGTCGTTCTTCCGGCTCCACCAAGATGTACCATTGCTTGAGGAGGTTCTTCTGGTGGCCAGGGATGAAGAGGGGCGTGGCAGAGTTTGTTGCTCGGTGCCTTACCTGTCAACAGGTGAAGGCCGAGCATCAGCGTCCTGGTGGTGAGCTGCAGCCGTTGCCCATTCCCGAGTGGAAGTGGGACGACATCACTATGGACTTTGTAGTTGGTTTGCCCCGCACCCCGCTGAGGCACGATGGTATCTGGGTGATCGTGGACCGTTTAACCAAGGCAGCGCATTTTCTTCCGATCAGGATGTCGTGGTCAGTGGACAGGTTAGCCAGGCTGTACGTGATCAGAGTTGTTTCGTTGCACGAGATCCCAGTTTCAGTCGTTTCAGACAGAGATCCGAGGTTCACGTCAGGATTTTGGCGCAGTCTTCAGAGAGCACTGGGTACAGAGTTGAGGTTCAGCACAGCTTACCACCCGCAGACAGACGGTCAGTCAGAGCGGACCATACGGACACTGGAGGATATGCTGAGAGCGTGCTGTTTAGACTGGAGCGGCACTTGGGAGTCTCACCTTCTGATGGTAGAGTTCGCATATAACAACAGTTATTACTCGAGCATCGGAATGGCGCCATACTTGGCCTTGTACGGTCGCCCGTGCAGGACTCCGCTTCACTGGTTCGAGGTTGGTGAGAGGCAGCTTTTGGGCCAGAGTTAGTGCAGCAGTGTGCAGAGACAGTCAGTTTGGTCAGGCATAGGCTTCGGGCAGCACAGAGCAGGCAGAAGAGTTATGCGGATGTCCGCAGAGACCGCTGGAGTTCAGCGTCGGTGACCTGGTCTTCCTGCGGGTCTCGCCGACCAAAGGGGTCATGAGGTTTGGCAGGAAGGGAAAGCTCAGTCCCAGATATATTGGGCCCTTCCCCGTTTCTGAGAGGGTCGGCGAGGTGGCGTACAGGCTGAGTCTTCCGACAGAGCTAGCAGGTGTGCACAACGTTTTCCACGTTTCGCAGCTCAGGAGGTACGTTGCAGACTCTTCGCACGTGTTGGACTACTCGCAGCTAGAGGTAGCGCCAGATTTGTCAGTGCCAGAGTACCAAGTTAGTGTTGTCGACCGCAGAGTTCAGCAGTTGCGCAGGAGGCAGATTCCGCTGGTTAAAGTCGTTTGGCAGAACCGCATCGGTGGCGAGACCACCTGGGAGTGCGAGGATGAGATGCAAGAGTAGTTTCCTTACTTGTTTGATTGATCGGTATGTGGTGATATCCCCTTTTGTCTCTTCCGGGTTGAGACTGAGTTGTTTTCATTTCGAGGACGAAATGTCTTAAGGGGGAGGGTTGTAACACCCCGGCCCCCTTAGGCCCTTGGCCCCGTCCTCTGGGTCGCGGCAGGGCGACTGTTGCGACGTGGTTCCGATCGCGTCGATGTCTTGTTCTGCTTGGGATTGCGACAGGGGGTATGTCGCCTTCTTGAAGGCGACATGGCCTATGTCGCCTTCCCATCGCGTCGCCCCAGACGCCGTCTGACAGACGTGACGGGCGTCCTTTGTGTCAGTACGGCTCTGGCGGTGTCGGGTGAACGCGACAAGATGGCTGTCGCCTTCACTTTTTCGAATTCCGAGATTTGACCGTTGTCAGTGGGTTGCGACGGGGTGTGTGTCGCCTTCTGGTTCCCGTGGCGACATGGGGTATGTCGCCTTCTAAGGACTGCGGGCTTAAAGCCTGGGCGCCCGAGCCCTTTCCCCTCTCTCGCGCCTCTCCTTTCCCCCTCTTTCTCTCGCCCTCTCGGAGCTTCCGACGGTTTTGGGGTGCCTCCCCCGTGTTGAGGCGGCCGTGCTGAGGAGGGTGACGCTCTGTTCGTGCAGGGGTTGTGTTCATGTCGTGCGGTGCGAGGAGGAGACGGCCAAACCTACGAGAAGGCCCCAACGGGTGCGTTCTTCGCGTGGAGGTAGGGACATCCGACTCCTTCTCCATAAGCATGATCCCCTCCCCGTCTAGACCGTGTTTCTCGTGTGATTGGGGTTTGGGGAGTGTGAGAACTCTATGCTCGTGTGAGTGAGGTTTTCCTCCGAGCGTAGAATCCATGTTCTTGGGGTGTTCGAGGGTGGTTTGTGTGTTTAATGGCTTTCTAGCATGATAAGCATGCTCCCCTCCCCCGTGTGTAGTGTTTCTCCCGTTTCGGGGAGGTTCTCGGAAGAAGAGTCTCCGGAACCCCCGACTGGCCTGAAGGCGACATACCCTATGTCGCCACCTGACTGGTAAGGCGACACCCCCCTATGTCGCCTTCTTGAAGGCGACAGGGCCTATGTCGCCTTCTCAGTGACTGGTAAGGCGACACCCCCTATGTCGCCTTCTTGAAGGCGACAGGGCCTATGTCGCCTTCTCAGTCCAGAGGCAGGTTGTGCTTCCGCTGCTTCCGTTTTCGCTTTAATGTACCGTGGCACCTGTGCTAGTTCCCTAGTAGGGTCTCACACTAGTCGTTTGCCCGGTGCGCGGCACTTGAGGGCTTGTCTCGTGCGAGAGGTTGTTTCCGTTACCTGGGACCCCCGTCCTTGGGAGCCTGTTGAGGGAGTACTCTGGGCTACGAGTGTGCTCGAGTTGGCAGCCGCTTAGGCGGACTCTGGAGCTGAGGGGAAAACAGTGGTTAGGGCAGTGGCGTGTGAGTCGCTTGCAGAGCTCTCGTGGTTGGTCTGGGACGCCGAGGACAGTTTGGAGTTCTACCCGGCGCAGGCCAGCTAGTCCTGTTTCTCACTGCCTCACTCCTTGCGGCCCCGGAACCGCTTGGGGAGGTTAGGCGTGGGACCGTAGTCCGGCCAGACTACGGCGATTACTGTTGTGTACTTGTGTCCTACCTCTCTCTGACGAGACGCGAGGGTCAAGACCTGGGTCGAGGATAAGACGTCTGTGGACGCACCTGACCGTCTGACTAGTGGTGTTGTTCCAGTAGCTAGTGTTCCTTGTCCAGGCGGAGTTCCCTCCGTCTGTGTTTTACTAGCCGTGTGGTGGTCACGACGGGCAGTCGTACGGAGTTTCCGACCGAGAGTACTTTCCGTACCGTGTTAGCTTTAGCTTCACTTCCGTACTTCCTTTTGTAGGTAGAAAGATATAAACTGCCGTCCTTCCTTTATTAATAGTTGTATATGTTCCTCTGCCTGTTTAGAGCCAGTAGATGATTGGTAGACCCTACTGAGCTTCTGTTGTGAAGCTCATCCCTCTGTTTTCCAGGTGAGTCTTCCCAGCAGCGGCAGGGCACGTGTCGGGCGGAGGAGACGGGGCGGTAGTCTTGGTCCCATAGCTAGCAGTGGTTCCCCCTCTCAGTGTACGTCACCCTCGGGGTATGCCCCTAAGGGACTTGTCTCTCCCCTTTCCTTACTTGAACTAGTGTGCGTGCGTTGGGACTGTACTTAGAGCGGTACGCAGCGGTCTCGCTTTACTTTCCTGTTTCCGCTTGTACGCTTCTAGCTTAGCAGTTGACGTTTGCCTCCGTTACATATCCTGTCAGACGCGTGCTATAGCCCTTCCGGGTCCCCCTGGCTCGTGGGCGGCGACCGCGAAAATCGGGTCCTCTGCGTCGGCCGAGGGTCGGGTTCTCGGGTCGTTACAGTGTGGCGGGCACATAGAAGTAGAGGAAGATGGATATGATGGTGGTGAAGATGGGGAATAAGGGAGATCAGAGCCAAAGAGGGAGAGGAGGCCAAAATCGTCAGAAATGTCCTCTATTTGGGCATCCTGTTCCTCTTCTTCTTCTTTCTCGCTCTCAGAGTAAGGTATTTCTTCAATCATGGGCTCCCTGGTCCCCAGCTGGGTTGGCCCCTGGACAAAATGCTCCTTTAAAGTCCTGGTAAGAGTTTGATAGGGTATGAAGGGGTTTGGATGGACAGGGTCTGGGCGGAAGCCTAGACCGGCCTTGGCTAACAATCTCCTAATCGCCTGGACGCTCTGGATCTCTCCCTTTTCATCAGTGCCTAGCCCGTGGCCCTGAACATAGTCGATATTGGCCATCACTTCCCAACCTTTTCCCGGGGGACATGGGACATGGGGTTCCACAGTAGGCTGGGGAGGTTGGCCGAGCTCACAGGGTGTGGGGAAGTCAAAAAGAGACATGACTGGCTTCTTCCCCTTATCCGGAATGAACATGTGCGGCATCTGCTCTGTGGTAACCGCATTGAGCGTCTCCAAGATGGGAATGCTCTTAATCTTGATCACTCGCCCATTGAAAGGAAATTTGAAGCATTGGTGGGCGGTGGAAGGGACCTCTAGAGTCTGTTCTAGCCAAGGACGACCGAGGATGGCCTTGTAGGTCGGGTCGACATCAAGGACCAGGAACTCGGTGGACCTGGTGACAGGTCCGATTCCTAACTTAAGAGTAATTTTGCCTTTGGCAACCCTTTTGGAGTTGTCATAGGCTGCGATGGTGGAGCAACTCTTCTCCAGATTCTCTTCCCCCAAACCCAACTGCTTAAGGGTCTTCATCGAACAGACATTGATAGATGCCCCGGTGTCGATAAGAGTGGAGTCCACCGAAACCCCATTGAGGTTGATGGTAAGACAAAGAGGGAGCGAACGACACTCGGGGGTGGCGAGATCCTTGTCCGAGAAAGAGATTGAGGGTCCTTGGGTGAGGGAGAGAATGGCGCCGGTGATCCCACTAGGAGGGAGATCATCATTAACCATGATCTTCTGGAGGAACTGGAGGAGAGTGGATTGATGTGATGGCAACCTCCGAATCAATTCTAAAATAGACACCCTCGCGGGCGTCTTATCAAGATGTTGGAGAATATCATATTCGGTGCCGGCCGTGGGCGGAGGCCCATTATCCTCCTCATCTTGGGATGGCCGCGGAGGTGGAGGAACAATTCGATTCCTGAGGGTGACATGAACGGCCTCCTGGGACTGAGGGCGGATGAGCTGGAGGGGTCTGATAGATGGCTCACAAATAGGGGAAGTGAGAATGGTGGGGTAGGCATCTTGGGGAGGACGGATGAGCACTAAAGGTCTCTCTTCAAGGATGGCATCTACCGAGATAGAAGGCTCCTGAGACTCGGTAGTGGGACACGGATACCATTCTTCAAAACCTTCTACCCCCCACTGTTGCTCTCTCCTCACAACCCGGGGCCTAGGTGTATCATGGTATGCACATTCTCTTGGGCTCTGGATGAGGAGGGGTTGTTGGTTTGGTGATTGGGGAGAGGGTTGCTGAAAATGCCAAGGTCTTTTTTGGTGTACCTAGACTTAGCTATGGCCACCTTGACGTCATCCCAGTTGATTCTACCTTGGTCATTCATATCATAGACCCAGTCACGAAAGGTAAAGCAATTGTTGATGAAGTGACCATGAGTCCTATGGTATGGACAGTACTTGGAGGTGTCTACTGTAAGGCCCTCTAATTTCCGTCACATTATTTGTATTTATGTGTGTATGTTTGTACTTGTGTATGTATGTACATATTTACGTACGCATTAATTAGTATAATTACGTGTGCATGTGTTTATATTAAGTATAAATAATGTATGTATTGCATGATAATAGTATGGATACAATACCGTATGTATATTTCATGTATATATGCATGGTATGCATGGTTTTCTGTATAATTTAGAGTTCTGGCCGAAGGCCCCTTGGCGTCAACCCCTGGCCGTTTAGGTGGTGTCAGCGTCCAGACATAGACGCCAACACTTATCCTGGCGTCCAGTGATGTGGACGCCCATTTCTCTGACCTGCATGCGCAGCAGAGCTGCAAGCTTCTGAAACAAGGTATGGCAACCATTGGAGGGATGTCCCCCAACGGCTCTGAGGGTGTCCTATCACCCTAGTGAGTGGGAGAGAGACCCTCCTTATTGTCTAAACCCGAATTGGTCTCTCCCACTCTTCCCTTCACCCTTGCAAGAGGAGAAAAAGAGAAGAAAAACCCTAGGAGGGAACTGTGAGAAAACCCCATCTTAGCACCCTCAAATCCGACCCCTTGGAGCTTGATCTGAAGATCTACTGCGACAAGAAGGAAGCTGGAGCAAAGGAGAAGGCTTCCCCATCGTCCCCTTGCTATGGAGCTCATCCAAGAACCCGGAGGAAGGTGACCTTGGAGGCATTTCTGCAACTTTCTTGGGACTGCCCAAGGAGGTCTTCACCGAGCCCTAGATCCTTTGGAGGAAGTTTTGAAAGGCAAGTGACCTATCTATGATGTCCCCTTATGAGTCTAGGTCGGTTTTGTGATTTTTATGGATTTTTCCTCGAGTCCTAGACCCTCCCATTCACCCAAGTTTCAGAGCTCGGGTCTATGTTCTGCACAGACCTGATTCGATGGCAAGGTCCCTGGACGTCCAGATCATACTTGGCGTCCATCGACCATGTCGCTGACCCTGAGTCAGCGGCCAGAGACCGCCGCCAAGTTCCTCAGGATAGAATAGTGAGCTGTTCTGCCCCTCTTATACATTAATTTCGGTATGTTTTCCGCGATGAGGATATATGGTAATCCTATACTCTATGAATACAGTCAATTGTGGTGTGTGGATGAATGTGGTGTGTGTTGGTGGATGTGGGAAATATTGTATTCCATGAATTGTGAACATGACTTGTTAATGATCTTGTTAGATTATGTTTCATGATTAGGATTAGTATGAATGCCTTGGTTTTGGTTTGATCATGAAGATTAGTATGTCAGTATGTGTGTTTGCAATTTTGGTAAATCATCCATGTTTGTGTAATTTGCTAATAAAAATCCGGTTCGGTAAAATAAAAGCATGTAAGAATGGTTGTGATGATTTATCTATAGGTGTATGATTTAGGGTAATCTGGTATTCTCAAATCATGCATATATCAGTAACCTTTGTTTAAATAGTAAGTGGCAATTTGCAAGATGTGTTAAACCCCATGTTAAATTAAATTGTGAATGGCATGCTAATTAGGTGTTTTATTTACTGTAAATTCCATGAAGCTCAGAAAAATCTGAAAAATTGAGGGTATCATCTTGAACCTGAAGACAGCATGTGGTTAAAATTTCAGATCATTTGGATCAGTAAATAAAAAGTTATGTATTTTCATGTGAAATGTGATAATTCATGCATATGATCATAATGTGATTAGTTATGGTATAAAACCAACATGATTAGTGTGTTCACTGTGTGTTAAACTTTGAAATTCTGTAGTACCATGTTAGGTAAAATAGAGATATTCATGTGAGTGAGAAAGTGAATGTGATGAAAAGTGTAAAGTGTAAAACCATGTGTAAAGCGGTAAATGTGTAAATGTGTAACTGTGCCAATGTGACACTGCTTCCGTAGAGGGCAGTGGAGCTGTATCAGGGAAAAGTCCCCCTGAGAAATTTCATTGTGTTAAGTGATCCTAAGGGCATTAGGGGGAAATCCTGGAGGTGGACAAGTACCACTGGTTAGGGTGGAGACTTGTTCTCCCGGTCTGCGCAGTCCAAGAGTCGCCATTGGAATGCCTAGATGCGTCTATGTGTAATGTGATGTGTATATGTCCTTCTTTGGTGGTTTGGACTATGTGTCACGGCACCTAAAAATGTGTAATGTGTATGTGTCCATGTGTAAATGTGTAAGTGACAATGTGAATGTGTATGTGTAAAGTGAACCATGTGAAAGAGAAAACTTGTGTAAATAAAAATGTGAAACTAAAGATGTGGAAATAGGTTATTGAAACCCATGTGAGACAAATCTGAAATCATGTGAATTAAGTAAATTCATGTTATTATCATTATTTAATGTGCAAAGATGCTTAGAATCCATGTTAGGGATAATTAGTGAACACGGGCACAAGATAGCATGAATGGTTGTTGATGTGATATGTTTTATGCATTATTGTAGCTCTCATGCATAGGTTTTCAGCCATGAACCCATATGAAATCAGCAACCTAAAGCGTGTGAAAAGGGTCATATATATGTTAAAAAATATGTAAAATCTATGCTAGTTGTGTTCCCTTTTATGTATGTAAAAATGTTCATGTTGATAGCTCTCATGTTTTAGCTCTTTAAAGATTAAAGTTCATGAGTAAATTGAATAGAGACCATGTGATAGGTGAATTTTATTTTAGAAATCTGAAAGCATGATTTATGTACAAAATTTTAGAACTTTCATGATAGGTTGAAACTGAATTGACTAGCATGCTATGTGTTGCTAATTGTAAATGTGTATGTAGAAACCACTAGGACTTATAAGTGTATATCATGAGTAGTGTTGCTTGCTGAGTCCTTGGACTCACTTCTTGCTTCGGCGTACAGGTGTAGTCGGTGACGTGGCACCTTTGGAGGAGGCAGCAGAGACGGACTCCGAGCGTGGAGACTAGCTAGTTTTGGAGTTCTTTGAGATTTGTGTATTTCATAGTATGTAACTTTGAAACATTGTACTAGAAGTATCATGAAAAGGATGTTTAAGTGTGGACATTTGTATTTAATTTCAGCAATTTAAATCATGTGGATTTTTAGTTCTTTTATGTTAATTGCGAACTGCATGTATGTTTAATGTGGATGATGAATGAATGAAGACATTGGTCTTTAACTTCCGCTACTCTGTTGTATATTCGCGTGTATCTCAGCTGTTTGTATCGTTTGGGTAAATGTCCCACTGTGAGGACTCTCGCTATACCGATGTGGGTTGGTACAACCGTACCGGTATAATGAGGGCTGTCACATCTACCCTTGAATTGGTGTTCTCCCTTTGTGGGGGGAGTTGAATTGCATCACAGGACATGAGGACGAAGAACACGTCCTCGAGGGTCTCAGGAAGAGGAGGGTAGTGCGACCTTTTGGGGCCAGATCGGGTGTATCTAGAAGGAGGGGGAGCGACAGAGTAAGGCTTGGAGGGGTGAGATGGGAATTGATGAGGGTTGGAAGAAGTGGATGGAGGATTGAAGGATTTGATCGGAGGCCTCAACGGCTGACTGCAAGCGTTGACGGACTCATTGACGGTCACCCCCTCGGTGGTGGGTGCCGCGGGAGCCTTACGTCCCTTGGGCTTCCCTTCGAAAAAGTGGGGTAGAGAGGAGTCCTTGATTTGATTTTGGACCACCCTAGCTCGGTTGTATAGATGCACGAATGAGGGGAACTCACTCAACATCAAGATGGAACGGAGAGCGGGGGTGGTGTTGGTAACCAACATAGTTATGGCCTGGGACTCCGGGATAGGAATATCTTCCCTAGACGCCATGGATCTCCACCGATTGGCGTAAGTGACGAAGTCTTCGTCCGGATTCATCTTCTCTGCCACCAAGTCAGGAAGTGTAGGGACTTGGGTGGCCATGTATGAGAAGTGAGAGATGAATCGCTCGGAGACTATGTCGAAATTAACCAGGTCCGACGCGGGTAAAGAGGTGAACCACCTCAAAGCTTCCCCTTCTAACGATTATTGGAAGAGGTGAACTAAAAGAACCCGGTCGTACAACCATCGGTGGGAATCCATGGTGAATCCGGCTAGATGGTACTGGGGGTCAGAGGTCCCGTCGTACTTGCGGTACTTCGGGGCCTTGAAACCCGGAGGGAAGTAAGCATTAGGGAGCTTGCAGTAATTTTGGAGTGAATGAGGCTTGGAAAGGGATAGTGATTCAGCAAGAAGCTTCCTCACAAGTCCCTCCACCTCCGAACGGGGGATAGATTCGGATTGAACGGGGGGTGTGATTTGAACAGGTGGCGACTGGGCAGAAGGAGGAGTGAGAATAGGAGTAGGGAACAGAGCGGGGGTAGGGGAAGGAATGAAGGTAGAGACGGGAACCTGGGGTGGGGTGACCGGCCTAGGAGTGGGCCTAGATGTAGAGGCATTGAAAGGGGACGGGGATGGAGTGGACGGAGACGCCTCTGCCCGGATGGTATGCTTGGAAAGCATTGAAATAATTTCATCGGGCGAATATCGAGACATGAGTTTAGAAAACTCGGGGTCCTCTTGAGCACTTTGGGGATGAGTGGGGTTGACCCTCAAACTGACACTTTCCTCATTGTCGGCTTGGGAAGATGATTGAACCGACCCTCAGGCTGAACATTAGTGTTAATCATACCGACAATCTCATCATTGATGTTATCATCATATTCAAATGCCGATTTATTGGCCATGTCAACAGGGTCCAACCAAGTGTCCATTAGCACACAACCTATGGATTTTAAATGGTTTAAGTTGAAGTGATTACACTGTTTTCAGCAGAAGTATATGGATTTCTACCAATCAATGTTATCAAACAACGTCCCAAGATTTTTAAATGTCAAAGTTATGTGTTAAGTTAAGTTGAGTTGAGAGCCGTTCTCTCCAATTTCACTTGAATCCCGGTGAGTAGGTGAACTAGACAGGATGGGTAAAGGTCCTCCTGCCCCGTACCGTAAGGGAATCCACGGAATTTAGGGACTTATAGAGTTTTCTTCGGAGTCAACCCGATTTACCCGAGAGGGAATCCCCGAGTAAAAGGTTGTAAACCGAAGAAGGGCGATCCTAAAAATGTGAGGGGAGGCTAGAAGAGAGGAGTAAGATGACCCCCCAATGACTGAGGACCGTCAGTGACAACCAGTAAGCAAACAAGAAACAAAATCACAACAAAACAATCAGAAAAACAGGGAAAAACATGCCACTGTGACACTAAATGTCAAGATGGTGGACGCAGAGTTCATGATCAACAGCTAAACGACATGATCGACTGACGCTGACAGACAATAGACGACTGCCTATGTGGATGCTGAAACAAACTCAATGGCAGGAAATGTAAACGCTTACCTGGATAGGCGGCAAGATCGCTAGCCGTCTACCTGGATGCACAGAAACTGTGGCAGCACTGCTTGTCCCACCGTGGTCGCCAGAAAAGAGGCTGTCGACGATCCGTTTCGCCTCCGCAATGTCCCCGTGTCGTCTGTGGATGTCCTCCGGAGGTTCGCAGACGTCGCTGGTCTCTCGTTGGCGATGATGGGTTGTTGGTTGACCTCGTTGACTCCTCGGTTGACTAGGTTGACTGAGGAGGAAACAAAGAAAAACAGAGATGAAAGGGGAGGTTTGTGATCGCCAGGGCCTTACCTGTGCCCAAGGGAGTGTTTTGACCACGTTGTTGTAGCAGCCTCGCGCAGCGGACGGAGATGGGGTTTCAACTTCTCCTCCTTCGGTCGGCCAAAGGAAGAGAGCTCCACGGTCACGTTCACAGTGTTCCTGCCACAAACAAAGCTCTATTAGACTCAAATGCAGTGTAGTAAATGTTCAAAACGAAGAGAGGAAAGCCCAAAAGGCAAGTCCCGTACCGGTTGCGGACTTGAGAAGAGGGGTGGCCAAATGTTATGACCACCCTTGTTCCCTCCGTTTTTGGTTGGGAAACCCCTTTCTAGGTGTGTAGGAAGGTGACCTATGTGCCTAGAGTGAGTAGGAAGGTGTGTGCAACATGTAAATTAGCTAAAAAGTAAGTAAGAGAAGAGAGAGTGAAGGAGGTGTACATCCTCGTTGTTGATGTTGTAGCTCCTTGCAAGGGCTCCTCCAGCTCCAAAGCAACCCTCCTGGACGTCCCAAGTGTGGAGAGAGTGAAGAGGATGAGTGGTGGAAGGTTGGGTAAGATTTTCTCTCTCTTCTCTCAAAGCTTCAGCATATGGACGTCCAGCCTCTCCCCCCTGGCTCAGAGGGCTCAAAGGGAGGTTATATAGACAGTGGAGCTCGGGGTTAAGAGCCTTGGATGCTCAAGTGTGAAGAAACACACTTGCACACTTGGCAATCCATGCATTAAAGGTTCAACCAATGGGGAGGGGCCAAGTAGGATTTTTACTGGGTCAATGGGGTGCCTAGGTGGCCCATATACCCATTGGGAACGGCTACATGCGTTGCATGGCCGAGAGAATGGTGCAAGTGGGATGGAATCTCGGGGTAGTTGCGCAGACCAGGTAAACGACATTGACGTCCATGGATCAGGCCGCCAACCGCATGCAGACGTCCATGGATGTGGACGCCAGGATAGGTCAGCGTCCACGGGGATTGCAGCCAACCAGTAGTCGGCGGCCATCGATGCTGTCGTCTACATGGTATCCGAGGCTGGTCAACAAATGGTCAAACGAGGCTTAACGGGCCAAAAGAGTATTGCGAGAGATGAGCCAAATCGCGCATCTACAGATGAGAGGGTACAATCGTAAAACGACGATAAACACAATAGTAACGGTTGCATAGCACCAAGTCGTGTGCCGACAGTCTGGTGGAAGTAACGACCGCACCTTAGCCGTGCTGTGTATACGGGTTAGGTGGTCCGGTGTGAACTCAAGACGAGAAGGAATATACTAAGGTATGGATCGTACTGATCCCTAAGGTGTAACGGGTTTTAGGGTACAACCAGCTCGTTGACTAAGGACGTACGCCAAAGCCAAGAAGACTTACGGAGGTCTTGACAAGGAGTCCCTGGTCCAATCGAGAGTATTCTCGGAGGAGAGGTGGTGCAAGTCAAGGGAAAGTGTGTAAAAACAGGTCCGTCATGCCTCGAGTGCTCGAAGGTCGAGGGAAAACGGTATCGGTAAATAAAATGCACGAGTCAAAAACGGAAACAATTGTATTTAACAAAATAGGGTAATTTAGTTATTTATTTCGATAATTTACCGAATACATTATTGCATAATTTATCGAGGTCAAATGGTAATTTATAATGTTATATGTGTGCAAGTGTAAAGAAATCTTGAGGATATGACAAGTCGTGCAAATGTCATTTTAAATAATTAAATGTATATCATTAAAGCCAATTATTAATTTACCAAGTCGAATTAACTATAACATGGTTAATCATGGCTAATTAAGAAGTATATAGACTAATCAGCAGGGACACAAGCATAATTATTGTTCTGGCCGAAATTTCAAGAAGGCGACGGGGGTGCCAGTCGCGATCATGTCGCGACGGGGCGCATGGGCGCGTTAAGCAGCGTATCGCACGGGCGCATGGGCGCGTTATTGAAAGATAATAATGTGCCGTATACACGAGAATTTTATCATGGCATGAGAGAAAGTACATATGGGGAATTAGAGAAAACATGAGATTTCAATTCATGGTAACAGCAGGATTTCATGAATTAAATTTGCCCAAATGGATGAGCGGAATACAACAAAAGCATAGGGCTTTTGAAGAGGTACATGAAATCTACCTAGGATAATTATTTCACGATTTTAGCCTGAGAGATTGCCTACATTTTTTGTGGAGTAAGAAAACCCTAGTTGGATGACGAAATTATGAAAACCCTTCTTGCTCCAAGCCTTCTCCTTCCTTGCTCCTTGGTCCAGATCTTCTCCTCTTCGTCTCCAAAGTCTTAGCATGAAATTGTGGGGTACTAGGGTCAAATGGGGGGTGTTTTGATTGCTTATAGAGTTTAAATCACTTAAAACTCTTTCCTCCTCCTTTAATTACGAATTTCCATAATTATCACCTATTTTTCTTGCTATTATCCATCTAATAAGATAGGGAGGGGCCTAATTTCGTGGCCAATGGGGTTAGGATGGGTTAGGGACTCTTATTTGAGATAAACAAGACTTATTTAGTGTTTATCTTAGTCTTTTACTATTTATTATTTAATTAGATACGAAATTCACTTAATTACATCTCCTCCCAAGATGGGCTTCATCCCATTGGGCCCAATATATTTGGTTTGGATCATTTGTTTAACCCACTACTAATTTAGCTTAATGGGTTATTCATTTAATTCCTTTTATTTCATTTAATTTCTATTTATTCTCCCTTTATTCAATTAAATCAATTTATCTCATTTATTTAAATAAAATTTTTATTTTTCTTGATTTGAAAAATCAAAGTTGCTACATCCTCCCCCTCTTAAAAAGAATTTGGTCCCTAAATTCATATATTCGTAAGAGGAAGAATGTCTTACTGAATAAGTCCGGATAATTTCGTCGCATGGTTACTTCGGGCTCCCAAGTTGCCTCTTCAACTTCGTGATTTCCCCACAATATCTTTACCACGTGTATGGATCGATTCCGAAGCTGTTGCATCTTCTTGTCTAAGATCTTCACTGGTCTTTCTTCATAGGTCATATCCTTGTTCAGAGTAATGTCATCATAGCTGATTACGTGCGATGGATCATACACGTACTTTCTCAGCATTGACACATGGAACACATTGTGTACTGTTGAAAACTGGGGTGGTAGTGCTAGTCGATACGCTACCTCTCCCACTCTATCTAATACTTCAAATGGACCTATGAATTTTGGTCTCAACTTTCCTTTCATCCCAAACCTTTGAAATCCTCGGGTCGGGGATACTTTGAGCATCACATGATCTCCAGCTTGATATTCTAAGTCCCTTCTTCTTTTATCAACATAGCTCTTTTGCCTGGACTGAGCTACCTTAATCCTATCTCTGATAATCTGTATGTCCCTACTAGTATTCTGCACCATATCTGGTCCTAGCCATTGTTGCTCACCTACTTCATTCCAGCACACAGGTGATCTACAGCTCCTTCCGTACAGTGCTTCAAACGGTGCCATTTAATGCTCGCCTGATAACTGTTGTTGTAGGCGAATTCTATCAGTGACAATTGTTCATTCCAATACCTCTCAAAGTCTATAGCACAAGCTCGTAGCATGTCTTCCACTATCTGATTTGTTCTTTCAGTCTGTCCATCCATCTGTGGGTGGAAAGCTGTGCGAAAGTTGAGTTTTGTGCCTAGGGCAGCCTAGAGTCCCTTCCAGAATCTAGAAGTGAACCTAGGGTCACGATCTGAGACAATGGATACTGGAACTCCATGTAGTCTGACTATCTCCTTCACATACAAAGCTGCAAGCACATCAACACTCCAGGTACTTCGAATTGCTAGAAAGTGCGCAGACTTTGTTAATCTATCCACAATGACCCAAATAGCATCTAGTCCACCACGAGTTCGGGGTAGACCCATGATGAAGTCCATTCCGATGCTTTCCCACTTCCATTCAGGTATGTTCAGGGGCCTGAGTACACCCGCAGGATGACAATGTTATGCTTTTACCTGCTGACAAGTGAGGCAGTGCGCTGCATGCTCAGCCACCTCACGCTTCATGTGTGGCCACCAAAATGACCTTTCATGTCTTGGTACATCTTGGTTGCACCTGGATGTATTGTGTACTTGGTCTTGTGGGCTTCATCCATCAGTTTCCTTTTCATCTCTTCATTGTCAGGCACACATGTCCTGGCTTAGAATAATATTCTTCCATCTTCAGCGATGGAGAAGTCTGGCTTGTCAGCTATGGTCTCCCTTACTCTGATTAGAAACAGATCATTAGCCTGTTGCTCTCTGATCTTGACAAAGATGTCGTGTTGAGATTTAAGATTAGCCACTATCATCTTATCACTCCTCTTTTCAATATTCAGATCTAGACTGGCGAATTGCTCTAACAATTGCATCTCGCCCATGACTAGACAGGATAACGAAGCCACTGGCTTTCTACTGAGTGCATCAGCTACTGCGTTACCTTTGCTGGGTGATATTTAATGTTGAAATCAAAATCCTTCAAGTACTCCAGCCATCTTCGTTGTCGCATATTGAGCTCCTTCTGAGAAAATAAGTATTTCAAACTCTTGTGGTCGGAGTAGACAATAAATTGCTCCCCGTATAGGTAATACCTCCAAATCTTGAGTGCAAATACTACAGCAGCTAGCTCTAAGTCATGGACATGATAGTTGACTTCATGTGGCTTCAACTGCCTTGAAGAATAAGCTATCACCTTTTCGTTCTGCATTAATACGCAGCCTAGACGGATTCCAGATGCATCAGTGTAGACTGAGAATCCTGCTCCTTCGACTGGTAATGCGAGGACAGGTGCAGATGTCAAAAGTTGCTTCAGGGTCTGGAAGCTCTTCTCACATTCCTTGCTCCAGACATAAGGGTTCTCTTTCCGCGTAAGATGCGTAAGAGGTACAACTATCTTGGAGAAGTCTTTTATGAACCGTCTGTAATATCCAGCCAGTCCAAGAAAGCTTCTTATCTCTGTGACATTGGTCGGCCTTTCCCAGTTGAGCACGGCTTCTACCTTGGAAGGATTGACATCGATACCATCCTTGGAAATGACATGGCCTAGGAACGACACCTCCTCGAGCAGAATTCACACTTGCTCAATTTGGCGTAGAGTTGGTTGTCCCGCAAGATTGCATAGCGATCCTCAGATGCTCCTCGTGCTCTTCTTTGGTCTTGGAGTATATGAGAATATCATCAATGAAAACCACGACAAATGTGATGCCCCGATTTTTGTATACAATTTTCTTGAATTCTTTTTGCTTTATATCGGCATCACCGTACTCATCAGTTTGGGATTTTCATCGGTAAGGTAAAACCGTACGTATCTCACCATAATATATTTAGTTAACTTCTAATTTTTCAGGAAAAGTATATATGTAAATACCAAGAAAGTATAAATGTAATAATTGTGTATATCTATATAGAAAATGTATGAACATATTATCAAAAGTTTGGGTTTAAGTAATCATGACCAATTTCATAGGGTCTTATCTTAAATTTTATAAGTTCCTAAAACTACTTTCATATCCTCAGTTGGAAGTCATTTTTGAGAATTACTCTCATATGGGTTGGAATGGGTATATTTGCAAATAGATTAGGCATGTTAGCAAATAATTTATAGAGAATGTATAGTGGCATAATAGGATAAGGTTAAATGAGATGAGATGTGTATGCATGTGTGTTGACAAGTGGGAGGCTTAGATAGGTAAGATGTGTATGCATGGGGTGTTGACAAGTGGGAGGCTTAGATGAAGAGATGTGGATGGCTAGGAATGTTGAAATGTGTATGCATGAGATGGTGACAAATGTCACCATCCTATGTAATGGAAGCTTCTAGAAGAATGAGAGGTGTCATCAAAAGAGAGGTGAGATGTGGATGGGTTAGGGTGTTGACAAGTGTAGGGTTGGTGGCCACTTAGAAATGCATGGAGGAGAGGGTGACAAGTGTCACTATGTAATGGAAGCTTCTAGAAGAATGAGAGGTGTCATCAAAAGAGAGGTGAGATGTGGATGGGTTAGGGTGTTGACAAGTGTAGGGTTGGTGGCCACTAAGATATGCATGGAGGAGAGGGTGACAAGTGTCACCATCTTGGCCATTGAAAGGTGAAGAGGTGGCACCATCCTAGGGGTCTAAAGGCCTATAAATAGGAGGGGGTTCTCTCCTCTCTTCTCATTCCACCCATCCATAGCAATAGAGAGGAAAGAAGAGGGGGCGGCCAAGAGCTAGAAAGGGGGAGCATGGGGTTCTCCTCTTCATGCTCTGGTTCTACACATAGAATCCATGTTGTGGAGGTTCTGCTTGTAGGATCTATGCTCTAGAGATTCTGGTCATAGGATCTGTACTCGAGAGGTTATGCTCTGGAGGTTCTACACATAGAATCAATGCTGTGGAGGTTCTTCTCATAGAATCCATGCTCTGGAGGTTCTACACATAGAATCCATGCTCTGAAGGTTCTGCTCAATAAGATCCGTGCTCTGGAGGCACCACCGACGCATATTAGGGCGATATAATAAAGGAAACATTATATCGAAGCCGAGCTTCAACTTAATTCGTTATTGGTTTGACATGCAAGAGGTAAGTGCTTAGGACTTTTGATTCATATCATATTCTCTATTCTATTGATTTTAATGTGTTTTGCATCTATTTATATGATAAAGAACATATCTAAATTACCGTTACTGTCATCGTCCTTGTTACTATCCATGCGTACCGTCTACCGTCACCGTTACCATTATTGCTACCTTTAGAAACTACTACTGTTATTGTTTACCATCACTGTTATCATTCCTATTACCAATACCGTCACTGCCATCATTGTTGTTGTTAGCCAAATGGACAATGCTATCATAGGGGTTCTATTGGAGCCGTACTATAGAAATGCCCCTATGGGAAAGCTCATATTTGACTTCCTACTACGGTTTGGGCACTGTGTCTGGTTTGAAATAGACACTGCCGTCATAGGAAGTATCTGGAACCGTACTGTAGAAATGCCCCTACAAGAAAGTTCACTATTGTACAAGACCCCGAGGGCAACGGGGGGAAATCCTAGAGGTGGACAAGTACCACTGGTATATGGTGAAGAGTGCTTCTCCCGGTTCTGCAGTAACCAAGACCTATCACTCATTTGCCTAGGTGATAGTGTACCGTCTGACTAACCTTCTAATGATAGTTAGGGCAATGTGTCCGGCTTAACACTACTACTGTCACTACCACTGCTATTGCTACTGCTATTGCCACTGCTATTGCTACTGCTATTGCTACTGCTACTACACTGCTATTGCTACTGTTACTACCACTGCTACTGCTACTGTCACTGCCACTGCTATAGCCATTGCTACTGCCTTGCATAGCCGGAAGTGTAGGAACTAAGTGCCACACAGGACAAAGTGCTACGCTATGGGAGACACCTCTTGAGGCCATAATGGCGCAAAGTGCTACATAATGGGAACCACCTCTTGAACCTGTGGGGGCCACCTCTAGAATCCTGCATGCCTGGTGTTCGATTGTATACTATATGTGAGCAGCACTACTACTGCCATTTCTATTACTCCTATTGTTACCATTAACCACTATTGTTACTACCATTATTTCTACTGTCACTGCCATTGCTATTACCACTGCTACTGCCTTGCCTAGCCAGAAGTGTAGGAACTAAGTGCCCATAGGGCAAAGTGCTACACTATGGGAGCCACCTCTTGAGGCCATAATGGTGCAAAGTGCTACATAGTGGGAGCCACCTCTTGAACATGTGGGGGCCACCTCTAGAATCCTGCATGCCTGGTGTTCGATTGTGTACTATATGTGAGCAACACTACTACTGCTATTTCTACTACACCTATTATTACATTAACCACTATTGTCACCACCATTGTTTCTACCGTTACTATTTCTATTACTATTGTCGTCACTATTGCCAATACTATTCTCATTATAAATATTACTATTTCTGTTATTGTTACCTCTATCGCTACTGGTTCTACCACTGGATATATAAATATATCACCATGCTTTTTCAAATATGCTATAGTGTAGGTTGTGAGTTTGAAATTCCTAGTTACTTGCTGAGTCTATTCTATAGATTCACTCTTGCTAATATCCAGGTGAAGCTTAGGTTCTAGAAGAGGAATTGGCGAGGCTTGGTTCGGATTGCGAGAAGTAAAGATTGCTTGGTTTTATAAATTGATGATATTATAGTTGGGAAGAAGAAATGTAATGTTAAACCTTATTAAATGTACTAGTTCAGGTATGGACAACATTCATTTTGTTATATACTTATTAGTTCTTTTGATTATGAGATGTAAATGTAAAAATTGATGGTAATATTGCTTCCGCTTATTCTATTTCCATTCATCATGAGATATTCCACCTTGATGTTCGACACTGTTGGGGTCTTTTCCCCAGTAACATCTCCTTCTTGTCCGACGTGGGTTGGTATGGCCGTACCGGGCCGGAGCGGGGTGTTACAACAAACTTGTCGAGGTATGGTCGATAGATGCTGTTCATTAACTGCATAAAAGCTGCAGGAGCATTGGTTAGTCCAAAAGGCATGACTACAAATTCGTAATGACCGTACCTGCTCCTGAAAGCTATCTTGTAAATGTCTGCATCTTTAATCCTCATCTGATGATATCCCGATCTAA
Organism: Colocasia esculenta; assembly: GCA_014218235.1. NCBI lineage: Eukaryota > Viridiplantae > Streptophyta > Magnoliopsida > Alismatales > Araceae > Colocasia > Colocasia esculenta. The sequence goes on along the minus strand of CM024762.1, from coordinate 133,279,440 downwards.
GGTCAATCTTAGAAAAATACTCTGCTCCTGATATCTGATCAAATAATTCATCGACACGCGGCAGAGGGTACTTGTTCTTGATAGTGAGATTGTTCACTGCCTGTAATCGATGCATAATCTCATGGATCTGTCCTTCTTCTTGACGAACAACACTGGTGCTCCAAAAGGAGAAGTACTCGGCCTAATGAAACCCTTTTCTAGAAGTTCCATCAGTTGCTCTTTCAACTCTTTCAATTCAGCATGGGGCATCCTGTAGGGTTGGCGTGAAACCGGTACAGCTCCAGGTACGAGATCAATTGAGAAATTTACATCTCTCTCGGGTGGAATGCTTGGCAGCTCATCGGGTAACACGTCTGAATATTCTTGCACTATATGAATGTCTAATATCTTGGTTGCTTTCTTCTCAACTACAATTGCAGCAAGAAATGCCACACAGCCCTTTCTTATCATGTTTTGTGCCTTTATGGCAGAGACGAGGGACAAGTGCTCTTGTGCCTACGTCCTGTGAAGGTCAGCTTAGGGAATTCACTAAAAGAAATTTTCCCTCTTCTACAATCCACGATAGCCCCATACGTGGATAGCCAATCGGATCTCAGAATGACATCATAGCCCTCCCATGGGCATACAGATCAAGTCAGCTCTTAGATTGAGTTCACCAATCTTAACATCAGTCAATGGATAATATTTATTCAATTGAGTCTTTTCTCCTAGTGGTGTTGTGACAGATAATTCAAATGTCATAGATGCAGGTTTCTCATTTAGGGTATCAGCAAATGCTTGTGATATGAACGAATGCGTTGCGCCAGTATCGAATAAAACAAATGCCGAATGAGAAAGACTGGTAGTGTACCTTCTACAACTCCACCTTCCTCGCTGGTCTCCACCTCTTGCAGGGCTTGGAGTCTGCCTGGCTTCTTTGGTCCCGCAGGACACTTCTCATTCTCCCTCAGTAATGGGCATTCAGGTATCCGATGCTCTCGGCTCCCACAACGAAGGCATGCACCTGCCTTCCTCCAGCATTCTTCTGTCGTGTGACCCAGCTTGTCACAATATTTGCATCTGGGCTTGTTGTTCGGAGTAGTAGTGGTGGGGACTTTGGGCTTCCGCTCCTGGCTTGGCCCATCAGTGATACTTAACGGCCTTTTCTTGCCATTAGTAGGCTTGCTCGATACTCCAGAAGTTTGCTCCTTCCTGAACATTCTACCCTTGATGCGCTCAGTGAGTTCAGTTGCATCTTCCAGGCATTGTGCTCTCCTGACCATCTCTGGGTAGGTCTGAATATCAAATGGTGCCAGCTGTGTAATTAATGCGGGTCTAAGCCCGTTGAGGAATCTCTTCGCCTTCATCCTCTGGGTACTAACCAGATGATTGGCGTAGCGAGCCAATCGAGAGAACTGTGCCTCATATTCAGCAACCGTTAGGTTTCTTTGTTTCAGAGCGGCGAACTCGGCGGCTTTCCTTTCTTGAACTCTTTCTGAAAAATATTTGGAGTTGAATTGCTCCTTAAACTCATTCCACGTAAACTGAGCATCTGCCCGCGTGGCCTCAATGGACTCCCACCACGCACGGGCGTCCCTTTCAAGCTGGAATGTGGCAAGTAAAAGCTTATCTCCATCCATGCATTGCATGACACGGAAGATACGCTTAATCTCCTTGAGCCAGTTTTCGGCCTCATCAGGGTCTGTGGTATCGCTGAATCGAGGCGGGTTCAGGTTGCGGAAGTTCCGGTGCAATTCACCAGCTCCTCGGTTGTTATTGTTGTTATTGTTTGCCCCAGCAGCCTAAAGTAAAGCTTGAGTAAGATGCTGGATAGTCTGCTGCATGTCACGGAGTTGAGCACGCTCTGCTGCCATAGTTGATTAAGTTCCTTCAAAAGAGAATTTAAATGTAAGTCGTTCAGTTTTGCACTAGGTTTGTGCGTGTGTGTATCCATTTTATCTCATTACCCACGGTTCTACCCATCTCACATAGGTATGGAATTTAGACTCTAAGTCAAGTCAAGTCAAACCTAGATCATCCTAAACTTAAGAATAACCTAGGCTCTGATACCACAAAACTGTAACGCCCCGACGCGGAATATCGGAGCGGGATTACAGTTATTAAATAGTACAGAGCGAGAAATAAATAACAAACCATTACACAATGGAATAATACCAAACAACCTCATATCTCATTAATAATCCAACAATCTCCATTACATTCACTAATAACTCATCATCTTCATAAATTGACTAATACATCAACGTATCAGAGCCAAAACTAGGGCCCAGAGTACTTTATTCAAAGTTATACTATTACATTATGACTAACTGACTCACTAACTCATAACTATAGTAACAGACTACTGCTAGACAGCACTGGTTGCTGATTGGTCATTCTTGAGTCTCCTCATCGGTCCCATCCTCGTGAGTGTGGTCATGATCCGACTCACCTGAAACACATTAAATAATACGCAGGATGAGCGAATAACGCCCAGTAGGACTTAATATCTCATGAACACAAGCATGCTTTAAATAGTTAATGTCTTAATGGCAGGTTAACTAGAGAGTAAAGTCATGTAGAGCATGTCACGATAACGAGATAACTATTGCAACTGGCACAGGGAAATAGTACAACGAGAATGATAATGGAATGGCCATGTAACGATATAACAGGTAAATTGTACAATGGTGCACTAGTAACGATCACGCTTGCACTTGTAGAGATAGAACTTTGATTGTCATAGATTAATCTAGATAGTAAAATGGCGCTGGATGCATGCCGTAACACATCCTATGATCATTTTAACTCCCATGGGTACTGGCACTTTTCGGGCGCTCCTCCCAGGACCTGATCGGGCCCTATTGCGCTGGCATTAGTCATTTCATTTATCTTAGACAATCACACGAATGGCCAATAGAGTACCAAGAAGAGATAAGAGAGTACTAGACGAGATAGATGAGAGTGTAGAGAGAACATGAACAGATGAGAGTAAAGAGACTGTAGATGAGAGGGGTACAATCGTATAACACGATAAACACAATAGTAACGGTTGCACAGCACCAAGTCGGGTGCCGGCAGTCTGGTGGAAGTCACAACCGCCCCTTAGCCGTGCTGTGTACACGGGTCAGGTGGTCCGGTGTGAACTCAAGACGAGAAGGAATATACTAAGGTATGGATCGTACTGATCCCTAAGGTGTAACGGGTTTTAGGGTACAACCAGCTCGTTGACTAAGGACGTGCGCCAAAGCCAAGAAGACTTACGGAGGTCTTGACAAGGAGTCCCTGGTCCAATCGAGAGTATTCCCGGTGGAGAGGTGGTCCAAGTCAAGGGAAAGTGTGTAAAAATGGGTCCGTCGTGCCTCGAGTGCTCGAAGGCCGAGGGAAAACGACATCGGTAAATAAAATGCACGAGTAAAAACGGAAACAATTGTATTTAACAAAATAGGGTAATTTAGTTATTTATTTCGATAATTTACCGAATACATTATTGCATAATTTATCAAGGTCAAATGGTAATTTATAATGTTATATGTGTGCAAGTGTAAAGAAATCTTGAGGATATGACAAGTCGTGCAAATATCATTTTAAATAATTAAATGTATATCATTAAAGCCAATTATTAATTTACCAAGTCGAATTAACTATAACATGGGTTAATCATGGCTAATTAAGAAGTATATAGACTAATCAGCAGGGATACAAGCATAATTATTGTTCTGGCCGAAATTTCAAGAAGGCGACGGGGGTGCCAGTCGCGATCATGTCGCGACGGGGCGCATGGGCGCGTTAAGCAACGTATCGCGACGGGGTATCCTGTCGCAGTTCAGGTCGCGGTGGTGCGGCCTGGCGCGACAGGCGAACCGGCCGGCCTGGCCCGGTTCGGGTTTGGGAACGCGGCGACGAGGCCCGTCGCGTTCATGACGCGGCCTAAAGGCCTACCGCGACACTCCTGTTATCGCGGCGTATCGCGTCGTCGCGATAACAGGGGCGGCACAATTTTTTTTCCTTTTTTCTCTGGGTAGACCCTTCTTGACACAGGGTCATTCTAATTCAGTATAAAATCACACGGTGATCCAAAAAGCATGAAACAAGTTTTAAACGAAAGTAAACATGTATATCTATCAACATGCACAATTAATTTGAAAATAGACAAGGTTTAGACATGCATTGATCAGGTTACTTTTCGGTGACCTAAATCGACGCAGTCAGGGTTCAACGAATTAATTAGAGAGGTATACATGACAAAAAATTACAAAACCAGGGGCGTTTAGAAGGTAACAAGATGTAGTATTTTAGAGAATTTTCTCATAGCAAGGAATCAAGTATGCAGGAAGTGTAAAGGTAAATTTGAAGAGTCGGGTACAGGCAACAGATAGGGATTCAAATATTTAATTCTCCCTGATGGGAGATCGAAATCAAGCAAGACCAGGGGCGTTTGAAAGAAAATAATGTGCCGTATACACGAGAATTTTATCATGGCATGAGAGCAAGTACATATGGGGAATTAGAGAAAACATGAGATTTCAGTTCATGGTAACAGTAGGATTTCATGAATTAAATTCGCCCAAATGGATGAGCGGAATACAACGAAGCATAGGGCTTTTGAAGAGGTACATGAAATCTACATAGGGTAATTATTTCACGATTTTAGCTTGAGAGATTGCCTACCTTTTTTGTGGAGTAAGAAAACCTTAGTTTGGATGACGAAATTATGAAAACCCTTCTTGCTCCAAGCCTTCTCCTTCCTTGCTCCTTGGTCCAGATCTTCTCCTATTCGTCTCCAAAAGTCTTAGCACGAAATTGTGGGGTACTAGGGTCAAATGGGGGGTGTTTTGATTGCTTATAGAGTTCTAAATCACTTAAAACTCTTTCCTTCTCCTTTAATTACGAATTTCCATAATTATCACCGATTTTTCTTGCTATTATCCATCTAATAAGATAGGGAGGGGCCTAATTTCGTAGCCAATGGGGTTAGGATGTGTTAGGGACTCTTATTTGAGATAAACAAGACTTATTTAGTGTTTATCTTAGTCTTTTACTATTTATTATTTAATTAGATACGAAATTCACTTAATTACATCTCCTCCCAAGATGGGCTTCATCCCATTGGGCCAAATATATTTGGTTTGGACCATTTGTTTAACCCACTACTAATTTAGCTTAATGGGTTATTCATTTAATTCCTTTTATTTCATTTAATTTCTATTTATTCTCCCTTTATTCAATTAAATCAATTTATCTCATTTATTTAAATAAAATTTTTATTTTTCTTGATTTGAAAAATCAAAGTTGCTACAATATGGAACAACCTCAAGGGTTTCATGTTAAAGGAAAAGAACACATGGTGTGTAAGTTAAGGAAATCCATTTACGGGCTTAAGCAAGCCTCCCATCAGTGGTTTCTCAAGTTTAATGAGAAAAGTTTGTCCTTTGGGTTTAAGGAGAACGTCATTGACGAATGCCTTTACTTAAAGGTCAGTAGGAGTTAGTTCATTATCTTGCTTTTGTATGTGGATGACATTTTGCTCGCCAGTAGTGATCTTAGTTTGTTGCATGAAATAAAAGTTTTCATGTCTAAGAATTTTGAGATGAAGGATATGGGTGATGCCTGTTATGTGCTTGGCATTGAGATCACTAGAGATAGACCCTCAAGCACTCTTGGTCTTTCTCAGAAAGCTTACATCTCAAAGATCTTAGAGAGGTTCAATATGCAATCTTGTTCACCCGATAAGGCACCAATACTTAAAGGAGATAAATTCAGTGAATTACAGTGTCCCAAGAATGACCTTTAAAGGAAGCAGATGGAGTCAATTCCTTATGCTTCAGCAGTTGAGAGCCTGATGTACTTGCAGACTTGTACACGTCTAGACATTGCTTTTGCTGTGGGGATGCTCAGTCGGTACCAGAGTAACCCAGGCATGGATCATTGGAAGGCTACCAAGAAGGTCATGCAATATCTTAGAGGCACTATGGACTACATGCTTACATTCAAGAGATCAGATCAATTGGAGGTCATTGGTTATGCAGATGCTGACTATGGTGGTTGTCTTGATACTAGGAAGTCTACTTCAGGTTACATCTTCCTCTTGGAAGGGGAGCTGTAAGTTGGTGCAGTGAGAAGCAAAGTATCATAGCAACTTCCACCATGGTGGCAGAGTTTATTGCTTGTTATGAGGCTAGTGGACAGCCATTCAGTTGCGGAATTTGGTCACAGCTTTGCCATTTGTGGACTTCATTGCTAGGCCGATGAGGATCTACTATGACAACTCCGCTGTGGTTTTCTACTCTAAGAACAATAAGGCATTCAAGGGTGGTAGAGCCTTAGATATAAAGTATTTTGCTCTTAGAGATAGAGTGAGAAATCATGATTTGTCCTTTGAGCATATTGAGACCAGTCTTATGGTGGCTGACCCTCTCACTAAAGGACTACCTGCTAGCACTTTTTGTAGTCATGTGACACGGATGGGTCTTATTAATTCCCTTAATATGCTGTGACATTTACAGTTGTGACACTTGTAGTTATTAGTGTTCACTTTTATATGATGATTCTCCATTTGTTTTCTGCCTATTACATTTGTTATGTGCACTTGTTCTGGTTTGTAATTGGCAAAATGCATACACATGTGTGTGTATGTGTGGTGACCAGCAGACAAACATCATGGTTTTGTTTGTTTGCAGTGCCAGATATAGTGTTCAGTTGTGGAAAGTTGGTGATACTGTGGTACATGGAAGGTGGTACATGACTGAATGTATTTGCCGCCATAACTCATATCATTTGATTTTTTGAAATTTGAACTTACAGATCTTTTGACTGGAATAACGTGTGGTTTTATGTTTCATATTGCGCGTGCATATCGGTTTTCTTTACACGTGTAGCCCAATGAAATCAAAATTTTCAAAAGTCTTTTCAAAATTATATATGTGTTATATATGAATATTTTCGAAAGGAAAATTTTGATGATGTTTATGATAAGATGGACCAAGTGGGAGAATGTTGGGTTCAGACCCAACTTAAGTGGTCCGCTTATCATGTTTGGGCTACACATAAAGGATGCACGCTTCCGATCTAGTCAAAAGGATATTATGATGGGCCTAACCCATATGTGGCCCATGGGTTCCTGTTATGGGTGGGAGCCCAATAAGACATTTTCTGGACTGGTCCCTCCTCTCTATATATGGTCAGTCTTCCCCATAGACAGATAAGGCATCCAGTGACATAGAGAGAGGAAACCAGGGAGACTCCCGTGGGGTTACGGTCGTCTCCTCCAGCATTTGGCGTTCGTCGTCTTCCTCCTCGTGGTTGCACCGTCATAGATTCCGCTTCCGCTACATATATACGCACATGCTTCAACAGACACAACAGTTCAAAAAAGAAAAGGATAAAAATATACAAATCAATTAATGACGAACCCATTTACTCTAATCAACTCTGCGATAACCAATTATAATAAATCGATCGTAGTTGACTGATTTAATGGGGGGTTAAGAAATTATTCCAATCTTTTTAATATTTCTTACTTAATAGAATTGCTAATAATTTACATCAAGCAAATACTTATTATAAAAAGGGTCTTGCAAATATCTCATCATGCATATATACAAGGCACGCATGTATAACCTGATCCATAATACATATAATACATGTATTTGATGCAAGTACAAGATGATTCGCTTCACACTTTTACTTATCCTAACGTTCTTAGCAGACTTTAATACATAGGTCCTCTAAGTTGGAGATAATTCTTTGAACGCCTAGAATTTACTCACAGACTTCGGGACTGTGAGCTTTATTTAATTGAAATTGATTAAAAAATTTATCAACTCGAACATTTAACCTGGATTAGATATTTAAGACTATGCATATAATCAATTTTCAATATTAATTAAATATTGTGAGAATCAATTTCTCTTTGAGGGAATCGACTCTCTCAACGAGGTGAGTTGATTCTCTTTTAGAGACTCATTTTTCATATATATATTAAGAGTTGTCGATTTTCTTATTGAGAGTAGATTCTCATATTTTAAGGAGTTAATTTTTAACTTATTTTTTAATTTTTTATCTTTCTTAAATAATGAAGTAATAATATTGGAATTTCTTTTTAATCCCTTTATTCTTCTTTATTTGTTTACTTTATATTTATTTCTTTTAAAATTTTATTTTTTTGTTTACTATTACGTAATTTATATTATTTCAGAATTATATTTTATTATATATTTTTACTTTCCTTTTTACTCTTTTTTAATTCATTTTTTATTTCAATAATACCATGAAAGTATAAAATCGATTAGGGAAAATTATCTATATACCTCTAAAATCGTCCATATTAGTGATGTACATAGGGGTGTCAATTGGGCTGGGTCGGCCCGGAGGTCCGCAAGCCTGGCCCGGTTTTAATCGGGCTTGGGCCGGGAAAATAAGCCTGTTAAAGTTTTTTGGCCCGACCCGGAAAAAAATAGGGCCGGGCTTGGGCTTTGTGAGGCCCAGCCCAGTCGGCCCTCCGGCCCGAAAAACATAATATAATTTATATTAAGTATGAATTTTATATTTAGAAAGAGAATTATATGTATTTTTCTACAATAAATCTACTCAAAAACATAATCTTTTACGAGTTAAATGTTAATATCGATATAAGTAAAATATATATTATTTTTATAGATATATTAAAATTATATATTATATAAATAAAAATAATATTTTTTCCGGGCTTTCGGGCCGGGCCGGGTTTTTCCGGGCTTTTCCTGGGTCGGGCTGGGCCACCCATACCGGGCCTAACCCCAGGCCTGGGCCGGACCCGGGCCGGATTTTAAAAAACCGGGCCTGGGCCGGGCCTAGCAAGGCCCGGTCCAAGCCCGGCCCATTGACACCCCTAGATGTACATCTGAAATCCAACTATTATAATGTATATCCCTTAAATCGAAAAAAAAATCATTGATTATCTCCCTGGGGTTAATTGGTTGTGACAATCTAAAGAATATTCTGCTATCAAGTATGAAATCATTAAAAATATATATAATATGATTAAAATAACATCTCTCTCTTTGCCCCCCCTCCCCCGCCTCCTCTTCTTCTTCTCTCTCTCTCTCCCCCTCTTCTTCTCTCTCAACCACGAGGACACTTGTGGCTTCCAGAGGAGAGGCTCCCGCTAGGGGAACAACTGTAACGCCCCGACGCGGAATATAGGAGCGGAATTACAGTTATTAAATAGTACAGAGCGAGAAAATAAATAGCAAACCATTGCACAATTGGAATAATACCCAAGAAACTCCAATATCATTAATAATTCACCAACCATCGTTACAATCACCATTATCTCATCAAACTTCATGAACTAACTATTACATTAACGTATCAGAGCCATAACTAGGGCCCATAGTACTTTATTGAAAACTAATCTAATACATAAGAGCTAATTGACTCATAACTCTACTAACTAACTATTAAAGCAAATGGTTGCTGAAACTGGTCACTCTTGGATGTCATCCTCGTACCCATTCTCGTGAGTGTGGTCACCATCCGACTCACCTGAACACATGAATAAAATATGCAGGATGAGCGAATAACGTCCAGTAGGACTTAAGATCTCATGAGAACAAGCATGCTTTAAATAGTTAATGTTTTGAATGGAAGGATAACTAGAGAGAATAGTCATGTATAGCAAGTAACGATAACAAGAGAACAATGGCACTAGTACAAGGAAAATAGCACAACGAGAACGTTAATAGAATGGCCATGTAACGATAATAGCACATAACGATAGCACTTGTATAGCACTTGACTAGCTTGCACTTGTATTGATAGCACTTTGATTGTCATAGATTAATCTAGATAGTATAATGGCACTGGATGCATGCCGTACACATCCTTGATCATTTTAACTCCCATGGACACTGGCACTTTTCGGGCGCTCCTCCCAAGACCAGATCGGGCCCCATTGTACTGACATTAGTCATTTCTTTATCTTAGACAATCACATGAATGACCAAGAGAGTACCAAGAAAAGATGAGAGTAGTAGACGAAATAGATGAGAGTGTAGAGAGAACGTGAACAGATGAGAGGATATAGACAGTAGACGAGATAGTGACAATATCGTAAAAATAACGTAACAATGATAGTAACAGTTGCGCGGCACTAGGTCGGTTACCGGCAGTCTAGTAGAAGTCACAACCGCCCACTAGCCGTGCCGTGAACACGAGCCTAAATGGTCCGGCGTGATCACAAGATAAGGAGAGAACACACTAAGGCCATGGATCGTACTGATCCCTAAGAGTGTAACGGGTATTAGGGTACAACCAACTCGTCGGCTAAGGACGTGCACCAAAGCCAAGAAGACTTACGGAGGCCTTGACAAGGAGTCCCTGGTCCAGTTAGGAGTCTTCCCGGTGGAGAGGTGGTCCATGCCAAGAAAAAGTGTGTAAAAACTGGTCCGTCGTGCCTCGAGTGCTCGAAGGCCAAGGGAAACGGTAACAGTGTATAAAACACACGAGTAAAATGAAGACAACTGAAGTTAATTAAAATAGAGACATTTAGTAATTTATTTCGCTAAATTACCAAATATATTATTGAGTAAATTAATAGGGTTTAAAGACAATCATGAATGTTAAGTTGTACATATAGCTTTTAGATTATTTAATTCTGTAAATAATATCAATTGATGATTAACAGTTCGAAGTTATTCAAGACAGCACTTAATTAGGGTTAAACAAGGTTTAATAGACATATATAGCAGGGTTAAAATGGAAAAATTAGGGTTCTGGCCGCCACAGTCAGATCGCGACGTAGGGGTCTATCGCGTTTCGGTCGCGACATAGGTTCGGGTCGCGTTCAGAATCTGGTCGCGACAGGGTCAATGGTCGCATTCAGGTCGCGCCACCAGGACCGGTCGCGTTCTGCTGAGCCGGGCCCTGGGGTGAACCGGAAGGCAGCTCGCGACCAATCGACTTGTCGCGTTCAGATCGCGACGGGTCCTGGTGTCGCGACCCCCTCTGAGGTCGCGGCGGATCGGGCCATCGCGATATCAGGGAGTGGCCCGAGCCCCAGAAAAGGTGTTCTGACCTTTTTCCAGGTGGGTCTACATGATACAGGGCAATTCAAAATTCAATATAAAATCACACAATGATCCAAAAAGCATGAAACTAAATTTAAATGAGAGTAGACATGGAGATCTATCACAGGACATGATTAATTAGAAAATAGTCATGTATAGAGCATGCTTTGACTAGGTTACTTTTTGTTTACCTAAACATGTACTGTCAAGAACAACAATTTAATTCGCCATGGACACAAGATAAAAATTAAGGCAAATAGGGGTGTTTGAAAGCTAGTGATGAGTAGTATTTATGAGAATAAATCCACAACATTCAATCGAGTACAAGTATGGATTGAAGGCAAACTATAGGGTTCGGGTACATGATAACAACATGGATTCAAACATTTAATTCGCCCTAATGGACGAATGAAATAGAGCAAAACGAGAGGGCTTTCGAAGGGGGTCATGAAGACTTCCTAGGGTAATTTTTTCACGTTGAGTGCTTGAGAGATTGCCTACCTTTTTGCGTTGACAAGAGAACTAGGATTTGGTGACGAAAAATGAAGAAGAACAGCCAAGCTCCAGCCCTTCTCCTCCAAGCTCCACGTCCAAAATCGCCTCCTCTTCGTCTCCCAAGGCTCTAGACACGAACTAGGATTTTGGTTGGGACGAATTTGGGTGTTTTGATGGCTAATAGAGTCCTAAATGCCTAAAACTCCTCTTTTCTTTTCCAACTCCGAAAATTGATAATTATCTCCTATTTTCGTATCAATTATCAACTTAAAAGGGCAGAGAGAAGACCTAAATTCGTGGCCCAAGGGCTAGGATGGGATATGGGCTCTTATCTTAGATAATTATGGGTTATTTAGTATTTATCTTAACCCTTTACTATTTATTAATTAATTATATCCGAAATTGGGATAATTATTTCCCGTCCCATGATGGGCTCCTCACAATTAGGCCCATTATTTTGGGATTGAGCCATTTACACAACCCATTAGGGTTTTAACTTATTGGGCTTGATTTAATGCCCTTTTTACTTCACTTATTTCTCATTTATTCTAATTAAATCTATTTATCTCATTTATTAAATTAAAATTTTATTTTATATTGAATTTAAAATCAAGGTTGCTACATCCTCCCCCTCTTAAAAAGAATTTGGTCCCCAAATTCATATGATCGTGAGAGGAAGAGTGACTTACTGAATAATTTCGGATAATTTCGTCGTATTAATACTTCGGGCTCCCACGTGGCCTCTTCAACTTCGTGATTTCTCCACAGTATCTTGACCACGGGTATAGATCGATTCCGAAGCTATTGCCTCTTCTTATCCATGATCTTCACTGGTCTTTCTTCATAGGTCATGCCTTTATTCAAAATAATGTCATCATAGTTGATTACGTGTGACGGATCATATATGTACTTCCTCAGCATTGACACATGGAAAACATTATGTACGCTGGAGAACTGGGGAAGTAGTGCTAGTCAGTACGCCACCTCGCCAACTCTATCCAACACTTCAAATGGACCTATGAATCTTGGTCTTAGCTTGCCTTTCATCCCAAACCGTTGAAATCCTCGAGTCGGGGATACTTTGAGCATCACATGATCTCCAGTTTGAAATTCCAAGTCCCTTCTTCTTTTATCAGTATAGGTCTTCTGCCTGGACTGCGCTATCTTGATTCTGTTTTTGATAATCTGTATATCCCTGCTAGTGCTCTGTACCATGTCCGGTCCTAGCCATTGCTATTCTCCTACCTCATTCCAGTATACCGGTGATCTGCAAGTTCTTCCGTACAGCGCTTCAAATGGTGCCATCTTAATGCTCGCCTGATAGCTGTTGTTGTAGGAGAATTCTATCAGGGATAGCTGCTCATTCCAATAGAATTCAAAATCTATAGTGCAGGCACGAAGCAGGTCTTCCACTATCTGGTTGGTCCTTTCTGTCTGTCCATCCGTCTGGGAGTGGAAGGCAGTGCTAAAATTAAGTTTAGTGCCCAATGCAGTCTGAAGTCCCTTCCAAAATCTAGAAGTGAATCTAGGGTCATGATCGGAGACTATGGATATGGGAACTCCATGTAGTCTTACTATTTCTTTTACATACAGTGCTGTAAGTACATCCACACTCCAAGTGCTCTTGATTGCCAAGAAATGTGCGGACTTAGTTAAATGGTCCACAATGACCCAGATAGCATCAAGTCCACCACGAGTTCGGGGTAAACCCATGATGAAATCCATGCCAATACTTTCCCACTTCCATTTTGGTATGTCCAGGGGTCTAAGTACACCTGCAGGACGGTGGTGTTCTGTTTTTACCTGTTGACAGGTGAGGCAGTGTGCGGCATGCTCAGCCACCTCACGTTTCATGTTTGGCCACCAAAATGACCTTTTCATGTCTTGGTACATATTGGTGTTGCCTGGGTGAATGGTATACTTGGTCTTATGGGCTTCATCCATTAGCTTTCTCTTCAGCTCCTCATTGTCAGGCAAGCATGTCCTGTCTTGAAATAGTATTCTTCCATCCTCAGCGATGGAGAAATCCGGCTTGTCAGCTATGGTCTCCCTGACTCGGACTAGGAATGGATCATTAGCCTGCTGCTATCTGATCTCGACTAAAATGTCTGGTTGTGCCCTAAGGTTGGAAACTATCATCTTATCACTTCTCTGCTCAATGTTTAGATCCAGACTGGCGAATTGCTCAAGTAGTTGCATCTCGCCCATGACTAAGTAGGACAGTGAAGCTACTGGCTTCCTACTAAGTGCATCAGCTACTGCATTACCTTTGCCTGGATGATATTGAATGTTGAAGTCAAAGTCCTTCAGATACTCCAGCCATCTTCTTTGTCTCATATTAAGTTCCTTCTGAGAGAATAGGTATTTCAGGCACTTGTGGTCGAAGTAGTCAGAGTGCTCCGAGGTGTCTAGCCATTCGGATTCCAGACAGGAGTGCTTCGTACTCAGCTACGTTGTTGGAGGCGGCGAAGCGAAACCTTAGGGCATACTGAAACTCGAGACCCTCTGGGGAGGTAAGAACCAGGCCTGCTCCACTTCCCGTGACACAAGAGGATAAATCAACGTAGAGCTCCCATGGGGGCTCGTCTGCCAATGGGGAATCCTACTCGGCCAGAAGGGTGCATTCTGCCATGAAGTCTGCTAACGCTTGTGCCTTGATAGCTGTCCTCGGACGGTAGCTGATATCAAACTCCCCAAGCTTGATGGCCCATTTGATGAGCCTTCCGGAAGCCTTCGAGCGCTAAAGAATAAGCTTCAGTGGCTGGTCGGTGAGGGCCGTAATTGGATGGGCCTGAAAGTATGGCCTGAGCTTCCGTACGGCTGTCACTAGTGCCAGAGCGAGCTTCTCTACTCGAGGGTACCTTCTTTTAGCTTCTTGAAGGACCCTGCTGATGTAGTAGATGGGATGTTGAGCCGCTGCCTCTTCTCTGATCAAGACTACGCTAATGGAGTGTTCGGTAACCGAAAGGTACACGAACATGGATTCACCGAGCACAGGTTTTGAGAGAACAGGTGGGGCTGCCAGGTACGCCTTTAGCTCGATGAAGGTTGCTTCGTAGTCCTCGGTCCACTGTAGATGCCCCCCTTGCTGCGAGGCGCCTTTGGGGACTCGCAGCAACTTGAAGAAGTTAAAACTTCTTTCTGCTGCTTGGGACATGAAACGATTGAGCGCGGCGTGGCGTCCAGTGAGCCTCTTGATATCGTGGACTGTCTTAGGACTTCTCATCTCTAGTATGGCCCATATTTTCTCAGAGTTGGCCTCTATTCCTCTATTGGATACAAGGAAACCAAGGAACTTACCCGAGCGCACTCCGAACGCACACTTTGAGGGATTGAGCTTCATATTGTACCTTCGCGGAGTTACGAAGGTCTCCTCGAGGTCAGTGATGTGGTTGGCACTTGGGAGCGTCTTGACCAACATATCGTCGACGTAGACTTCCATATTATGCCCAATTTGTTGCTCGAACATCTTATTGATCAATCGTTGGTACGTCACGCCTACGTTCTTTAGACCAAAAGGCATCCTTGTGAAGCAATAGAGGCCGAGGTCGGTGACGAACGTAGTGGCGTCCTGATCCGGAGGATACATGTTAATCTGGTGGTAACCAGAATAAGCATCTAAGAAGCTGAGAAGCTCATGGCCGGATGTGGCGTCCACCACCTAGTCGATGCGCGACAAAGGGAAATTGTCCTTGGGCGTGGCCTTGTTGAGATCCTTGTAATCCACACACACTCACCATTTGCCGTTGGCTTTGCGCACGAGGACTACATTGGATATCCATCTTGGGCACTGGGCTTCCCGAAGGAGCCCAACAGTTCGGCTTCTGACAACGTGATTTTGGATCACGATCTGTCGTTCATGGTTGACGGGTCGCCTTCTTTGCTGGACCAGAGGCACCTTCGGGTCCAGACGAAGGTGATGCACCATCACTTCTAGGGGTATGCCGGGCAATTCTTCGTCCGACTATGCGAACACGTCTAAGTTGGCTAGCAGGAAGGCCTTGTAGCGCTGCTGTTCGGCTTTCGGCAGTAGTGCGCCAATATAGAGGACATGTTCGGGGTCCTTGTCCATCCGAATAGGAAGCATATCTTCGGAAGGTGTGCCTCTGCTGGTGGAAGGCTGATCGGCTGGTGGGGGAGCAGTTGCCGATGTTGTGAGGGGCTGTTTGTCTCTCAAGGAGAGGACATAGCACCTTCGAGACTCACGCTGACTGCCCTGCACCTCGCCAATCCCACACGAAGTGGGAAACTTCATCTTCTAATGGAGGGATGAAGGAACAGCTTTAATTCGACCGATCAGCCCCCTACCGAGGATGGCGTTGTAGCCGGGCATGCTTCGAATAACCAAGAATCTACCGTCTTGGTTATGCTCCTCGGGGTCGTCCCAAGGGTAATTGTGAGGCGCACTCGTCCCATGGGTTGGATCGAAACCCCCAAGAAGCCGAACAAAGGTGACTTTACTGGGGTGAGCTGGTCGGTCTTCAATCCCATAAGCAAAAAGCAATCATAAGCTAACACATCCGGTGCACTTCCATTATCCACCAAAATTCGGCGCACGGTACAGTGATTGATGGTGGCCGAAATGACCAACGCATCGGTGTGCGGAGTGGACACTCCTACAAGATCTTCATCTGAGAAGGTGATAGCCTCCTCGGATCGTGCGCGTATGGGACTAGGGGAATAAGGGCTTGGGCGAGGCGCCGGGGGCCTGTCCACCAAGTGCACCCGCCGAGCGTAGTCGCGTCGGCTCTGGTTGCTCTCTCCGCCAGTGCCGAAGCTTCTTGCGATCACGTTGATCTCCTGCCCATTGGGCTCGTTGTTGATGGGCTGCTCGGGGGTTCACTCTCGGAGTCTTGGGTGGTCTTCATTACGGGGCACATATCGTCCAAGATAGCCGCGCTTGATCAAGGACTCGATCTCGTCCTTGAGCTGGTGTCACTCGGAGGTGTCGTGGCTGTGGTCACGGTGGAAGCGACAGTACTTGTCCTGGTTGCACCTGCGGGGATCAAAGAGCATCATTGGTGGCCACCGAACATAAGGTTCATCGCAGATCTCGGCCAGGATCTGTTCGGGAGCCACCGTGAGCGGGGTGTAGTCGGTGAAGGGGCGAGGTCGGTGCGGCGAGTCCCCATTGCGATGGCCTTTCTTCCGATCGTGGTCAGAACCGTTGTCGGAAGGCCTCTTCTTATCCGGTTGATCTCCCTGCTCTGCTCGACCAGTGGCTAGGCTCTCCTCGCATGCCACATGGCGCTGAGCAGTAGAGAGCAACGCGGCAAGAGTAGAGGGCTGCTGCATCCCCAACGTCCTTTGAAGGAAGCCATCTCGAGTGCCCTGGATGAGGGCACTGGTGGCCAATGGGACGTCGAGGCGAGGAATGCGGAGCGCTTCAGTCCGGAACCTCTTGACGTAGTCCCAGAGCGCTTCGCCTTTCTTCTGCCAAACAGACAGAAGAGACGCCGCTCTGCATGGCTGAGACCTTCCACCGAGGAAGTTGTCCCGGAAGGACTTCTTCAACTGGTGGAAGGAAGAGATGGAACCTGCGGGGAGGGCTTCGAACCATGCCCGCGCGGTCTCTTTCAGGGTGGCCGGGAAGGCCCGGCATTTGGCCGCGTCTGATGCTCTGTGGAACACCATATGCGACTCAAAGCCGTGGATGTGATCTGCGGGGTCGGTGGTGCCATCGTAGGGTGCAATGGTGGGCAGAGGTAGCTTCGGGGAAACCCGAGCTTCTAAGATCTCCGTAGTGAACGAGGAGCGGAAGTCCAGGTCCTCGTCCATCGGGGCTTTGCCTTCTGCCCTCTGAATCATTGCATCCACACGACGCTCCAGGTCGGCGACGCGACGGAGGCGTCTGTCAAACTCCTAACCAGAGTGCACAGAGCCCTCACGTCTAGACCTATGGGAGTTGGCGCCTACGACGGAACGCGGGGGAGGCAGTGTAACGACCCGAGAACCCGACCCTCGGCCCACGCTGAGGACAAGATTTTCGCGGTCGCCGCCGACAGATCCGGGGACCCGGAAGGGCTATAATTCATGTCTAACAGGATATGTAGAGGAAGTAAACGTCAACTGCTAAGCTAGAAGCATACAAGCAGAAACAGAAGAGAGAGCGAGATCGTCGCGTACCGCTCTAAGTACAGTCCCAACGCACGCACGCTAGTACAAGTAAAAGGCAGAGGAAGAATAAGTCCCTTAGGGGCATACCCGAGGGTGACGTACACTGAAAAAGGGGAACCACTGCTAGCTATGGGGCCCCGCCTACCGCCCTGTCTCCTCCGCCCGGCGCGCGCCCTGTCGTTGCTGAGAAGTCTCACCTGGGAAAAGGAGGGATGAGCTTCACAACAAAAGCTCAGTAGGGACTATCAATCTCCTACTGGCTCTAAACAGGCAGAAGAATATAAATATAAAGTAAATGACAGCAGTTTATATCTTCTACCTACAACGAAAGTGCGGAAGCGAAACTACAACTAGCACGGTACGGAAAGTACACACGGTCGGAAACTCCGTACGACTGCTCATCGTGACCACCACATGGATAGCAAACACAGACAGAGGGGACTCCGCCTGGACAGGGAACACTAGCTACGGAAAGCACTACCACTAGTCAAGGTCAAGTGCGCCCACCGACGTCTTATCCTCGACCCGGGTCCTGACCCTCACGTCTCGTCAGAGCGAGGTAGGACACAAAGTAACAGAACAGTAACCTCCGTAGTCTGGCTGGACTACGGTCCCACGCCTGGCCTCTCTAAGCGGTTCTGGGGCCGCAAAGAGCGAGGCAATGAGAAAAGGACTAGCTGGACTGCACCGGGAAGAACTCCGAAACTGACCTCGGCGTCCCAGTCCAACCACGAGAGCTCTACAAGCGACTCAACGCCACTGTCCTAACCACCATTTTCCCCCTAAGCTCCAGAGTCCGCCTAGTGGCTGCCAACTCGAGCACACTCGTAGCCTGGAGTACTCCCTCGACGGGCTCTCGAGGATGGGGGTCCCAGGCAACGGTAATAGCCTCTCACACGGGACAAGCCCTCAAGTGTCGATCACCGGTCGAAAGACTAGTGTAGACCGTACTAGGGAACTAGCACAGGTGCCACGGGTACAGTACATGAAACAGAAACGGCGAAGATCAAACATGTCTCACGGCTAAGGTCGCAACGCCCTACCCTGTCGCGATCCCATCGCGGCGGCCCGAGCCGTCGTGACAGGGTCGCGACACCCAAGAGCGTTGCGATCTCTTCACGACCAGATCGCAGCAAACAAGAGCGTTGCGACTGGCCAGGCCATCGCGACCAGATCGCGACCTCCACGATCGTCGCGTTCTCAGACAGAGGGGGGTTCCGGAGCAACCCCTCTGAGAACCACCCCAAAAATGGGGAAACAACCACACAAGGGGGAGGGGATCATGCTCAACATGCTAGAAATCTAGTAAACCATCCAAACCACCCTTAAAACCCCACAAACATGGATCTACACTCGAAGATGAACCTCACGCAACCTCGAGCATGGAGTTCTCACACTCCCAAACCCCAAACCATCGTGAAACCACGATCTAGAGGGGGAGGGAGCATGCTTAGGGCGAGAGGATCAAGAGTCCCTACCTCCACGCGAAGAACGAACTCATTGGGGCCTTCTCGTAGGAAAGGATGCCTCCTCCTCGCTCCAAACGACACAAACATGTCCCCTGCATGAGCGGGAACGACACCACCTCAGCACGAATGCCTCAAGCACTATGAACAGCCAAGAATCCGCAAGGGAAACATGAGAGGGAAAGGAGAGGAGAGAAAGAGAGCAAAGAGGGCGAGAGGGGGAAAGGGAGCGCGGCCTTGGGTTTTAACCCGGCGGCCCCCCAGAACGCGACGGAATGACATGTCGCGATAACTCTCTTGTCGCGATGACCCTAGGCGTCGCGACCTTATAGCGATGGTCGCCTCTGTCGCGACCCCAAAAAGTGGGTCAAACCTCAAAGACCAGAAAAGCGATCGCGACAGATGACCATGTCGCGTTCACGCGCGTACGTCTGACACACGAAAGAGTCGTTCTGACAGAAAGGACACCGATCACGTCTGTCAGAAACGTTGTCGCGACGCCATCGGACGTCGCAACCAGAACGCGACGGCCACACCGTCGCGATAAGAACGCAGCAACCCTGGTCGTCGTGACCTGAACCTTGTTGCGACGGCCTCCCCGTCGCGACCTCGTCGCGACCAGGGAGCATGTCGCGACCCTGAGGACGAGGCCAAAGGGCCCAAGGGGGCCGGGTCTTACATCCCACCCACCTTAAGACATTTTGCCCTCGAAATGAAAACAACTCGATCTCAACCCGGAAAGTAGAAAAAAGGAAGATAGCATACCAATCAATCAAACAAATAGGGGAACTGCTCGCGCATCTCATGCTCGTGCTCCCAGGTGGCCTCGCCACCAACGTGGTTGTCACGCCCCGATATTTAGCAGCGGAATAAATACCGAGAGACGTGAACGATACAAATAGACGTATCACAGTTGAATAACACAGAGTCACAATTGAATAAAAGAACACATTTGAGACTATAATATGGTCACCAAAATATACTTTATTCCATTTCATTCAACTAGTTGCAACCTTACATAAGAAGAACCAACTACAGGGTCTATTATTCAAATAAAATTTCAAGAAAAGTTTCACTATTACATAGACTACTCAAATATCTACTCCTAAACTGTCAACTCCTCATATGGCGGTTGCTCATCACTCTTTCCCTAATCCATCAGTCTCCTCTGGTTCCTCATCACTACCTAAAAAGGACAGGATGATAGGGGTGAGCGAACTAGCTCAGTAGGATTTACATCTCAATATTGTGTGGGGACTAATATACATGATTAACATTTTAAATAGGTAGATATGCATATGAATATGATGACAAAGTATGCAATACTACAGCTTGAATAGGGGAATAAAACGGATATCATATCAGAACAAATGTCGAGTTGCATGTACAATGAACAGATATTTCAAGAGTAGTATCATATCAAAAATGAATTGGCCATACAGATATCATGTATTCACATGAACAGACATATCATATCAAATCATATCATATCATATCAAACTTATCATATCAAACAAAGGCACATTCTCACAAATCTCGCATATCATATCAGTGCCATGCCAAGCACCACAAGTCCATACTCCCGCGTTAATAAGTACGTTGGGGCGCTCTTCCCCAGGACCAGACAGGGCCCGTATTGCATAGGCATTGGTCAAATGGACCGAAGTCCCATATTATGCCGAACAAACATATTCATATTATGGCCACGGAGTTTCAATGACAAGCTCATAGTAAGAAAGACATGATCATTCATAGAGTCAAGGTATGACAAAAGCTCAAGAGAACAAATGGGCAGTATAACGATGTCCCATATGTTTCATAATTCATTAATGTCTTGTCATAAGGATGACTAATGACATATCGTACGTGGAACATGTGCTCTCTATCTCCAGGGTACTTCATGGTACAACCAGCTCGGCCTCTATGTGGAAATCCATAGAGAGCAGAGACTTACGGAGGTCTTAAGGAAAGATTGCTAGTCTTGCCGATTCGGAATGACCGGCAGATAGCTTTCAATTCCCCAAGAAGGGTGTGTCTATTCGTGCAAAGGTGTAAGTGACGTGTCACGAATCATTCCTAACATGTATACAAATGACAAATAATTAATTGAACATCGGAAAGCATATAACTATTGAAACTCCTAAGCAACTCATGATATAAACTCCACTAACAAGTCCATACTAACATGTATCCCTCCTCACATTCATATCATATTCTTATCATGTCAATTGACAATAAGTAAGATCAAAAGATAATCCAATGAACATAAGGTCAATCACAATTACACATTAGAATCATATTCATATCATTACCGTTTTTCAATGGGTTGATTACTTTTAGGTCCATGCATACTATATAACATCATGCACATGCTAGTAGACATCATGTAACGATCGGACCCAAAACATGTAACTTTTTTTTTGCAAGGGTAGTGTCGACACACCCCTTACTGGTGTCGACACAATGCTTTAAACACAAGGCAAAATAATGAAGAAATGGTCAAGTAGTGTCGACACAGGATCAAGTAGTGTCGACACTAGACCCAGCTCCCAGAGAACCCAGTCAACAGGTCTGTACAGGGTGTCGACACTGGATCAAGTAGTGTCGACACTAGAGACCCTTCCCAGTGAACCTGTTGTGCCAGTATGGGACAGTGTGTCGACACTGGATCAAGTAGTGTCGACACTAGAGGCCTTCCCAGAGAACCTTTTGTGCCAATTTTTGGACAGTGTGTCGACACTGGATCAAGTAGTGTCGACACTGGATCAAGTAGTGTCGACACTAGAGACCTTCCCAGAGAACCATTTGGGCTAATTTGGGACAGTGTGTCGACACACCTCATGGGCAGGTCGACACACTCTGGAACTTTTTCACCATTAGTCAATCTGAACATGTGACAATCTAGGGATTTGGTGGATCGGCCTTAGATCATGTGCCCACGCACCCCTAGGATACTTTTGGCCATGTTGGGCTATAAACACTCCAAATCCTTGTACTCCAAAAGGGTATCCCACGAAAAGAGCAAATAGGGATCTCCAGAATATATGAAGAACATATAGGTCAAGTGTAACTCGAAAACACATCTCATGTAGTGATTTACTTACCCCACTTATAACTCTCTAACGAATGGCATTTAGACAAAACGTTCAACATGAAATATGATGAGGACAACTAGTAGGAGAACTTTATGTTGGGGGTTTGATCTAATTCAGTCTCGAATCTCGAGAAATATATGAAGAACATAAAGCTAAGTGCAGCTCGAAATCGCAGTATCATTCAGTGACTCTCTTACCACGCTTATAACTCTCTAACTAAATACTTTTAGACAAAACGTCCAACATAAAAGATGATCTTGACTACAAGTAGAAGAACTTTTATGAAGGAAGTTCAGTCTAATTCGGTATCAAATCACGTGCATAATGAGAAGCACGGGAAAAAGCCCTAACTGTGCATGACTTAGGGAAAACTACGAATACACAATGTATACTCCATGAAAATTAGTCAAACCAAGTGAAAATGAACCTAGACTCGAAGATCTACATGATGGTGTTAGTTTTCTTTAATCTTGGCCCGAGAACACCTACCTTTGAATGCTAATAACTCTCTGCAGATTTCTGGGTTGATGCAGAGCGAGGTTGAGGAAGACCACGTTTTCCCCTGCCGTTCTCCTCTTCCCCAGCGCCCCAAGCTTGCTGCTCACGACCTCAACTTGTTGCTAAACCTTCCCCAAGAGTTTAAGGATGAGTTCTTATAGATTTAGTGGGTATTTACATGTCCTAACGGGACTAGGAAAGGGGCTGCGAATTCTGCTTCCTACTTTCCAAAAATCTGGGATTCTCTCACCCTAAGGAGGTAGCTACACCATGGGAAGGTATCATACAGGGTTGGCCACGATTTTGGGTTGCCATGCATGGCTATTACCACTAATTTTAACCCTAATTTGCCCTCCCTAATCACTGCATAATTACGTACACAAATTTCTAAGTATTTTCTTGTCCCAATTTTTTATCCTTGGGCCAAATGTGCTCCATTGGCCCAATCTTGTTAATGGGTAATTTATACATGATTTTGGAAATCTCTCCAACACGTTTATTTAGTTTATGGTCGAGTTATTTTCCATGTTAACAATTTTCCGACTTAGTTTCCTAATTCGGGTAACTTGGTTACGTGTGACGTACACTCGACCAATCAGATTTTTCGTTGCACGAATTCCTTCGTGGAACACTTAGGGACAATATTTGGGGTTGATTTTATAATTTTTACGAAATTTTCTGATGTGTTTTCTCTTGTACGATAATAGTACGTAAGTTTTATCATTCCGATAATTGTGGAATTTATTTATTCCCCTTTATTTCTAAAATTTTTAAATCACTAAATTTTTGGGGTGTTACAGTGGTTCTCCCAGACGACCTTCACCAGCGGAATCTGCTTCTGGCGCAAGTGCTAAACTCTGCGGTCGACAATGCTGACTGGGTACTCTGGCACTGACAAGTCTGGCGCCACCTCAAGCTGCGAGTAGTCCAACACATGCGAAGGATCTGTAACGTACCTCCTGAGCTGTGAAATGTGAAACACACTGTGCACACCTACTAGCTCTGCCGAAAGACTCAACCTGTAAGCCACCTCGCCGACCCTCTCGGTGATAGGTGTAGATGCGGTTATTTCCCCGGTGTCCCACCTCTCCCTTTTCTCCCCTTTTTGGGGTGTGTGGGAAAGGGTGGATAACGAGATAATAAATGGCGCCCACACAGGGAATAAAAGTGTACGTAAAGTAAAGAAAAGCCGCGATCGCCAGGTACTTTTACTAAAAAGTACCAAAAGTAGGGACGGGTCTAGGGGATGTGTACCTTTTTGGACCCGTGGAAAGTAGCGGGATGTGTGTGCAGTGGGTCCTTCCTCCTCCTTCCACCGGTCGGCTGGCAAAAGAGATTTAGCCTGCAGTACCTGAAGAGGATGAGAATGGAAACGGATTAGGCGGACGTGTAGTAAATGAAAAAGACAACGGAAGATAGCGGACGGGACGTAAAATGGCGCAGACGCACCTCCTAACTACGGGAATGAAAAAAAAAACCCCTAACTAGACGGTGGGGGGGGGGGAGCATGCACGTGTGTGCGTGTGTGTTGTCTGGTGACCCGGACAGGGGGAGAGAAAGGCTGTGAGAGCCCGGGAATAGCGTGATGGATGGTGACGCCTCGTTGTGGAGCATACGACGCGGATCGTCCTCCGGCTCCGGAACGGCAGCTTCTGGACGATAGGATCGTCCTACTAGAGTTCCCGGCGGATGTGGAACGGAATGGCAGGCAGGCGACGCGTTGGATGGGCAGGGCTTCGCCGCTTTGGTGGGGGTAAGGTCTCTCTCTCCTCATTGCTGTGCAGGGGTCTTGTATATATAGACTCACTGTTTTAAATCGCGTCCAACCCAACAAACGCTTTTTAAGTAAAATTGCAGCCATGGGGGACGTCGCGATTCATTAGGTCGGCCAGATGTCCCATCAACTTGCCAAAATATATGATTACGGCGCGCAGCGATCTTAAGAATCGCGTCGACCATACTCGTCGCATTTTGAAAGGTCAAATCGATTGGACAACTATGACCTCATTTGCGTCCCAAAAATGCGTCAGTCATACTGGTCGCAATTAACAACCGCCTGAACATTTGTAACGCTGTAACTGGCTGTTCTTAATCGCGGCATGCTGTCTGAGCGCGATTCAGAGTCTGACACCGTACTGACAACCTTCTGATGCTTGATAGAGGCATGGCGCGTGTAGGGCGGTTAAGAATCGCGTCGTACAACCACGACGCGTTTCAAAGCCTGCCACAGGTGTCAGAGCGTGTACGTTCTGGCACAGCCTGAATTTGTTGACTTTTGAATCGCGGCGGCCATCATGGACGCCCTTTTTTTAACGCCGGTAGCTGAATTGCGTCGCCTCAGGGCGTCGCGCTTATGGCATTTAATATGCGGCCGCCGTGCTGGTCGCGATTTAAAACAGTGCTGATTCTTTTTTTGTGTTTTTCTAGACTTTTTTGTAGACTTATCTAAAGGGTCCTAAAAAAGCTTTTAAAGACATGAAAATTTCGAAAAGTCTAAAAGTTCAACAGGAAATTCGGGGAAATCACTTGAAAAGGTAATTAAAGACAATCACATTGAGACGTTACAGTGCAACTCGAGATTTTGTCCAATTCAGGTAAAATTGACGTGTCTACAGATGCCTCGCCTTGGCGTTTGCTTTGTAAGGAGTAAAGCGAAAGTAAAACAACTGAAAAGTAAGCGCCAAGGTGTAATGGGACACGCCCTTTTAAGGCACAGACTGGAGCTGTTTGTCAATTTAAAATAACGCTGTTCTTCGGAAACCCTTCTGGAGAGGAAACTGTACCATCGTAGACAACTAAACTACAAAGTAAAGACAAATGCGAGATCAACTTCCGTCGTCGGAAAGTACCTAAGGACGTAATCCATTAGGTTTCACCTGCGTATGGGGCTGCCATGGCCGTAGGTGGATCGAAAGTAAAGGAAAAGATCCAGGATGGATGAGTTTCTCTCCGAAAAGAACATCTTCAAACAACTTTATAATAAACTGAGTACTGGACTCTGAGTGGAATATTCGGGTTGCTTTGGCATTGACGGACCAAGCGATTATCTTTAATTAAGCTTTTCAAATGATTTTCTCTGAAATTCCTATTTGCATCTAAGGCCTTCCAACAATCTTCCTGTTAACCTACGTGAATGCATGCTGGGCTAAAAGAAAAGACTCATAAAACAAAACCAAATATAAGATAATCAAGGATAATATTGTTATGCCGGGAAGGGGTCAGGATACTCATGGGAACTGTCGCCCCCTCCTTGCAGGAACTGTCGTTCATCCTTTTATCCAAAATTGGGAACTATCGTCCCCCAGGTACCATGGGAACCGTCATCCCCCCATCTTCGGCCAACGGCCTATCCTTAGAAGCAAGAATCCTCTGGAATTATCCTCATTTTTCGGCGGTGAAGGGGAACTCTCATTTCTTCCTACCCTTACAAAGAGTGTTCTAAGAGAAAGCTTTGAAGAGAAGAAGGCTTGGTGATGGAGCAAGGTTCATCCTCAAGGGGAGCAAGGAGAGAGGTTTTCAATAGGTTGAGCCAAGTTAGTGGTCATGTTAGCAAGCTTGTCTAAGCTGGAATGGTAGGTTTAGTCATGCTTGCTTGGTTTCCAAATGAGGTTTTAAAGCTTGGTTAACACTTTTTTAGACATTTTTATCAACTCAACTTCATAAACTTGCAGGATTACCCACTCTTTCCGGGGAGCTGAAGATTTGTGCGTTTGCCATGGCTGCAACAACTTACGTCGAATATCTCTTTGGACATGACCACCATTTTGAAGAAATGGGGTATTAACAACCTGGTGGTACATGCAAAGAGGTATCACGAAGTCCACCTAGATTGGGCAGCCATGGGTGCACTGGTCGAGGTATGGCATCCCCAAACTCACACCTTCCTTTTCAAGGATTTTGAAGCGACAATCCTTCTGGAAGAGGTGGAGGTACTCTTAGGCCTCCGCTGCATGAAGCAAGGTGATGAAGATAATATGATTGTTGCGCCGAGAAGCTACACCAGCAAAGCGGTTCTTGAAAGCTTCATAGATGCACGAGAATCATGTGAAGTGCGAACGGGCAAAGACATCCATTTACAAAAGTTGGCTCTTTGGACAATGAGGGAGGTTGGCGAAGCTGGAAATGCCGAAGAGTTGGAGAGAGCGATGCTTTGCCATCTGCGTGGCTGGAGCGCTGCTTTTCCCTTCAATCGATTCCGTTCTGGAGTCCGATCAGCTAAGCGCGGTTTGCGCAATCTGGGAAGGCGAGCGGTTAGGACCAACAGTCTTGGCCTTTCTCTATAGCGGGCTGACGGCGGCAAGCTCAGGTAGGCCCCTATATGGATCTATGCTTTTATTCACTTGCTGGACTGATTTGCACTTGAAGTTCTGCTTGAGCAACGAGGTGCCATCCTCGTCCCACCTCTTTGCAAAGAGCCCACTTAAGCACCTGGATAACATTATCGGGCTGGATGGAAGGGTTGCAAACCAGGCGCCTCAACTGAAGACTCGGGCAGATTGGCGCGAATACTTGCGCGACATGCCTGAAGGCATGTTTAACTTCAACCCGGCCCCGTTCCAAAATCGTGATTTGAGGAGCAGGCTGGCACCTGGTGTGGATCTTCGCCTAATTGATGCGTCAGAATTCGTGCTTTATAATGCACACCGATGTCTACCTCAACTCGGGCTTGCAAGGCATGTGTTCGAGGGGCCGTCTCACACTGTACCCATCAAACGTCGGGAACTTGGTACCAATAATGACGGAGAGGAAGCCAACATGATTAAGGCCATATGGAAAGTTTGCAATCTTCGAAGGCCGATTCCAAGTGAGAGGGAGGTTGAAAGTGAGAAAGCCAACTATGTAAGGGGCTTGAAGAGGGTCCGATCTTGAGGTGACTCCAATCTCAAGAGTTGTTTGTGAATGTTGGAAGATCATTGTGAATAAATAAGATCAAGTCTGGTTTTGTGTGCCAAAGATGATTGCTTGAAGTGGTTTGACTTGAACAACTTCCAATTAGCATGAGATGGGTGTATACTTCTTACAAGGTTGCCTGAAAAACTGGCTGGGAGGGATTCTGGCATAAAACGCGTCCAACCCAGTCGTCGCGGATCAATTGACCAAAATGCGCCCAAGACGCGCGCCGCGGGTAGGAATTAAAGGGCGACGACTGAAGCTGCCGCGGATATTCAAATCTTTTGAATTCCAAACGTGCGAAACCCGTACAATTGTCATGATCGCCTCTGAATCGCAGCGAGATGGGCAGTCACGGATTAGGTTTTGAATTTTCATGCCCCTGACAGGTCTGTCAGGGGTCATCAAGACCTCTTAATTGCGGCGTAGGGACTCGACGCTTATTCAAATGACGGTTCATTATCTGCGTCGACAAGACTGGGCGCGGTTCAGATATTTCAAATACGGAGCCAGGAATTGGAATTAATGAGCCTGAATTGCGACGAAGGCGCGCGGCGCGATTTGGATTGATGGTACATAATTCGCGGCCGCTGGTTTGGACGAGTATTACGAAGGTTATGAACCGCCCGGGCAATCTTTCCGGCGCTTCTCCTCCTATCCCTCTCCTCTCTTTTACTCTCTCATCTCTCTCATTCTCTCTCACTCCTTTCTCCCTCAATCCTCTCAGCCATCACTTATGGCGGGCGGCGGCAAGCGACAAGCCAAGCGGCCAAGGGCGGCGGAGAGGACGGCGGTGGCTTCTCCGGCGGGATCGGCGGAGGGAAGCGGCGAGGGCTCGACCAGCGTCGCCGGCGACGGGCTCGCGCTCGTGCTGGCGACGACGGCCACGGGAAGGGGCGGAGGCGCGGCGGCGATGGGGGATCCGCCGGCAACGAGCGGCGGCGGCAGAGGCGACGATGCGGCGGCGGAGGAAGAGGAGGCGACGGTGGAGGAAGAGGAGGCGATGGTGCGGCGCCGTCGAGGACTGCAGGGGAGAGATCTCCCCGCCTACACGGAGACGGTAAGTCTCTCTCAACTCTCTATCTCTTCAAACCGGGGCAAGGGGGGCGAGCTTCGAGCTCGGTGAAGGGGGTGGGAAACGCGTCCAGACCAGATGGCGCGTTTCTTACCTCCTAATCGCGTCGGCATGGGCTGTCGCGATTAAAAACTGAAGCATGCCCATATAAGTGGACGCCTTTCAGGGTTTAGAAATGCGACCTCTGTACTGGTCGCGTTTCAAACCAGAACCAGCAACTTCAATTTTTTAAGCATGCTTTGTTTAGTTTAACCATGTATTATGCCATGCTTAGTTTAAAAGTGTGTTTTCATGAAAAATTACACGTTTCTAATTATATCAAAATGTGACCTTAGTGTATACACCACTCGTTTTATATGTTTATTAAAACTGCTTAAGATACAAACAAGCCTAGGGTTAATACATTAACAACAAAACTTAATATACTAACATGATTTTTTAAATATCAACATACTGTAACACAACTCATGATGTGAACAAGCCTAGGTTTTTACACATTAACAACAACAAACAATAATGACAACAAACTTAACATCAATATGGTTTTAGACAGACTGTGGTAATTTGTAGTACAAAAAAGTAACTTTACAAACACAAGATTATCATAACATAAATTACAATTATGTGCAGGGTGTGATGAGGCCGCGCACCATGTGGCCATTAGTTGTAGCGGCTTACCGGGGTCTTCCGACCTTCCAGAGAGAGAGGGTTCGGGAGATGGGTTTTGGCTCGATCTTGGAGATCGAGCCATTTTTTGTTGACCCCCCAGTTATCCAGGTTATCCGGGATAGGTGGGATCGAGTGAGCCGCTCCTTTCTCTTTCCTTGGGGCCACATGGTGCCGAGCCTGGAGGATGTAGCCCGTATCACGGGGCTACGGGTTGACGGCGAGGTGGTGACTGGCGTCACATACGCGGACTACACCGACCTGACACAACAGCTGCTGGGACTGGAGCCGTTCGGGCAGGACGACCACGAGCGCAGGATGGTTGGACGGGTTGCATTGCTGCAGTCGCTGGGGCTGGCAGGAGCGCGGCAGAAGGCAGATGAGCTTCTTCCTGCCTTCGTGGAGCGGGCCGCGGGTTTCGCACGGGCGACATATGGTCAGGACGCTGAGGACACCGTGCGGGCAGACCGAGACTTGCGCCGGTTTCTAGTATTCTTCTTCGGCAAGATGCTATTCACCACTAAGGGTGACGGCATCCACTGTCGTTTCCTGGAGTTGCTAGACGACCTGACGCGAGTCGGCAAGTACGCTTGGGGTGCTGCCCTCCTGGCGCACACCTTTGCAGACCTGTCCACCGGTACGGGCCGGGAGACCACAGTGGGCGGATTCGCGCCCTTCCTTCAGGTACAGATCTAACCCCAAATTTGATTTGACTTTGACTTTTCCCGTGGATTTAAGCTGACGTGATTGATTGTTTTACAGGTTTGGAGTTATTATTATTTTCCACTGGGCAGGGCCACAGAGGTGGACCCCAGAGCGGTGCCATTGGCCAGGAGGTGGCTACCCCTGGTTAATACGGCGACTTACGCATTTCAGTTGGACGTGCTTCGTCGGCACGTCCGCGACTTCCCCACGCTCCTGGTGCGCTTCTCTTCTTTCTCATTCTTCCTTGTATTTTAACATTTTTACAAAGTTTAGGAAGTGTTTTAACAAATGCCCCTTTTTGGGCAGGTTGTTTGGGAGCCGTATGCAGACTACGGTGATGCCGATCTGCCGTGGGTAGTGAGTGGCCGGGGCTTGTTCGGGCGTGACATCTGGGTCCACTGCCTGAACGAGATCGAGCCACTCCGCCTGAGGCTGGCAGTACGCACTTTAGGGCTGCACCAGCGGTGGATAGATGAGGCGGAGCCGAGGGGGATCGGCAGAAAGACTCGCGGGAAGGCCAAGACGGTGGACTGGCGGACCCGCTTCCCAGAGCAGTTCTCAGACTGGCACCGTGGGGGCCAGGTGGTGACCAACGATGCCACGGACAGCACCGCCTACCTCCGGCGGTACCAGGAGGAGTACAGCCTCTGCGACTTCATGAGGCCCGAGAGGGTAAGTATTCAGACTTATTTGATTTGATTTGCTTGCGCAGTTAATAAGTACAAACTTACAAATATACGTGTGTGTGCAGGATGGGCGTGACATGCTTATAGGCCGGCTGGAGGGACAGTTGGCAGCCACGACGGTGCAGCTAGCCGAGGCACGGTCGGCCTTGGAGACAGTAGTAAGTGTTGAATATGTACCTGCGCTTCTTTACTTACCATTGTACTGACACAGTTTTTCTCTTTGTTGGCTTGCAGCGCGCAGCCCAGGGCGCGACCGTCTAGGCCGAGGCGGGAGGTGCCTCTTCGAGCAGGGGCCCGGCAGTGGCGGCGGAGGTGAGCTCCCTCCAGGAGCAGCTGGCTGCGGCGGCGGCGCGTGCCGAGCGGGTAGAGCGCGACCTCGCTATACGGGTAAGCATTTAAATCTTAGTGAATTCAGTTAAATTGCTTCTTGGCGTACTTACCTGTTCTTTGTTTCTTGTTGTGCAGTCTGAGGAGCTAGAGAGCGCCCTGGCCGGCGAGACCCTGACCGTCGCGGAGCTGACCGAGCAGAGGTCTCAGCCGGCGCCGACGAAGCTTCCCCGTGACGTGGCCGAGTTGCAGGCGCTACTGGTGCTAGAGCGGCGTGACCTCGAGCGTCAACAGGGCCAGTGGGAGCGTGAGCGGGAGCGACTTAGTCAGCAGGCCGTGGAGGCGAGGGCCGGGCAGCTGGCCGCGGAACGCTTGTTGAAGGTGTCCGAGGAGCGCTACTGCCGCGGGAGGGAGCGAGCCAGGGAGCAGGGACGCGCCAGTGCTTACTCCGAGAGCGTCCTGGCGTCTTCCTCTCAGTACGAGAGGAACGTTCAGGACGCAGTAGGCGCACAGAGGTCGACAGGATCGCGAGCACCGATGGGGCCACCTCCTCCACCTACCACAGCTGCCGACCTGGGCGAGGTCGAGAGCAGCCAGCGGGGGCCAGCCACACCTGCAGAGGGGGGTGACGAGAGCCAGACCACCCCTCCTTGACACTTGTATTTTCTTTTTTTTCCTACCTGTACCGCGCCTAGTGTGGCACTATTTATGATACTGTACACGGGCCCGGCTCCCTGTTAACCGGATATATATATATACATACATACATACAGTTGTTTCTTTTTCAGCTTTCTTCACCTGTACACCTGTGGTAGATAGGAACAAACAGGTTAGATGTCCGTTCCGGCTCAGCCCCTTGCTTGTGGGTACTTACTTGACTTTGTGGTTTGTCAAGGGGCTGAGCCCTAATCAAAAGGCGATAAAACAGTAAACAAATTTAAGGACATGTGCATAAAGTAAAGATAAAGACGAAGATGCGTGAATGTGTACAAAATATGTAATTTCGAGGATATACAATAATTAAGAACTTATTTTTGGATTTTTGAAAAGGATATCTGATTCGTTTGGGTTTTGGAAATATTTGATTTTTTGGGATTTTGATTTTTTTTTTTAAATTTTGGAAAATATTTGATTTTTTTGGATTTTGGAAATATTCATTTTTTTTTGGATTTTTTGAAATATTTGGTTTTGTTTGGATTTTTGGAAATATTCATTTTTTTATTTTTGGAAATATTTGGTTTTTTTGGATTTTTGGAAATATTTGATTTTTTTTAGCATGGTATTTGAACCTCTTTAATTCTTTGGATGTCACCCTTAAAATGTATTGACTATTCTTAGATGTGTTAAGGCATGGATTGGATGTGCGTAACAGGTGCCTTGACCTGAGGCGACCTTTGGCAATATCCTCCTTAGTTGGTCGCTGCCTTGCCTAGGTGCCAAGACAATGTCCCGAGGAGGAAGGAAGATTCATTAGGAAGTCTGCCAGTAGTCTGGGCAACCGGGGAGACACTCAATTGTTTGTTCTTATACTCAGAGAAAGGTTCGGGTTTTACTTGGCAATTTCGGGGTTTGAGCATGCATACGACCGGGTCCTTTTGGATCTCCACGGGGACTTTGCCACTCTTGACACGCTTTTAATTGGATTTGGCCTTTTGGCTTTTTCGTGAGGATTTGGATTTTTCCATTGATCCTCTTTCTTCCCCTTTGACTTGATTGATTACCTTCTCGAGTTTTTAAACAGACTTTAAGAGGTCGATCCCACTGGTCTTCTTTCCTACCGGCAGACCGAATAGAAGAGAAGGGCGGATACTGCCTTGGGTTATAGGCTTGACATCGACCTTCTTTGGATTTTGCACCTCTGGCTTCCTTAGGAAGGCGTGTAAGTGTGTGAGTGTCGTCTTCCTTGGTTTAACACATCTTTAAAGAAATCAGTAAATAGATTTTAAAATGATCCTTTGCAAGCTTAAAGGTTCAAAATGTCACGCCAAATTTTCCTTTTTCAGGTAGTGAATTAAGGGTAGTATTTTTTTAGATGTAAGCCATTCCAAGAGTGGGAGAGCTCCTCCCCCTCTGCATTAATTAGCTTATAGGCATTGCCTGAATAAGCTTGGCTTATAATAAAGGGGCCTTCCCAGTTGGGTTGGAGCTTGGATCTGGGACCATCAGGTTTTACAAAGATTTTTCTAACGACCATGTCACCGACTTTGAATCTTCTCTCAATAACTCTCTTCTGGTAAAAACGTGTGAGTTTGTTTTGGTATGCTCTCGTGTGCTCGGCGGCCACTAAACGCTTTTCGTCTAAGAGTTCCAATTGTTCAAGGAGCGACTCTCGTCGTTGATCAATTGGTAAATCCTTGTCAAGTTGAACTCTTAGTGAAGGGATTAGAATCTTATATGGTACTACTGCCTCCATTCCGTAAGTAAGAGCAAACGGTGTCTGCCCTGTAGGAGTACGGATCGAAGTGCGGTAAGCCCATAAAGCTTCTACGAGTTTCTCTGGCCAATCCGAGAACTTATTAACCTCACATGTCTTCTTGATAATTTTGATGAGAGTTTTATTTGTGGCCTCTGCCTGGCCATTGCCTTACGGATAATAAGGTGAGGAATGATGCAATGCAATTTTATACCTGTTGTAGAGGTTACAGAGTTCTTGAGAGATGAACTGCAGACCGTTGTCAGTGATCATTGCCTCTGGTATGCCAAACCTGGTGATGATGTTCCTCATGATGAAGCGGCAGACGGTCGTTGCCTTGATTTCTGCGTATGCTTCGGCTTCCGCCCACTTGGTGAAGTATTCCATCGCTGTAAGAATAAAAGATTTCATTTGTTCTGGGAATTAGGATCACCAAGGGGTCCGATGATATCGAAAGCCCACATAGCGAAAGGCCAGGGTGAAGATACAGGGTGGAGTGAAGAGGATGGAGCATGAATTTTGTCGGCGTGCAATTGGCACTTGACACACCGGCGGACAAAGAAAGAACAATCTTCCTCTAGAGTAGGCCAGTAAAAGCCCTGCCTAAGGATCTTCTTAGCAAGCATTTGGCTACTTACATGGCCTCCACAAACACCCAAATGGGCCTCCTTAACAACCTGCGGAGCCTCAACTTCATCTAACCAGCAGAGCAAAATACCGGAGAAGCTTCTTCGGTAGAGAGTATTACCAATCACCGTATACTTCTGAGATATCCTCTTGATGGTCTTCCTCTCTTCAGGGGTGGCTTCCACAGGGTAGGATTGATCCTTGCAATATTCAGATATCTCAAAATACCACAGTTTTTCTTCATCTTCCAATTCTTCTTCCAGCTCTACTAGCATGATCTCTTCTTTCCTCCTCCTCTCGGTATTTACCAGCTCCTTATCCTTAACCCAGAGGAACATCGGATCCAAGTAGAAGGGAATTTGTCGGCGTTCGATTTGAATGCCGAAAAAATCGCCGGGATAGACCATGTGCATGGTTGCGCCTACGGTGGCAAGGGCGTCAGCCAGGAGGTTCTGGTGACGAGGAACATGAACAAAGACAAGCTTGGTGAACAGCTTGGCGTAGGCCGAAGCGTGTTCTTGGTATGGCTTGAGCTTGGGGTCAGTAGTGCGGTATTTGGTGAGCACTTGGCGGAGGATCAATTGGCTATCACCTACAATTCGGAGGTGTGTCACATCATAATAGCGCGCAAGTTCCAGACCAGCTAATAAAGCCTCATATTCGGCGATATTGTTGGTAGCAGGGAAATTTAGCTTATGAACTCGTGATATGGTGACACCCTCTGGAGACAGCAGGGCCATTCCGATACCTGCTCCATAAGAATTCAGGGCCCCGTCGAAATACAATGTGTACATACGATTGTCATGATCGATGGACATCAATTCTTCATCCGGGAGGTCTGAACAGACTGGATCAGTTCGGGCAATGGGTGATGAGCGAGATGCTCGGCTATGGCATAGCCTTTGATTGCCTTCTGCTGGATATAGGTGATCTCAAATTGGGAAAGGAAACTTTGCCAACGTGCTAATCTGTCAGTTAGGACAGGTTTTTGGAGCAAGAATTTGATGGGGTTCATGCGAGCAATAAGGTGCACTGCATGGGCGAGGAAATAGTGCTTCAATTCTGCACTACCCATACAAGTGCGGCGCAGGTTTTCTCCATGGAATTATATCTCTGCTCACAGGATTAAGAAGCTTGGACAGGTAGTAGGCTGCCCTTTCTTGCCTTCGTCGTCGACTTGGGCAAGAACAGCTCCTACGGAGTCTTCTAAAACAGAGATATAGAGGATGAGAGGCTTGCCTGGCGTAGGCGGCCTCAGGACAGGCGGATTGGAAAGATAGTCCTTAAGCTCATCGAACGCTGCCGACACTTTTCATCCCAGCAAAATTCAACTCCCGGCTTGGTGAGGTTATAGAAAGGCCTACACCGTTGAGAATGCTGAGAGATGAACCGGCGAATGTACTGCAATCTCCCAATTAGTCCTCGAACTTCTTTCAAATTCCTGGGAGGGAGCAATTCTTTTATCGCCTTGGCCTTATCTGGATCAATTTCTATGCCTCTTTTGCTCACAATAAACCCTAGCAACCTTCCAGCTGACACACCAAACACGCATTTCTTGGGGTTCATCCTTAAATGATATTCTCGAGTCCTTTGCAGAACCTTAGTGAGAACCCCAGCATGCTCAATTGCCGATCTTGACTTAACTACCAAGTCGTCTACATACACCTCAACAAGAATGTGGATCATGTCATGAAAGATGGCCATCATGGCCCTTTGGTAGGTGGCTCCGGCGTTCTTAAGCCCGAAAGGCATGACCACAAAGCAATAAGTTCCCCATGGTGTAGTACGAAGTCTTGTCTTGGTCTTCTTCTGCCAGCTTGATCTGATTATACCCAGAAAAACCATCCATAAATGATAGGGTTTCATACCCAGCTGTGTTATCTATCAGCACATCTAAGTGAGGTAGAGGGAAATCATCTTTAGGACAAGCGCGATTAAGGTCCCGGAAGTCAATGCAAATTCTGACCTTCCCCTTCTTGATTACCGGCACGATGTTTGCCACCCAATTGGGATAAAGTATGACTTTGATGAACTTGGCTTTGTGAAGCCTGTCAACTTCATCCTTCATTTTAAAGCGATCTGGGGGTGGAAACACCTTAAACGCTGCTTAATTGCAACGGAGCCTTGCTTGAGGGTGAGGTAATGCTCGACTAAGGAAGAGTCTAAGCCGGGCATATCCTCGTAGCTCCATGCGAAGATGTCCTTATATTGCCTAAGACCTCCACAATTACCTCCTCTTCATCCGGTGACAAGTTAGTGCTTATGAGGACAATCTTGGGATCTTCTTCGGTTCCCAGGTTGATTTCTTTGGTGATTTCCTGCAGCCGATGATGGTTCATCAAATCTCTTAAGCCCACTGGCAAAAGCGTCAGCCTCGCCCTCAATCCTCATCGCCATCATTAATCGGTCATCGTCGTCCATTATTTCATAGACACCGAACCCATCATCAACAAAGGGGGCTGACTGCTCATATTCTATTTCTGGCAATTGCAAGGGGTACTTAGTGAACTCGGGAATTGCCAGGCACGCCTTGCATTTATGAGCGAGGCTAGCCAGATAACGATGAGGGATCCTTCTACTACCCTTGGATTTCCTTCCTGGATCTACCCTTAGTCTACTACCCTTGTCTAAGCTACTAGGAGGAAGAGACGAAGCAGAAGGAAGATTATCGAAGCAGGATCCCACCCATGGGTATTCGGGAAAGCAGTAAGGGGTATTTACAGAAGGAAAAGCAAAGTCCCGCCCATCATGGGTATTAGAAAA
The DNA here is from genome assembly GCA_014218235.1 of Colocasia esculenta. Taxonomy (NCBI): domain Eukaryota; kingdom Viridiplantae; phylum Streptophyta; class Magnoliopsida; order Alismatales; family Araceae; genus Colocasia; species Colocasia esculenta. The sequence goes on along the minus strand of CM024762.1, from coordinate 133,242,590 downwards.
CAGTTGAGGAAGTATTACAGAGGAAAGCAAAGTCCCGCCCATGGGTATTAGGGAAAGCAGTAGAGGAAGTATCCCCGGAGAGAGAAAAAAAGCAGAATTCACAACAATTTCCTTGCGGAGGAAATGATTAGGGAAAGCAGTAAATGTCCCTTCCGTGGAAGGGAGCACCAAAATCCGGCCTCAAGGCCCGGGTATGACAAACCACCGACTGGAATGCAGTCGGAGGCGAGGAAAGAAGTTTCCTCAACAAAGATGGCGGGGTCTTCCATCACAAACCCACCCCAAAACCCCCCTTCTTCTCACGTGGTGGAGAAGGAAAGGGAAGCAACCGACAAGCACTTGAACGGGAAGCGGGAAGCGGAAGCAGCAAAGCGGAAACAAGGACAATCTGAGGATGGTGGAAGGAGGAACACATTCGAAGTCAGGGTGGGCGGAAGGCCCATGAGGCCAGAAGGGGACGCATGTTTGGTGGAAAGGGCACGACGCTAGACCATCAAACCCTTCAAGGTGGCTCGAAGGCAATTGTCAGGCGTGAGACCCGATCCGGAAGGGTGGTTTCTAAGGATTCTGACGGATCAGGTGGTCCCTCAGAGAAAATACGTACAAAGGATGGACGGACGGGCATTCGGGTCCCAGGAGAGGAAAAAAACGATCCTGCCATGGTTTGTACAAAGGACGGGACCATAGTGGATGGAACGGAAAAGGTATGTACAATGGACGGGAAGGCAGGAGGGTTGCCCCTAGGAATTCGCGAACTGAAGGCAAAATATGTGTAGCAGTACGGGAATAAAAAGCCGGGTAAATAAAAGGGGTGCGGAACCCAATGCGGAATCGAAGGAGGGCAAAATGCCTGGTAAAAATGGAAGGCTTGCGCAGGGCTTAATGAAAAGCTGGAACGGGCGTAATGCCCGAATGAAAGCAGTAACGGGCGTGATGCCCGGTGCGAAAGGAACAGGTACGATGCCTGGCGCTGAAGGGAAAACGGGCGCGATGCCCGGAGCCGAAGAAAGGAAAGCGGGCGCGATGCCCGAAGCCGAAGAAACAGGCGCGATGCCTGGTATGGAAAAGGGATCGGGCGTAATGCCCGAAGCAAAAGAGACGGGCTTAACGCCCGGGGTAACCGAGGCGAGCATAGGGCTCGGGGTAAAAACTGGGGCGGGCTCAGGGCCCGAAACTGGAGCCGGTGTAGGTGCGGCGCCCAAAAGTTCCGACAGAAAGGGGTCGGTGCCCAAGAGTTCTGACAGGAAGGGGTCAGTGCTCAGAACTTCTGCCGGCATGGGGTCGGTGCCCTGAACTTCTACCGGTATGGGGTTGGTGCGCTGAACTTCTGCTAGTATGGGGTCGGTGCCCTGAACTTCTGCCGGTATGGGGTCGGTGCCCTTGATCCCTTGCACTATAGTCTGCAATTCAGAAAACCAATGTGCCTCAGGCGACCCGAACATGTGGGTTAAACAGGCGGTAAGACTGCCCATGTCAAACCACTTGTTCCATTCAGTTTCATAATCACCGATCTTGGTTCGCTTGGCTGGTGCAGAGTTATCTGGTGCCCAAAAGGTATCCCGAGTCAGGGAGTAGATTGGTTGTGTCTCAAGGGGTGATGGCTGGGGATCCCCAGGCTGCAATGCCCCTTTGTAAAATTGATCGTGCAAAGCCCATGTGAGGGGTTGGTCTGGCCGCAACTGGGTTTTGACAAGCTGATATCCTAAGCCGACCTTGACCCTTCTTTTGCATGCTTTAACGGCGGTTGTCCTGCCCTGTAGTTGTGCACCGAGGCCTTTGCCGGGCCGATAACCCATTAGTTTCATGATATGCAGCCCTTTCTTGGTGATTATTCTGTTTGAATTAGAAGGGCTGACTACGGAGGGACCCAGCCCGGGGTATGTGCCGGATGTACTCGGTTGGTACTGTACCGTTGTAAGGGGCTGATTAGCAGGCCAAATTGCTGGAACCGAGTTGCTTGTCATAATGGCCTCAATCTCTGCAAGACTAGGCTTGTTGGCGATCTTAATTATGCGTCCTTTATATGGAAATTTCAAACACTGGTGAACTGTTGACATAACAGCACCAATGGACTGCACATAAGGTCGACCAAGGATGATATGGTAGCATGGATCCAAGTCAAGGATGTGGAAATCCATCTCCGTAGAAGTCGGGCCCAGCCCGATTGTCAAAGTAACAACCCCTTTTGGCGACCTAGCGGAATTGTCATAGGCCGTGACAGTGATGATAGGGGGGCAAATTGATTGGACCGGAACTCCACATAGTGTTAGCGTGTCAGGTGACACGACATTGACAGAGGCCCCAGAATCCACCAAACATCGATCCACGCGAACGCCGTTGATGTTTACTGTAAGACACAAGGCGTATCGCTGTGAATCCACTGGCGCGAGCTCACTTTCACGGAACATGATAGCTGGATGTGGGCCTGTCGGTGTCAAGACTGCACTAATCTGGTTAACCGGCAGATCCTCGTTAACCATTACCTTCTGCAGATACTGCATGAGTGCTTCCTGGTGAGTGGGCGACCTCTTAATCAACTCCAGGATGGTGATCCTGGCTGGAGTCCGGTCCAGGTGCTTCAACAAATCATACTGGGTGCCCGGCACTGGTCCGTCTTGTACCTCTTCCTCTTCCTGGGTTGGTGGTACTTGATCTTGCTGGTGGAAAACCCGATTAAACATCCGCCCGCTGCGGAGCACCATGGCGGGTTCAGGTGAACTGCCTGAAGTAGATGCAACAGCCTGATCTGTGGGAGTGGATGGCTGTGAGGTAGAGGGTGGATTGGTGAGAATTTGGTGCGGCAGTTGGATGCCTACCGCAATCTGGCGTGTAGTGGTGGCAGTGATATGCGCGGTGGAGGTGGTGGGAATGCGTAGAAAGGGGGCCCTATGGTTAGAGTTTATAAAGGGGAAAGCGGTGGGTGCCTGTACAGGCGGCGAGTCAGGTGGTGGTGGTGTAGGGGCATGCGAAAACGGGGCAGGTGTATCTACAGAGGGTGAGCGTACAGGTGCAGGAGTTTGGTAGGCGAATGGACGGGTGTAGTTGGTGGGAATGCGTAAAAAGAGGGTAACGGGTTGTCCGCGGTGGGTGCACGGATGAAGGGTGGTAAAACGAAGGGTGCCTGGGTGGCAGGGGTGGCCGTGGGTGTGGCAGGTACTTCCACAGATGGCGACTGGTTCGTGAAGGCATTCACCTGACGATTCGGTGCCGGGTGCTCTGGCAAGGGATTCTGTATGATACCCAAGTCAGGCTGCTGCTGCTGCTGCGGTGGTTGCTGCGGTTGTTGTAGCTGCTGCTGCTGAGGAGGAGGCCTTCTTGCCTTCATCTCAGTGACAAACTTCCTCATTTCGACCCAATCAATGCCTCCACCTTCATTTAGGTTATGAATATAATCTTTGAAGTGGAAGCATCGATCCAACGTGTGGCCCGGGCCCCGGTGGAATTCACAATACCGGGAGGTATCGAGGTGGGGAGGCCATTGGAGCTTCTCCTTTGGCAATGTCAGTGCTCCGGCCGCCATGAGGGCATTAAAGATGTCGGGTAGGGTTTCTGGCAGTGGAGGGTAGGGTGTTGTTCTAGGGCCGGTTGGGAATCTGGGTGGAGGTGGCCCGTAATTGCCTGGAGGAGGAACCTGGTTAAGCTGCTGGTGTGGATGAGGGGGTTGCTGTGGTTGGGGTTGGGGTGCGGGCCTGTATTGTGACTGCTGTGGTGGCTGTTGCAACTGGGGCTGTTGGAATTGCGGCCGCTGGGGTTGATGGTCATAGTAGGGCTGCTGAGGAGGCGGCTGCTGGGCCCTAAAATTAGACTGGTTGTTTGGCCTAAAGGCGGGGAATTGGGGTTGTTGAGCCCTGGGGTTATTGGGTGTATGGTAAGTGGGAGGGGCTGGATTGCCCATGGCACTCACTTTTTCATTATGAATAACCCCCTCAGTGGTGGGACCACTGGCGGAGGTACCCACTGTCTTCTTGCCAACCCGGGCCTTGGGTTCAAATAGAGCCACTATGGGAGAGTCTCTCAGTTGTGTTTGGATGTATCTGGCTCTCTCATATAGCTCCTCCATTGTTGTCAGCTTATTCATAGCCAAGATATGCCTGAACTGAGGTGTAGCGTTGGTGGTGATCATCTTTACCTGCTCAGACTTAGATAACGGATCTCTCAGTTTCTCGGCCATGAGCCTCCACCTATCAGCAAAGGAGACGAATTCTTCATCAGCCTTCATCTTTTCGGCCACCAGATCAGTAATAGATAGCACAGGGCCCACTCGGTCTCTGTATCTTCTCAGAAACTTCCTCTGGACTGCCTCGAAGTTTTCCGCATCTGCTGGGTCCAAGGAATAGAACCAATCGAGGGCAGGCCCGTCCAGGGACCGACGAAACAGGAAGGCAAGGGCACGATTGTCATCCTGCCAGAAAGAGGATTCGTACATGAATTCCTTGATGTGTACGAAAGGGCTGCCGGTGCCATTGTAGCGGCGATAGACCGGCATTTCTGACGGAGGTAAATGAAAGACTGGCATGGAAGGCAATGCCAGTTCAAAAGAATCTTTAGGGGCAGACGCCATCTTCAAATCGCGCTCCAATTTGTTTACCTTAGCCAGAAGGGCCTGGGTAAGCTGATTTACAGATTGTTGGGGAGCAGCGGAAGGGAGCACAATGGGCTTCTGCCCGGGAAGGGTATTGGTGAGGGATGCTGACACATGCGGGACCCCGGGTCGGAACCCGTGGTTGATAAGCAGGGTGTGCCATGTCAGCGGGTGCCCGGTACCTGTCTTCTGGACTATGATACCGGGAATGGATAACAAACAGGCCCGTGAAGGGGCTGGCGAAATTTGCCCACCCGGATCGCGGATGGACTCAATCCGGGTCCCTGGTTCAGGTAACCGAAGGGATCGGGGTTGACAACAATTTCCCATTTAGGGCAGCCTGGGCACCTGGCACCTGAGAAGCTTGAAGGTTCTGTAGGATGCCCATAAGCTGGGAAAGATTAACAGAGGTGGAAGGATCGTCTTGCCTCTGGCGAATCTGGGGGATCTGGGGTTGCGCGTCCACCATGTTCACATGTGGATTGGGCGGATTGATAGGAAGATAAGAGCTAGACCCATAGATTTCCTCATACACCCAGTCTTGGCCTGTGTCCTCGTAATCAGCCATGGAAAGAGAATGGCCAGACTGGAGTTGCATGCAGGACGGCTCGGAAAACAGTACCAGACAACTACTCAACCAATGAGGGAGAAGATTACTTGATTTTAAGCACACAGTTAGCACTGATTACTTCCACTTAATTATGTTTGAAATGATCAACGTGGGTTTTAGCTTAAGCGTGTCACTCAAGAGAAGAAGTGAACTTGACAAGTGGGTATAATGATAACTTCGGGGTTCACTTTTAAAGCAATCTCTCCACAATGGGCACTCTATCCAGGTCGCCGGTATCTGGTACAACCAACTCGGTCCGCCGTGAGGGAATCCACGGGGTACGGAGATTTACGGAGGTCCCACAGGAATTTTCTAGTCCAAAGGGACGGAATGCCCATGGAGAGATGGTTCCCACCGAGAGATGTGTTGGATCCTAGGAAATGGGGGAAGGAAGTCCCCTGGTTATTAAAAGAAAGGTAAAAACAACACAAGGCAAGCAGCTGGAGGTCCTGGAAAGGATTTAAATAACGTCCACCGCAGAGGGCGCTAATTTAAATCGCGTCCTTTCAGTCGGCCGTGGATCTGACAGCTTGTGACAGCTGTAAGAGCCGAGGCGACTCCCTGAGGACTCTGTTCAGAACTGCGTCCAGACAGGCCGCCGCACAACAGAGATTCACAAAACGCGTCGTCTGGGTTTGACGCGCAATAGCACAGAACAAATATATTTCTAAAAAAGCTGCGAAAAATAAATGAACAGACAGAAACGCGGCGTATGTTCCCGACGCGTATCTACACAGAAACCTTCCCACAAAATGTCTCTGAGTATGAACAACTGGGCTGAATCGCGGCGTCTGCTGTCGTCGCGATTCAACTCAAAACCCCCAACGAAATCCCACCCCAGGGGGTGGATTAGCATGCAATTGGGGTTAGATTAAGGGGGGTGGGATTCCAAACACCAAAACCTTCAGCTAGCAAAGATGATAAGATGGTAAAGGACTATGGACTATATATATTTTTATTTTTATTTAAATCCTATCAAACCATTTTTAGCATGCTAATGGAAAGGGCTAAAAGGAGGCTTAACAAAAACATGTAGGAAATGACTAAACTAACTAGAAAGCAACGCCACACGGGGCTAAATAAAGCGGTACCAGGCTAAAAGAAGAGAGTCGCATAGCGATCGCCAAATTGTAGATGCGGTTATTTCCCAGGTGTCCCACCTCTCCCTTTTCTCCCCTTTTTGGGGTGTGTGGGAAAGGGTGGATAACGAGAGAATAAACGGCGCCCACACAGGGAATAAAAGTGTACGAAAAGTAAAGAAAAGCCGCGATCGCCAGGTACTTTTACTAAAAAGTACCAAAAAAGTACCAAAAGTAGGGACGGGTCTAGGGGATGTGTACCTTTTTAGACCTGTGGAAAGTAGCGGGATGTGTGTGCGGTGGGTCCTTCCTCCTCCTTCCACCGGCAAAGGAGATTTAGCCTGCAGTACCTGAAGAGGATGAGAATGGAAACGGATTAGGCGGACGTGTAGTAAATGAAAAAGACAACGGAAGATAGCGGACGAGACGTAAAATGGCGCAGACGCACCTCCTAACTACGGGAATGAAAAAAAAACCTAACTAACGGGGGGGGGGGAGCATGCACGTGTGTGCGTGTGTGTTGTCTGGTGACCCGGAAGGGAGAGAAAGGCGTGAGAGCCCGGGAATAGCGTGATGGATGGTGATGCTCGTTGTGGAGCATACGGCGCGGATCGTCCTCCGGCTCCGGAACGGCAGCTTCTGGATGATAGGATCGTCCTACTAGAGTTCTCGGCGGACGTGGAATGGAATGGCAGGCAGGCGACGCGTTGGACGGGCAGGGCTTCGCCGCTTTGGTGGGGGTAAGGTCTCTCTCTCCTCATTGCTGTTCAGGGGTCTTGTAGATATAGACTCACTGTTTAAAATCGTGTCCAACCCAGCAGACGCTTTTTAAGTAAAATTGCGCCATGGGGGACGTCGCGATTCATTAGGTCGGCCAGATGTCCCATCAACTTGCCAAAATATGATGATTACGGCGCGTAGCGATCTTAAGAATCGCGTCGACCATACTCGTCGCATTTTGAAAGGTCAAATCGATTGGACAACTATGACCTCATTTGCGTCCCAAAAATGCGTCCGTCATACTGGTCGCAATTAACAACTGCCTAAACATTTGTAACGCTGTAACTGGCGGTTCTTAATCGCGGCATGCTGTCTGAGCGCGATTCAGAGTCTGACACTGTACTGACAACCTTCTGACGCCTGACAGAGGCATGGCGCGTGCAGGGCGGTTAAGAATCGCGTCGTACAACCACGACGCGTTTCAGAGCCTGCCACATTAGTGTCAGAGCGTGTACGTTCTGGCACAGCCTGAATTTGTTGACTTTTGAAATCGCGGCGGCCATCATGGACGCCCTTTTTTTAACGCCGGTAGCTGAATTGCGTCGCCTCAGGGCGTCGCGCTTATGGCATTTAATATGCGGGCGCCCGTGCTGGTCGCGATTTAAAACAGTGCTGATTCTTTTTTGTGTTTTTCTAGACTTTTTTGTAGACTTATCTAAAGGTCCTAAAAAAGCTTTTAAAGACATGAAAATTCTGAAAAGTCTGAAAGTTCAACAGAAAATTCGGGGAAATCACTTGAAAAGGTAATTAAAGACAATTACATTGAGGCGTTACAGTGCAACTCGAGATTTTGTCCAATTCAGGTAATTGGCGTGTCTACAATAGGGAAAGGCCTGACGTACCTCGGAGTAAGCTTTCCCTTTCTACCAAATCTCATGACGCCCTTGGTCGGCGAGACCCCTAAGAAGACAAGATCACCAACACTGAACTGTAATGGTCTCCCTGCGGACGTTTGCATAGCTCTTCTGTCTGCTCTGCGCTGCCCGAAGCCTCTGCCTGATCAGACTGACCGTGTCTGCACACTGCTGCACTAACTCTAGCCCCAAAAGTTGCCTCTCACCGACTTGAACCGTGAAGTGGAGTCCTGCACGGGCGACCATACAAAGCCTCGTATGGTGCCATTCCGATGCTCGAGTGATAACTGTTGTTATACGCAAACTCTACCATCAGAAGGTGCGACTCCCAAGTGCCGCTCAGTCTAAACAGCACCCTCTCAGCATGTCCTCCAGTGTCTGAATGGTCCACTCTGACCGTCCATCTGTCTAAAGGTGGTACGTTGTGCTGAACCTCAACTCTGTGCCCAGTGCTCTCTGAAGACTGCGCCAAAACCCTGACGTGGACCTTGAATCTCTGTCGGAGACGACTGAAACGGGGATCCGGTGCAACGAAACAACTCTATCACGTATAGCCTGGCTACCCTGTCCACTGACCATGACATCCTGATGCGAAGAAATGCGCTGCCTGGTCAAACGATCCACAATCACCCAGATACCATCGGGCTCTGCGAGGTGCGGGCAAACCCAACTACAAAGTCCATGGTGATGTCGTCCCACTTCCACTCGGGAATGGTAGCGGCTGCAGCTCACCACTAGGACACTGATGCTCGGCCTTCACCTGCTGACAGGTAAGGCACGAGCAACAAACTCTGCCACTCCCCTCTTCATCCCTGGCCACCAGAAGACCTCCTCAAGCATTGTACATCTTGGTGGAGCCAGGATGAACTGCATACCTAATCTGTGAGCCTCTAACAAAACTACCTAGTGCGCCTCCTCAGGAACGTACAAGCGGCCTCTGAATCTGACCTCGCTGTCCTCGTCGAGCTCAACATCTGGCATCTATAAAACATCTGCCAACTGAGGGTCTGCCTGCTGTGCCCGCAACACCTGCCTGAACACTGACGGCCGAACTGACAAATTGCTCACCACACACCGTCTCTGGTCCTCGACAGAACAACACATCTCCTGGGACAGCTCCTCGAAACAGCCTCCACTCTGACCATCAGCGAACTCAACGCACGCGCCTGCTCAAAGCATCGGCTACGACGTTAGCCCTTCCTGGGTGATAGGAAAGGGTTAGGTCGTAGTCCTTCAAATACTCCATCCATCGGCGCTGCCTCAAGTTCAGATCTTTCTGGGTGAAGATATACTGCAGACTCTGGTGATCGGTGAAGATCTGAAAAGCTCGCCATCCGTTAGTGCTTCCACAACTTGAGATTGAACACCACTGCTTCCAACTCCAAGGTCGTGGGTGGGTAGTTCCTCATGCTTCTTGAGTTGCCGAGAAGCATAGGCAAGGACCCACCGTGATGCATCAGCACGACCCCAAACCTGACCTCAACGCATCAGTGAAGACCACGAAACCACCGCTGCCCGACAGCAAGACCAACACTGGCGCTGAAGTCAACCTCGTCTTCAGCTCTCGGAAGCTCTGCTCACAGTCCTCAGACCAAACAAACCTGACGTCCTGCCTAGTCAACCTGGTCAATGGCGCCGCAATCTTGTCAAAATCCTGAATAAACCTTCGGTAGTAACCACCAAACCCAGAAAACTGCGGACCTCTGACACCGATGTGGGCGACTCCCATGACAATACGAGCTCCACTTGGCAGGGTCCACTGCCACACCAGACTCGAGATCACGTGCCCGAGAAAGTGCACCTCCCTCAGCCAAAACACACTTGTCGCTCACTAGCATAAGGCGGTGACTCCGCAGGGTCTCCAGCACGATCCTCAGGTGCTCCTCGTGCTCCTCCTCAGAAGCCGAGTAGACCAAAATATCATCAACAAAACAACCACAAAACGATCTAGGTACTCACCGAACACCCTATTCATGAGATCCATGATGCTATGGGTGCGTTCGTCAACCCAAACGACATCACGACGAACTCGAAGTGACCGTACCTAGAACGAAAACCAGTCAAACCAACATCTAACTCTCTGATCCGCATCTGATAGTACCCGGATTTCAAGTCAATCTTCGAGAAAACTTTGGCCGACAGCAACTGATCAAACAAATCATCGATCCTCGGCAACGAGTACCTGTTCTTCACAGTAACCTGGTTCAACTGTCGATAATCGATGCACAAACGAAGACTGCCATCCTTCTTCCTCACAAACAAAATAGGCGCGCCCCACGGCGAACGACTCGGGCGAATGAAGCCCAGCTCAAGCAGCTCCTGCAGGTGGCACTTCAACTCACGCAGTTTCGCCGGGGCCATCCAATAAGGTGCCTTGGACAAAGGCATCGTACTGGGCAAAAACTCAATGGAAAACTCTACCTCTCACTCAGGCGGCAAGCCAGGTAGATCCTCCGAGAAGACGTCGAAGAACTCAGAAATGACCGGCACGTCAGAAACTGAAGATCTGCTAGTCTCCAAAGAACAACCGAAGCAAGGTACGCCACACAGCCATCGCGGATCAAACAGCGAGCTCTACACAAGGAAATAAATGGCCGACGAGTAGACCGGATACCTCGGAAGCAGAGGACGGGCTCTCCAGGTATCCTAAACCGAACGGTCTTCCGCTGGCAATCAACCACAGCTGAGTGAGCCTCCAACCAGTCCATGCCCAGGATGACGTCAAAGTCGTAAAGCTGCAGTGCGTACAACCTGGCCGGCAACTGGTGCCCCTCAACCTCGACTGCTACACCCTCCAGGTAACCAAAAGAACACATATAGTCACCAGACGGGAGATCGACCATCACGTCACGCTGCCTCTCAAGAGCGTGACAAGCTAGGGACTCATGGAATTCTTCGGAAGCAAAACATAAAGAAGCACCGGGGTCGACCAAAACACGAGTAGCTCTGCCAAGGATAGGTAGAGTACCTATAACAAGGTTTGATTGTTGCCCGGTTGGCTAACCCAGAGGGGGGTGAATGGGTCTTTAAAAATTTATCTGATAAAAACCTGAACTCAAACAAACATAAAGAGTTCTTGAAAGGGATTAGTAATGGTTAGTAGAACAACAATCACACAAAGAAGACAATCACACAACACACAGATTTATCCTGGTTCGGATCTCCTCTCCTTAGGAGTCCTACGTCCAGTCCCTGAGCAATCCTCAGGATTTCACTAACAAGCAAGGACATCCAAAAGTTCTGAAATGGCTGATCTTTGGTTTCTTCCCTTTAAACAGCTCATATGCAGTCTTCTTCAGGATTGGCCTGATCATGACTCTGTTGACAATGTAGCTGGCTGTGTTGACTGCTTCTGCCCAGAAATATCTTGGTAACTCATATTCACAAAGCATAGTTCTTGCCATATCCAAGAGAGTTCGGTTCTTCCGTTCGGCTATACCATTTTGCTGCGGTGTCCTTGGTGCTGAGAAATTGTGCTGAATTCCTTGATCATCACAGAATCTAGCAAACTTTTCATTTTGGAACTCACCACCATGATCAGATCGAATGGATACTATGCTGAACTTCTGATCTTTCTGGATTTTTCTGCTGAAACTAACAAAACTATCAAAAGTGTCATCTTTATGTTCTAAGAAAGATACCCATGTGAATCTTGAGTAGTCATCTACTAAAACAAATCCGAAATTCTTTCCTCCAAGACTGGTAGTTCTCATTGGCCCAAATAGATCCATATGCAGGAGCTCTAAGGGTTTTGAGGTGGTCACCACCGTCTTTGACTTGAAGGAACTCTTAGTGTGCTTTCCCTTAGCACAAGGTCTGCAAACACTTTCTAATTTACCATTGATTTTCGGTAGTCCTTCCACAAGGTTTCTCTTTCTGAGCTTGCTCATGCCATCTAAGCTGCAGTGGCCTAACCTTCTGTGCCACAGATCGGTTGATTTGTCTTTGCTGGCTGCCAGACACACATTTTGCTCTTTGAGTTCTTCAAGGTAGAGCACGTACAGATTCTTCTCTCTATTTGCTTCAAAGATGACTGCTCCATCCTTTAGTATGCTGCATTTTGACTCTTGAAATTTGATTTGATGTCCTCTATCACACAGCTGACTAATACTTATGAGGTTGTGCTTTAAACCTTTGACTAACAGTACATCTTCTATGACTGTTTTTCCTTTGCTGTTAACTGACCCACTGCCTACTACAGTTCCTTTTCCATTATCTCCATAAGTGACTGTTCCTTCTTCATCTTGAAGATGGGAGAAAAGCTTCAGGTTTCCTGTCATGTGCCTTGAGCACCCACTATCCAAGTACCATTTGGATGCTCGAAGGTTAGCCTGAAATAAAGACATCAAGATTTAGGTACCCAAGTTCCTTTGGGTCCTGATGGGTCAGTATCATTATTTTATTTTTTATTATCCACTTCTTATGTCTTGTTGGACAGGTGGATTTTAAATGTCCTAGCTTATTACAGTGATTACAACATGATGTTATTGTCACTCTTACTATGTATTTAAAATTCGCTTTATATGCCACATCTTGTTCTGGAGTGAACTTAGGAGTTGGATATTTTTCTGGATAGATTATTTCTTCTTCGTTTTCTGGCGGTATGTAACCTAAACCTCGTTTATTCTTACCAGATCTTCTAGCACCTTTTAATAATAAGGAATTCTTTCCATTTGTAAACTTTTCTAAGGTGCTTGCTAGTGTATTGTTTTCTTCATTTAATTCATTTACCGTTTTTCTTAAATCATCTGAGCTTTCCTGTTTTTCTAGGTCAATGATTTTTCTGTTCTTGTCTTTTAAGTTTTCACATAATAGTTCATTTCTTCTCTTAAGCTCAATTATTTGTTTTTCTAGTTCTTCATTTTCAGATTTTAAATCTGAGTTGGTATTTTCGAGACATGTGACATTTTTCTTGTTTAGCTTAAGTAGTTTACACACTTCTTTATACTTATCGTAGAGTTCATTAAATGCACTTTCCAAATTATCCGAATCTGAGTCATTACAGGAATCGAAAGAGGAATCAGATGTTACCTTATCCTCGGTATTTGCCATAAGAGCCAGGTTGGCTTCTTCTTCTTCACTGCTGGAGCTTGACTCACTGTCTGAGTCGCTGCTGTTGTCCCATGCAGCTGCCATGGCTTTCTTTTTGAATCTTCTGAACTTCTTGGAGCTGTCCTTTTTCTTGTGATCATTTTTCTTTAGCATTGGACAGTCTGCCTTGATATGTCCAGGTTTCTTGCATTCATAGCAAAGTGGCTCATTCCTCTTCTGATCTTTTCCATCTGGTCTCGTGAGATCTTTGTTTTTCTTGAAGTACCTCCTACCAGACTGGAACTTCTTCTTCTTTGCCAAGATTCTCTGCAATCTTCTTGAGAGCATGGCTTCTTCATCATCACTATCTTTGCTATCTTCACTGTTATCTAAGGATTCTTCTGATGAGTCCCCATTAGCTTTAAGCGCATTTGACTGCTTCTTTCTACTGGAGGATTCTCCTAGTCTTTCCATGTTTATTTCATGGGCCATGAGAGACCCGATGAGTTTTTCTACTGACATTTTCTTAAGATCATTAGCTTCTTCGATAGCTGTGACCTTTGCCGTCCATGAAGATGGCAAGGATCTGAGAATCTTCCTTACCATATCTACATTCTCATATGACTTTCCTAGACTTGCTAGGCCATTAGTGATGTCAGTAAATCTACTAAACATTTGGGTAATAGACTCACCTGTTTGCATTTGAAATCTTTCATACTGAGTGACAAGAATGTCGATTCTTGTCTCCTTTACTTTGTCTGTACCTTCATATGTAATCCTTAACTTTTCCCACATTTCCATGGAGGATTTGCATGCTGAAACTCTGTTGAACTCCTTCTTGCTTAGAGCACAACATAGAATGCTCTTAGCTTTACAGTTCAAGGAGATTTTCTTTCTATCTTCATCTGTCCATTGTGCTTTCTCATTTGTAACGACCAGATCACCTTCTTCCACTATTGACCAGATTTGATAATCGTGGCCTTGTAGGAAGTATTCCATCCTGGTCTTCCAATACGTATAGTCTTCACCATCGAACAAAGGAGGTCTGTTGACAGACTGACCTTCGAAGTGACCTTGGGCTGCCATGGATCTTTACTCTTCAGATCGTTGGATCTTGTTCTTTGTCGAAGAGACTCGCTCTGATACCACTTGTTGCCCAGTTGGCTAACCCAGAGGGGGGGTGAATGGGTCTTTAAAAATTTATCTGATAAAAACCTGAACTCAAACAAACATAAAGAGTTCTTGAAAGGGATTAGTAATGGTTAGTAGAAACAACAATCACACAAAGAAGACAATCACACAACACACAGATTTATCCTGGTTCGGATCTCCTCTCCTTAGGAGTCCTACGTCCAGTCCCTGAGCAATCCTCAGGATTTCACTAACTGGGGTACAGTCCCCCTATGGACAAAAACAACCACCCAGCTTAGCTGGTCTTCCTTCACCCCTGAAGGGAACACAACACCCTGGCAACACCAGGTCTTCCTTCACGCACGAAGGGAAAAACACCACCCTGGAAACCACCAGGTCTTCCTTCACACACGAAGGGAATAACACAGGAAAATTCTTGAGAGAAAAAGACTAGCCCCTAGATCAAGCTTTTACAAAACTCAATCTGAAGCTACACCCACTGAGAGACGAAGATCTACACAAAGTGCACTCTCTCAGAACTAAACTAGCTCTTCCTGAATTTTTCTTCTCACAGCACAGGGAGCTAAGAGCCAAGATCGAAAGGACTGAATTTCTGGCTCTAGAGAAAAATTTGAAGACTTGAAAGCTGCAGAGTTCTAGCCGCTCTTTAATATGAATTGAATTTTCTCTCTTCTTCGATGATCGTTTGTCTTCCGAGCTTCATCTTGTATTTGTATCTCCGATTTGAATGAGGACAAAGAGATGACCGTTGTCTCACAGCTTTGGTGTACGTTAGACTGAAGGTTTTGTGGAAGCTTCCTGTCAACAGTCTTTTGTTCTTTGGAGCACGCAAAGAGATAAGATCTTCTGAGTCTGCTTGTAGTTCCTTCTGTATCCGTTGTTGTAGGATAGTACATCCTTAAGGTTCTGCAAGGTTGAGCTTTAATGGTAGACAGCTATACTATCTCCAGATGTCAATCAACGTCAAAGCAGATAGACACAAATATAGTAGTAATACTTTATCGTTCTAAAAGATGCATGCAGAGTATACACCAGAATGGAAGATATGTTCTGTGTCCATGCAGAGATACGTTCAGTCTTTATTAAATGCATGGCAGTCAATCAGACGAGATGCGACTTTGACTATTCAACGTAGATTAAATCAAGAAAAAAACGTTTAATCAAATGGAAACATGACTTATGCAGTCGTTGTGAAAATTTGATAGAGTCGTTATGATCAAGTTGCTGTAGACTGATAAGAAGTCGTTATGATAACTTATGAAGTCGTTATCACAACCAAGTCGTTCTATAACAGATGATAAAAGAAATCGTTATGAAACATGGCAAGTCGTTGTAGCTTTCTAAAGAAATCTTTATGACAACTTATAGAGTCGTTATGACGAGCAAGTCGTTGTAACTTTCTAAAGAAATCGTTATGACAACTTATAGAGTCGTTATGACGAGCAAGTCGTTATAACTTCTGAAGAAGTCGTTACGATAACTTACAGAGTCGTTATAATGAGCAAGTCGTTATAACTTCTGAAGAAGTCGATATGATAACTTACAGAGTCGTTATAATGAGCAAGTCGTTATAACTTCTGAAGAAGTCGTTACGATAACTTACAGAGTCGTTATGACGAGCAAGTCGTTATAACTTCTGAAGAAGTCGTTGCGATAACTTTCAGAGTCGTTATGACGAGCAAGTCGTTATACCTTCTGAAGAAGTCGTTATGATGACTTACAGAGTCGTTATAATTTCTGAAGGAGTCGTTATGATTTCTGAAGAAGTCGTTATGGCTCTTCTGAGAAAAGATGTATGTAAGACTTACCACAAATGCTTGACTTTCTTTGGGTAATTCCTGTGCTTATGGCTAGATAAACAAGGTTAGAGAAACTTTTGACAGTGTTTTGTTTATCACCAAAATAGGCAAGTAATTAATTGAAAAGTACATGGGGATGGACTGTTCATCATTGATGCCTCTGCCTGCTCCCGGGTGAGTGCCATCACACGACCACGACCACGCCCACGCTGCTGCCCCTGCTGGGGCTGCTGCTGCCCCTGCTGGGGCTGCTTGCCCCGCTGGGGCTGCTGCTGCCCCTGCTGGGGCTGCTGCTGTTGTGGCGGCTGAGGCTGAGGGTACTGTTGCTACTGCTGGTATGGCTGGTACTGCTGCGGCTGCGGAAACTACTGAGCCGGCTGCTGGTACTACCCCCACTGCTGCTGATGCGGTGCCTGCTGCTGAGGAGGGTACTAGTACTGAGCGGCTGCTAAGCGTACTGAACTGGCTGCTTCTGCTGCAGGGCTTGCCCCATGGGGCAATCCCTCCTGAAGTGGCCGGTAAGCCATAGGCGTAGCAACTGCCTCCAGACTGCCCTGCTTAGCTCCCTGGACAACTAACTGCTCTGCAAAACTGGATTGGCACTTCTGCTGCTCCGACCGCCCCCGCGAGTAGACAACCCTAAACTATGAGCGAATCTTGGCGCTGTCGGAACTGCCCGAGCCGGAGGAAAGAGGAAGTCGCACTACCTCGGCTACCGCTGGACGCTGTTAAGGCGAGGACCTAGAAGAGGCTCCTCCCTGCTGCTTCTACTGCTGAGGCTGCCAGGTCTATCTGTCCAAGGCGGTGGCCTTCGCCACGGCCTCCCCAAGCTAGTACAATGTGTGCCATCACACCCACCTCAGGTTGGTCTCAATCCTGCTATGAACCTCTCTGCCCAGCTGATCACTGCCTGCGACATGAGGCACATGCCTTAACAACCGAACAAACCTCTGGTGGTACTGAGAAACTATGAGGTCACTCTGAACCAACGCGTGGAATTGGTCTCGTCTCTCACGTCGAGCGTAGTCGGGGAAGTACTCGCCGTGAAAGACCTTTGAAAACTGCTGCCAAGTGATGTGATCAACCTCTGCCCCTGGAAGTGAGTCTGCCTCTGAACTCTCCACCACTCATGGGCTGCTCCCTTAAGTTGGTACATCGCCAGTCGAACTTGGTCTCCTCAGTGCACTCCATGGTTTCGAAGATGCGCTCTAACTCATGGGTCCAGCTCTCTGCCTTATCTGGATCATACTCACCGTGGAACATCAGTGGCGGAGATGCAATAATCTCTCTAGGAGAGCGGTCCTATCTCCATAAGCGACGTCCTCCTCCGACCGGCTCGGGTACTCCCAGTACCTGACGGCTACTGAGAACTAGCTGCTCCACCTCTGGCTCTACCTGCTGCTCTGCTACCACTGGGGGAGGTATCGGAGGCTGAACACTGCTGCAGCCTACCCGGGCTGGTACGCTCCCTAGTACAAGTTCCTAAAGAACTGCTATGCTAAGGGAAACCAGTCTGCATACAGCTGCGGCTGAGGCTGGTACTCCTGCTGCTGCTGCTGCCCGCCTATTGCCGATGCTGCCTGTGCACCTTGAGGTTGCGTCACTGACTCTGATGCGGACACCCTTGTTGGACCTGCCCCTGCGCGAGCATCTCAGACTCATCCTGCTCCTCAATCAGCTCTCTGGCCTACCTGTGCCTCCGCGGAGCCATGTCCTGCATGGCAACACAACAAACAAAGGTTACCAAAACACTCGGGCGGCTAGCAGTGTACTTGTACTACCGTTGGGACTTCCTGTTGTAGTTTAAATCCATTACAAGTCCAGTCAGACTCTTGCTCTGATACCAACTGTAACGACTCGAGAACCCGACCCTCGGCCCACGCCGAGGACCCGATTTTTGCGGTCGCCACCACGGATCCGGGGACTCGGAAGGCTATAATCATGTCTAATAGGTATGTAGTGGAAGTAAACGTCAACTACTAATCTAGACGCGTACAAGCTGAAACAGAAGAGAGAGCGAGACCGTCGCGTACAGCTCTAAGTACAGTCCCAACGCACGCACGCTAGTACAGTAAAAGGCATGGGAAGAACAAGTCCCTTAGGGGCATACCCCAAGGGTGACGTACACTAAAAAAGGGGAACCACTGCTAGCTACAGGGACCCCGCCTACCTCCCTGTCTCCTCCACCCGGCGTGCGCTCTGCCGCTGCTGAGAAGTCTCAACTAGGAAAAGGAGGGATAAGCTTCACAACAGAAGCTCAGTAGGGACTACCAATCTCTACTGGCTCTAAACAGGCAGAAGAATATAAATATTAAAACAAATGACAACAGTTATATCTTCTACTACAACGGATGTGAGGAAGCGAAACTACAACTAGCACGGTACGGAAGTAGAAACGGTCGGAAACTCTGTACGATGCTCGTCGTGACCACCACACAGCTAGCAAACACAGACGAGGGGACTCTGCCTGACAGGGACACAGCTAACACAGCACGGGAAGCACTACCACTAGTCAAGGTCAGGTGCACTCAATGGAGAAGGATGGTCCCATGATTGGAGCCATCTTGGAGAGATAGAGGCTGCGCTGCTTGGTAAGAAACAGGTCATACTCGTCTGGATCCATGGAGGAGCAGGCGATGATTGTTTTACCAAACTTGCACAGGCAAGAAACTGATCCATGGTGACAGAGTAAAATCTGTTTGTCCTTGAGTTCCTGGCGAAGAGCTAAAAACACTTTGTATCTTTCAGCCCAAACGTGGTAGGAATCAAAGACCAGCTGGATTGAATTCATATCCAAGAAGGTTGCAGGAGAGATAGGAGCTTTCCTTCCCTGGCTTGAGCAGCATTCAGATGTGCTAGCTGCTGAGCAGACAGAGAGTAAAACTTGGACCAATCGGAGGCATTCAGCCTTTCACATTCTGAGAGGAGAGGGGCAAGGACAGCAGAGTTGACAAACCCTCTATGGTATTCCCGGAAAAGAAATCTAGGAAAACCAACCTGAAGGCCTTTCTGAATCTTGATTCTGCCCATAACCCTTGCAAAATGCTCAAAAACGATGGAACCAACCGAAGATTCCATAATCAGGAAATGAATCTGAGGCAGGAAATCTCTTCAGGGAAATTAAGAGTGGCAAAATCTACTCTGATTTCCTCAGACTGCGCAGAGTGGGTTAGGACCTTGATGGCTCTCTTGAACTGGCTGAGCTGAACTTCAGGTAAATTGTTGAGATACCTGTAGTTGTTGAATGATTGGAAATGCCTGACCAGCTTGATGAGCTTCTGAATGGCAGGAGCCCAGGTGTTCTGGTGGTGAAACTGAAACCACTCAGAAAGGGTCAAGGAGTGATCCCTGGGTGGAAACCTTGCTGCCTTAGCCTGAAGGAAGCGACTGTACAGATCTTTATGAGATTTAGCCCATTGCTCCTCAGTTTTGGAGTGGGCGGAGGAGAAGATTTTGGATTTGTCGGCCTTAGACAGAGGAGTATAGGGAAGAATAACATCTAAATGGTCAGAGAGGTTAAGAAAAGAAGATTGTGAAGAGTGGCAAAGACAACCTTTTGAAGGTATTCTTTGTACAGAGAGGTATGCTTGTGGGTGACTGTAAGAGAAAACCACAAGGGAGGGTAAAGAGGAGATGTGGAGGAAGAAAGCTTTCGTTTCTTGGAGACAGTACTGGAAGAGTCTGTCTTGGAAAGGTGGTCACCTACCTTTAGCACAGATTTAAGAATGACCTCTTCAAACTCATCCTTGATTTTATCAAGAAAGGGTGAGTCGACTTGGACATCTGTAGGAAAATAGTGATAAAGGAGGGAGGTGCAGGGGGTTCAGAAATGCATCAGAATTGAGAGATCCTACTTCTGGAAGTGAAGATGTACCAGAAGAGGATGAGGCTCCAGCTGAGGATGCTGGAGGGGCCTCAAATTCTTGAGCAGAGGAAAGATGAGAAGTAGAAGAAACAGGAGAGGATGTGATGGATGAGGAGGAAAAGGTGTGGGAGAGGAATGGGCCTGGATCTGGGCTTTTTGAAGGGAGGTGGAGCAGGTGGAGCTGTGGAGTTAGAGGGTGGAGAAGGAGGAATGGGAGTGTTGGTAGAAGTGGGAGCAAGGGTGGAGGATCTGAAACCACTTCTTCAGGCAAGGGAGGCAACGGATCCAACACTGCCGGCCCTGGTGGCCTGATTCCATCACAACTGGCCCTGATGGCCCTGAATCTTCAGCTGGCCCTGTTGGCCCTGACTCTTCAGCTGGCCCTGTTGGCCCTGACTCTTCAGCTGGGGCTTCTGCTGCTGCTGCTGACTGCCCGGAGGGCTCAGGTACACTTGAGTGAGGCTCCTGAGCTGCTGGAGGAGCAGGAGCTTGAGCTCCAACTGCCTGAAGGATGTCAGATAGCAATTCTTCATGGTCCCCATTTCCTGATGAAACCATGTCATGGCAGAGCGAATCTGAACCAATTCCTTGCGGGCTGAAGCTTGGCTTAGAAAGATGAATTCACATCAGTCTGAAGTGAGCAAAGCAGCTCACCCTGAGCATCCAACCTCTCAATCACAGGTTTTAAATTGATGATAATCTTTTGCTTGACCTGTCTTTCAAATGGTGCATCAGCTAAAAGGGGTACTTCAGGAGCTATATCTTTCTCTTTGCCCTTTGTAGCTGGAGGAGGTGGATTATTGTCCTCATCAGAGCTTGATGAACTAGCTGTCTCCCCTTCTCTGGCATCCAAATTTTCAGACTCTCTCTGGTCTTCCTCCTGATCGCTGGTGGCTGGAGGTGCAACATCTGGTGTTCTTGGGATTGCTCCCCCTCAAGTGGAGCATCTTCTGCAACTGCACCAGTCTCCCCCTGACAGGGAGCATCCATTTCCATTGAATTATCCTTAGGATTTTGCTGCTCTTCTTCTACTGGACCGTCTACAAAGATGTGGCCTGATGCCACAGACTGCTCCATAACAGGCAGGATGTCTTCAGGAAGAATGTCCTCAATTCTCCTTTCAACAGGAGGCACAACTGGATCTGCTGTAGCTGGCCTGTCTTCCTCTGCCCTCACTGCTGTTGCTGCCTCTGACTGATTTCTGGCCATAGATGGCCCTTCCTGCTCTGTTTCTACAATGACTGGAACAGAACCTGATTCCAGTGGCAATTCGGGCATCACAGAATCTGCCTCTGACTGGGTTTGAGTAACTGAAGGCTCACCAATGAGACCTTCACCTTCTGCAACTGAAGCCTTGAACCAGACCCCATTGACTACTGAAAAACCGCTCTTCTTTAAGTTTCTGGACCTGATAGCTTGGCCCATCTTCTCCACAACTGCCCCTGAGACATCTACACCGAAGTGTCTGAAGATTCTGGTGAGTAAATGGGCATAGGGAAGGGACACATTCAACTTGCTTTTAGTGTCCCAAATCTGCTCCCTGGCAAATTTCATTCTCTCCATCATCACTGCGGCCATATTGATTTCCTCATTTTTAATGGCCCAGTACATCAGATCGGAGTCAGCCTTAGTGCAAGCGGAGAAGGTTGCACTTCGGGGAACCAAAATCTGACAAACGATAAAGTGAAGGAGGCGGTTGAAGGCACTTAACTGATTGATATCTAGCTTGCCATCCCTCATCTTGAACCCTGGCCCAACAATCCCCAAACCCTTTTCTTGGGTATCTACAGAATGAATTCCACTGAAGCCCGATATGCTTACTCCAAATAGCATCCTAAGCAATTCCTGGTCGATTCTGATTACGGTGCCCTTGACTGAAGAAACGAGGGCCCCATCTTCTTCTGTTCTTAAGCATACAAAGAACGCCTTTACCAGGTCCGGATAACTTACCTCTGAGCAAGTGGTAAGCCCTTTCCACTTCATCTGGTCGATCTTCTCAATGAGGCTGCTCATTCCATTTTTCTGCAGATCTGAAACATCTACTTCCTTGTGACCACAGAGCTTTGTCTTCACAAAGGTGAAACGCTCCTCCTGCGCTGGGGAGAGGTATTCGGCGCTGTAGCCACCCACACTTCCGGCAATAGCTGGTGCGGCCATGGATTCAGGTGGGAGAAGGTTTGAAGGGGTGACGAGAAGGGTGATGAGAGGAAACCCTCAAACGATTTCGCGGGAAGGAGATGGAAGCTTCAAATTTGCAGAGGGTAGAGGCAAGAGTCGCTAGGGCATCGGCTCATGCGTCGGGACGAAAGGAGGGAAAAAGTGAATGAGGAAGAGGAATCGTTAACGCATCGATTTAAAGAAAATAAATGCTCCAAAAGGTGAGGCGTCAGAAAACGACAAGCGAGGTTGACCGCCTTGAAGAAACTATGACTTATCGGACGGAACGCTTAAACTGAGACTTTTGAATTGATTTTGACACAGAAAGAGAGAGAGAGAACCTTCTTAAATTCTGAGAATTTTTATACCAGCTTTAAATGAAGATCTTTTCACAAAATACACATGCCTAACTCCCTTCTAAGAGATGTAAATCTCTCTTCAGGTAAGGCCTTTGTGAAAATATCTGCTAGCTGATTATTTGTATCAATAAACGATATTTCAATATTGCCATTTGCTACATGATCACGAATAAAATGATATCTGACCTCAATATGTTTGGTCCTGGAGTGCTGAATTGGATTTTTGGTGAGGTTGATAGCGCTGGTGTTGTCACATAGCAGAGGAATTTTCTTGACTTTGAGTCCAAAATCCTCAAGTTGTTGCTTTATCCATAAGAGTTGTGTACAGCAACTTCCAGCAGCTACGTACTCGGCTTCAGCTGTAGATAGTGCTACTGAATTTTGTTTCCTTGAGGACCATGAGATTAAACACCCTGCAAGAAATTGACAGCAACCACTGGTGCTTTTTCTATCTACCTTGCATCCAGCATAATCAGCATCAGAATACCCTACTAATTTTACATCACAGGAGTTTGGATACCATAGTCCTAGATCATGAGTCCTGGCTAAGTATCTGAAAATCCTTTTGACAGAAATTAAATGTGATTCTCTAGGGTCGGCTTGATATCTAGCACACATGCATACACTAAATAATATATCAGGTCTACTTGCGGTTAGATAAAGTAATGAACCTATCATACCTCTGTAGATCTTTTGATCTACTTTCTTACCATCCTTGTCATTGTCCAACCTAGTTGATGTACTCATTGGTGTTGACAGTGGCTTGGTGTTTTCAAATCCAAATTTCTTTAGCAGTTCTCTGGTGTACTTTGCTTGACAGATGTGAATTCCTTCCTTTCCTTGTTTGATTTGAAGTCCAAGGAAGTAGTTGAGCTCTCCCATCATACTCATCTCAAATTCCCCCTGCATTAGCTTTTCAAAATACTTGCACAAGGATTCATCAGTAGATCCAAAGATGATGTCATCCACATAAATTTGAACCAACAGTATATTTTGGCTTTTGTTTTTATAAAAAGAGTGCTATCTACTTGACCTCTATTGAAACCATGTTTTGTGAGAAAAGAACTAAGTCTTTCATACCAGGCTCTAGGTGCTTGTTTTAAACCATATAGAGCCTTATGCAACTTAAAAACATGATTCGGAAAGTCTGTATCATCAAAACCCGGCGGTTGTTCCACATAAACTTCTTCTTTTATAAAACCATTTAGAAATGCAGATTTAACATCCATTTGAAATAACTTTAAATCTAATGCAGAAGCATAAGCTAGTAGCATTCTAATGGCCTCAAGTCTAGCCACTGGTGCATAGGTTTCATCAAAATCTATGCCTTCCTCTTGACAATAGCCTTGAGCCACCAGTCTGGCCTTGTTTCTTAGAATTACACCAGATTCATCCAATTTGTTTCTGAACACCCATTTAGTGCCGATCACAGGATGGTCTGATGGTCTAGGAACAAGTGACCATACTTGGTTTCTCTTGAATTGATTTAATTCATCTTGCATTGCTATTATCCAGGATTCGTCAGTTAGGGCTTCATTGACTGTCTTAGGCTCTAATTGAGAAACAAAGGCGAGGTAATCACAAGGAATCAAGTTACCTCTTGTTCTTACCCCTACCGATGGATCACCAATAATGTTTTCAGGTGGGTGATCTTTCTTGTATCTCCATTCCTTTGGAAGAGATTCATGAGAAATTTCTTCTTGTTGCATTTCTTCCAGAGGCGGATCATCCTTATCTTCAAGTGATGTGTCTTTCAGTTTATTGGACAGTTCATCTGCGTCATCGATATCACTCTCTACTTCCTTTCTCAAGGAGGGATTAGTTTCATCAAAAATAATGTGTACAGACTGTTCAATCAATAAAGTACGTTTATTAAATACTCTATAGCCTTTGGGTTTAGAGGTGTACCCCATGAAGATGCCTTCATCTGATTTGGCATCCAACTTACCAATATCCCTTTTTCCGTTGTTGTGAATAAAGCAAGGACATCCAAAAGTTCTGAAATGGCTGATCTTTGGTTTCTTCCCTTTAAACAGCTCATATGCAGTCTTCTTCAGGATTGGCCTGATCATGACTCTGTTGACAATGTAGCTGGCTGTGTTGACTGCTTCTGCCCAGAAATATCTTGGTAACTCATATTCACAAAGCATAGTTCTTGCCATATCCAAGAGAGTTCGGTTCTTCCGTTCGGCTATACCATTTTGCTGCGGTGTCCTTGGTGCTGAGAAATTGTGCTGAATTCCTTGATCATCACAGAATCTAGCAAACTTTTCATTTTGGAACTCACCACCATGATCAGATCGAATGGATACTATGCTGAACTTCTGATCTTTCTGGATTTTTCTGCTGAAACTAACAAAATTATCAAAAGTGTCATTTTTATGTTCTAAGAAAGATACCCATGTGAATCTTGAGTAGTCATCTACTAAAACAAATCCGAAATTCTTTCCTCCAAGACTGGTAGTTCTCATTGGCCCAAATAGATCCATATGTAGGAGCTCTAAGGGTTTTGAGGTGGTCACCACCGTCTTTGACTTGAAGGAACTCTTAGTGTGCTTTCCCTTAGCACAAGGTCTGCAAACACTTTCTAATTTACCATTGATTTTCGGTAGTCCTTCCACAAGGTTTCTCTTTCTGAGCTTGCTCATGCCATCCAAGCTGCAGTGGCCTAACCTTCTGTGCCACAGATCGGTTGATTTGTCTTTGCTGGCTGCCAGACACACATTTTGCTCTTTGAGTTCTTCAAGGTAGAGCACGTACAGATTCTTCTCTCTATTTGCTTCAAAGATGACTGCTCCATCCTTTAGTATGCTGCATTTTGACTCTTGAAATTTGATTTGATGTCCTCTATCACACAGCTGACTAATACTTATGAGGTTGTGCTTTAAACCTTTGACTAACAGTACATCTTCTATGACTGTTTTTCCTTTGCTGTTAACTGATCCACTGCCTACTACAGTTCCTTTTCCATTATCTCCATAAGTGACTGTTCCTTCTTCATCTTGAAGATGGGAGAAAAGCTTCAGGTTTCCTGTCATGTGCCTTGAGCACCCACTATCCAAATACCATTTGGATGCTCGAAGGTTAGCCTGAAATAAAGACATCAAGATTTAGGTACCCAAGTTCCTTTGGGTCCTGATGGGTCAGTATCATTATTTTTACTTTTTATTATCCACTTCTTATGTCTTGTTGGACAGGTGGATTTTAAATGTCCTAGCTTATTACAGTGATTACAACATGATGTTATTGTCACTCTTACTATGTATTTAAAATTCGCTTTATATGCCACATCTTGTTCTGGAGTGAACTTAGGAGTTGGATATTTTTCTGGATAGATTATTTCTTCTTCATTTTCTGGCGGTATGTAACCTAAACCTCGTTTATTCTTACCAGATCTTCTAGCACCTTTTAATAATAAGGAATTCTTTCCATTTGTAAACTTTTCTAAGGTGCTTGCTAGTGTATTGTTTTCTTCATTTAATTCATTTACCGTTTTTCTTAAATCATCTGAGCTTTCCTGTTTTTCTAGGTCAATGATTTTTCTGTTCTTGTCTTTTAAGTTTTCACATAATAGTTCATTTCTTCTCTTAAGCTCAATTATTTGTTTTTCTAGTTCTTCATTTTCAGATTTTAAATCTGAGTTGGTATTTTCGAGACATGTGATATTTTTCTTGCTTAGCTTAAGTAGTTTACACACTTCTTTATACTTATCGTAGAGTTCATTAAATGCACTTTCCAAATTATCCGAATCTGAGTCATTACAGGAATCGAAAGAGGAATCAGATGTTACCTTATCCTCGGTATTTGCCATAAGAGCCAGGTTGGCTTCTTCTTCTTCACTGCTGGAGCTTGACTCACTGTCTGAGTCGCTGCTGTTGTCCCATGCAGCTGCCATGGCTTTCTTTTTGAATCTTCTGAACTTCTTGGAGCTGTCCTTCTTCTTGTGATCATTTTTCTTTAGCATTGGAC
Organism: Colocasia esculenta; assembly: GCA_014218235.1. NCBI lineage: Eukaryota > Viridiplantae > Streptophyta > Magnoliopsida > Alismatales > Araceae > Colocasia > Colocasia esculenta. Next base: position 133,216,353 of record CM024762.1, on the reverse strand, counting down.
AGTCTGCCTTGATATGTCCAGGTTTCTTGCATTCATAGCAAAGTGGCTCATTCCTCTTCTGATCTTTTCCATCTGGTCTCTTGAGATCTTTGTTTTTCTTGAAGTACCTCCTACCAGACTGGAACTTCTTCTTCTTTGCCAAGATTCTCTGCAATCTTCTTGAGAGCATGGCTTCTTCATCATCACTATCTTTGCTATCTTCACTGTTATCTAAGGATTCTTCTGATGAGTCCCCATTAGCTTTAAGCGCATTTGACTGCTTCTTTCTACTGGAGGATTCTCCTAGTCTTTCCATGTTTATTTCATGGGCCATGAGAGACCCGATGAGTTTTTCTACTGACATTTTCTTAAGATCATTAGCTTCTTCGATAGCTGTGACCTTTGCCGTCCATGAAGATGGCAAGGATCTGAGAATCTTCCTTACCATATCTGCATTCTCATATGACTTTCCTAGACTTGCTAGGCCATTAGTGATGTCAGTAAATCTACTAAACATTTGGGTAATAGACTCACCTGTTTGCATTTGAAATCTTTCATACTGAGTGACAAGAATGTCGATTCTTGTCTCCTTTACTTTGTCTGTACCTTCATATGTAATCCTTAACTTTTCCCACATTTCCATGGAGGATTTGCATGCTGAAACTCTGTTGAACTCCTTCTTGCTTAGAGCACAACATAGAATGCTCTTAGCTTTACAGTTCAAGGAGATTTTCTTTCTATCTTCATCTGTCCATTGTGCTTTCTCATTTGTGACGACCAGATCACCTTCTTCCACTATTGACCAGATTTGATAATCGTGGCCTTGTAGAAAGTATTCCATCCTGGTCTTCCAATACGTATAATCTTCACCATCGAACAAAGGAGGTCTGTTGACAGACTGACCTTCGAAGTGACCTTGGGCTGCCATGGATCTTTACTCTTCAGATCGTTGGATCTTGTTCTTTGTCGAAGAGACTCGCTCTGATACCACTTGTTGCCCGGTTGGCTAACCCAGAGGGGGGGTGAATGGGTCTTTTAAAAAATTTATCTGATAAAAACCTGAACTCAAACAAACATAAAGAGTTCTTGAAAGGGATTAGTAATGGTTAGTAGAAACAACAATCACACAAAGAAGACAATCACACAACACACAGATTTATCCTGGTTCGGATCTCCTCTCCTTAGGAGTCCTACGTCCAGTCCCTGAGCAACCTCAGGATTTCACTAACTGGGGTACAGTCCCCCTATGGACAAAAACAACCACCCAGCTTAGCTGGTCTTCCTTCACCCCTGAAGGGAACACAACACCCTGGCAACACCAGGTCTTCCTTCACGCACGAAGGGAAAACACCACCCTGGAAACCACCAGGTCTTCCTTCACACACGAAGGGAATAACACAGGAAAATTCTTGAGAGAAAAAGACTAGCCCCTAGATCAAGCTTTTACAAAACTCAATCTGAAGCTACAAGCACTGAGAGACGAAGATCTACACAAAGTGCACTCTCTCAGAACTAAACTAGCTCTTCCTTAATTTTTCTTCTCACAGCACAGGGAGCTAAGAGCCAAGATCGAAAGACTGAATTTCTGGCTCTAGAGAAAATTGAAGACTTGAAAGCTGCAGAGTTCTAGCCGCTCTTCAATATGAATTGAATTTCTCTCTTCTTCGATGATCGTTTGTCTTCCGAGCTTCATCTTGTATTTGTATCTCCGATTTGAATGAGGACAAAGAGATGACCGTTGTCTCACAGCTTTGGTGTACGTTAGACTGAAGGTTTTGTGGAAGCTTCCTGTCAACAGTCTTTTGTTCTTTGGAGCACGCAAAGAGATAAGATCTTCTGAGTTTGCTTGTAGTTCCTTCTGTATCCGTTGTTGTAGGATAGTACATCCTTAAGGTTCTGCAAGGTTGAGCTTTAATGGTAGACAGCTATACTATCTCCAGATGTCAATCAACGTCAAAGCAGATAGACACAAACATAGTAGTAATACTTTATCGTTCTAAAAGATGCATGCAGAGAATACACCAGAATGGAAGATATGTTCTGTGTCCATGCAGAGATACGTTCAGTCTTTATTAAATGCATGGCAGTCAATCAGACGAGATGCGACTTTGACTATTCAACGTAGATTAAATCAAGGAAAAAACGTTTAATCAAATGGAAACATGACTTATGCAGTCGTTGTGAAAATTGATAGATCGTTATGATCAAGTTGCTGTAGACTGATAAGAAGTCGTTATGATAACTTATGAAATCGTTATCACAACCAAGTCGTTCTATAACAGATGATAAAGAAATCGTTATGAAACATGGCAAGTCGTTGTAGCTTTCTAAAGAAATCGTTATGACAACTTATAGAGTCGTTATGACGAGCAAGTCGTTGTAACTTTCTAAAGAAATCGTTATGACAACTTATAGAGTCGTTATGACGAGCAAGTCGTTATAACTTCTGAAGAAGTCGTTACGATAACTTACAGAGTCGTTATAATGAGCAAGTCGTTATAACTTCTGAAGAAGTCGATATGATAACTTACAGAGTCGTTATAATGAGCAAGTCGTTATAACTTCTGAAGAAGTCGTTACGATAACTTACAGAGTCGTTATGACGAGCAAGTCGTTATAACTTCTGAAGAAGTCGTTACGATAACTTACAGAGTCGTTATGACGAGCAAGTCGTTATAACTTCTGAAGAAGTCGTTATGATGACTTACAGAGTCGTTATAATTTCTGAAGGAGTCGTTATGATTTCTGAAGAAGTCGTTATGGCTCTTCTGAGAAAAGATGTATGTAAGACTTACCACAAATGCTTGACTTTCTTTGGGTAATTCCTGTGCTTATGGCTAGATAAACAAGGTTAGAGAAACTTTTGACAGTGTTTTGTTTATCACCAAAATAGGCAAGTATTAATTGAAAAGTACATGGGGATGGACTGTTCATCATTGATGCCTCTGCCTGCTCCCGGGTGAGTGCCATCACACGACCACGACCACGCCCACGCGCTGCTGCCCCTGCTGGGCTGCTGCTGCCCTGCTGGGCTGCTGCTGCCCCTGCTGGGGCTGCTGCTGTTGTGGCGGCTGAGGCTGAGGGTACTGTTGCTACTGCTGGTATGGCTGGTACTGCTGCGGCTGCGGAAACTACTGAGCCGGCTGCTGGTACTACCCCCACTGTTGCTGATGCGGTGCCTGCTGCTGAGGAGGGTACTAGTACTGAGCGGCTGCTAAGCGTACTGAACTGGCTGCTTCTGCTGCAGGGCTTGCCCCATGGGGCAATCCCTCCTGAAGTGGCCCGGTAAGCCATAGGCGTAGCAAACTGCCTCCAGACTGCCCTGCTTAGCTCCCTGGACAACTAACTGCTCTGCAAAACTGGATTGGCACTTCTGCTGCCGGCTCCGACCGCCCCCGCGAGTAGACAACTTCCTAAACTATGAGCGAATCTTGGCGCTGTCGGAACTGCCCGAGCCGGAGGAAGAGGAAGTCGCACTACCTCGGCTACCCGCTGGACGCTGGTAAGGCGAGGACCTAGAAGAGGCTCCTCCCTGCTGCTTCTACTGCTGAGGCTGCCAGGTCTATCTGTCCAAGGCGGTGGCCTTCGCCACGGCCTCCCCCAAGCTAGTACACATGTGTGCCATCACACCCCACCTCAGGTTTGGTCTCAATCCTGCTATGAACCTCTCTGCACACGCCTGATCACTGCCTGCGACATGAGGCACATGCCTTAACAACCGAACAAACCTCTGGTGGTACTGAGAAACTATGAGGTCACTCTGAACCAACGCGTGGAATTGGTCTCGTCTCTCACGTCGAGCGTAGTCGGGGAAGTACTCGCCGTGAAAGACCTTTGAAAACTGCTGCCAAGTGATGTGATCCAACCTCTGCCCCTGGAAGTGAGTCTGCCTCTGAACTCTCCACCACTCATGGGCTGCTCCCTTAAGTTGGTACATCGCCAGTCGAACTTGGTCCTCCTCAGTGCACTCCATGGTTTCGAAGATGCGCTCTAACTCATGGGTCCAGCTCTCTGCCTTATCTGGATCATACTCACCGTGGAACATCAGTGGCCGGAGATGCAATAATCTCTCTAGGAGAGCGGTCCTATCCTCCATAAGCGACGTCCTCCTCCGACCGGCTCGGGTACTCCCAGTACCTGACGGCTACTGACGAACTAGCTGCTCCACCTCTGGCTCTACCTGCTGCTCTGCTACCACTGGGGGAGGTATCGGAGGCTGAACACCTGCTGCAGCCTACCCGGGCTGGTACGCTCCCTAGTACAAGTTCCTAAAGAACTGCTATGCTAGGGGAAACCAGTCTGCATACAGCTGCGGCTGAGGCTGGTACTCCTGCTGCTGCTGCTGCCCGCCTATTGCCGATGCTGCCTGTGCACCTTGAGGTTGCGTCACTGACTCTGATGCGGACACCTCCTTGTGGACCTGCCCCTGCGCGAGCATCTCAGACTCATCCTGCTCCTCAATCAGCTCTCTGGCCTACCTGTGCCTCCGCGGAGCCATGTCCTGCATGGCAACACAACAAACAAAGGTTACCAAAACCACTCGGGCGGCTAGCAGTGTACTTGTACTACCGTTGGGACTTCCTGTTGTAGTTTAAATCCATTACAAGTCCAGTCAGACTCTTGCTCTGATACCAACTGTAACGACTCGAGAACCCGACCCTCGGCCCACGCCGAGGACCCGATTTTTGCGGTCGCCACCCACGGATCCGGGGACTCGGAAGGGCTATAATTCATGTCTAATAGGATATGTAGTGGAAGTAAACGTCAACTACTAATCTAGACGCGTACAAGCTGAAACAGAAGAGAGAGCGAGACCGTCGCGTACCGCTCTAAGTACAGTCCCAACGCACGCACGCTAGTACAAGTAAAAGGCATGGGAAGAACAAGTCCCTTAGGGGCATACCCCAAGGGTGACGTACACTAAAAAAGGGGAACCACTGCTAGCTACAGGGACCCCGCCTACCTCCCTGTCTCCTCCGCCCGGCGTGCGCTCTGCCGCTGCTGAGAAGTCTCAACTAGGAAAAGGAGGGATAAGCTTCACAACAGAAGCTCAGTAGGGACTACCAATCTCCTACTGGCTCTAAACAGGCAGAAGAATATAAATATAAAACAAATGACAACAGTTTATATCTTCTACCTACAACGGATGTGAGGAAGCGAAACTACAACTAGCACGGTACGGAAAGTAGACACGGTCGGAAACTCTGTACGACTGCTCGTCGTGACCACCACACAGCTAGAAAACACAGACGGAGGGGACTCTGCCTGGACAGGGAACACTAGCTACGGGAAGCACTACCACTAGTCAAGGTCAGGTGCGCCCACCGACGTCTTATCCTCGACCCAGGTCCTGACCCTCACGTCTCGTCAGAGCGAGGTAGGACACAAAGTAACACAACAGTAACCGCCGTAGTCTGGCCAGACTACGGTCCCACGCCTGGCCTCTCTAAGCGGTTCTGGGGCTGCAAAGAGCGAGGCAGTGAGAAAAGGACTAGTTGGACTGGGCCGGGAAGAACTCCGAAACTGACCTCGGCGTCCCAGGCCAACCACGAGAGCTCTGCAAGCGACTCAATGGCACTGTCCTAACCACCGTTTTCCCCTAAGCTCCAGAGTCTACCTGGTGGCTGCCAACTCGAGCACACTCGTAGCTCGGATAAATCCCTCGACAGGCTCCTGAGGATGGGGGTCCCAGGCAACGGTAACAACCTCTCACACGGGACAAGCCCTCAAGTGCCGAGCACCGGGCGAAAGACTAGTGTAGACCGTACTAGGGAACTAGCACAGGTTCCACGGGTACAGTAAACAAAACGGAAACGATGAAAATCAAACCTGTCTCACAGCTGAGGTCGCGACGTAGCCGGCCTTCGCAACCTGGTTGAGACGCAGCGGGCCGTCGCAACCTGGTCGAGACGCCCTACCCTGTCGCGATCCCGTCGCGACAGGGTCGCGACACCCAAGAGCATCACAATCTTGTCGCGACCAGCCAGGCCGGCGCGACTAGATCGCGCACACAAGAGCATCGCGATCTCGTCGCGACCGGCCAGGTCGTCGCGACCAGATCGTGACCTCCACGATCATCGCGTTCTCAGACAGAGGGGGTTCCGGAGCAACCCCTTCAAGAACCACCCCAAAAATGGGAAAACAACACACAAGGGGGAGGGGATCATGCTCAACATGCTAGAAAGCTAGTAAAGCATCCAAACCACCCTTAAAACCCCACAAACATGGATCTACACTCGAAGATGAACCTCACTCAACCTCGAGCATGGAGTTCTCACACTCCCAAACCCCAAACCACCGAGAAACCACGATCTAGAGGGGGAGGGAGCATGCTTAGGGTGAGAGGATCAAGAGTCCCTACCTCCACACGAAGAACGAACCCGTTGGGGCCTTCTCGTAGGAAAGGACGCCTCCTCCTCGCTCCAAACGACACGAACACGTCCCCTGCACGAGCGGGAACGACACCACCTCAGCACGAACGCCTCAAGCACCAAGAACCGCCAAGAATCCGCAAATGGAAACAAAAGAGGGAAAGGAGAGGAGAGAAAGAGAGCTGAGAGGGCGAGAGGGGGAAAGGGGGCGCGGCCTTGGGTTTTAACCCGGCGGCCCCCAAAACGCGATGTAACGACATGTCGCGATAACTCTCTTGTCGCGATGCCCCTAGGCGTCGCGACCTTATCGCGACGGTTGCCTCTGTCGCGACCCCAAAAAGTGGGTCAAATCATGAAGACCGGAAAAGCGATCGCGACGGATGACCACGTCGCGTTCACGCGTGTTCGTCTGACACACGACAGAGCCATTCTGACATAAAGGACACCGGTCACGTCTGTCAGAAACGCTGTCGTGACGCCATCACACGTCGCGACCAGAACGCGACGGTCACACCGTCGCGATAAGAATGCGACAACCCTAGTCTTCGCCACCTGAACCTTGTCGCGACGGCCTCCCCGTCGCGACCTTGTCGCGACCAGGGAGCTTTTCGTGACCCTGAGGACGAGGCCATAGGGCCCAAGGGGGCCGGATCTTACAGGAAGAACCACCGCGGAGCGACAGGGCGAGTTGTCCCTCCGCTCCGGTGTCCGGCGCATCGACGGGGCCCAGCGCGACCGGCGGGGTGACTCCTCCTGTTGCTCCCGTAGTGCCGGAGGGGCATGAGATCGTCGACGAGATGACTCTGCCTGCTGCTCCGGTGGAGGAGGAACTGTCAGGACTGGCTGCCCAGCAAACTGGGCTTGGAGGCCTTGACAGATTCCTGCCAGATGTTGAATTTGTCCCCGGAGTTCTGCCACCTCTTGGGCGGTTACGGGCACAACGGCAGTAGGTACATCGCCGGTTACTCCGGCGGGGGCGATGATGACGCCGACAGGGGGGACTCGATCGCGGGAGTCCACACGCGACTGCCGAGACCTGGTCGCCCGGCTACCAAGGTTCTGGTGAGAGGAACGTCCATGAGCCATGGCCGATGTCGTTCCCACAGACGGCGCCAAATGTGGTGGTATGTTCCTGTTTGGGCCGGGGCCAAATGGTCCTCCATTGAGAAGAGGGAAGATGATCACCGGTGCGGACGGAAACCTGCAAGAACCAGAACAGGATCAGGGGGGACCAGTTGATAAACTGGGGGGGAACCCTCCAGTGCCTAAGTCAGTGGACTGTAGAAAGGGCTTGGAGAAGAAAGGTTCGCCTGTGTGTATGCCTCGCGTGGAGGTGCGTGAGCATCTAAGGTTGCATACCCTTGCATGGAAGTTACTTGGGCCTTTTATAGGCGGAGATGCCGAAGGAATGGGACGGGTCATCCCTTAACGTCGCCAGAAAGGACGCGCTAGTTGGCGCCCTTGGCGGGGAGTTATGCGTTGAGGCGCCCGTTGAAGGGCTCTGCAGTTATCGCACCACTTGATCGTGGGGCGCGTGCTGCGCAGCCGTTACTACCGTCGCAAGGAGGCGAAGAGGCTGCTCGAATCCTTCTAGTCGACGGGTACCGAGAAGAGACTTGCTTGGTGACTGGACCGGCTGTTCGATGTCTAGCGTTCGGGCGTAGCTTACGTTGGCGGGACTATGGCGTGCGTCGAGCAGGGCCTGTTCGGTAGGCGGCGCCTAGGCCGAACAGGCTAAAGGATGCCCGGAGTCTGCCCTTGGGATCCTGAAGGTGTTCGGACGTGGAGACCGTGCTCGAGAGCTTCAGGTACATCCGAGAACACACGGCGCCTGGGCGGAAAGTCACGCCCGCTTGGAGACTATAATGGGCCATGATGGGTCCTATAGGCCTAGGTGGCTAGAAATAGCCACCACAGTTCGATTGACCAATTCCGATGAAAACCAAAATCGTAAAGCATGAAAACAAATATCCAAGATTCGTAAGGCGGATTCTATACTACTTATGCTCATTATTTGACTAGCTAATAATTTAAGAAAAGGGTTAAAGAGACCTACCTTAAGATGTGAACCAATGGTTTTTTAGAGAGCCTCCTTTATTTCTTATTTTCCCTTAGCAACAGGAGAAACTATGACAACACTGGAATAATAACATTTCCCCTTTCTGCTTCCTTTTCTCCCTTCCTCCCTTTCTTCTTAAGATGACTCGGTAGTCCTTTAGGAATGGGCAGGGGGAAAGGTATTTATAGGCTTCAACATGCACTTGCATGGTGGCCACGGGCGGGGAGAGGGTTGAGGAAATCCTCATCACCCTCCTCGCTTCCTTCATCAGCCACGTTATGGGAGGTAATTATGACGAGATAATTATCCTCATCATCCTCAAATTCTTCTTTGGAAAGCCACGTTCAATCCTCATCCATTGTTTAGGATAGGTTTTATTGAGAAGAAAACACATGGGAGGTGAATAATCTTCACTTAGTGAATTTTTAAAAAAGTTTTCGCAAAATTCGTTTAAGTTCTTTAGGATATTAATTTATATCTAAATGATATTTTTTTCAGATAAAATTTTAAACATAAGTTAATTAAAAAGTGATGTAAATTATGATAATTTTAATTTAATTTTTAAAATTTTTTGACAAGTGAAAATTATCTCAAAATTAATCAATCGATTTAATCTCGACACCTAAATATCAATAATTCTCGATATTCATATCTTTAGAATTAACATATTTTTTTAGTAATTATGATGATTTTAATTTTTACTTTTGTTACCAAATTTCGATATCACCCTATTGAAATACGTGTGATCAGAATTGGTATTGACATGCGATAGTGTTTATCAAATTTCCTTTGAATTTTGATATTTAAAATTTCTTGTGTATGTATGCTAAATTCAAAAGAATTTATATTTTTTCAAACTAATTAATATTAATTTGGAGTGTTACACTGTTTGCCCAACTCTCGTTTGTGTCATTGTTGTCTTGTTTTTTTTATTTTTTATTAGAATATTAATTTATTACATCGTCAAGTGCATGGAATTGAACTTTTAATATCATCTTTAAATTTTTAAAAAAGTATTATTATAAATCTACTACCAGTGTTATTTGAACTTTTGATCTCTTCTTAATATACATGAGGGATTACCACTAATCACTAATTGTTTTCTTATTCACCGTAATTACATTACTTGTCTTTGTTGGTCAACTCTTAGTTATTATTATCATCACTAATTGCTATTGCCTTTAACGTCGCTTCTTTACCCACCACCTTATGTCATGTCACATTAGACATAGTACGTTACGTGGAAGCGTGAATAGGCAAAAGTTGATTTTGCCCGTTACGTCCGGACGGACGGGGCTTTCCGCCTCACTGCTCGTCTGCCCCGCGAAGTGTTTAAAAAATAAAAAAGAGAAACAGTTTTGTAACAACATTTGATAACATCATTTGGTATATTATTATTAAAATTGTGTCACATCAATAATTGAAATAAAAAAATTAAAAACATCTCATAAATGATGAAATTGTAGTGCACTTTAATTGGTGTGTTATTTTAATGTATTATCAAATGGTGTTATCAAATCATTTTTCAATAAAAAAAATATCGTGTTCACCGTAGGCGCATGTAAATTTTTTTCAAAACGGTCCACGTCGTTTTTGAAAAGGCGAAAAGATGCGTCGTGATGTGCCTGTCTCTCTTCTCCATAGATTTTTTTGATCGCGCAAAAGTCTGAGGGCCAACGGATACGTTTGGGAGACACTACTGTGATTTTGTCAGTGAATTTTTAAATTTTTTTTTCCAACTTATTACCAAACAGTTGGTCAAAAATACTTAAGGTACGTAATAAATATATTTCTAAATAAATATGTAATGTGAAAAGAAAATATCAGAGTGATCAAGCATGGGACGATCAACGTGGAAAATGGCTATGGACTATGGTATCTGGAGTTGGTCGAAGTAGAGTAACATGTGTGAAGAGAAGACTTCCAAGATTTGAATACAACAGAGCAATCTGTTCTATTACCCTCCCCACATTTTCTACGGAGGTAGGAGTAGGGCTGTTCATAATATGGTCCAATCCGTAAAATCGAATCGAATTGGCCAATTCAGTTCGGTTCGGTTCGGGTTGAGAGGTCCCACGATTTAGTTCGGTTTTCGAATGAACTAAATATATATTAAATATATAATATATAGGACAAATTAATTAGAAGTCTCTGACTATAACATAGAGGTCCTTACTGTAATAGGACTTAACATATACTGTAACAAGTGATAACATTTACTGTAATGAGTTATAACTCTGTTAAGGACTAACAAATAAGTTAAAAATCTGATAGAGACTTCTAATTAATTTACCCTAATATATATCAGGAGCGCGTAGCCCAGTGAGCTAGCGCCTCCCACTTCCCTGGGCAGACCTGAGTTCGATACTCATATCTGCCATCTGGGCCATTAAAATCTATTTTTTTTTTCGGTTCAAATCGAACCGAACCGGTTCGGTTCGAATTTAATTTCAGTTCGATTTCGATTCACCCAAAATATGGGGTGAAACGAACCGAACCATGTTCACCTATAGTAGGAGGCGAGACTTGAATGCACCATTTAATCGTTCGATAGGTAGAGAAGATTTGACCGAACTTAAGAAATCCGGCAAGTGCAAACAAAGGATATATATGTACTCTTCCATTTGGTTTAGTTGCTACGGTCGCCGTGGGGCGATGCTGATTTGAATTTTGGGGACCAAATGTGTTAGACAGCTGCGCTTCATTTGGCTGGCCGGACGTGACATGCGCATGTAGTGTAGAACTGCAACCGGGTCGGGTTCAGAACCAGAAACATAAATTTTGATTTCGATAATTAAATTATAATTTTGATTCTAATTTCGATAAAATTAAAATAATTAATTTTGATTTTATTCGGAGTTCGATAATTTTACCGAAACTGAAATTTCGATAAACTAAGGTGCTTGCTATAGTTTTATCTTTTAAGTTTATGAATAATTTATCGGATAATCGATATTGATTCCAATTCTGACTAATTTTTTTTAATTCCGATTCTGATAACTCATCGAAATATTTGATGCCAATTTCGATAAGCTATCGCTATCAATTTTTAATTTCAAAATTGATAATTTTAATCGGAATCAGATCGGAATATTAACATATCGTTTGCAACTCTAGTGGGGTTTGAGTATTGAACTTGAGATTATTATTGTTCTGTATGTGCATCTAGTGTTTAACCACTGGGCCAACTAAACCAATGGATAAAGGCATTCGCATGTAGTAATTGTTGTAGTGGGCAGACAACATGCCCCTCTTAGTACGGCTACAGTTAGGCCTGACATTAGTATTCCAAGAGAGTCGAACTTGAAATAGATTATAGTGGTCTTAAGAATATAGGAAAGAAGAAGCACTCTCTGTTAACCAAAGGATGAATCTACGCGACAAACAAAAGATCATAGACTTTAGGATGTGGATTTTAAAATAATTTTTTTGATGTCTAAGTCAATAAGAGATAAGAGCTCAAAATAAGAGAATAAAATTATTCAAGATCATTGTTCATCAGTTTAAGTATAAAATGTGTGTTGCCTTTTCCAGAAAAATACTTATAAGAGATTATAAAGATGTCAATTTTTAGATTTGGCTGTCGATAAATTTGGATTGTGGGCACTCCAGATGGAGGAGTTATTATCTAGGATTAAATATGACCTATTACGAGATTTATAAATCATAATTATGAATAATCATGTACAAACCTTCATCTATATTCTCATGACTTCACATTATTTTGGGTAATTGTCAATTTCATGGGGTTCACTAACCTTGATATCTTGGCTGCTTTGTTTTTCTTCTTAAGGTCGAGTGTCTCTTGCTAAGCAAAATATTCTTTGGGCTAAAAGTCTATAGTCCAAGATAAAGGTTTGCAGATGAAAGGTTAGATCTCCATAATATGATCGGGCTTATCTAATAAAATAGCTATCAGCTAAATTAATTTACTCTCTACCGTAGCACAATCCACAGGAGTTGTTTTAAGAGCCATCCGTTTGCCTCAATTATTTCTTAAGAATATGTTTGATATTTAAATAGATCGGAAATAGAATAAAGATCAATCTATCTAAATATCAAACATGTCCTAAGATTTCACGTGAAGTAAGGAGAGCTTTTTACGTGAGTGGCAATACAAGGTTCAATTACATTTCTGTATTTGGTCTTGCTTTGGTTCTTACAATCTCTTCTTTTAATAAAATTTTGGTCTTTCTTGGTCTTTTATCAAAAAAAAATTTACATTTTTTGAGCCGTATTTAATATCTAAGTTTTTATTAGGTGGGTCATAGTTTAATAACTAGTATCACCTATTGGATCAGATTCAGAACCTTACAGTTGAAGTCAAAGGACAAAGATTTACCTTCTCCGGTACTTATACGGCGTGAACTTGCACTTCTAGTTCTCTGTACGAGAAATGTTTGCTATGGTAAAATGTCATTGATCTCTTGCACAATTAAATTATTTTATATACACTGTCGTCACCGTCAGTGATTGGTGGTGCACGATAGATGATATAGCAATTGTCAATGATGACAAAGGAAAAATCAACAACAATGAATGATCATTTACGAGTATATATATGATGCGGCCGAATCAAGTGAAAAAAAGTAGAGTGAGTGGTCTTAGCTACTATCCAACTAAAAAAAAAGGAAAAAAAAAGTGAAAAATAGAGTGACATCTTAACTGGGTACCTGAGTTGTTCGCCAGAAAATTTTTCTTCTTTGCACAATACTTCTAGGACCTAATGGTCACTTTTTTTATCCTTTAAAATATATCCTATCACCTCTACTATAACTTTCTGCAGTATATAATGCACGTTAATCTGCATCAAATACGAGAGCTGGACTGTCAAGTCAATTGTCGCTAAATAAACCTAAGTATTCTTCATGTACTTGCCGAAAGAAGGTTTGAGGGTTAGTCTCATGCCGAGGGATTTCGACTCCTCTTCCCTCCATCTTAGGGCTGTCAGATGGGTCTAATATATTCATATCCAATTAGGACCCAATAGTGTTTAGTAAGACATTTGCCGATGTCTTATAACTCCTCACAAGGATATATTTATACCTATTTTTTTATTACTTTTAAATAATGGATATGGGTCTCAAATTTAAACCCATAATGATAATCTTTATTTTTATAGAATATCTAATTTCGATTTTGCATATAGAATATCCAAATGATATTTTTCAGATTTTTCATGGTTATTTTGCATCCTCTTATCGAGTACAATTACCTCGATGATATTTTCGGATTTTAAATGATATTTTAGATCCTGTTATTGGGTACAGACAAATTAGATGTTTTTTTTTTTCAGATTTTTAAGACTATTTCGAATCCTCTTAGCGGATATAATTATTTAGATGATATTTTTTTTCAGATTTTAAATGATATTTTAGATCCTATTATTGGATACAAACAATTTAGATGATTTTTTTTTCCAGATTTTTCGGCCAATAGAACGCCCCCCCCCCCCCCCCCCCCCTCCTCCTCCATCTCACTACTACTCCAGAAATAAAAGCCTTCCCTCCTCTCGTTTACCTCTTCTTTCTTCTCGTTGCCCGCGACGAAATCGTGCAGAGGATCTCGCTTTTTGCTTGGGCGGATCGGTGGCTCTTCTTCAAAGGGGTTGTCGTAGTTGGAGGAGCTGCGGAGAGGAGAACAATCTGGAGCAAATTAAGAGATGCAGGAGATCTCCTCATGATTAGTGTTCGAGATGAGTAGACGAAGACACCGCCTAGAATTGTTCTTGCACGTGGATGTCTGCCACCTTTGTTGCCAGTTAGTATTACTGCGGCGGTCTGTTGCCTTTGATGATTCGACGAACCTCCTGCTTGATCCTGTTAGTTCTGTTTCTCCGTAGGGGATCTTTTTCTACATTTTTTTTTAAGGTTTTGCTGCGTGCTGGGAAGAGATAATGGTGCTTGAAAAATGATGTTGCATTCTTGCGATGATTTGATTAGTGGAATTGGAATTTTGAGAAATGCAATTGTATTTCTAGTGTAGAAAGGATGCATCGCCACCTCCACCTCCTCGGCCGCCCGCAGACTCCTCGGCCACCCGCAGACACACCTGCTCCTCCGCCTCCCCCTCCAACACCAAGCCCTCAGCCGCCTTCACCTCCTCCAGCGCCCCCTCCCTTGCCAAGCTCCGCGACTTCCTCCCGGAGTCCCCCGTCGAGATCTGCTCGCCACCAACAACTTCCCCGCCAAGCGAACAAGGTCTGCATCCCCACCGAATTCTCGGTGTCCATGTCGCATGTCACTGGGAAATCTCAATGGGTCTTTAGAAACCCAATAGACAGACCCGATTAGACCCGTTAAATAAATATCATAAAATAATTGGATCGGCACCCATCCACATATTTATTAGCGGGTAAAGACAGTACACTTTACCCATTTTTGTTCACTGATCCGGTTTGGGTTTTGGGTAAATGGGTTTTTTTTACGGCCCTACTCCATCTCATTAATCTAAAAAAGTAGAGCTATTGGTATACACGTAAAATAGATAGAAGTGTCTTTGTGTCATATTTTGGCACAAGCTCTCTGCTCACCCATCTCTCTCTCTAACTCTTTTTGTTTCTTTCCTTAGGCCAATTTCCAACTTAACCATCAAAGAGTCAACTTGGGGCTCTCCTTTCCATATTTGACTTGTTGCAGTTCAGATCGACGTTGGTGATGATCACGACTTCATTTTCTAACCTCCCCAGGAATCTTGGATATTCGGATTGGATCACTTCGGCCCGTCACGGACCAACTTCATCAGTATGTTTTCTCTATTAAACGTGGAAACTAGTGTTTCTCTTATTCTTAGATTTGAATCCCTAGTAAGAAGTTTGGATTTGGGTTGGGCTTAGGCTTAACTCAAGCGAGGGTGGAACTTAGATGGGCCAGCCCACGGCCTAACTCCGCCCAGTCCAAATTCGTCCATCTGGGTTACCCAGAATGAATCTAAACTAGGTTGGGCCAGTAATGTGCTAGATTGGGCCAGTCCAATTGGCAATTTGGGTTAAGCTGCCATCTACCTTTTCTTCTGCAGTACTCATCTTCCCATCTTTTACCTTTTTTATTATCTATTTCCATTAAACTTCTTTTTCTTCCGTCTCTCTTCTCACCACCTTCTCATCTATTAGTTTCTTTCTCTCTCTCCCTATCCACTCCTCTCTTTCTCTCTCACCTCTCTTTCTATGTTAACTGCTTCATTTATCCCCTTCTCTCTCTTTTCCATCTCTCGTCAATTTATTTCTCTCTCTCTCTCTCTTAACTTCTCTTAAAAAACTCATCTCTCTCTCTCTCTCCACCTCTTTCCACTTTTAGTTCTCTCTCATCGGGAAGGGAGATCGAGAGGTGCAAAAAATAATGAGAGAGAGAGAGAGAAAAAAAGAAGGGCTTAAGTCAATAAATGGAAATCCGAGTTACAATTTTTTGAAGTATTTTTTTGGTTTAGATATATAACGGGTAAGAACCTTCACAACGGGGTTCATGGATATCCAATAACTGATATTCGCAGAAATGTGTGTGTATAAAATAAAAAATGAATAAATCTTAGATCATTAGATGCATTCTACCTCAAATCCAATGGTTATGACGATGAAAAATAAGGAACTTTTTAAAGTTCAAAGTTAATAAATATCATATTTTGGATACACATATCATGAGAATTTGTATAATTTGTTATTTTCAATTTTACAATAATGATGATCAATTAAAAAATATAATTACTTTTTAATATAGGGATGATGGAAGCAGAAACTTTCATTTCCATTCTCATTTATCATTTGGAAGGGGACATAGTTGCTAAAATGAAACCACCCATTTTCATTTCTATTTATTTTTCTAATAATTCTTATGGAAATGAGAGGGACAGGGGAGAGAGAGAGAGAGAAAACTCGTAAGCTAATTAACTTGGGCTATCCCATCCAGCCAAGCCCAAATACTCAAATTTGCGCTAGGTCGATTCCAAACTTAGGCGGATCTAAGTTCACTTATGTGTTCAGTGGTTGGGTGCCCTAGCACACCCAAGCAACGCAGTGTCGAAGGGCACTTCGATGCAGGAGGTTTTTCAGGAAAAAGAAAAGATAGGGGAGCACTGCGCGCTCCCAAAAGGGGGTTTCGTGAAGATTTTTTCAGACTCGATCTTGATTTGTTTCTCTGGTCGGATAATAGTCTAAACCATCATACTGAATACCAACAAAAAATGTTCACTTATGAGCCGCACAAACTACTCGTAGTTCCTACAGAATGTGCATGACCTATGATTAGGCTGGATTTTGGAGGTGGACTTAGGTACCGTTTGGAAAGGTCAATGACAGAGATTTTGAGGACTCAAATCTCTGACAAAACGTGAACTATTTCCAAATGTCGGTTGTCTCTCTTGGTTGCTGTGCAAAGGTGAT
This sequence comes from Colocasia esculenta, assembly GCA_014218235.1. Classification (NCBI taxonomy): domain Eukaryota; kingdom Viridiplantae; phylum Streptophyta; class Magnoliopsida; order Alismatales; family Araceae; genus Colocasia; species Colocasia esculenta. The sequence goes on along the minus strand of CM024762.1, from coordinate 133,199,570 downwards.
TTTGGGAGGAGGAAAGAGGTAGATCGAAGAAATTTTCTCTCTCCAATTCTGCCAAAGCGGGTTCATGGTCGCTTTTGTGAAAAAGCAGTTCGGAGACCAAGGCGGCAGCCAATTTGTGTCTGGGCGCGACCAGAGTGTGCTCTTTTTTTTTTTTTTTAACGTCATTAACGTCACCAACATGGCGGGCCAGATGGTTAGGGAAAAAAACTTCACTTTTTTTCAGGCGCACAGTAAAAACGATTATTTCGCTTTCCACTTGTGCAAAAGCACCGCCAAACCGTGCCTTAACTGAGGCTGTTCAAAACATGGACCAGTTGAACAGCCTCAGTTAACACCCGTACCCGTGCCATATAGTGTTGGTAATCTAGATTTCGTTATTGTACCAAATATGTTAACTGTCGGCTAGCTACTTACATACGGTGACTTAGCGAACTCTGAGTAGGTGTACTGCTTGAGGACCCTATATTATATGGTAATACTAGGGAGGTCCCCAATTCGAAGTGGAGGGAGAGTGGAGATTACTTAACTCACATTCAAATTTTTGAGAAATATAGATCCCCGCATTTGTTAACAAAACTGTTTTTTTTTTCAAATGTGATAAGAAATCTCCTCTATTTTGAAAATAGTGATCAATTACAAAACTTAGTGAGAGGATAAAAATTAAAGATCTAACATGTACTAATAACATTTAAGTGTTCGAAGAATATGTCTGTTGAGCACTATAGTCTAGTTGAAAATTCGATTATCTCCTTTTATTTTTTGTTCTTGTCAGCTTAAAATCTGTATCTGTTTATTCTCCGTCAAATTTACTAGTTCATCGATTCCCAATTCGATCTTGACATCACTAATATGATTGTATATTTTTGCCGAGCTCGGGAAAAAAAAAATTAATATTCGGCCGAATATTGTCCGCTCTCTTAAATGAGAGGATTCGTTGCCATCATAATAATACGACTCAGAGGATCTCGGTTGGGTCGATCGGTTAAAATTTTTGCTTAAAAGTAAGAGGTCCCGAGTTCGATTCTTAGGTGGAACTTACCTGATTTATATGCAATTCTCGAGGTGTGTAGATCCGGAATTTTTTCGGTCAAGTGGGGTAATGGCAATACGGGTACACGGAAAGTAGGAGCTGCCAAGTCTTGATTTTGGAGTTCACGAACATCAATCCCTAAGCCCACAAAATCATACGGGACGAGATTTCCTCGTTACCAAAAAAAAATAATAATAATACGACTCACATTCACTTTGTGAAAATAGAAGGTTGGGTCTAATAATTCTCAATCGAATATAAAATGTTTCCTTCTGCCGAGTACACAAATCGTGAAAACTCAGGGGCTAAGAAAGTCGTTTGTATGTTTTGGAAGGCCCTAATCAATCAATAGAGGCTTGCCTTGTAAGCATGGTTCGCCTGTGCCGCCCAAATCGGGGCGGCACGGGAGTACCGTACCGTGCTCGGGCGCCAGCGGCACCTGGGCACGGTCGGGTGGGGTGACCCGGGTTAATTTTTTTTTCATAATTTTTTTATATTAGGTATATTAAAATGATGTAAATGGTGTTCAATTAAGATAAAAATTTAAACATAGGTTAATCAAGAGATGATACAAATTATAGTAATTGTAGTTTAATTTTTTTAATTATTTTTTATCAAGTAACAATTATCTCAAAAATTAGTAAATCGACTTAATCTCAACATTTAAGGAATCTAATGGTGTCTAATTGAGATGAAATTTCAAACATAATCTAATTAATATGTGATACAAATTGTAATAATTTTAGTTTAATTTTTTTAATTATTTTTTTTCAAGTAAAAACTGTCCCAAAAATCATTAGGTCGACATAATCTCTACATCTATGCATCAATAACTCATGATATTTATATTTTTATAATCAGTACATTTTTCTAGTAATTATGATGACTTCATATTTGACTTTATTTTCGAAACCAAATACCGTCCCGTTGAAGTACTCGCATAGAGAGTTCGTCGTACCGCGACAAACTCTGTCTGCACTTAAGTGGTCTAATTAGTGTCTAATTGAGATAAAATTTCAAACATAAACTAATTAAGAGATGATACAAATTATAGTAATTTTATTAATATCTATGATTAATTAACATTAATAAATGATAGTCCAATACCATACTCAGAAGTGCGCGTTCCGACAAGGCGACTTCAAAATTTTTTAGAAAAATATGGTGATATCAGAAATGTAAATATCCGAAATTGTTGAAGTACGGATTTCGATATTAAGTCGATGCAACTATTTTTCAGGTGATTTTTCACCCAGTGTAAAATAAATTTTAAAAATTAAAATAAAATCACCATAATTTGTAAAACTATTACATTAGTTTATAACTAAAATTTCAACACAAATGGACATTATTTAAATGGGTTTACAAGGTACAGAATGAGTTTCAACACAACATGTTAATTTTCCACCGTATCTCAACGGTACGGTACGATTTGATACGTATCGTACCACGGAGAATACGGTACGGTCGATCCGGTCGATACGACGAACCTTACTTGTAAGTACATGTAGTATAAAAAAGAACTTGGTATCCTAGTTAATTTCTTACTTCTGCATATGGCTACACTAATTTTAATTTCGTTTTAGACGTGTCTGAGTATATGGATGATCCAGAGTATTAGGAATATGCTCTTCAAATCCCTTCAAACTTTTAGGTAAAACCCCAAAAGGGAAATTTTTTAAAACCTTAAATATCCCAATGTGGAGTTTTTAAATAGATATCTAGATTGGACGAGCAATAAAACTAATACACTGAAAGCCAACATATGCATAAATTTCAAAAAAAAAGGTTAAATTAATTAATAATCTTTAACTGTAATATGAAATTTTTTTACTATATATAATAAGATGTAACATATACGATAATATTTATTATAATAAATTATAATTTTATTAAAAATTAAAAAATAAGTTAAATATTGGATAGAGACTTTTAATTAATTTATCTAGAAAAAAATTAACAATCATGATGAGAGAACATCCCACAGTTAAGTGGAATTAGTTAGCCGCCCTGGTCAAGAGGTGGGCGTGCAAGAAAGGGAGGGATATTAATATAGATAGGATGATGCATATATGCCCTATGGCTACTATATATTGAATGAACATCTCATCACTTTCTTCCGACATCTTTAAAAGACTCGTCCTTCCAAAACATGCACTTTGATGACAAGGATGGATTCATATATATCATCGAAGAGCCACACTCGAACCATTCACTGCCCTTTGATTCACGTCTCTTTCACTACGCATACACACACACACATACATGATGCGTCGCACATATTACCACACAATCATAGCATAAGGACGGCTAGCTGGGGTGTCAACACACACATGGTATGGTATAATAGAGGATAGCACTTTTGTATGCAAACGAATTAATACACTTTAGACAAGTAATTAGAATTCGTATTGAATTTTATTCGAATTCAACTGATTTAACAAGATAAATAAGTTAAATTGAAACAAAACTTTTAGCTTCTTTCATAAAATGTCATTGCGAGTAAAGATCTATTCTGACTCATTTAAATTCATAAACAAGTTTATTTAATGTTTTAATTATATAAATTATAAATATTATATTAAAATATTTAAATTAACTAACTTATCACAATTATTGAGATTTGAACTTAAAATAAGATAGATTTAAAATAATTAATTTTTACTTATAAATTAGATTGATATATATTTATATAATTCATTTAAATACTCTCCAATTTGAGTCTTCAAGGAGCATCTTAATGACGGGCAAATCTAATTAGATTCGTTAAAGACTCGAGTTTGAGAGTGTTTAAACAAATTAAATTTGAATAGTTATTTTTAATTGTTAGATAAAATTTGAGTTCGACTTGAACTTAATTTAAAATTAACAAATAAAATTTGAGGAATATGGTACTGCCATTTACATCCCTGAAAATAATGCATGTCCCGCGTGGTGAGTGGAAAAACCATAGAAGTAATTTCAGACAGAAGCATCCTTTGAAGGACGTGGTCTGGTCGTGATAAAGAGGAAAGCTCTTCTTGCTTTGAGACTGGGAGAGAGGCTGTACCTCTCTCTTCCCATGAGTAAGATGCTCCCTTATCAACTTGACAAGGGCGAATAGTATAAAAACAAGGACACCCTGTCCTGTAGATGAGAAGACTGACCATCATGAGAGAGAGAGAGAGCTAGGTCGTGGACAGCCTGGTGGATGAGAAGACTGGCCACGTGCAGCGTCTTGATATTAGGTGCTACTATTTTAAAGCTATTTTTGTCCTACGTCTTTGTAACTTTTTAAATTAGTTTGTAGTCCTTAAAACTTATCTACTTAATTCTACTTCTAATTCTTTAGAAACAGATGGATTAAAAAAGAAATGCCACCTACTCATTTAGTACGGATAATTATTTTAGCCCTTCACACACGCTTAAGTTTAGAGACTCGGCCCCTCTGTATGCGTCTTTGTGCGTGGCACCTGTAGTAAACGGTATACTTTTGTTTTAAATCTCAGACTTGATGGTCAAGATCAAAGTTCATTGTGGATTTGATCCCCTCTTTTTTATTTCAATATTTTTTATTATTAAATCTGTTAGATAAAATTGTACTGATGTGACACAATTTAATGTATATCATATCAAAAACAAATTCGACACCATAAATCTTGGCCCAGATGTTGTTACTAATCACAAGGGCGCATCCCAACCTTATTTATATCATATACGAGGACAAGTTGGCATGTGGTGCGGCCACTGACTACATTAGAGCCCAACTTGTTTGACCAAATTTTAATATTATTCTTTCCACAATCCAGAATTCCAGATGTTCACGTGCCTTTCAAACTTATGTTACTTTCGGAAAAACCACGATCGCCTTTTATTTGTATATATATCTCTGTTGTCGTTGTAGCATATATCTGATCCATCGTTCATTGGGTTGGCACTTGGCAGTTAGAGTTTCCCGTGTTTCTGTAAAATTTTTTAATGGTTGTATTTTTAAATCTTTGCAATTTAATTTTAATTATCCTGAAATAGAAATAGGGGTGTTAATGGGTCAGGTCGGAACTGAGCTTTGTTAGGTCCAGCCCAGGTCCGATTTTATAAAAGTCGACCCGGTTCAGAAAAAACTCGAAAAACTCGGCCCGGCCCGAAAATAAAAAAAATATTATTTTTATTTATATAATATATAATTTTAATACATCTACTATAATATATCTATAAAAAATATATATATTTTACTTATATCTATATTAACATTTAACATGTAAAAATTTATATTTTTGAGTAGATTATTGTAGAAAAAATACATATAACTCTCTTTCTAAATATAAATTTTATATTTAATATAAATTATATTTATTTTTTCGGACCGGCGGGCCAACCGGGCCGGGCCACACAAAACCCAAGCCCTACCCTATTTTTTTCCGGGCCGAGCCGGGCCGGACCAAAAATTTGTAACGGACTCATTTTTTGACTCAAGCCCGGTTAAAACCGAGCAGGGCTTCCGGGCCTCCGGGCGGCCCCGGCCCAATTGACACCCCTATCCTGAAAGGTGGACGTTAGATTATTAGAGTTATTTAGATAATAATTTTTATTTGAGAATTTTCAACTAAAGTGGAATCAGTAAATAACTCAGTTAGCTAGAAGGTTACTCTTATGCAAGGTTTGTCACACCAATGTGTATTATAGTGGCACAATTATACCGTACCATGTCTGATGATTTGCGAGTCTCAATACGATCAACAAGGTACAATAAAATTAGTCGACCAATTCGACTTGTGAGCATCTCCAACGTTTAATAGATCAAAATCTAAAATCAGTCGATTGATTTTATTGATCGATCAATTTTTATTAAAATAATGTCTAGATCTTATTTGATCTTCAAAGAAAGACAAAAATCGATCGACTAAATTTTTTTTATCAGTTGACTAATTTCTATCAAAATAACATCCAGAATCTATGATCTAATTAGTCTTTAAAGAAAGATAAAAATTAGTCTAGTGACTTGATACTTTCAATCGATTGATAGATATGATAGAGACCATACTAATTTATAATTATTTTTCATATTTTTCATGTTAAAGGAAAAGATTGGAAAGGACTTCCAAGTAGAAAAAAATTCCCTAAACATCCCAAAAAGAAAATAAACAAATCAACATCGCTGCACCACTTTTAAGTCTCATCAAAAGGCACAATTGATACGATACCGTGACATCTATAATTAAGATAGGCTTCAAACATTATTCACCGTTTGTTAATGATAGGAGGCGGATGTAAATATGATCCTACAACTACCACAATGATAGATCTGCAATTAAAATCCCAACAAAAGGGTTTATATGCAAAAAGAGTTGCATTATATTTTTGTATTATCTCATCTGCGACTTAATGGCCACCGGGTTTCCACAAAGGTCGCCGTGAGAAGCTTCCCTTCCTTCTTCCCCGGCCTGTGACAACAACCGCAGGATGCTATCAGATATTCGCCGCCGGCTCGGTCCCATTCACACCCCGTCCCCACCGCCCATCACAGCCCTTCAGTTCCCCCTACAACTAGGAGCTCCCATAACCCAGCGACCCACCTCGCCCACTACCATCCCCACCCACTCGCACAGCAGGGAGCGGGCCTGGACAGAACAGCTAGCAATGGCTCCAGCACCCTGCCTCCCTCGTTCCTTTCTCTTCGTCGCCCTCCTCCTCTTTGTCTTCTCCATCTCCAGCGGTGCGTAGGAGTCTTATCTCTTCCTCTGTTCTGCGACTTCTAGTTCTTCTTCTCTTCTGGTTGCTAATTTCTCTCTTTTCTTTGCTATGTTTGGCTGCAGCCTCGGGAGGCCTCTTGGGGGTGGACTACGGCAGGGACGCGGACAACCTGATCCCCCCGGAAAAGGTGGTGGAGCTCCTCAAGGCGAACGGCATCGGCGCCGCCTCCATCTACGATGGCGACGCCCAGGTCATCCAGGCCTTCCGGGGCAGCGGCATCAAGCTCGTGGTCTCCCTCCGCAACGAGTTGCTCGCCCAGGCCGCCCGTGACCCAAACTTCGCGGGCACCTGGGTCTGGGAGCACGTCGGCCAATACTTCCCCGCCACCCAGATCGAGGCCGTCTCGGTGGGGAACGAGGTGACCCACCAGCGCCCTGACCTGACCCAGTTCCTCCTCCCGGCCATGCAGAATGTCTTCAACGCCATCAACAACCTCGGCCATGCCGACAAGATCAAGGTCTCAACCCCGTTCGCCTTCAGCGCGGTCTCGGTGTCGTTCCCGCCGTCCAAGGGGAGCTTCCGCGGCGACCTCCAGCCCCTCGTCCGGCAGATACTGCAATTCCTTGACCGCACAGGCTCCTATTTCATGATCAACATCTTCCCCTTCTTTACATACAGGGACGTTCCCAACATCTCCCGCGAGTACTTCCTCGGCCTACCCAACCCGGGCGTGAGAGACCCCGACTCCGGCCGCGTGTACCAGTGGCTCCTCCACGCCCAGATCGATGCCACCCTCTCCGCCATGGCGGCGCTCGGATTTGGGAACACCGCCGCCGTCTCCAACGCCACAGTCGGTGGTGCGTACTCTCAGTCGGGCGTGAAGAGGAAAGTCGCGATTAAGGAGACGGGGTGCCCACACTGTGGCCGAGGTTGGGGGAGGTGGAATCGGGCCATCCTCGAGGAGACGGACGCGGGCGGCAGCATCCTGAACGCGTCCCTCGCGCAGGAGAAGGGATGTTCCTTGCAAAACGCGCAGACGTACAACAGTAACCTAGTGCGGACGATCTTGTCCGGGAAGACGGGGACGCCGCTCTACCCCGACGCCGACATGGATGTCTACATCTTTTCGCTGTTTAACGAGAACCTTAAGCAGGGGCCGGAGTCGGAGAGGAGCTTCGGGCTCTTCTACCCGGACGGCACGAAGGTGTACGACGTGCCGTTTCCGTCACCGGGGGCCGGTTCGTGGTGTGTGGCCAATCCGGCGGTGGGGTGGGAGAGGATGCAGGCGGCGCTGGACTGGGCATGCGGGCAGGGAGGTGCGGACTGCGGGCCCATACAACCGGGGGCCTCCTGCTTCGAGCCCAACACGGTGGAGGCTCACGCCTCCTATGCCATGAACAGCTACTATCAGAGGCACGGCCGTGACTCCGGCGCGTGCGATTTTAGCGGCGCTGGACGGATCGTCTACGAGCGTCCAAGTAAGTCCTTTTCCTTTGAGTCAGGATCTTAGGATATACTGGACTCAGAAAGTTTAGGATGTGATCGTTTGTATTATGTGAAAAAATAAATAAATTTAACTGTGATTTTTTAAAAATATTTTTCATAAAATCTCTCTAATATTTATAGAGGCCAATCCTCTCATACTGAGAGGAATCGGACTCTTTTTCTTTTCAATAAAAAATGTATGACTGCATAACGATTAACAAAGCACAGGGATAATTACAGAAACAATTGTTTAGATAATACTCTTACACAAGGTTTGGCGCATCGTCGATTCGGATCGGATCGGGATTATCCTGATCCGATCCGATTCGGGCGGATCGAACTGATTCGGTTCGATCCGCTTGGATTCGGCCAGAACTTGGTCCTATTCAGGCAGGGTTCACTGGACTCAAGATCTTGTTTAGGCAGAGTTATCAGGATCTCCTTATTTATCTGAATATCATTTAAGTAAATGTTATAATTTGTTGTTTCATTTACTTAAGATATTATATGTAAATAAAGAAGTACCCCTCATTTGAATCTAATAAAAATATCAAAAAATCATATCTCTTACCAATAAAAAGTCAACTCTCCCATCGAAAAACAAAATCGCGATTTTGGTGATTTTAGCGAAATGTTAACTTTTTAATCTCTCATAATTTGATCTATCTAAAAATTTGATAATTCAAATAAACTATATGGAACACTAAATATTTAAAGTCTGGTAAAAAAGTCAAACGTGCATGTGACTTCTCCAAGGGAGCCACTCTCCTACTGACAGTACTTAGTCTGTTCGAGGTATCTCAGGATTTGGTCAAACTTAAGTTATCATCACCTAAACTCATGAGAATTTTCACTTTCTAATTGAAAAGAAATTAGAAAGTGACAATTCTTATGAGTTTGAATGATGATAACTTAAGTTTGACCAAATCTTGAGATGTTTCGAGCAGACTAAGTGCTGTCAGTAGGAGAGCGGCTCCTTTGGAGAAGTCATATGCACGTTTGACTTTTTTACCGGACTTTAGATATTTAGTGTTTCATATGGTTTATTTGAATTATCAAATTTTTAGATAGACCAAATTATGAGAGATTAAAAATTAGTATTTCGCTAAAATCATCGTGATTTTGTTTTTCGATGGGAGAGTTGACTTTTTATTGGTAAGAGATATGATTTTTTTGATATTTTTATTAGATTCAAATGGGGGTACTTTCTTATTTACATGTAATATCTTAATAAATAAAACAACAAATTATAATATTTACTTAAATGATATTCAGGTAAATAAGAAGATCCTGACAACCCTGCCTGAAGAGGATCCTAAGTCCAAAGAATCCTGCCTGAACATAACTACGCGGATCGGACCGAATCAAGCGAATCGCGAATCGAATTTCCCCTGATCTGCACCGATTCGCCCGAATCGGCCTGATCCGATCCGGCACGCCAAACCATGCTCTTACATACCTTTAATTTTAAAAAAGATCTCTTTATTTAAACTCAATTACAAAAATACCTATGTCGTTGATTACCCTCAGAAATCAAATGACGGTGCATGCCTTATATAATAACATATGGTGATGTTACCTGTCAAAAAAAAAAACATGTGGTGATGTGATGCAGTTGTTTTTTTTTTTCATTTATATTTATGCAGTAAGATTATTTTTTCACTAACGAATCAACTCATATGCGGAGTATTTTCCAGATCTAGTTAGAATTTAACCCAGGATTAATTTTAGTTATCTACCAACAAGTTGCATTCCCAATAAAAGGGCATTTCTGTACTTTCAATCTTTACATATTGAAGTTTTATATATCGATATGTTATCTCAGAAACATTGTTTGCTACTTTCACCTATTTATTTATCACCTACCATATTCGAATTTTCTCCAATGTCCCTATGTTTTTGAGAACATGTTCACACTTATATGTGCTGTGAATTTTAATTGCAGATTAGGCACTTTTGTCCTCAGATTACACGTTAGTTAACTTGAAGGGTGAGTACATGTCACTTTTTTGTGAAATATTGGGATATTAAACACAATAGCAAGTTCAGAAGGGGTATATATGAAGGTCTCGTGGTTCAATTAGCCGTAGGAGGCGAGACGGGGGAGGAGGAGGAGGGGGTCAGGAGGCGAGACGGAGGAGTCTTGCCGTTGTATAAAATGTATCTTATCGATTTAAGAGAAATTTAAATCTATGCGATACATCGATAATTCTGGATCTCATACGATTTTCAGATTTTGAGACTTTTAAATAAAGAATTGCATACTTTCTACTAGAAGAAATTAATTGTATACACAATTTTGTCATGTCTTAATCATACCTTAATTACTCTACATCTCTCGTGCCCCTAACATTGAATTCTAGTCAACCAAGTTTCACACATCTTGGTAGAAAATGTTGGTTGTTTCATTAAAAATCGTATGATGAGTTTGATATTATAGTCAAAATTTTATTGATTTTTTTTTTTGTATTCGCTTTGTCAAATGAAATTGCTACATCTCACTTCTAAGTTCTCATATAAAATATCTTTTAATTTGACAGGTTTTGGAAACTGCGACTTTCCATCTTCATGATGACGTTGATGGTGAAAGCTTGGAGGCTAAGTTCCGGCAGCTACGTTTCCATGTGGTTACGAGTTACGACACGGATGAAGCCTGACCTGAACTGAAGGTTTTTTTTTAAAAGGGGGCCGTGTACTTGTAATCTGCCAAAATTTTGTTTGGCATACGGATAAATAAGGAATCAATAAAGTGAAAAATAAGGGAGAGAAATGGAAAATGTCAACCTCGCTTCTTGAATCCAAGTCAAGGAAAAATATAGGAGTATTTGCCTCTTAAATATCATGGAATCCATAAACACGTGTGTTTGTTGTCTGTGGCTCGCGTCGCTTTCTTACTCTTATATACCGTGTCGTTGTTCTATTATACCACGACAAAAAATTGACAAACCATAAGTACAATGGATTCGATCACCTATTTTTTATTTCTTATTTTAATATTTTTATTATTATATTATCTAAATCGAATTGTATCTATACGACATAATTTGATCTGTATCATATTAAGATGAATTTGACACGATTAAGTCACCTGACACAGTAAATTTTACTCTTATATGTTCTATTTTGTATCATATATTGTTCCAATCATATATTTCAGGTTAGGAGATTTTGACGTATGCATATTGAAAATGCTATCCAATAGTCAATGTTTAGTGTCTTCTAAGGGGTAATAAAAATAATATGAATTATCTTCTAAATAATTTTATTAGTTGAAAAAGAAAGTTCTTGTTAAAATTTTCAATCGATAAAATTGTTTGAAAGAATTCATATTATTTTGATTGTCCTCTTTAAAAGGCATGAAGTATTTCTCTTTTTTACTTACACATTAATTAAGAGCTACTTTTGCAGAGAAAAAAAAAAGCGCAAAAAGGACCAACAGAATGGGCTTCTCGCACGGAATCGTGTGTAGATACCTCACAAAATTCTCGTTGTGACTGACTTATATGCAAAAACCTTTATTTTTTAACTTATATAAATGATAGACCGTCATAAATAGTTGGCACTTTTGAATGTTTCTCCCTATAATCTAAGAGAAAAGTTTGGTGCACTTTCATATATGACTAAGCAACAAATTCACGTGACATCTAATAATTGAGTTGTCACTTTATCACAATCTATGTGAGGAGTGTTTTATAGATTATTATCTAGTCATATTATACTTAAAGTGTAATATAAAAATACACTAAAATTTTCTCATAATCTAAACATTTTTGGTTACCCATCGTTCAAGAAAAAGGACCCTTATAGTTAAGATGTAAGATTAAATAGATGTCTGAAAAGAGTCGGTTTAAAAGAATAACCCCCCCCCCCGGACAAAAAAATTGACGTAATGAATTTCTTACCATCTTCTCTCTCTCTATTTTTTTTTTAAATGGAAAATGTAACAGTCACAGAGTCATATTTGGACTTGAGCGGAGTTCGAGAGACTTGGATTCAAATTTTATCGTTCTGGGCCATCGTCATTCCTCTAGCTCGCTTTTGCTGCTCTGCTCTGCTGCGCTCTGTTTCACTTCTGTGCTGCGCTCTGTCATCACTCTTCCACCAGCGGGTTGGTTGTGCTGTTCAGCTCCAGTGTGGGCATTTTTTTCTTTCCCCTCCCCCGCTTTTGTACGACCTCTTCTCTTACAAGACTTGCCTTGTTGTCCTTTTGAATCTTTGAACTCAAGTTCATCACCTCAAGCCAGGCAGTTTCTTTTTTGCATATTTACAGTTATTTTTGCAATGCATTTCCCTGTTTTCAGATGGGTATGTGTGGGATCAGTTGGCTCTTATCCTCTTTATGGAACCAACTTCGAGAGATTTCTCGCTATTTCTACATATCCTCGAAAGAAATAAAGAAAGAAAAAAGTCCAGGCGACCACTAGGTTTCTTATATTTTCTTCAGCTAGAGTTGGCCCAGTATGTGGGCCAGGTGTGGCAGTGGTGACCATGAGACTAGAGCTGTCTACGACACGAGTGGTCCGTATTGGTTCGACAGGCTGGGATGGACTTCATCACCAGAGCCTACAAAGAATCAAAGATGAGGTCTCCCTAGCCTTTAGCGAAAATGGCCAAGGTCTCATCAGTTTAAAAGCAGAAGTGGAAGCAGCTGCAAAAGCAATAGATGTATCAACTTGTTTAGTCCTCTTTGATGATAAGATAAGGAGATTGATGATAAGTAAATATGATCATGATAAATAAATTATGTTTAAGTAAATCATGTTTAGGAGCTTTTTTAGTTTGAGATGATTTAAATGAGAGATAAATAAGAATGTGATGTGATAGAATATGTATAATTATCACTTATTTATATCTAGTTTGACACCATTTAATTATGTATAGAGAGAGATATATAATTTTTTAGAATGAAATATTATAATTAATAAATTAGTTTTAGAGATAACTTTATCCCTCTCCATGGGTGGGATTATTATTTATTTTTATCATCCTTTTATACTGGATTATTTTTATCACCCGGAATTAAATTAAACATGTTTTCAAACTACCTGTGGAGTTAAAATAGGTAATAAAAAAGAGATAAACTCTCTTATCCCATCAGCAAAAAGACCTTTTTATACTCTGGCAAGTTCAAAGGAATATGGATAGAAGGGGACAATGAAATAGTGGTGGAATCTATCAAGTGTGCATCCAGATCACCACAAGAAATTAGGAATTGGATTGAACTGATAACAAAGAAGCTGGGAAGAGGTAACAATTAATCATGTGAATAGAGGCATGAACATGGCGGCAGATTGGCTAGCTACGTAAGCTGGAAAAGCCAAATTTAATATGAGGTGGACTTCAACCTTACATACCTCAGGAACAAGAACAGATTTGCATTGAAGGGAAGATCTGGGAACCGCCATGAGAGAATCCAGGATGTACTTGTTTTGGTTATTTTGCTAGCTATGCTCTGTTTATCTGGTTGTTCGTAGTAATATGTAGCGTCATATCTGACTTTTGTGCAAACGGCTATTTTATTCCTGGAATGCAATGCCTCGCATTATAAAAAAAAAAAAAAGGTATGTGCCTATGTCCATCTGAGGGTTGTAGTTGCCGAGACTTCTCAATTCTAAAGATAGCTCACAAGCACGCACATTACTAGAAGCGTAATCTGATAGCCCGTAGTAATACCTAATTAGAGAAGAATTTTTGCACATTAAATAATACGTATAAAATAGACACACACAATGAAAATATATCACTTTAGGTATGAAGATATTTATTATATCTCTCGTTCTAACTTTTTCAATTATAAAGGGTTAAAGTGACACACTTTTATTAGATGTGCCTATTTTATGCACATCAAATTATTTTCCAACCTAATTATGATCACACTTTTGCCACGCCACAGGGACTGGTTGTATATCACTGCATCTGGTACACACAAGTGAGCACTCTACACTTCGATTGAGGATCTATATGTATATCTTTCTATATATATAATTCCAGCTGGGATAAACTAAGCTCACTTATTACTTGTCCAGAAAAACAACTTATTTCTTTTAAACTCATTGCTTAGTGCTAGCTAGGGCACCCAAATAGTTAATTAATTCGAAATAGATGGAAGCTCGCATGGGTTTCATGTTGTACAAAATCCAAAGAACAAATCTAGGGGCTTTAAAGTTTCAGATCATCAAGTTTATTTTTATACCTATTTTTTAATCACGTGATTTAATTATTTAATGGTCGTAGAAGTTTCTTTTAAGGGCAACGACTCCCGGTCGTGCAGATAATGCCAATTGCCGGAGACATTTCTCTTCTGTCCTAGTTGGGGCGACGACCCCGGTCGTGCGGATGATGCAAATAACAGGAGGCTCCATTCTCGTACTTTCCCCCGGCTTATACTGTAACATTCTTCTTTCCTTGGTCAGCCACCTTCTGATGAAGTCGCGATGTATCGGGCCGTCGCCTTCTGAAGGCGACAAGGTGGTTGTCGCATTCTTGTTATGAAAACAACATGCATGTTGCCGCAATCAGCCTCTGACCACAACATGTATTTTGTCGTCTTGCTGTCGGGATAGACGAGACAAATGTCAACCACTGACAACATGAAGGCGACATGTCAGGTGTCGCGTTCATGGTGTCAGGTCTGTGAGGATGACACATGACGTTTTCATTAATCAGGTCTAACCAGGACCTTGGGATCGCGACAGGTTGGTCGTCGCGTTCACTTAGTGAACTCGACAGGCTCAACTTCGAGGCATAAAAGTGCAGAGGCCTCAGAACCATCCCCTTCTTCACCTCTTTCGTTTGTGTTTCTTCCCCTCCGACCCCTCTCTATGTTCTTCTGCCGTGGGGAGAGTGTGAGGTGTGTGTGTGTGTGTGTGGTGAGGTGGAGTTCTCTCCTTCCCGGCTTGGAGTTCTTCATCGGCATGGCTTCCTCTCCGTGTTGATCCTCTCCATCGGCTTGTAGGAGGACGTTCGTGGCTCGTGGACGGAGTCTTCGTGGAGCTTGGAGCGAGGAGGAGGTGGCCATGCACATGAGAAGACTCCAACGGGTTGGCTCTTCACTTTGAGGTAGGGACACCTTGACTTTCCCCTAGTTCTATCATGCTAGGGCCTCCAAACCTCTTCTCCAAGACATTAGAACCATGCTAGGTTGTACATGTGTGATTGATGTTCTTCTTGTGCTTGAATGGGGGTTTGGGTGATGAGAGTTTCCATGCTTGCATGTGAGGTATTTGAGTGTAGATGCATTTACTTGGCATGCATGGGTGTGTATGAGGGTGGTTGGAGTTCTATTTACATGTTTACACCGTCCTACATACTCCCCTCCCTTGGTGTTTTCCGGATTTGGGGTGTATGGCTTGAGAAAGGTGCTCTCGGGTGTGTATGTCTGTGGCCAGATCACGACAGCCCGACATGTCGCCTTCTGGTGGGGAAAGCGACACCTACCCTGTCGCGTTCTGGTCGCGACAGGGTGGTCGTTGCCTTCTCACCTATTTTACCCGTGGGTTGTGGGAGGTCTCAGGTGGTCACCTGGACTTCTGACTGTGGTCGCGACAATGCCCTTGTTGCTACCATGTCGCGGCAGGTTCCCTGTCGCCTTCTGACCCAGGTCGCAACAGGCAAAGTGTCGCCTTCAGGTGGCGACAGTCCTTGCGTCGCATTCTCAGACAGAGAGTGGCTTGGCGATCTGTTCGGAGTTTTCCTTCCGATGCGACTCTGTTTTCTTGACACCTGTGTTGTTTCCTAGCATGGTCCTACTCTAGTCTTTCGCCCGGTGCTAGGCACTTGCGGGCTTGTCCGTTGAGAGGTTGTTACCGTTACCTGGACCCCCGGTCCCCGCGCGCCTGTTTGAGGGAGTTCTCCGGGCGGTGGGCGAGCTCGATTCTACAAACTCTGGTAACAGAGGGGAAAACGGTGGGGACAACGACGTAGAGTCGTTTGCAGAGCTCTCTTAACTGAGTCTGGGATGCCGAGGTGGTTTTGTGTTCTTCCGGCGCAAATCAGCTAGTCCTTCTCATTGTCTCACTCTACAAGGTTCCGACACCATTTAGAGGGGCCAGACGTGGGACCGTAGTTCGGTCAGACTACGGTAGTTGTGGTTACTTTAGTTCCGTGACTCACTCCGACGGGAGGTGCTAGACATAGACTGGCTGTTGAGGGTAAGGTGCATGGCGCATCTGATCAGTTGACTAGTGTAGTTGTCTATGGCTAGTGTCTCTGTTCAAGTAGTTGTTTACTGTCTGTGTTTGCAGCCTTGGGTTCTTCCCAGTGCCGTGGTTTACACGGGTTTCTGGTCCCGACGTTTAACTTAGACCGATGACCATGTAGTTACTTTACGCTTCCGTACTTACTCTGTTAGTAGAATGGATTTACTCGCTTTATTTACATTATGTACATCTAATCTATTGTTAGAACCAGTGAGAGATTGGTAGTCCCTATTGGGCTCCTTCGTGAAGCTCATTCCCTTCTTTACATGTGAGACTTCACAGCAATACCCTCTGCGGCAGGCTAATGAGACGGGGCCATAGTAGACGGCGTCTTCTGTGAGTAGTGTTCCATCTTACTTGTTACGTCACCCTCGAGGTATGCCCCTAAGGGATCTGTTATCTCTTTTTATTTTGCACCTGTACTTTACTATTTTGGGGCTGTACTAGACTTGTACTCTATGTTGGACACTTTTTCTTCACTTGTTGGTATGTTTTAGTGCGTGTTGTTGTTACTTACTCCCGTTACATATCTTGTTAGACTGGTCCATTAGCCTTTCCGGGTCTTCGAACCCGTGGGCGGTGGTGCCGATGGTCGGATCCTTAGTGGGAGCCGGGGGTCCGGAAGTCGGGGCCGTTACATATACAAACTCCTCACTACCGCCATCACCTATATAAGTAAGAGCTCCCGAAGCCAGCTTCTCGCACCCAACTCACAAACACACAAGTGCGTGCTTTAACTCTGCATTGGGTAGAAATAATAGAAATATCTATAGGGGGAAAGTGTAGCATGGTTGCTTTCATCAGCTACTCTCGCGCCTTCCCCTCCCTCCTCCCCCTCCTCCTCTTTGTCACCTCCATCTCCACCAGTGAGTATGGCTTATTCCTTCCACTGGACTTGCCACCAGCTCCTACCCTTGTTCTTCGCGGTAGGCCTAATGAATTAATTGGTTTTGTTTAATTCGCCACGTACTTGCTTCTGTTGCAGCAGCGGCGAGAGGCATCGTCGGGGTGGACTATGGCCGCATGATGGACAACCCGATGCCTCCAAAGGATGTGGTAAAGCTCCTATAGGACAACGGCTTTCGCACTGCCACCATATACGACGCCGACGCCGGCGTCATCCGGACCTTCAGGAATAGCGGGATCAAGCTCGGAGTCTCACTCCCCAATAACCAGCTCGAAAACTCCGCCAGGAACCCGAACTACGCGGATACCTGGGTCCGGGAGCACGTCAGTCAGTACTACCCCGACACCCATCGATACCATCACAGTAGGGAACGAGGTCTTCCACTAGCGGCCCGACCTGAACCAGTTCCTCTTCCCCGCTATGCAAAATGTCTACAACGCCCTCAAGAACCTCAACCTCGCCGACAACATCAAGGTGTCCACCCCCTTCGCCATGAGCGCCCCCAACGAGACCTTCCCACTGTCCAAGGGGAGGTTCCGCGATGACCTCCTTCCCACCATCCGACAGATACTCAAATTTCTAGACGGCACAGGCTCCTTTTCAATGGTGAATATCTATCCTTTCATCGCTTACAGAGACGAATACCCGAAGATCAGCCGTGAATACTTCCTTGGCCTACCCTATGAGAACTACGTGGGAGAAAGCAGTCACCCTTGTGTGCAGGGTGCTGTCATCTATCGTATTATATAAACAATTATTTTACAAATAGACATTCAAGAGTCCATGACTCGTTACAATGAGAGATATCATGCTTATCAAATATACAATAGAGAGTCCTGCATGGAGAAGCCATGCAGGGATGGTGAGGAGTCCATGCAAGGCACGTACTCTCACTTGTGAGTAGACGTGGGAAACTCTACGATACGTACGTCGCAGTCATCCTTATCACGCCCCTCAAGTGAATGTTGGGAACAACATGAAGCTTGTCCCGTAACAAATGGAATATTGCCTTTGGTAAAGCTTTGGTGAGACCATCTGCCAATTGGTCCTGACTTGACATAAAGGAGACTACCAACTATCGCTGAGCCACTTGTTCGTGCACAAAATGAAAATCAATTTC
The DNA here is from genome assembly GCA_014218235.1 of Colocasia esculenta. Taxonomy (NCBI): domain Eukaryota; kingdom Viridiplantae; phylum Streptophyta; class Magnoliopsida; order Alismatales; family Araceae; genus Colocasia; species Colocasia esculenta. The sequence goes on along the minus strand of CM024762.1, from coordinate 133,181,160 downwards.
AATATGTTTTGTACGAGCATGGAATACAGGATTAGCTGCAAGGTATGTAGCACCAATGTTGTCACACCATAAAATCGGGGGGCGCTGCAAAGGTAAACCCAACTCAGCGAGCAGAGAATGGAGCCAGATGAGTTCAGAAGTGGCATTGGCGATGGCCTTATATTCAGCTTCTGTGCTAGAGCGTGCCACGGTGGATTATTTCTTGGAACTCCAAGAGATAACAATGGAGCCAAGAAAAATAACAAACCCACTTGTTGATCTCCGATCAGACGAAGACCCAGCCCAGTCTGCATCACTATAAGTGCTGAGATGGAGAGAAGAGGTGCAGTGGAGAAATAACCCATGAGAGATGGTCCCTTTGAGATACCGAAGGAGACGCTTCACTTTGGCCCAATGAGCCTGAGTGGGGGCGTGCTTGTGCTGAAAGGCCCGATTAACCGCATAGGTGATATCAGGTCTGGTGATAGTGAGGTACTGCAATGCACCAACCACCGTCTGATAGAAGGTCGGATTCTCAAAGGGTGATTCATCAACAGCGGTCAAAGAAGAAGTAGCGACACCTAGGGGAGTGGAGAGAGGCTTCGCCAAGTCCATCTTGGCCCATTTTAATAGCTTAGCTGTGTATTTAGATTGGGATAGAACGCAACCATTTGGATGTTGCTGTAGTTCAATGCCCAAAAAATAGTGAGCAGCGCCAAGATCGCGAACAGCAAATTCATGTTGTAGGGACTGCGAATAAGATGGTGAACACCCCCTGCATTGGAGCCCAAGACAAGGATGTCATCCACATAAATCAACAAGTAGATCTTGGATTGTGGAGTGGTCTGATAAAAGAGGGACGAATCAGTCTTGGAACCGCGAAAACCAAGTTGAAGAAGATGGCTGCTGAGTCTAGTGAACCACGCACATGGTTCTTGGCGCAAACCGTAGATGGATTTGTGGAGATGGCAGACATGGCTTGGAAGGGATGGATGAGCGAACCCGGGCGGTTGCTCCATATAAACAGTTTCATCCAGAAAGCCATGAAGAAAGGCATTGGAGACATCCAATTGCCGAATGGTCCATCCACAGGCGACGGCAACGGCCAGAAGTAAGCGAACTGTGGTGATCTTTATTATGGGACTAAAAGTCTCATGGAAGTCGACACCGAGCAGTTGGCGGAAGGCCTTGGCGATGAGGCGTGCTTTGTGCCGCTCGATGGAGCCGTCAGCTTTATACTTCACCTTGAACACCCATTTGCAGCCAACCACGTTCATTCCTGGAGCACGAGGAACCAACAACCACGTACCATTGCTCAGTAGTGCGTCAAACTCCGATGCCATGGCCGCTCGCCAGACTGGCTCATGAGCAACCTGAGAGAAACAAGTGGGTACTGGTGTCAACGACTGGGCAGTATAGCAGGCTGGGAGAGGATGCTGTGTGGTGGACAGCACTTCCGGAGTGATTGCTGTCGTCGCGTCGTACAACTTGGTGAGCGACCGAGTGCGCAGAGGTGGAGAAGTGGAGGATGCAGGGGTCACAGGCGAAGGCTGTGAGGAGTCCACAGAGGTTGTGGGCGACAACGCAGACGCCACGGGCGACCGTGGGGATGTAGGCAAACTGGGCGCAGGGCAGACTGGCAGTGCTAGGGTGGCAGGTCGCGCAACCGGGGAACCTGGTCCGGTCACAGTTGCCGGTGATGGAGGCTGGCCAGAGGAGCGTGAGAACGGCCCAAGAAGCCCGTGAAAAGGAGACCCAGGGGACGTTGGAGGGCTGCCGACTGTAGCCTATTGAGCTTTATAGGGAAAAGAGATTCATCAAAAAGAACATTTCGGGAAACATGGAGGCGCCCAATGGAAAGAGACAAGCAGCGGTAGCCATGGTGAAGGCGGCTATAGCCCAGAAAAATACAGCAATCTGAGCACGGTGCAAGTTTGTTGTGAGCATAAGGGCGGAGTAAAGGGTAACAGGCACAACCGAAGGTGCGAAGAAAGGAATAGTCTGGAGACTTACCGAAGAGGCGCTCAAAAATGAAATGCCACGAAGGACGGGCGTGGGGAGATGATTAACCAAGTATATAGCGGTAGAGACGACCTCATCCCAAAAGAGCCGAGGTAGAGCAGCAGCGAACATAAGAGCGAGTGCAGTTTCTACAATGTGACAATGTTTGCATTCTGCAGTGCCATTATGTTCATGAGTGTGAGGGCAAGAAACTCTATGTGCTATGCCACAACAATTAAGGTGACGATGTAATTCCTGATATTCATCACCCCAGTCAGATTGGAGCGCAATGATAGGAAGGCCAAACTGTCGTTCAACATGACGTTGGAATTGCAGAAACACATCAAGAACATATGACTTTCATTTAAGAGGAAATAACTAGGTATATCTACTAAAGTCATCCACAAAAATAACATAATAGGAGAATCCAAGATGAGAGACAACATGCGTTGGGCCTCATAAATCTGAATGTATTAATTGTAGTGGTTTGATAGAAACTGAAGAAGAGCGCACAAATGGAAGTTTATGACTCTTGGCTAGACTACAAGACTCACAGATGGACTTAGTTGGACTATGGGTGACAGGAAACCCATACTTATTTAAAACATGACATAAAACTTGAAAATTAGGGTGACCCAGGCGAGCATGCCAGACAGGAGGTGAGACACGTTCGCCAACAAAGGAGACAGGTGCCTGCATGTCAGAAGGAAAATGGTAGAGGCCATCTTTAAGCTGTTCGCGAAGTAGAACTGTTCCCGAAGTCCGATCCTTAACAAGGCAAAAGGAAGGGTGAAACTCAATTAGGACATTATTGTCTGATGTAAGTTTAACAGAAAGTAAATTGCAAGTAATGCGTGGAACATGAAGAATATTATGGAGATGAAGAGGACGAGAAACAGAAGGGAGGACCGCTGATCCAATAGAGGTAATAGGCAAACCTTCCCCGCTCCCAACATGTAATTTATCAGAACCAGTATACCCGTGCGGGTGCAGAAGCATATTGGGATCATAAGTAACATGGTGTGTGGCACCGTTGTCCAGGTACCAAGAGGCGTGAGCAGTAGGGACTGTAGACATGGAGTAAGCTGGTGCAGAGGTAGGCGGATATTGTACGACGTACACCCATGGAGAAGGCAAGATCCTCTGACCATGTGGTGGAGATGGCTGCCAAGGGCGAACAGGCGTCTGCCAGCTCTGTAGGGGCGGTCCCTGGCTTTGAGTTGCTCGTCCACCTGGGAAGGTTTTGTTGAAGCGCTCAACATAGTCATTTCCGTGATGGCCAAATTGGAGGCAGATTTGGCAACTAGGTTCACGATTTCTCCCACGCCCACGCCCGCGACCGTGACCTCCGCCACTGGTGGGTGCGCCGCCACGTCCGTCTTTGGAGTTGTTGGAAGTAGCATTGGCAACGTTGGCAGAGGGGGAGGCGGAGTGGTCGTCCGAGGTAGAGTGCTGTTGTGTCATCAAGGTTTCGTGCGCTATTAAGTGCGACATAACATCTTCTAAGGTAAGAGTTTCCAGTTGTGTGGTGATGCTGGATATGAACGCTTCATAGCTCGACCTGAGACCTGCAAGGACAACCATCACCAAGTCATTCACATCCATAGGTTGTCCGATGGCAGCAAGTTCATCAGCAAGCACTTTAATGGACTGAACATAGTCACTGACAGAGGAAGTACCACGGTGATGGTGTGGAGCTTGGTGCAGAGTTGGAGCACTCGTGACCGAGAGCGTGACCCAAACGCTCTGGCCAGTGCATCCCAGACTACCTTGGCTGTGGTTTGCCCTACCACCAAGGGAATCAATGTCTGTCATTGAGGAGATCAACCAAGACAACACCATCTGGTCTGTCTTCTCCCAAGTGGCGAAAACTGGGTTAGGAAGGTGAACTTCCTTCCCATCGCTTCCTGTGGATGTGATGGTGGGCGGAGGGGGGTCGATAGAACCATCCACCATGGATAAGTGTCCATTGCACTTTCAAAGTGGCACGAATTGAGCCTTCCACAAAAGGTAGTTGTCGCGTGTCAGCTTTAGAGGGAGGAACTGCAGCACATTCAATGGTGCCATGGGTGCAGAGGAAGAAGCAGCAGAGGTCGGCGTGATGGGTGCAGAAGAGGAAGCAGCAAAGGTCGGCGCGATAGGTGCAACAGAGGAAGAGGAAGAAGAGATAGCAGAGGCCATGGATCTAGGCTGTTGAGTAGACTCGCTCTGATACCATATGAGATCTATGTGGGAGAAAGCAGTCACCCTTGTGTGCAGGGTGCTGTCATCTGTTGTATTATATAAACAACCATTTTACAGATAGACATTCAAGAGTCCATGACTCGTTACAATGAGAGATCTCATGCTTATCAAATATACAACAAAGAGTCCTGCATGGAGAAGCCATGCAAGGACGGTGAGGAGTCCATGCAAGGCACGTGCTCTCACTTGTGAGTAGATGTGGGCAACTCTACGATACGTACGTCGCCGTCATCCTAACCCTGGCATGTGAGATGAAGACACTGGCCTCATGTACGACAACCTCCTTGACGCCGAGCGGGATGCTGTTTTCTCAGCCATGGCGGCTCTCGGTTTTGCATCCCAGCGACAGCAGGGCAGTCGACAGGTAACATATACTAGTGAGTCCGGTTGCGGCAGCTGCTCGGAATAGAACTTGGTCCCCACGGATGAGTCGGGCGGGGCCGGTAGAACCCTCAACTCTTCACTTGCCGCGGAGCCCGGTTGCTCCATAGAGGACGCGCAGGCGTACAACAGCATCCTGGTTCAGAGGATCCGGTCCGAGAACACGGGGACACCACTGCACCCGAACGCCGACATGATCGTCTACATCATCTCACTATTCAACTAGAACCTGAAGCCGGGGACGAAGTTGGAGACGAGCTTCGGCCTCTTCTACCCGAACGATAGGAAAGGTGTATGGCTTGCGCGTTAATTAGCCGGCCCCTCCTACACCGCCGTTGTACGTAATCACATCGGTCCACCATTTAGGGCTCTTCTGTTACATCCCGTTACTGCAGAAGAGTTATCGTGTACAGATATACTTAACGAACGATAGTGTATTAGGAAAAGCACCACCAATAAAATCGTATGAAAGCGGTGACACATCTCTATTAAATATATTATTAGTAATATATAGATATATATTTAATAGACATTAAATATTTCTCGAGTTGAGTAATATAATAGGAGTCATCGTACTTAGTATGAAAAAGTCTTGACGCACACATCGTGAAGAGATGTGCGCACTCACTAGACAACGATTGGATGTCTAGTATCGCACTGTGATGACGTGACGCCATCACAGCAAGATGTGTGAAGTGAAGCAAGATTTTCTCATTTAATATACACCAAGTACACTAATTGTCTATTGGATGATTGCCACTTGTAATAGATGGCTTTGGGATGAGTGCTATGTGCCATCCCACTTCCTTGCATGTGGCATGCCACCATTAGATGTGCACATGATTTGCACCAAATATTTCTCAAAGGAGAAAGTTATATGCCTTAGTTTCCAAATTTTAGAATAACTCCTATTATTTTTTGAAATTTTTAATTTTTCATTCTTCTAAATATGCTTATTTCTCTTTTAATCTTTCAAGTTATATTATTATCATATTAGTCTTTTAAAACTTTTAAAATCTTGTAAAAAACTCTCTTTAGTAGGAACTAATATGTAGGGCTTAGAAATTTTGAAAGACTAATATGATGACGATGAATTAAAACAAATACACATTTTTTATAGATAAAAAAAACCCTTATTTTTTTACTAGCCTCGTAGCCAAACGAAACGCCCCACCCACCGGGTATGGCACCCTGGCCAACATTTTTAGTCAAGATGACAGGACAATGCTATTAAATTTTAACAGAAACTTATTAATTGTTTTGATCGATGTCATGTAGTAGAGTGTGACTCTTGCCAGTGCTTAGTTCAACAAAAATTGCTACATCTTATTCTAACTCTTTCATGTGAATATGTTTTGACAGGACTTGGGAATTGCGACCATCTTCAAAGTGATGAAAGCTTATGGGCGAACGTGGCTATAAATAAGCGATCTAGTGATAAGCACTATGGCGCTCAAGAACTTGTCTCTTTTTTATGTATATATAAGCTATCTATTTGGCATCTTTATAATTAAACAAGGAAGCAAAGGGGATGAAAAATGTGGACCTCTCTTCTGAAAATTTCCCACGCTCCAAAAGACGAACAAGGGAGTGGAAGTGTACCAAAGTGCATTCGTTTGCCTCTACAATAATATAGTCCTGTTTACTATTCAGTCTTGACTTGAAAAACTTGTAGGTCGCTTAGAAGGTCTTTCAGCTGCTGAGGAAAGGAACTTACCTTTTTTGGGGGTTAATTGCATAGAAAATCTTGTTAGAAGCAGAATTATGTGATGATTTGTCTTAAAATTGTATTGTTTTTTAAACTTATCTTACATAATAAAAATATCCCTGGGGAGCCTACCCTCATAGCACGTGACAATAATGAGACATTTTGTTAAAAATTGTTGTCACGTCTCGAGCAGAAATATCAAAATAGGTGATTTATAATTGTAAAAGTATCATAACAAGTAATAAATAAACATCAACTATTGGACAATTTGATGAAATTAAATCAACTATTTTTTTATTCATAATCAAATCACTATTATTTATTATATTCACTATCAGAGTCATTTTATAAGGCTCGTTATGACATTTTATATTTAATAGATTTAAAGTAAGCTAACTAAACTAGGCACTATCTTGACGCTATGATATCTTCTACGCCTTGGGGTCTTTAGGGATGCTAGTTCACTTTTGATCTTTCCATCGACATGTGGGTTGTCTTCTTCATCAGATTCACCTAAAATGGACACGATAGTACTTGATGAACGCAAACGTCCAATAAGATTTATATATCTTGGCCAAACAAGTTTTAAGTAATTAATATCTAAATAAGAAGAATAACTAGAGATAGAATATTAAGTCATGTCATGATGAGAGTAATAACATTAGAATGTCATAAGATAACAAATACAAGTAATAACATATATAACACGAGAGAGAGTGATGGTCATATCACCAGTAATTAGATACAAGTTATGTCAAGTCAAGTAATTAACGAGTCAAACACTTTTCATGAGATGATTATTTTAGATAAATTAAACAATTCAAGTACTTGGATGTAAAATCAAACACCTTGGTCATTAAACTCTTATGGATACATGAACTTTTGCATGCTCCTCTCAAGACCGAGGCCTTATAATTGCCAGATATTAGTCATATTTTTTTATCTTTGACAATCAGTCAATGATCATGGAGTTTCAAGAAATAGATGAGAAGTATGGATGAGTAGATGAGACTATCCTGAAGAGAGAGAAAAGATGAGAGCGAAAAAAAATAAGATGAGAGTTTCGGCATTATCTAAAAATATATAGGGGTCATGTACGTGAAATAACATGAGAAAACATACGAGTAATAGCTGCTAGACAATACTTTAGGTATTGACATTACCGGATGAATGCGGTCTACTCTTTAGTCGCGACTAGAACGCAATTGATGCTGTTGCTCCAAAGATGTTTGGTCTGAGCCAAGGTGACAGGGATGGAGAAGTCTGTGCGTGGTCGACGAGAGTGACACTTTCATCCTGTGGTCGAGACTTGCAAGTTCACTGAGGGAGCTCAGTAGAGAGATACTCTGACACCCATGTCAATAACAGGTTGAGATGTGTAGTAGAGTTCTAAGTATAGATAATGATAGGTTGTAAACTTGTGAACCGTCAAATACTTCATAAGTATCACGCCGTATCGTCGTAACCGTCGCACCATGTCAGTCAAATCGTGGCTTTTATATCTGCTGTTATTGTCGCACGTTCCGCGCTCGATATCCTAACATCCGTGCGAAGGGGCCGTAACATGAGCCACAATGTAAGATTAAATAGATGTTTGAAAAGAGTAGGTTTTAAAGAATATTCTCCCTTTGGACAAAGAAATTGACGAAGCAAATTTATGTAATAAATTTCTTACCTTCTTCTCTCTCTCTCTCTCTCTCTATCTCTCTCTCTTTGATGGAAACTGTAACAGAGTCATATTTGGACTTGCGCGGAATTCCGGGGACTTGGATTCAAATTTCAGTCCTCATTCATAATCTTCCCTGAGCGCATGTTTTTCTAATGCGTTGTCATCCTTCTTGACCATCATCATTATTCATTCCTATAGCTCGCTTTTGCTGCTCTGTTCTGTTGCGCTCTGTTTCACTTCTATGCTGCGCTCAGCCATCACTCTTCCACCTGCCGGTGGGTTGTGCTGTTCAGCTCCAGTGTGGGCATTTTTTTCTTTCCCCTCCTCCACTTTTGTACGACCTCTTCTCTTACACGGCTTCCCTTGTTGTCCTTTTGAATCTTTGAATTCAAGTTCATCACCTCAAGCCAGTCAGTTTCTTTTCTGCATATTTACAGTTATTTTTGCAATGCATTTCCGTGTTTGGCTCTTATGGAATCAACTTCGAGAGATTTCTCGCTATTTTTACATATCCTCGAAAGAAAGAAGAAAAAAAATCCAGACGGCCAATAGTTTTTTTTTATATATATTTCTTCAGTTAGTGTTGGCCCCATACGTGTGGCCAGTTTATGGGCCGAGTGTCACAGTGGTTGACCATATCCCTAGAATTGTCCACGGCACGAGTGGTTCTTATTGGGTCGGACAGGCTTAATATTCGGTCATAGCCCACTACCCCGAATGTTCGGCTCTACGCTGGCTCCGATCCGTCATGGACTCACTTGTATAATTATTCATATTCTATTTATCGGCTAATTTGTTTAACGATTTCAATTTTTTTTTAAAAATCACCTAACAATAATCCAGGTCACTCATCAGAAGACGAATTTTTTTTGGATAACAAGGAACCCTCGTCCCGTGTGATTTTGTGGGGTCAAAGATTAATGTTCCTAGACTCCAAAATTAAAACTTGACAACTCTTATTTTCTTGTGCCCGTATTATCTTTACTCCACTTGATCGAAATTTTTTTAAATTTACATATCTCAAAATTACATGTAAGCTAAGTAAATCTCTTTAAAAATTAAACTTTGGACCTCTTGATTCTAAACAAGAGTTCTAATTGATTAGAAGACAACAACTGATCTTTCCTAGGGTTGAAGCATCTAAAATCATACAAACATCTAAGAGGAAGATGCAAGAAATTGTAGAACAAGCAGTGCCGGCTTTAGGTCCCTTATTTGTAGCAGAGTAGACATGGGGTTGGGAGGGTTGGAAGAACTCAAGGTTCAAGCCCAAGGTGAGGCAGGGGTTTTAGTGACTTTTAACTACTGAGCAATATAAAAAATTAAAAAAATATATTTAAAAAGGCAGTGCCAGCTTTAAGTGAGAATTAAAATAAGTTGGCAACTAGGGGTGTCAACTGGGCCGGGCCGGCCCGGAGGCCTGGAAGCCCGGCCCGGAGGCCTGGAAGTCCGACCCGGTATAACATGGGCCTGGGCCTAATTTTTTTATTAAAGTTTTATATTTCAGCCCGGCCCAGAAAAATCTGGGCCGATTCCGGGCTTGGCCTGGCCCGGCCCGGCCGGCCCGCCTCCCGCGCCCCTCGGCCTCCCCGCGTCCCCGCATGCGTCGGCCCACGTCCCCGCCCGCCTCGGCCTCCCCGCGCCCCCGCCTCGGCCCGCGTCCCCACCCGCCTCGGCCTCCCCGTGCCCTCGCCTCGGCCCGCGCTCCCGTCTCGGCCTCCCCGCGCCCCGCGCCTCGCACGCCGCTTGTCCCAAGCCGGGCCGGACCGGGCCTGGGCCGGGCCTCAAAAACTGACCCCGGGCTGAGCTTTTTTTTTAAACCGAGTTTTGTCCCGGACCTAGGCCGGTTATCTGGAGACCGGACTGAACTTGGACCAGACCAGACCCGGTCCAAGCCCGACCCATTGACACCCCTACTGGCAACTATAAAAGGGGACAAGGTAGCCACATACGACGTCGGACGTCGGCGTCATCCAGACCTTCAGCAAGACAGCAACAGCGGGATCAAGCTCAGGGTCTACTCCCCAACGACGAGCTCGAAAACGCCGCCAGGAACCCGAACTACGGGGATACCTGGTCCGGGAGCACGTCGGTCGGTACTACCCCGCCACCCAGATCGATATCATTTCATTAGTTGGTTCTGTTCGCACTTCGCATTATGACAGTTCATTTTTGCATCTATAGGATCGTGGTTATGTCCGTGGCTATCTGTGTTCAAAGCTTCCCGTACGAGTTGTAATGATCTAATTAATGTAATAAAAATGAGGTGATTAATGATGATCACAAAGATTAATTTACAAGGTTTTAGTTGGCATACACACTCTCACATAATTGGTAAATATTTAGAATAAGAATTACGAGATTGAGCTTCAACTACTATTATGTGTCATTCTAGGCTAAATGTTTTTGGGCTTGGGGTTTCAAGTGTCAAAAAGTGAGTTTGGACCGGGATAAGAGCTAGCTTTTGAAGTTGGGTATGAGACTTTGGGCTTGGACTTTTTAAGTGTCAAAAACTGGGCTTGGACCAGGATGACGCCTAGCTTTTCTTAAGTGGGTATGAGAGTTTGGGCTTGGGCTTTTGGTAAGTCGAACGTAGTGAATAATACCTGATAGAGAGAGATTTTGCGCACACTTTGGAGCGGATGGATATTATCTATCTCAGATACAAATATTTTAGTGTGAGACCTAACAAACTCTAAGTAGATGAATCTGGGTGGGTGGATGGGTTCTCACATCAGGCATATGTACTTTGTTGTGAAGTCTAACAAATTTTAAATGCATGTCTTTAAAGTGAAAATTATTCACTCATCCTAAAAATACGTAAAAACATTTTTGCACTTGACAATGCGGTAAAATCCTTTTTTAAAAGAGTATTCCCTTATACTTGATTCTAATGAACATGTATTTAAGTATAGTTGTAACTCTACTCTAATCCAATTATATTCTTTGTAGATAGGGAGTGCTTCAATGGTTAGAACCCTGTATTATATATATTGAAAAATACTTGTTACTTAGACATCCAGGTATCATGATTCTTGGGCGACGCAAACGTTAGTGGTGGAGCTCACCCAGATGACACGTGTGGGTCCCACTTATATTGTGTTTGACACTCAAATATCATGATATCCAAATTCCAGAATTTCTAACATCACTCATATATCTTAAGGTCTAGGTTCAAATCTCCACTTCACCACAAAAAAAATTATATTCCTAGTGTAACATGCATAAATAATTCTTAGTTTGAAATACCTTCAAATGACAAAAACTAATCGACCTTCCTCAAAATACACCAATTAATGTGTTAGCAGCAACCACCTTAGCATGCTTTTTTTTTTTTTTTGGAAAAGTAACACTTTAGAATGCTAACAGTTTATTTTGTTTTAATTTTTTTTTTTTGGAAAAGTAACACTTTAGAATGCTAACAGTTTATTTTGTTTTAAATTTTTGCAATCTATTGTAATTAATTTTAACCCTTGTAACTTGAATACTTATCCATGAATCTAAAAAATTACTTTCTTTAATTTTTTTTGTCAAATTTTAATAAAACTTTAATAAGAGATGAAAAGAAAAACGGAGAGCTGAAGCCTCATACACTTACAGAAGGGCATTGGCCTGATAAAACTTGAGTAGCCAACCAAAAAAGAAAGTGGAAAATAGAATCTAAATTTGGGGATTATAGGGCGCCGACACATAGATGTTTCCTAAGCTGTGAAGGAAAAAGAAATAAATCTCTAAAACTTACAGCGATAAACGATCCTAAGAAAAGATATGTGGAAGGAGAGATCGAGGGCGAAGTCTTAGATGACCAGAGCTGCAGCAATCTTCTTTAACATCATCTTTTCATTATATTCACGGGACGATACATTAGAAAGAAATTACTAGCACTACAAGAATAATAAGATTTGTCAACTAATATATGTCAGCGGCTTTAAAAATCCGTTGACATATCCGACATTTATCAGCGGTACAAAAATATGTTGACATATGGTAACTTTTGTCAACAGTTATTTACAACCGTTGACAAATGCTTAAAATATGTCAATCATCTGTTACAAAAGGTAATCTTTGTCAGCGGCTACTTTAGTTGTTGACAAATGTTATGTCAAAATTTTTCTCGCCCCCCCAACAAATATTTTTTGCTAACATTATCAACGGCCTATAGTAGCCCGTTGACAAAAGTTACATTTGTCATTCATACGTTTTGGCCGTTGACAAATATTTAATAAAAATAGAATACACCTCAACATTTGTCAGCGGCTTGGTGGGACATTTACAAACATGACATTTGCCAACGCCTAGGTGGCCATTGACAATACTTAAAATATCTGGCCGCGCCACTCCCTCTCTCTCTCTCCCACTCTGTTGCCTCCCTGCTCTCTCTCTCACCCCGCGCCGCCCTCTTTTCTCTCTCCCACCTCACCGCCTCCCTCGTCGACTCCGCTGCCCCTAACCGCGGCATTCCAGTCTCTCCACGGATTGGAGGAGGAGGAGGCCCTGCCGCTGCCCCTACCCACCGCCTCCTTTCTCTCTCCTCCCTGCTTATCATATCAAGGCTCCCCAGTGGATGTCGTGTACGGATCTCGTGCGGCCTCCAGGGATCTGAATCTAACGGGATGGATGATTCCGATCTCAATCGCCACCAACAGCAGGAGCAGCAGCAGATGGGCACCGGGTTGGTACGGTTCCGCTCGGCGCCGAGCTCTCTGCTCGGAGAGATGTGCGATGACTTCCTCCCCACCGGAGCTCCACCACAGAGTCGGAGAGTGTACAAGGCACAACAGCCGCAACAGAAGCTGCCGCTGCCGAACCACGGCTCGAGGACGGCGGTGGAGGTCTCCTATCAGGTGACGAGCTCGGACGCCATGGACGGAGCGAAGGAGAAGAGCGGTGTCAACAGCTCCAATCTGGTTCGCCATAGCAGCAAGCCAGAGGGTGTCTTCTCCCACTTGAATGTGGAAAATGGTAACCCCTCTCCCTCCACGACTTGCTAAAACTGGAATTCTATGCACTAATAAGGTGACACCGTTCCATTTATCTAGAGTTCCAGATTTGCTCAAGAACAGATTGTAGGTAGTCGGTTGCCTCTGCCTCCTCCTCCTCCTCCAGCAGCCTCCGGCGAGAATCGCAAGGAAGAGTGGCTCTCTTGATCAAGCTGGCGATCGACCAGGAGAGCACATTCAAGGACCTCAAGCCCAAGAACAGGAGGATCATGGTGAGATGCCAATCGCTGGGTTTCCAGTGTGTGCTGGATTGTTTTGATTGTTGTTGTTCTGGTTTTGTGGGGTTCTGTGGAAGGGGGGGAAGGTTTCTGTCTGCGTTTGTGGTGATCACTGTCCGCTGTTTCTGATGTTGTTTTTGTTTTCTGTTGGGATGGGTGAACCTGATTAGTAAACTGCACCACAAGAACCTTGTAAAGCTTCTGGGTTGCAGCATTGAAGGGCCCGAGAGTCTCCTCGTGTATGAATACATACCAAATACCAGCCTCGATCGTTTTCTCTTTGGTAAGCATTCCTTTCTCTTGTTGTTCTTAATTTCTTTCTCAAGTTCTTAGTTTCCGTATGTCCTTTCACTTAAACATTTGAGGATCATCTAGTAAAGACTTGCAGCTAAAAAGGGAAGCCAAATGATCTGACTTTGTGCCACACTTGATAATGACATGCTGTGCAAATTGAGTTTTTTTTTCCTATATATGCTTCTCATTAGTTTGTCATTCTTTGTTTCTTCCACCATCCCCTTCTCCTAGCTATTCAACCTTAGAATCACTGGGGATAGTCTCCCATGCTTATCAGTTTCATACTTATAGAAGGAAACTTGTGGATATTATGTTAAGCTATGTACTCCTTACAATCTCATTCTTCTAGAATCCAGGTTGTAGGGTCATATATATTCTTGTTTTCTTCTGTTTATAGATTGACATTTTCTCTAAAACACCACTTTGGCTCCCAGGTAAAGGCAACAACTATCTACTAACATGGGAGCAAAGGTTCCAAATTATACTGGGGGTAGCTGAGGGCTTGTGAGTTCATATCTCAAAACTCTCAGTAATATCAAACTATTTGAGCATATATAAAATACTAATAATCCAGCATGTATGTGACTAAACATATATAGATTTTTCCTTCTCCCTTTTTCACTGGTTGTGTAGGGGATACGTGGCTCCTGAGTATGTTATCCAAGGCATTCTGACAGACAAAGCAGATGTGTATAGTTTCGGGATTTTGGTCCTAGAGGTTCTCTGTGGCAAGCAGAACAACATCTTTGCGCGTGAATCAGTCTCTGTTCTCCGGACAGTAAGTCTTATCCTTCATCTCACAAGTCATACTAAGCATTTAACACTCTCTTCACCTGCCACACATCTCCCAAATATATCTCCCTCCTAAGCTCAGATTTCTGTAACTCTCTGTGTTCTTATTCATATGTTATGTTCTGTCTGCTCCTGCATGCATGAATCCAAGAGGATCTGATGCTCAGCACTAGTATGTAACGCCGTACGCACAAATGATATCAAAATGTGCAATCATACATGTATATATTGTTCTGAATGGATTATTTAGAGATTGTTGAAGGTCAGGGAATTCATGTGGCAGTCATAGAGAAGCAATGTAGATTTATTTTAGTTGTATGAATGGATTATTTAGAGATTTTGATGTTATATGAATTGAATGTGGATTTATTTTAGTTGTATTATTTGTTTTCTTGTTGTGTATATTTTTATATTTTGTTCAACCAGAAAATTAGAAATAATAAAAAAATTATTAAAAAAAAATTATACAACATTTGTCAGCGGCTGAAACCCGCTGATAAAATATATCGTGATTTTTGTCAGCGGCTTTACCACCCGTTGACAAAAGTCACTTTTGTCAGCAGCTAAAAGTCGCTGACATTAAAATTTTATGTCAGCGGGCTGCTAACCAGCTGACATAAATTTTTTTTGTCAGCGGCTATAGCCGCTGATATAAATTTTTTTGTGGTGGACAAATAAATTTTTTATCACGGCTCATATTTCTGTTGACATATGATAAGTCAACGACGAAGATGTCGACGACTTTGTCAACGGATTCCAGCCGTTGACATTGTTTTTGTCAACGGGGTGTTTTTGTTTGTCAACGGTTTATAGCCGCTGACATATACTATTTTTCCTGTAGTGTGGGCATGAATATATTATCAGATTTGGATTGATGTGCATCAGAGTTTGATTCGCCAAGAATGTTGTTATGGGCACCACAAGAGCTAAAAATGTTGTGATTCGCCAAAAATGTTGTTATGTGCACCAAAAGAGCCAAAAAATGTTGTGATTCGCCAAAAATATATTTTCAGATTTAAATTGATGTGCATCAGATGAGGTTTGTGCGCTCATGGGGAGGATGCTCGCCATGGTTGCGACGCCGGAGCACGTGAAATTCGCGTAGCCGGTCGATCGATGGATATATATTCGGATTTCTAAAAGAGAAAGATTTAGTGCACTTTTCTATTGCACTTAAATGTAATATGACTAGGCACTCTTCTCATGTGACACCACTTACATGAGACGTGATAAAATGGCAACCCAATGATTAGGTGCCACATGGGATGAGTGCCTAGTCATATTATATTTTAAGTGTAATATGAAAGTGCACTAAACCTTTCTCTTCTCAAAAAAGGCTCGGAGAATGTCGGAGGTGTGGTACGCCGTCTCCTACATTGATGCCAGAGTCTGCCGCACCGGCGCCAGCCGATGTAACCAAACATATGAGGAAGGTGCACCGTAGTCATCACTTTCTTAGAATTAGGGATTAAAACTTGAATGTAAAAATAACAAAGCATGCATGTCTAAAAAGTAGTCTTTAAGGAACAATCAGCTGGTTTGTTGTGTTCAAGACTAAATAGTCAAGCTTTGGGGGTATTGGTTAATCTCAAAAAATTACCTATACTAATTAATATATTAGTTAATGTATAATCAGATATTAACTAAATTAAACCATTAAAGAGTTAATTTGGTTAAGAATGATTTTGTTAACGTGTCAATGGAAACAAGTTAAGTATCAATTTAACAATTTACGATATTAGTTACATGCAAATATATTATTCTTTAATACTTCAGCGTATTATGTGGGTATATGCATGAGAATTCGAAGGATAAATGAGAATATGAACATTTGGTTGGTATGTACCCGTGTATTTTCATCACCAAGCTTGTTATTATGTTTACCCAATGTAAAACTGAACCCACTCAAGTAAGTTTTTTTTTTTTTTTTGGGAGGGGGAGGGGGAGAGTTTAATTTTGAAGTCTTGAATCCACAGCAGACAGACTGTCAAATGAATAGCACATAGAACCAATATTCTTCAGTTTGTTTGAATAAAGGGAAAATTACATATACCCTTTAAACTCTATCTGTACCTATATTATGATCTATTATTAACAATTTTATGAAAATTAATCGAGTTAACATGGTGTCAGAATTTGGAGAATGGTCAGACTACTATGCAAATAGAAACGTTAAGAAAGGATTAAAGAGACCAAATTAAAATGGCCTTGTTCCAAAGGGGGAGAGAGAAGCTTAGAGAGGAAGATTTTTTTTTAGTAAAACATATATGCCCCTAAGAACTACCATATTATACACATATACCTGAAATTTTGACCTCATATGTTATAATCCATAATTGATAAAATATATCACTTATATCCCTTCGGTTACTTGCCGTCACAAATTAGAGAATTATCTAATAAGATATGGGTGGAACTGTTATATTTGTTTTAAAAGACAAAATTACAAGTTTGTGGCGCGAGATAAAAAATAGTAAAGTGTGAGGGTGAAAAGGAGATTCAAGTTGAGGATAGTTTTGTTTTCTAAACAAATAAAAAATAAAAAAGGTAGTTTAAGTTTTTTCCCCACCTCTTAATCCAACCACGGCTGGGCTCGGAAGGGCATTTGTGATGTGATATATTCAGATATGAGGCATGTTTGAAGAGATGAAATTTCACAAGTATACACAAATATTTCATATATTTTAGAGGTATATCTATATTTTTTATAAATATACATGAATTCCCCAGAAAATTCCTCAAAAAATCCTTTAATTGCTACTAATCAATTCTCAGATTACTTTTGAATAAATAGATATGTATGATTTTTTTAATATTTGTAGCAACTTTAAGAAAAAAAAATTATTGAGAAACATTTCAATTCCTTTCAAGAGAAAGATGAAGAGCACGTAACTAGGAGTGGCACGGTCGACTCACACCATGTCAGGGCTCGCAAGTGACTCGCCACGAGTCGATGCGGTGTTGGGTATTAATCTGAGAGCCGGATCCGAATAGGATCTGATCGGGCCAAAGTGGTTCAATTGGACTCCACTTACACACCGACGCCTCCACCCCTTTTACCTTTTAACATATCTTTCCCAAATCTCTCCTAACCTGAGGTTCTTCTCTCCTACAGAGATATGCTCTTCTTCCTCCTCTCTTCCTTCTCCCTTCTTCCCCCTCACCATTCTCATGTGATTTGATATTTTTTTCAAGATTTAAGATTGTGGTGGCTGTTTTCTGCCACCTAAGCCCATTGCGTCAAGGCCCATCAACGCCTTCCTTTGTACGTGGCCTCCTCAGACGGTCCCACGCCTCCGTACGGACCATTTAAAAGGGCTCCACGTGTCTGTCGTCCCTAGTAAAGCATTGGCGAGCTCTTTAGCGGAATGCTTTCGAACAGGAGCGTTAAGCCTGCTGCGCGGAACAACTCTGGATGCTACCGAACAACACGTTCGATCCCTATGCGGGTCACCTGCTCGGAAAGCACGTCCAAAGGGTGCCGAGCAGGTCTTTTGGCCTTCGCCGCGGTGTAACCGCCCCGGGTTACGCGCCCCATCTCAAGAGGTGCGTTAACCGCCGGGCATCCCAACGGACATCTGAGACATAACTCCTCCCGTATGCGCGCCCATCAAGGCGTCTTTCCAGGCACGATCCACCAGCGTTACGTATGCCTGCATCATCGCTCACATCTATAAAGGCACAGTACAGGACCATGCACTGGTACGTTCCCTCTCACGCGAACACACTCTTACACTCACAAACCCCCTGCCTTACAAGCCTCATACTGACTTAGGCATCAGAGGGTTTTCCCGGTTTTCACTGGCCCCCCTGATCATTTCTGGTGACTGCAGGAACCTCCGTCCGCTACCGGCGTTCATCTTCCCCATCTTCATTAGTGGAGGCCCGTTTGGCTCCGGCCCAAACAGGAACATACCACCACATTTGGCTGCCGCTGTGGGGAACGACGCAGTCATGGCTCGCGGACGACCTCTCACCAGAACGTAGGAGTAGGGCGACCAGATCTCGCCGCTCACAAGCGAATTCTCCTCGCCGGTCTACTCCTGTCGACGTCAACGTCGCCCCTGCGGGCAACAACAATAACGCGTACCCGCGCGGCGGTCGCCGCCCGGCAACTGCCCTGGAAGTAGCAGAACTTCGGGGGCAGATGCAGCAGTTAACAGGTGTTTGCCTGCCCTGCAGGCTCATGGTTGGACCACCATCCTCAGCGGCGTTGCCCCTACCGCGAGAGCGGCAGGTGGCGTCGTCGCATCGGCGTTCTCGCATCCTCCCGGCGCCCCAAGAGCAGCAGGCAGACTCACCGCGCCAGTCGCATTGAGCCCCGTCCGAGGAGCGGGCCGGAGCGCCGCGGGCGTTCGCCCCGTCGCTCTGTTGCCTCCCCCGATCCGCCGCGATCGGTTGTGGGTGCCAACTCCCACGGTCGGACGGGGGGCCCCGCTAATCCGAACAGGAGCTCGCTAGGCGCCTGCGACGTGTGGTCGACCTTGAGTGCCGTGTGGACGCGATGGTTCAGCGCGCGGAGGGGAAAGCCAGCGGAAGATGACCTGGACTTCCGCTCCCCTTTTAGTAGGGAGATCCTGGAGGCTCAGGTCTCTCCCAAGCTCCCTCTGCCCACCATCGCGTCCTACGATGGCACCTCCGACCCAGCCGACCACATCCACAGCTTTGAGTCGCATATGGTGTTCCACGGAGCATCAGATGCGGCCAAGTGCAGGGCCTTCCCTGCAACCCTCAAGGAGACTGCCAGGGCCTGGTTCGAGACCCTTCTGGCGGGTTCCATCACCTCCTTTCGCCAACTGAAGAAGTCCTTTCGGGACAACTTCCTTGGTGGAAGGTCACAGCTGCGAACGGCGGCTTCGCTCCTGGCCGTGCGCCAGAAGAAGGGCGAGGCGCTCTGGGACTTCGTAAAAAGGTTCCGAACAGAAGCGCTTCGCATCTCGCGCCTGGACGTCCCTCTGGCAACCAGTGCCCTCATTCAGGGCACCGGTGACGGTTTTTTGCAAGAGGACCTCGGTGTCCAGCAGCCCGCCACCCTTGCCGAGCTGCTCTCCATCGCACAACGCCACGCAGCTTGCGAGGAGAGCCTAGCAGCAAGTAGGCAGAGTAGGGGGGAGCGGACAAGAAGAGGCCTTCCGACAACGGTTCCGACCGTGATCGGAAGAAAGGACGACGCAATGGTGACTCTCCGCGCCGTCCGCGCCCCTTCACCAACTACACCCCCCTCACCGGGCACCCGAACAGATCCTGGCAGAGATCAGGGACGAGGCATATGTTCGGTGGCCACAAAGGATGCGCTCCGACCCCCGGAAGCGCGACCAGAACAAGTACTGTCGCTTTCATCGCGACCAAGACCACGACACCTCCGAGTGCCGCCAGCTGAAGGACGAATTGAAGACCTTATTAAGCGTGGCTACCTTGGACGGTTCGTGCGCTGGAATGAAGAACGCCCAGACGCCGAGAGCGGACTCCTGAGCAGCCGATCAACAATGAGCCCAATGGGCAGGAGATCAACGTGATCGCGGGAGGCTTCAGCGCAGGCGGAGAAAGCGCTCGAAGCCGACGCGACTACGCAAGGCGAGTGCATGTTGTGGATAGGCCTTCGGCACCAACGGCCGGCTCCATACCCTACCAGTCCCTCACACGCGCAGCCCGAGGAGGCCATAACCTTCTCGGACGAAGACCTTTAGGGGTTACGACCCCACATGCTGATGCGTTGGTCATTTCGGCCACCATCAATCATTGTAATGTGCGCCGGATTCTGATGGATAATGGAAGCACCCCCGATGTCTTGGCTTACGATGTTTTGTCCTCATGGGTCTGAAAACTGATCAACTCGCCCCGTAAACTCGCCTCTGTTTGGCTTTTAGGAGTTTCGGTGCAGCCCATGGGAAGAGTTCGCCTCCCGATCACTTTAGGGACGGCTCCAACGGTCGTGACCAAGATCGTTGACTTCTTGGTCATCAACAACATGCCTGGATACAACGCCATCCTCGGCAGGGGTCTGATCGGGTGCATCAAAGCAGTCCCTTCGTCACTCCATCAGAAGATGAAGTTCCCGACCCCGAGCGGAGTCGGTGAAGTGCTCGGGTGTCAGCGCGAGTCTCGCCGTTGCTATGTCCTCTCTTTAGGGACAAGCAACCACTCGCAGATCCAAACCCCGCCAACGTCCGATCAGCCCTCTGTAAGGTTTCGTATAGAGCGCAGCGGAAACGCGAATCCCTCAGGTAGATATCGTTGCCGGCGGTCGGATCGAACAAAACGGAAACCACGCACAGGCAGATCTCATCTTTACCTTTGCGGGGTTGCGTAACTCCCGAATCCGGGGAGGAGGTGGCGCAGGAGGCGCCGGTGCTTCAAGCCGTTCAAGTGTCCGGCCTCTAGACGTATCCACGCGAGCTCCGGACGCAGACGGGATCTCCTCGTTCTCCACGCGTCTCCCGGATCTCAGCTCCACCATGTGCCGGAGAGAGGAGAGAGAGGGTGGGGGGCGCCCTGGGAGAGAGAGAGGAGGGGGCGGCCAGGGTTAAGCCTGGAGCTTGGCCCAGGGTTTAACTCTCAGCGTATATTTATAGACACCGCGGTTTTTCACAAAAACCCAGTCATTGTCTATAAAGAACACCTTGCCCAGTCTGCTCGGAACTCTTATGCGTGTGACCCTCTAGGCCCAACTGCTAGTCCAGTTTTCAGCCCATTAAGCTCAATAACTCTTTATTGACTTATGGTAATTAATTAACATCTCATATTAATTAATTACACAATCAATTATCGTCTCACGATAATTGACCGGGCTTCCAATCAAGTTGGGTGCCAAGCAACACCACTTGATCCTGGAAAGCATTGGGGTTCAGCAACCCATTCAAGGAACCTTTTGTATCATCAGTTACCACGTGACTATAATCCTTCGCTCGTACAATGCTCCCGAGTGCACTTAGGGTATGGTCAACTGTCAAACCCTAATGTGTGTACTCACTTGGTTTAGATGCCGCATAACAATATCAGAAAACTCCTTTTCTGATAAGTAGTCTTGCCCTGGCCAGGGACTATCAGGCATCCTTCCGTAGAGCATTCACTCTCCTATTACCGAGAGCGAGCGATCCCATATTGACCACACAATCACCTTCGAAGGTATTCCGCTAGATCCGACACTTAACTGATTAAGACCTCATGGCTAGAGATCTATAAGTCAAGGTCAAAACCCAGAAGTCCACCAACAAGGTGTCCTTGGTGTCTCAGGTCTAAGGACCAATCACGCCACTGTGACAATGAATCTAGCTGGTTGACAGTTAGGTAACATTACCATCCAGCGATTCATAACGGATCAGTTCAGTGAACTCATTCTCCAATGAGCACCTACAGATTCACCTTAGTGTCTCCACACAAGTGACTATGAGACCAGTCACCCTCATCATATGAGCAGGTGCAACCTGTACTAGTCTAACCGGATATCGATGTCCTTCTCGAATATCCTCCGACTAGGAACAATTAAGAATATACGTTTAAAGGATATTAATCTCATTGTTATGATCTCATCATAATTAATATCCATTGCGTATATTCATGGACTTCATAATGAAACGATAAACGAATTACACATAATGAATATAAAAGCCTTATTATTATTATCAAAGAACAAGATTGTACAAGTTATGATTGGCTTGAGGACACCCATAACTAACAATCTCCCACTTGGACTAAAGCCAATCACCTTTATGTCTTAAACCCATAGACTCTAGGTGGCGCTCAAACACAATTTGAGACAGAGGCTTCGTCAATGGATCTGCAATGTTGTCGACTGAAGGAACTCTTTCCACCAGTACATCTCCTCTAGTGATTATCTCCCTGATCAGGTGAAATCGCCTCAGAATGTGCTTCGACTTCTGATGAGACCGCGGCTCTTTCGCTTGCGCAATGGCCCCATTGTTGTCACACAGCAATGGGATTGGATCAGAGTCACCTGGCACCACACCAAGGTCGGTGATGAACTTCTTCATCCACACTGCCTCCTTGGCGGCTTCAGCTGCAGCAATGTACTCAGCTTCTGTCGTCGAGTCTGCAGTGGTTTCTTGCTTGGAACTCTTCCAGCTCACTGCACCCCCGTTCAAAGTGAACACAAACCCAGATGTAGACTTGCTATCATCTGGTCTGACTGGAAACTCGAGTCAGTATATGCCCGAAGTTTCAAGTCCCCTCCTCCATAGACCAGAAATATATCCTTAGTCCTTCTCAAGTACTTAAGGATACATTTCACAGCCATCCAGTGTGTTTCACCTGGATTTGCCTGATATCTGCTCGTAACACTTAGAGCAAATGCCACATCAGGCCTTGTACATAGCATGGCATACATGATAGACCCTATAGCCGAGGCATAGGGGACTCTATCCATGGCTGCCCTCTCTTCAGGAGTCTTAGGAGACTGCTCCTTAGAGAGAATAATCCCATGTCTCATAGGTATGAGACCTCTCTTGGAATTTTCCATGCCAAACCTTTTGACAATGGTATCTATGTACATGGATTGGGTCAAGCCAAGCATCCTCTTAGATCTATCTCTATAGATACGTATTCCCAATACGTAGGATGCTTCTCCCAAATCCTTCATGGAGAAGTTCTTTGACAACCAAACCTTTACTGATGATAACATCCCTACATCATTCCCAATGAGTAAGATGTCATCAACGTAAAGTACGAGAAAAGTGATAGCACTCCCACTGATTTTCTTATACACACATGGTTCATCTTCATTCTTAATGAAGTCATAAGATTTGATAGCCTCATCAAACCTTATGTTCCAACTACGAGAAGCTTGCTTCAATCCATAGATGGATCTTTGAAGCTTGCATACTTTGTCTGGACACTCTTTGGATGTAAAACCCTCAGGTTGTATCATATACACTTCCTCCTCAATGTTTCCATTAAGGAAAGCGGTTTTTACATCCATCTGCCAGATCTCGTAATCAAAGTATGCAGCAATGGCAAGAAGAATTCTGATCGACTTTATCATAGCAACTGGTGAGAAAGTTTCGTCATAGTCAATTCCTTGCCTTTGACGATACCCCTTTGCCACCAACCTTGCCTTATAAGTGTCGATCTGTCCATCTGCACCGATCTTTCTCTTAAAGATCCACTTGCACCCAATAGGTACAATACCTTCGGGCAAGTCTACCAAGTTCCAAACTTGGTTGGTGTACATGGACTGCATCTCAGAATTCATGGCATCTCGCCATTTCCCTGACTGAGGACAATCAACAGCCTCTTGGTAGGTCTTTGGATCATCATCCTCATCATAAGACATGCCTTCACTGATATGTCCAACATATCTTTCAGGCTGTCTAGGTACTCTACCAGACCTACGCTGAATGTGTGTATATTCCTGAACAGGTTCCGGAACCGATGTTTCACCTGGTGGACTTTGCACAATTTGTGGATCTAGAACCTCTTCTAGATCTACTTTACTCCCACTGTCCTCTTGGGTAAGGTACTCCTCTTCCAAGAAGACAGCTCTCCTGGCGACAAACACTCTTTGTTCACCAGGATGGTAAAAGTAGTACCCAAACGTTTCTTTTGGGTATCCAACAAACCTGCACTTATCGGTTCTGGATTCCAGTTTATCTGGGTCATGTCTCCTCACGTGGGCAGGACAGCCCCAGATTTTAACATGTTTAAAATCAGGCTTTCTACCCTTCCATATCTCATATGGAGTGGAAGACACAGATTTACTGGGAACCCTGTTCAGCAGATATGCCGCTGACTCTAGCGCATATCCCCATAAGGAAACTGGTAACTGTGAACGGCTCATCATGGATCGCACCATGTCCAACAAGGTACGATTTCTCCTTTCCGATACACCATTCATCTGTGGTGTATAGGGAGGAGTCCATTGAGAAAGGATACCATTGTCCTTTAAGAATTGTGTGAACTCTGTACTTAAGTATTCACCTCCTCGGTCTGACCGTAGGATTTTAATACTCTTTCCAGTTTGTTTCTCAACTTCATTCTTAAATTCTTGGAATTTCCCAAAGGCTTCAGATTTGTACTTCATTAAGTAAACAAATCCGAACCTTGAGTAGTCATCCGTGAATGTAATGAAGTATGAGTAGCCACCCTTGGCTTGGGTAGACATTGGACCACATACATCCGAATGTATTAGTTCCAATATGTCCTTGGCCCTATCTCCATGTCCACTAAATGGAGATTTGGTCAACTTACCCATTAAACAGGATTCACAAGTTGCATATGATTCATAATCAAATGGATCTAAGTATCCATTCTTATGCAACTTTTGAAGCCTATTCTCGCCAATGTGACCAAGCCTACAATGCCATAAGTAGGCAGTGTTCACACTATTCTTACTTCTCTTAGGAGAAACATCAACATGGAGATTTTCATAAGAGACATCAAGCAGATACAAACCATTCACCAAACTTGCTAAAGCAACTAGTTTATTTCTCAAATAAACTGAACAACTATTGTTCTCAATGGTAAACATGTATCCAATTCTGTCTAAACAAGAAACAGAAATAATGTTCTTAATGATACTAGGCACATAGTAGCAATCATCTAATAAAAGCAAATCTCCAGAAGGTAACTTGAGCTTCACTGTCCCCACAGTGTGTGCACCAACACTTGTGCCGTTTCCAAGCCTCAAGTTCACCTCGCCCTTGCTCAGCTTCCTTCTACTTGTCAGCACCTGCACATCATTGCAGATATGAGAAGCACATCCAGTGTCTAAAACCCAAGATGTAGAATCTCTAATAGACAAGTGAAGATCTATCATATAGATACCTGAAGCTTCGCCAAGCTTCTGCTTCTCCTGAGCCTTCATTGCAAGATAGTCCTTGCAATTTCTTTTCCAGTGCCCCTTTTTCTTGCAGTGGAAGCACTCGCCCTTTTCTTCTCCTTTGCTTATGTCCTTCTTTTGTTTCTGCTTAGACTGCTTCTTTGCATTGCCTTTCTTAAAGGCTTGCCCTGCTCTCCTCTTCTTGTTGGACTTTCCAACCATGAGAACAGTGGGCTTTTCCTTCTTAAGGTTGCCCTCAGCAGTCTTAGCATGTTGAGCATCTCAGCTAAACTCACCTCAATCTTGTTCATTGTGAAGTTCACAATGAACTGGGAATATGAATCTGGAAGTGACTGGAGAATGAGGTCCGTGCTTAGTTCCTTGTCAAGAGGAAAACCAAGCCCTCGAGCCTCTCAATCCACTCTATCATCTTCAGCACATGAGTCTGTACTGAAGACCCCTCTGCCATGCGAGCTCTGAACAGGGCCTTGGATATCTCATATCTCTCCACCCTGCTCTGCTCTTCAAAGAGCTCTTGCAAGTGCTGCATGATGGATCTAGCATCCATGTTCTCATGCTGCCTTTGCAACTCATTGCTCATTGAGGCAAGCATGTAGCATTGGGCCAGAGTGGAATCCTCCTTCCACTTCGCAAACTCAAGCGTTTCCCCTTCAGGTGCATCAAGGGGTGGTTCAGCTGGGATCTCACCCTCCAGGACATAGGCAATGCGCTCAGACCTGAGGACAATCTTCAGGTTTCTGAGCCAATCCGAGTAGTTCGGGCCTGTCAATCTGTTGGCATCCAGTATGCCACGGAGTGGGTTACCTGACGACATTTTTGCCTATAAAGGAAATGTAAACACAATTAGCAGATGTTCATAATAATAATTAAATCTAGATTAGGACTTTAATCAAGATTAGCTCCCACTATTTTCGGCAGACTGTATAACCCTCAGATATACAGAATGGGAGACACCGACGGTCTCCTAGTGGGGATCGGAATCTCACAGACTCATAGCATGATCTTGTGGATAGCACAACAAACCATACTATGATCTGAAAGCGGTCAACCCTTGACACTTGCAACTCTTGCAATATCCGATCTTATTTTGGCCCCTGAATTTTAATGACCTTGTGGATAGCACAACAAGTCATTAAATCCAGTCTAAGCAGTACCATCATTACGTAACGAGCATAGATTTGGATGTAGCCCTTGTGGATAGCACAACAAAGCTACACCGGTCCTCTACCCCGTTTAAGGCATCATCATGCCATAGTTTTAGTCTGTCATTAGACTTGACAAGCCTTGTGGATAGCACAACAAACTTGCCCGATCTAATGGCAATCCTAAAACTATAATGATGGAGGGCCACGTAATTCATTCTAAATGATTACGCTACGGCTTAAAATTTGAACGAGGAGGGATTTTGACATATTTTATCTTGGTCTCTATATCTGCGTGCTATTGATATATAGAATTTGGAATATCATATATTTAATTATATATATCATAGCACATTCCACACATATCAAATATATGAAGAAATACGATGGATGATCATGGACTTTAACCTAGAGTGGCATTACCAGAGCCAGTTGGTAATCCACAAATATGGTGAACAAATGGCAGCCCCGCATCTGATGCTTTAGCTTGATGTAACTTTATCTCCATGAAGGTCCTGCATGGTACTCTCCTCCATCTCCGCCAATCCGCTTCTTATAATTACAAGTAATATTTAAATTGGGCTCGCAGGCCCATAAATGTACATCAGATAATAATAAGAAACCTTGAACAAGTCAAGGGGAGTACATAACAGGAGGGAGATAGAATGTACAACCCGGATTTAATAGAGGGAGAGAGGGAGGCACGCAGTCCTCATAAATTACATCATTTGCCATTAACCATAACATTCATCACATGATATCTAAGTCCATGACCATCCATCCACATACATCACATGCATCAACAAGCAATTATCACATAATTACTTCTGAAATATTTTACTTCAAAAATATAATAATTATACTTTGAAAACCATTTAACTAAACAATTTAGCTAACATGGATATCATCTAATCAACATTAGATAAACGTCATTCACCGTTACTGCATGAAGTCGCCAAAATGTACAGTTAATTAATTTAAAAATCACATTTCTAAATCAATTAACATGTCTTAATTAGATTAGAGGAAATAACTAAAACGGTTTCAGATTTCCTTTAAACTAATTAAGTAATGGGTCATATATATGAAAAATAATTTACAGAGAGTTAAAAATTTTAAAACTCTTAAAACTAATTTTCATAATTTTCTGGGATTTTAAAACATTTTTCTAAATTTTTAAACAATTTAAAAACATTAAAAAATGGAAAAATGGGGGGGAAAGGGGGGCGGACCGGTCCGGATCCGGCGCGGGCCGGATCCGGCCGCCCGGGACCCGCGGGGGTCCGCCCGCGACTTACCCGCGGGCGGACCGCGCGCGGCCCGCGGGGGACCCGCGCGGGGTCACCCCCGCCGCCCGATAGGGCCCGCGGCGGCTGGGGAAAACCCTAGCCGCCGCCCCCCACCGGTGCAGCGCCGGTGGGGCGCGGCCCTGCCGCCCTCCGCGCCGCCTCCGGCGGCCGCGGACGGCGCCGGCGGTGCCGGAGGCCGCCGCCCTCCGCCCCTAAGCACCCAGAAAAACCCGAAAAAGCCCTAAAAAATCTGCAAAAACGCCCCATCTTGGACTGTCCAATCTGCACGACGGCGGCATCTTGCAGAGGGCCGTGTGGCCTCCACAGTGGGCCAAACGACGCCACAAAGGGTTCTCCGCGAAGCCCTTGGTACCAGGAACATCTTCCATGTGCCAAGCGGCAAGTGCACATCTCATGTGCGACCCACGAACACGTCAAACATGGCGACTCATGCACAACGCGAATCGACGAAAACGCATAAAATATCATACACAAGACGCCGATTCCGAACGTACCAGCAACCTGGCTCTGATACCACTGTAAGGTTTCGTATAGAGCGCAGCGGAAACGCGAATCCCTCAGGTAGATATCGTTGCTGGTGGTCGGATCGAACAAAAACGGAGAAACCACGCACAGGCAGATCTCATCTTTACCTTTGCGGGGTTGCGTAACTCCCGAATCCGGGGAGGAGGTGGCGCAGGAGGCGCCGGTGCTTCAAGCCGTTCAAGTGTCCGGCCTCTAGACGTATCCACGCGAGCTCCGGACGCAGACGGGATCTCCTCGTTCTCCACGCGTCTCCCGGATCTCAGCTCCACCATGTGCAGGAGAGAGGAGAGAGAGGTGGGGGGCGCCCTGGGAGAGAGAGAGGAGGGGGCGGCCAGGGTTAAGCCTGGAGCTTGGCCCAGGGTTTAACTCTCAGCGTATATTTATAGACACCGCGGTTTTTCACAAAAACCCAGTCATTGTCTATAAAGAACACCTTGCCCAGTCTGCTCGGAACTCTTATGCGTGTGACCCTCTAGGCCCAACTGCTAGTCCAGTTTTCAGCCCATTAAGCTCAATAACTCTTTATTGACTTATGGTAATTAATTAACATCTCATATTAATTAATTACACAATCAATTATCGTCTCACGATAATTGACCGGGCTTCCAATCAAGTTGGGTGCCAAGCAACACCACTTGATCCTGGAAAGCATTGGGGTTCAGCAACCCATTCAAGGAACCTTTTGTATCATCAGTTACCACGTGACTTAATCCTTCGCTCGTACAATGCTCCCGAGTGCACTTAGGGTATGGTCAACTGTCAAACCCTAATGTGTGTACTCACTTGGTTTAGATGCCGCATAACAATATCAGAAAACTCCTTTTCTGATAAGTAGTCTTGCCCTGGCCAGGGACTATCAGGCATCCTTCCGTAGAGCATTCACTCTCCTATTACCGAGAGCGAGCGATCCCATATTGACCACACAATCACCTTCGAAGGTATTCCGCTAGATCCGAACACTTAACTGATTAAGACCTCATGGCTAGAGATCTATAAGTCAAGGTCAAAACCCAGAAGTCCACCAACAAGGTGTCCTTGGTGTCTCAGGTCTAAGGACCAATCACGCCACTGTGACAATGAATCTAGCTGGTTGACAGTTAGGTAACATTACCATCCAGCGATTCATAACGGATCAGTTCAGTGAACTCATTCTCCAATGAGCACCTACAGATTCACCTTAGTGTCTCCACACAAGTGACTATGAGACCAGTCACCCTCATCATATGAGCAGGTGCAACCTGTACTAGTCTAACCGGATATTCGATGTCCTTCTTGAATATCCTCCGACTAGGAACAATTAAGAATATACGTTTAAAGGATATTAATCTCATTGTTATGATCTCATCATAATTAATATCCATTGCGTATATTCATGGACTTCATAATGAAACGATAAACGAATTACACATAATGAATATAAAAGCCTTATTATTATTATCAAAGAACAAGATTGTACAAGTTATGATTGGCTTGAGGACACCCATAACTAACACCCTACCAGCCCAGGAACGCCTGCTGAAGATTTAATCCCGTCCAGGTAGACGATGATCCCGAGCACGTCTTATACATTGGCGCCTTGTTGACGGAGGCCGAGCAGCAACGCTACACAGCCTTCCTGCTGGCCAATTTGGACGTGTTCGCCTGGTCTGATGATGAACTTCGGGCATTCCCCCGGAAGTAATGGTGCATCACCTCCGTTTGGATCCCCGGATCCCACCAGTTCAGCAGAGGAGGCGACCTGTGAACTGAGAATAGCAGATCGTGATCCAGGATCACGTTGTCAAAAGCCGAACTGTTGGGCTCCTCCGAGAAGCCCAATACCCAAGATGGATCTCCAATGTGGTCCTCGTGCGCAAGGCCAATGGTAAATGGAGTGTGTGCGTTGACTACAAGGATCTCAATAGAGCGACGCCCAAGGATAACTTCCCTCTGCCGCGCATTGATCAGCTGGTGGATTCTACTTCCGGTCACGAGCTTCTCAGCTTTTTGGACGCGTACTCTGGTTACCACCAGATCAGTATGCATCCTCCGGATCAAGACGCCACGACGTTCGTCACAGACCTAGGCTTATACTGTTTTACCAGAATGCCTTTCGGCCTAAAGAACGCAGGTGCAACTTACCAGCGGCTGGTCAACAAGATGTTCGAGCAGCAGATTGGGCGCAACATGGAGGTTTATGTTGATGACATGCTGGTCAAGACGCTTCCAAGCACTGACCACATCTGCGACCTCCAGGAAACTTTCGCAACTTTGCGAAAGTACAATATGAAACTCAACCCTGCCAAGTGCGCGTTTGGTGTTCGTTCGGGTAAGTTCCTCGGTTTCCTCGTGTCAAACAGAGGAATCAAGGCAAATCCGGAGAAAATCCAAGCCGTGCTTGAGATGAGCAGTCCGAAGACGGTGCGCGACGTCCAACGGTTGATAGGGCGTCTTGCGGCGTTAAATCGGTTCATGTCCCGAGCAGCAGAAAGAAGTTTTAACTTCTTCATGTTGCTCCGAGGCCCTAAAAGTGCCTCGAAGCAAGGGGGGCAAGTACGGTGGACTGAAGAGTGTGAGGCGGCCTTCACCGAGCTGAAGGCGTATTTGGCAGCTCCTCCTGTTCTCTCAAAGCCTGTGCTCGGGGAACCTTTGTTCGTGTATCTTTCGGTTACCGAACACTCCATCAGCGCAGTCTTGATCAGAGAGGAAGGAGCGGCGTAGCATCCAGTATATTACATCAGCAGGGTCCTCCAAGAAGCTGAAAGGAGGTACCCCCGAGCTGAAAAACTCGCCCTCGCTCTTGTCACGGCTGCCTGGAAGCTCAGGCCCTATTTTCAGGCCCACTCCGTTACGGTCCTAACCGATCAGCCGCTGAAATCCATTCTTCAGCGGCCGGAGGCTTCTGGCAGACTTATCAAGTGGGCAATAGAGCTTGGTGAGTTCGACATCAGCTTTCTCCCTAGGACAACAATCAAAGCGCAAGTATTGGCAGACTTCGTTGCGGAATGTACTCTCCCTACCGAGCAGGATCTACCGTTGGCGGATGAACCCCCATGGGAACTCTACGTCGACGGATCCTCTTGCGTTATAGGGAGTGGAGCTGGCCTGGTCCTCACCTCCCCGGAAGGGTTAGAATTCCAATACGCCCTTCGATTCCGCTTTCCGGCCTCCAACAATGTGGCCGAGTACGAAGCTTTGCTGTCCGGTATCCACATGGCTAGGCACCTTGGAGCCATTCGGCTTAGGGTCTTCAGTGACTCCCAACTGGTTGCCAGCCAGGTGAGCGGGCTGTTCGGAGCAAGAGAACCCCGCATGGCTCAATACCTTCAACAGGTCAAGAGCCAAGCAGAGGGTCTCCTATACTTCGAGGTCATACACATCCCACGGGAGCAGAACGCGCGAGCAGATGCACTTGCTAAGCTGGCATCCTCAGGTGACATCGCCCCTTCCCTCTCCGTGTTTATTGAAGAACTCGCCTTGCCGAGCACGGAAGTAGACGTCGCAGCCATAGAAACGGGCCCGCCAACTCCGAGCTGGATGGACCCTCTCTTGGCGTACTTACTCCGGGGTGAGCTTCCGCCCGAACAGGGCGAAGCTCAGAAAATCAGGATGCGTTCTCAGCATTTCACCCTCGTAGAAGGTAAGCTGTACCGGCGGTCCCTCTCAAGACCTCTTCTACGTTGCCTCAACCCTGAGGAGGCCCTTGCGGCCACAGAAGAAGTTCACGAGGGGTTGTGCGGAAGCCACCTGGGGGGCAGGACGCTAGCACGCAGCCTCATCCGAGCAGGATTCTGGTGGCCTTCTCTTCAGAAGGATTGCATGACCTTTGTCAGGAAATGCCCAGAATGCCAAAAGTTTGGACAGCTCATCAAGCAACCCGCCGAACATCTCCATAGCCTGTTCGAGTCGCGCCCTTTTGTCAGATGGGGCATAGATATCTTGGGTCCCTTCCCAGAGGCCCAAGGTCGGAAGAAGTTTCTGTTCGTAGCTATCGATTACTTTACCAAGTGGATCGAAGCCGAACCTGTTGCCACGATCACCGAACAAGCCGCATGGAAGTTCGTCTGGAAGAACCTTCTCTGCAGGTTTGGCGTCCCAAGGGTGATCACCTCCGACAACGGGAAATAGTTCGACAGCACCTTCTTCAAGCAGAAATGTGCCGAGCTCGGAATCTACAACCACTTCACCTTCGTGGCGCATCCCCAAGCCAACGGTTTGGTAGAAAATGCCAACCGAACACTGCTGCACGGGATCTGCACAAGAGTGGAGGCTGCAGGAGGGTCATGGATTGACGAGCTCCCTAATGTCCTGTGGTGCCACCGAATAACGGCTCGAGTGGCCACCGGAGAAACCCCCTTCCATTTGGCTTACGGCTCAGAAGCTGTTGTGCCTCTGGAAGTAGCTCTGCCCACCATTCGAACAATTCACTTCGATGAAGCCGCCAACAACCGCGCTCTTCGGGAAAACTTGTACATGCTTGGCGAACGACAAAACAATGCCAGCATTCGCCTCGTTTCGTACCAGCAACGGCTCACACAGTACTATAACGCGCGAGTTCGGGAAAGGTGGTTCAACGTGGGAGATTTGGTTCTGCGCCGCTGTTCGGCTTCGGATCCCCGAAGAGCAGTCGGCAAACTTGCCATCAAATGGGAAGGACCTTATCAGGTCACCTATGTCCTTGGGAAAGGCTCATATAAGCTAACTACTCCTAGTGGCAAAGCCATACCCAGGACTTGGCATGTATCTAACCGCAAGGCTTATCATTTATAAAAGCCTTTGTTCAGCATCCTACTTCTCTTCTCCCTGTTCCTACGGTCACACAAGCATTTAGCATACACCCCTGATCGGAACCTCCTTTTCGGTTCCCAATGATCTGCGCTGTACATGCAACGCTTATAAAACCGGCGGATTTTCATTCGAGCAGGAACAACGATGAAAGGGAGGAGATAGAAAAAGAGAAGCGCCAGTTAGAACAAAGAAAGGGAAATCTTCATTGACTGATCTTTTTTATAAAGCAGGCCTCTTGGACCACGGATACAAAAGAAAAATACAAGAAGACTAAGGAGCCTGTTCGGAAGGGCCAGCACCTTCACCTGAAGAAGGCATCCGCCCATACTGGAATTGCGCGAAGCGCACATCATCCAAATGGGCATCATTAGTGCGACGTCGACACTCCCGAACAACGGCCTCAAAAGCTTCTCGGGCACGTTCAACCCAGGATAGCCGCTCCCCGAACTCCCTCCCAGCGTTAAGGCCTACTCTGTAGCAGCGGGCCCCGTACTGCTCCAAATCCTCCCTATAGTCCGATCCGGCCTTGTAATCTGCAACGGCACGGACCCTCGCATCTGAGACCACCTTGGCAAGAGCGTCCTTCTCGGCCCTTGCCAAGGCGACATTTAGTTCCGAAGCTTGGAGGGCGGTCTTGAGGTTCTTCACCTCCTCCTCCAAATCCGCCTCGCGAGCCTTATGTCTCGCTGCGAGGTCCTCATAGAAGGCCGTCTGCGCCTCACAGAGATACTTCTGCTTCTGGGCCCGAGCAGCCAAGGCCTTGAGAACACCCAACAATGTGGATATCCCATCCACAAGAGCATCCAGGTCGACGTCGCTCGCGCCATCATCCTCCTGGCCCTTTGGATGGTATCCTTCTGTTGGCATCTCCGGAGTCTCCTCGGGGGGAAGGTCCTGGCACCTTGCCAGTCGATCAAGATAGGAGGCGGTGGGGCTAGTAGGCAGCTTCCTTGGTAACCTTTCAACACGGCGAAGTGTCGCCTCTAGCGCCGCCACCGAGGGCACCTCAGGAAGTTTTCTTTGTAGCACTTCCGTCAGAGCCCTGCGGTCGTCCTCGGAGCTGTCGTCTCTAGCCGCAACAGCGGAAGACGGGATCAGGGTGGCTTCAATTTCGGGGTCCTCTTGCTGACCCGACCTAGAGGCCATCGTCCGATCCGCCCCAACGGCTTCCGGCCTTGTTGCAGGCCGCACCTCCCCACCGGCTTCAGTGGCGGATGCTGCAAAGGCTGTGGCGCAGCCCTCCTCGGCATCTCCAAGTGTCTGAGTGCCTCCCTCCCCGGAGAAGGTTGCACTCTCCCCGACTACAATATCCTCAGCAATCACCTCGGCTACACTCTCGCCGACTACACCGCCTACGGTGATCACTGAGGTAGGGGGCATGGGGGGCAGGATTTCTCCACCTCCCTGTGAAACATTCCCCCTCGGAAGAACTGCCTCGCCAGCACCGGACTCCGCTGTCGTCGCAAGAGTGAGAGTATTGACTTCTCCCACTCCTCTCCCCGAGTCCGCGGCAACCGCCCCGCCCTCGGCATTGAACTGTGCGCCCTCGCTTGAAGCTCCACCCTGCTCGGCGCTTCCTTCACCGAGCAGGACTCCTTGGGTCTCGCGCATTGGCGACTTCGCCCACCCTCCGGAGTGGTCCGATTCGTCGTTGACCATGATCAGACCAAGCTCGGTGGACATCTTCGTGACCGCCTCCGAACGGTCCACAATTGGAGCTACGGACGAACCCCCCTCGGGCGTCCTCGTGCCTTGGCGAGGTCCTCGCGCCAGCAGAGGCTCAAGATCTTCCTCTTCTCCATCTGCTTCTTCGGCGCTCTCTATAACGTGCGGCATTGCCTTCGTTGCCTTCTTCTTCTTACGAGCTCGGCGCTCGTCGGACACCTCCTCTTCGGAGGTACGATCTTCGGCACGCGACTCCAGCTGGGTCGCATTGCGCTTCTCTTTCCTCTTCGGTTGGGGGAGAGAAGCCGCCTCTGCGATCGCCGCCGTCTCAGATGCCTTTTTCACGGCACCTCCTCCCGCTACGGCCTTCGCCTTCTGTGCGGACCCCTTCGCGGAAGCACCCTCGTCTAGCCTTATTAAGTAAAGGCTAACGAGGATCGTCTCAGCATAATTCACCATTTCCTTCCGACCCCGGCCAGCGGCTACCTCTTCGTCGTCTGGAAGAAACAAAAGGAAAGGTCATAATCTACGAACGTGGGAAAGCGAGACAAGCAGCAGAAGACTAACCCCAGGCACGGCTAAGCTTGTACTTCACAAGCTTGTACTCGGTCAGGTATCCCTCAGCGTGGTTGACCCCAACCGTGTTTAGCGACTGGGAAGCAGCGGCTGCCCCCTGTATTAAAAAGGGGGCCATATCCGCCTTCTTCAGTGGCTCCACCACCCTCACGGGGAAGTCCCACTCAGGGATGTTCGCTCCTTTTCTCCACCCCACGAAGAAAAGACGCCCTATCCACCCCTTGTTGTTGGACAGGCGGGGCGAGAAGTTGATCCGCATCCGGTTGGTACGGTGCTTCACGTACACGATCCCCATCCCGGACTGCGGGGAGCAAGCCAAACTGAAATGGCTTCGGAAGATCTCCGCGGTCGCTTCGATGCCTTTCTTCTTACATATGATGCAGAAGACGAAGATGGACCTCCAGGAGTTTGGCGTCAGTTGGATAGGCGCCACCTTCCAGCTCTGAAGCAGCTCCTTCGCGATCTCCGGCATCGGCAGCCGGAGACCAGCCTCCAAGAGATCCAACGAAAGGACGAAGCACCCCGGCCTCGTGGTTAGGTACGACTCGTCTTCGCGCATCAAGACGATGTCGTACTCCTCGCCTATCCGGAAGTGTTCTCGAAGACCTTCAAAGCTCCGGTACCTCGCCGCTTTTGCCCCCACCAACGGCATCCCGCTGGCTTCAACGATCTCCTTTCCCTTCTGGGCCATCACTGGAAGGCAAGGTGCGCAGCGGACGGTGAAGAAGAAGCAAGGGAGCGGAGGAAAGCGCGAAGAAGAAGATGGCTAGTGGCTCTAGAGGCAGCAGACTCTGGAAGATTTTTGAAGACGAAGGTCCCGCTCTCACCTTCTCCCCTTCCTTATAAGGAAGGTGAGGCGCGAAATTCGAAGCGGAACTGGAAACAGTGTTTCCCCCACTCCAAGTCTCTTCTCGAATGACCTGCGGGTGACCGTTCAGAGCTGGCGTATGGCGCCCCGGGTTTGACACGAC
This sequence comes from Colocasia esculenta, assembly GCA_014218235.1. Lineage (NCBI taxonomy): Eukaryota > Viridiplantae > Streptophyta > Magnoliopsida > Alismatales > Araceae > Colocasia > Colocasia esculenta. The sequence continues at coordinate 133,145,123 of CM024762.1, read as the reverse complement.
CCACGTTGTCATCATGAAGGCTTCGCGTTCGAGGTGAACCCTTCTGTAATGGCGTCGCCACGGGTCTGTTCGGATCTCCGAGGACGATACCGCATTTATGGTGGAGATGACCCCTGAGCAGGTTGCCGCCCTCAAGCGCTCCGGCTTCTGAGCCACTTGAGGGCGTGGGGGGCAAGTGTGGTGGCTATTTTCTGCCACCTAAGACCATTGTGTCAAGGCCCATCAACACCTTCCTTTGTACGTGGCCTCCTCAGATGGTCCCACACCTCCGTACGGACCAGTCAAAAGGGCTCCACGTGCCTGTCGTCCCTAGTAAAGCATTGGCGAGCTCTTTAGCGGAATGCTTCCGAACAGGAGCGTTAAGCCTGCTGCGCGGAACAACTCTGGATGCTACCGAACAACACGTTCGATCCCCATGCGGGTCACCTGCTCGGAAAGCACATCCAAAGGGTGCCGAGCAGGTCTTTTGGCCTTCGCCGCGGTTGTAACCGCCCCGGGTTACGCGGCCCATCATCAAGAGGTGCGTTAATTGCCGGGCATCCCAACGGACATCTGAGCGCATAACTCCTCCCGTTATACGCGCCCATCAAGGCGTCTTTCCAGGCACGATCCACCAGCGTTACGCATGCCTGCCTCATCGCTCACGTCTATAAAGGCACAGGTACAGGACCATGCACTGGTACGTTCCCTCTCACGCGAACACACTCTTACACTCACAAACCCCCTGCCTTACAAGCCTCATACTGACTTAGGCATCGGAGGGTTTTCCCCGGTCTTCATCGGGCCCCCCTGATCATTTCTGGTGACTACAGGAACCTCTGTCCGCTACCGGCGTTCATCTTCCCCATCTTCATTAGTGGAGGCCCGTTTGGCTCCGGCCCAAACAGGAACATACCACCACAAAGATTTAAGTAACTCCACCCCTCCCAACTTGAGATTGAAGGTTTTTTTAAGAGAAGTCTCCCTCTTGGAGATATGTATCATATCTTAGATCTATTTTCATTATTATTTTATTTTATTTGACATTTGGAAGCAAAATTTAGGTTGAAAACTTCAATATAAGTGTTGGGTAGTTATTTGCAAGAAGAAAATTTAGAGATCCATGCCATTTTAGAGATGATTTAGGATTCTTGATGAATAAATCTAAATTTTTAATTTTTTAGTTTATGATAACATGTTTATTTTGGTGTAAAAATATTGAAAGAGTATAGAGTGATAATTTAAGTGCATGAGAATGCATGTTCACTAATGTTGATTAATTGGTGATTAATAATTATTATATTATTTTAATATAAATTTGACATATTTTTAAGTAAAATAAATGTTTGATGATATGGAAAGAAAAGAGATTAAAAATCTCATATGCTATTTTTTTAGTGTTTATTCCAGGTTTTGATTATTCCACCACTAGAGCCTATAATAGTGCGCCAAGGAAAACACCAGTATATAGAATATCAACGTATGTACAAAGAAATGTATCAAAACTACATGTCTTACGCTAATTATTTGTATTTTATAGAGAGCACATATAATGTGAGTTGTTTGGGGATGGAAGCTATAACTTTTACTATGAGGATTTTGTGGACATACATGCTCAAAATGATGAAAAGAATTAGGTAGGAAAATTCATTTGTTGTTAATATTAATATTTATATGTTAAAGAATATGTATCACCCCAAATTATATATATATATATATATATATATATATATATATATATATATATATATACCAACTCTTAATGGACTTGGATGGTTGATGTTATGTAAATACTTCTGCAGTCAAAGATGCAAATTTGTATAAACAAGGTCTAAGCATTTTAATTACTCTAGTTTCGAGGGTAACAAATAATTCTTGTTTAGTAGCAAATACTTTTAACTGATTTGCATTTGTCTTATAAAGAGAATATCGAATTATATGTAGGTGCACTTCATTAGTCGAAGTGCCATTTCAACTGCCCACTTCGATTGACAAGCAAACTTCTACATCAAGAGTTCCACTTCAACTGCACACTTCGACTGACATGCAAGTTTCTTCATCAGTCAAAGTTCCACCTCGAATGCCCACTTTAACTGGCCAACAAGCTTCATCAGTTGAAGTTCCACTTCAATCGCCCACTTCGACTGACAAACAGCTTCTTCATTAGTCGAAGTCCACTTCGACTGCCCACTTTGACTGACAACGAAGTTCAACTACCCACTTCGACTGGCAAGCAAGCTTCATCATCAGTCGAAGTTCCACTTTGACTGCCCACCTCGACTGACAAGCAAGTTTCTTCATCAGTCAAAGTTCCACTTCGACTGATAAGCAAGCTTCTTTATCAGTCGAAGTTCTACTTCAATTGCCCACTTTGACTATCAAGCAAGCTTCTTCATCAGTCGAAGTCCCACTTTGGCTAACGCTTCATTTCACTCCAACTGACACACTATTTCCTAACAGTCAAGTGCATGCCTCTTGCTTCGATTTTTCTGTCATGCTTCGATAAAAGTACATTTTGTCGAGACATGATCTTAATTTTAAATTTTTCATGTAGATGGACAGAAGAAGAGTTGGAGAAGAAGGTAAAACCATTCAAAGAAAGATGTCACATTGGGTAACTTGACCATTTCATTTACTTTATATGAATTGATGTCATACAAATGAATGAGAACACTACATGGAATCATCCTTAACTATTATTATGTGACATGTGAACTTCTTTGAATGATTTTCAGAACTAGAAATGACACAGTAAATTGTTCTTATAGACATAGAAGTTGAAGAATGGTGAAGATGACAATATGAGAATTGCATTTGGTTTGTAAGAAATGATGATTGTTGGATCAAAATGGAGATGAGATGTTCTAGAGGGGGGTGAATAGGACTATCTTTTCCAATTTCTACTAAGACAAATAGATTTGAAAATCACTTGAAGCATTTGTTACTAGTTAATGTAGTGTGTGAAATAGAAATAAGCGAAAGCAAACACATATAAGAGACAAAAGATTTATCCTGGTTCAAACCTCCTTCCAAATAGAAGTTCTACGTCTAGCCCTCAAGCAACTCTTAAGATTTTTCACTAACCATCAAGCAACTTTGGTCTTCCCTTCAAAGAGGGGCATACACCACTTACTCCTAAGCAAATCTTCCCTTCACTGAGGGGCATACAAATCTCCTACTTCCAGTAGTCCCTCCCTTCTAAAACAGAGGCATACAAATCTCCTACTTCTAGTAGGCCCTCTTTTTTACAAAAGAAGAATGTATAGTGAACAAACCTCCTGTTGGTTACAAGTACTAATGTTTACACAATAGGTGTTGCTCAGAGGATGAGCAAGCACAAATAGAAAGAAAGCTACAAAAATAAGGATTGGATACATACTTCTCTTTCTAGCTCTAAGTGGACTGGATGAATAATCTAAGGATTTTCTACATAACTGAAGACTACTTGAAGGCTTGAACATATCTACTTGTTTCTTCACTGTAAGAATTGTAAGCATTGTAAACCTTTTCATTTTTGTATGTTCTTCTTCAAATGCTTCGACTACCTTATATAAAGTCTTCAATTTTCGACGATCCGTTTGAATCTAACCGTTTGAAAATATGAATGTTTAGACTGGGAAGAAATCTCTTGAGTGTAACGTCTTCAAGTCTTCTTTCGAACGATCATTTTGGTTGTTGTTTTGGGATAACATGCATGCTTCTGTAGCCAGTTGCGTTGGAAACCTATAAACATCGTGAACATGCAAAACATTTTCTTTCTTTTGAGGTTAGAAAGATAGCAGATAATATACTGGACAAAAGGAATAAAAGATAAGATAATAATGACTACATTCTGTCCAAAAAAAAAAAATCTTTATTGATATAAGATCTGTTGCATGTCTAAAAGTAGATATGACTTACGTTTGGCATGTAAAAATTAGCTACAAAAGACTTACTCAAAAAGTTAAAAGCTTTGTCAGTTTGAAAGATATTAACAACCGAGATTTTGAATTGACAAGTCAAATTATGTTCTCTTTAAAATATAATATCTTTAAGTTTGTAGAGAAAAAAATGGGAAATGAAAATTTGAATTTCAGCTCTTAAACACTTTAAGAGAAGTCGAAGTAATACTTCAACTCTTAAACACTTAAAAAGGAATTAGAGTGATAAAGCACTTCGACTGGACAAGAGTCGAAGTGGGAATGTAACAGTAATCGGAACACTTTAACGCAATCGGAATGAAAAGTGAATACTTGTTTAGTAATCAAAAGATAACTAAACTTTTTGTTCACTAATCGGAGGAATATAATACTAATCGATATGAGAAGTGAACATTTGGTCAGTAATCAGAACACAACTTTTTTATTGCTCACTAATCAGAATGATATAACACCAATCGATATGAGAAGTGAACATTTGAACAGTAATTAGAACACAACTTATCTATTGTTCACTAATCGGAAAGATATAACACCAATCAATATGAGAAGAGAATATTTGGTCAGTAATCAGAACACAACTTATTTTTTGTTCACTAATTTGAAGAATCTCTGTAGTAATCCATACGACTATAACTTCGATTTGTCTTGAGCCTTCAGTAATCGAAACACTTATATGCAATAATTGATTGTTGACTTCAACTGACACTTCGACGTGTGCATAAGTTTTTAGTAATCGGAATAAGACTTCAATTGTTAAGGGCCTTATACATTAATCGATTGTCAACTTTGACTAGTCTAGTGAGAGACGAACCTATACTTAGAAAATTTCACACTTCTCAGATACTTTACATAATGGTAAAATATTTTTAACATAGAAGTGAAATATATATTACAAGTAATTTTAATCACACACAATCAGATGAATTTGTTAATTAAATAAGATGAAAATAAGATTTTTCATACTCAAAACAATAAGTAATGTTTTACTTAAATGTGTACAAATAAGTGCTCAATAATGATTGGATCCTCAATATGTTTGTGTATGTGTAAGAGATGAATTTGGTATGTTCTTATGTGATATTTGATGATGATCATGTTGGGTTGGCATGGATAGTTAAATTGAATTTTTTATATTTCTCAAATTTTTATGTGATATTTTTATATTTTATTTTTTTAAACTATTTTAGATATTAATCTGATCACAAATAAAAAAAATATCAAACATATTTCTTTCTCACTATATTTTAGTGGTACGGTATTATATTATCACAAAAATATAATATGACCGATTCAGACGGTAACCTTGGTCCAAGAACGCCTATTCTAAAAGCCCTCAGTCATATCTTGCTAAAATAATCGTGCACACTTTTGCCATTCCACTATGCCAGGGACCGATCAAATGTGCCTGCTTACGTCGCTGAATCCGGTACGTTCAAGGTGAGCAGTGGAGTAGCCGCACTCTCCACTTTAGAGCAGAGATATTAACCCAAGCTAATTCATTTCTTTTAAATTCACTGCTTTGCGTTGGTACACCAAACTAATTAATTCCCATCATATTGAAGCTAACATGGGCTTCATGTTGTACATCATCTAAAGAACAAATTTATTAGTCTGATCAAAATTTCAAATTTATTTTGATAAATTTTCTTTTAATTTTTATGATTAAATTATTTAGAGTTGATTCGGATAGACTTGGACTTTTCTCAAGGACTAGTCCTTGGAAGTGGGTGCTGCAATCGCTGATGAAAAGAACTTTATTGCACAAACTTAAGTGTCCTTCCAGAGACGGATGGCATGCGGATGTGGGGCATCCACTGAGCCGGCTGCTAGACCACGACGACTTAGTCAGGACGACCGTCGACTTTTCATTTTTGGTGGTTAATTTTGGTACCACTAGCTTCATTGATCTTTCTAGTTGCGGCACATTATATCTAAGGTTTGTTGTATTATTACGTATCTTAGTAGTACAATCGTGTTTAATGTTCGTGAGTTTTGACGTAGTTGATATATTACGATAAAATTAGTTGATCAATTTTTTCTTATTAATCAATTAGTGAGTACTTTTAAACGTCTAATAGATCAAAGTTTAAAATTAATTGATCGATTTCTCTTTATCAATCAACCAATTTCTATTAAGAAGACGTCTAGATCTCACGGTCAATTTAATATTCGTAAAGACATAAAAATTGATCGATTGATTTGAGATTTTCGATCGACCAATCATTATAATACAGACCATACCATACCGCATCACGGATATTACAACACAGTCGATTTATGCGGTACAATCAACTTTGTATTGTATCATTTTTTTTTTATTTTGGAGTTTAATTTTTTATTTTAAAATCTAACTTTTTATTTTTTTTTATGTCCAAATTTTTTGTGTGTAGTGAACTGAATTAGATGTTAAAATAGAAAATTTAATATTAAAATAAAAATTAAGTTCTAAAATTTTTAATCATCTGCACGAGATAGATTTATGATTTTTTAAAATATATTTAAAACTAATATTGATATATTGAAGTCAATATAGTAAACTTTTCTTAAGTGCGGAGTGAGTTTGACTACTTTTAGGATGGTACATGAGAGTTATCACTTACCTGTCGTCACGCTCAACTTAGCAGTGCGCCCCACATAGTGTGATTTTACAAAGGCTATAAATATGTGGCAATGTACAACCTCTACTATAAAGGTCAGGATTATAACTAACAGTAAGCAAAACTGTCATCAATCGAGGGTAAGGCAGACAAATTAATCACCCAAGGACTCCTTGCTTCCTGCTGATCTCTAAATTTCCTTTTTAACACGTCCGGACCATCAAATTAATGGTTAATTAGCATCTTTAAACCCTTTATTATATAAGAAAATAGATGCACATCTCTGGTGTGAGAACTTTTCCACATGAAATAAAGGTTTCATTGCTTAATAAAAATTTGTCTAGTGTGCCACTATTTCAATGGTAACAATGGAGCTAATTAAGAGAGGGCGACGGTACAGGTCTACAGCTAGCTATGGAATTACAACTAAGAGTTGGGGTGAATTAGGTGTTAATAATTTTTAAAAATATTTCAAATAAATCCAAAATTACAAACATAAAGAATAAAAATAGAGGAAAAAGAGCCACTCACACGAGAACACATGTACAATGCACTTTTAAAGAGATTTATTCTAAGAATCCTTGAGCGGCTTATCTAATTGATCTTAAGAGATCACACACACACTCCACACAGACAAATGCAAGAGCACTCTTAACTAAGAGCGCCACCCCCATACTCAATATCTCATATAAATGACAAGAATAACATGTTGAATTGAGAAAGAAGTAGCAATCCGTAAGAGACAATGCTTTAGATGATGATTTTTAGATCCAACTCAAAGAGAGACTTTTGATCATTAATGCAGGGTATAACAAAGATTCACGAACTCTTCTTCAGCAAGACGCATAGAAACTTAATTTCACAGCTATCTTCTTGCTTTCAACCTTTAAAATGATGCTTTTATATGTTATGGTGACCATGGAGCCTTTTCAATCTTGACTGGACATCTTTTCCTAAATCTAAAGGTCGATTTTCTCTAAAAATCTACTTTGATGTCAAAACACCATCTCAATTTTTCTTATATCACAGGTGTAAAAAAATGGGGGTCGACATCTTTGCAAGATTAATATTATAATGTGAATCTAACAGTTTTATGATGCTTTATAACTTTCACTATATGTAATCATAATTTTAGATCTTAGATTCATCGATATAAGAGTAAAATAAATACTTTAATTAATGATTCCAAATCAGCAACTTAAAATTCAAACAAGGACTATTTAATCCTCCATCTAAATTAACTTTACGTATATGTAGATAGAAATTTTAAATTGATTTATTGACTGCACAGCCATGTTGAAAATTGATTAGATCAATACACTTAAATTTTATTATCATCAAAATTTAAAGGGATCAGACCAATGCATTTGGTGCGCAAGACAAGCTTTCCTTTTCAATCCAAGTGGAGCTAAGAAAATAAAAGAGTACACATTTTCTTGGGTTCATACGGGTCGCCAAGCCTGCTGCAATTAGTTGGCCTTGAAGTTTCTCTTGCATGCCTCTTACTTTGGGGCGACGACTTCTGGTCATGCGGATCGACAATGCCAATTGCCGGCGGCCCCATTCGTCTGCTTCCCGCCGCCTTTATAGAATCCTTGCTCCCATCGTCACCTATAAGAGTAAGAGCACCCGAAGCCACTTCCCCCAACCCACTCATCAACACAGACAGAGCTCTGCAACTGTAGGATTACCAGAAGCTACAGAGGGAGATAGTATAGCATGGCTCTTTCCAGCTACTATCGCTCCTTCTCTTTCCTCCTCCTCTTTGTCACCTCCATCTCGACCGGTTAGTAAGACCTAATCCTTGTGCCGCTGATCCGTTCTCCCTTCTGCATTGCTCTGTTCTTCCGCATGGCTAATGAATTCCTTAATTACTGTGTTGTCTCATTAATTCGCCACGCATATTGTTTGTTGCAGCGGCGGGTGGTCTTCTCGGGGTGGACTACGGCCGGGACGCCAGCAACATTATCCCCCCACAAAGGGTGGTGGAGCTCCTCAAGACCAACGGCATCGGCGCCGCCGCCATCTACGATGACGACGTGGGCGTCATCCAGGCCTTCAGGGACAGCGGCATCAAGCTCACGATCTCCCTCCGCAACGAAAAGCTCGCCGACGCCGCAAGGGACCCTAACTACGCCGGCACTTGGGTCCGGGAGCATGTCGGGAATTTCTTCCCCGCCACCCAGATCGAGGCCATCGCTGTGGGGAACGAGGTGTTGGACAAGCGCCTCGACCTGGCGCAGTACCTCCTCCCCGCCATGCAGAACGTCTACAACGCCGTCAACAACCTCGGCTACGCCGACAGGATCAAGATCTCCACCCCCGTCGCCTTCAGCGCCGTCAGCGTGTCCTTCCCGCCGTCGCAGGGGAGATTCCGCGACGACCTCAAGAACCTCGCCCGGCAGTTACTTGACTTCCTCCAACGCACAGGCTCCTACTTCATGGTGAACCTCTACCCCTTCATCACCTACAGAGACGTTCCCAACATCGACCTCGACTACTTCCTCGGCCAACCTAATTACCCCGGCGTGCGAGACGCCGCCAACGGCCGCATTTACAAGAGGCTCCTGGACGCCCAGATCGACGCCACTTACACCGCCATGGCGGACCTCGGGTTTGGCGTCTCAGACACACCCACGTCGACGACCGTCGGGGCGTCCTTGCAGAGCGGCGTGAAGAGAAAAATTGCAGTTAAGGAGACGGGGTGCCCTAATTGTAGCAGCCGGAGGCCAAGACGGAACCAGGTCACCACGGCAGGGGGCATCCTGAACACCTCCCTCGCCGAGAAGGGTTGCTCCCTTGGGAACGCGCAGACGTACAATAGAAACCTGGTGGAGAGAATGCTATCCGGGCAGACGGGGACGCCGCTTTTCCCCAACTCCGACATGGACGTCTATATCTTCTCCCTGTTCAACGAGGACCTGAAGGGAGGGGGGGAGTCGGAGAAGAGCTTCGGGCTCTTCTACTCGGACGGCACCCCGGTATACGACATGCCGTCGTTCTCTGCGGCGGGGCGCAGCTCGTGGTGTGTGGCGAACCCGGCAGTGGGACAGCAGAGGATGCAGGCAGCGCTGGACTGGGCGTGTGGACAGGGCGGGGCAGACTGCGGGCCCATACAGCCCGGGTCAGCGTGCTACGAGCCAAACACGGTGGAGGCCCACGCCTCCTACGCCATGAACAGTTACTATCAGAAGCGCGGCCGCGGTGCTGGCACCTGCGACTTCAGTGGCGTCGGCCAAATCGTTTACCAGCGTCCAAGTAAGTCTCCTGTTCTCAGCATACTTAATCAGGTTTAACTTAGCGGTGTTTAACGTAGGAGGTTACCTATATATTATGCTCGTTTTGACAGAGGATATGTTGTTGGTAATAGTATAATTGGGTTTAAAAGGTCCCTGGAAGATAGTTTTTGTCTTTTTTATTGGTGAAAGTTGAGTAATTATTTATTGATATTGGGACTTTTGGGAACATACTTTACCAAGAGTTTATTAATTGAAATATCATTTTATTTTACAATATCCTTAATAATTTTTTATGACTGGATTTGTGTCAAATCATGTCCATTTGATTAACCTCCCCGTTCAAGGTGCAAAGGATGTTTACTGTCCACCCTTGACCAGTTTTCGAACAGAAATATGTTTATAGAAAGGAGTCCGTTTGACCATACAACACGTTCGCTAAGATAGAAAGTGAGAAAGAGGGGTCGTAGCTGGAGGAGGAGAGGAAGAAGAGAGCAAGTGTGTAAACAGTCCGGATACTCGAGGAAGCTTAAGGGAAAAGTTTCTCTTATAAATTGTTTCATTGATAGAGTTCGATCATCTCCTATTAGGGGATCTAGACTAGTATGTAAGATATAAGTAATAATTTTACGAATAATCTTATAAATAAAGTATTTTTAGAAGCTTAATTACATAAAATTTGTAATGAAAATATTAATATAAATAACTAACGCAAGCGACATCTCACTCGTAGACGAAAAAAAACCGTCTTATCAGTATCAAGATTGTCATCATCTTAATAATTCTTGAACTATTGAATTAAGTACGTACTTATTCCGTAAGTTTGTACTAAGAATGTTAATAGAAAACTGATATATATATGTTAAGTCACAAGTTCATTCGTCTCAGAAAAAATGGTCTATCGTTCACGCAGATAAACAAATCTGAGAATGAATTCAGCAATCGTACATGTATAAAATTATTAAAGGATAAAATAAAGTGGGCAGTAATTATTCCACAATAAAGACAAAGTTTTCTGAATAAAGTGGACATAAATTTTTTTACTTTTTGATGACTTGAAAAGTTATATAGTGGTATGATAGATTTAAATTCAAACCTTATATCCCAATCATGATACAAACTATTAATTTCTTAAAACTATCAAACCTTCGCTCACATCCGTATTATTTGCTTTGTAGAGATCTAGCTACTGATATCTTACACGGTGTGGTCCTATAATAATTAGGACAATTGTGCGAGGTTGGGCGTAGCTCGTGGTGTGTGGCGAATCCGGCGGTGGGACAACAGAGGATGCAGGCAGCGCTGGACTGGGCATGCGGGCAGGGAGGAGCTGATTGCAAACCGATACAGCCCGGTGCGACCTGCTACGAACCCAACACGGTGGAGGCCCATGCCTCCTACGCTATGAACAGCTACTATCAGCAACGTCGCCACGCCGCTCGCAGTTGCGACTTCAACGGCGCTGGTCAAATCATTTTTGAGCGTCCAAGTGAGCCTTCTCTTCTCATAACTTCAATACATACATACATGCATACATACATATATATATAAAGAGAGCAAATTGATCCATAGATTAAGTTTAGTTTGTGACATTGCTCATCTCCACACTAACTATCTGAATTGAAAATATTGTCTCTAAGGGGGCAGAGCCCTATGTTTCACGGGCGATCTTTCAACTACACCGCCAACTATAACTAGGGGTAAACATTGTTCAAGTTCCATATGAAAATCAAACCAAGTCGATAGATTTGGTTCAATTTGGGCTAGATTGAAAATTTAAAATTATTATTTTGAGTTCAAATCAAATCATGTTAAAATTCTCGATTTAATTTAATTTTGAATTTTCAAAAACCAAAGCAAACCACATAATCTAATGTCAAGGCTGATTTTGCCAAATTAATGTATGTAGCCTTAGTTCTAAAGATATCAACTCTACCATCTCACACATGTGGAGTAGCTTAACTGGTGGGGCTCTCCGACGTGCATAAGGAGATTGTGGATTTAATTTTCATTAAAGAAAAGTTTTCTAAAGATTTTAATTGAAATGTTTATTTCTAAAGATTCCTCTAGATTTGGGCCATGGGTTGGTGGGAGGGACCCTGGATATTGAATCTGAGACCTTTTGATGGTGGCTTTCTACAAGGCCATTGACTTAGCCACTGAGCTGAAGCAAAAAAAAAAAAACTCCGCCATCTCCTACTCCTTACATTAGGGAAACTTATATGAGTTCATAGAATAAAGAAATAGCGGTATATTAGTTATCTTTAACAAATGCAGACATAGTATTGATATTTATCAATTATGCATCAAACGAATCAATTTGATTTGATTTGGTCTAACTCGATTTATTTAATTTGAAAATAATTCTCTTCATAGCGAATGAAACCAAATCGTAGTAACCCCTAGTTTGCAGCATCCTATCACTATAGTTAAGAGTTTATATAATTACTACAACTTGAAGTTATATGCCTAAGTTTCCAATATTTAGAACAACCCCTAGTTAACTGATGTTAGTCCACATAATGATAGAAAAATAAATATTTAATATTTAACAACATATATATATATATATATTGTGTGTGTGTGTGCGTGTGTATGTGTTTGTATTTATGTATGTATACCATAATTAAGTAGACCGACTGTTAGCATTTGCTTAGTTCAATGAAAATCACTATAGCTAGCTTTTAACTCTTGTGAATATGTTTCTGCAGGCTTTGGGAACTGCGACTTCCCATCATCAAAGTGATGAAAGCTTAAGGGCGGACGAGCTATAAATAAGCCATCATTTGATAATAAAACAGAGGGCGCAGAAGAAGTTGTCCTGTTATCCTGTATTACTTGCCAGCTACTTAGCATCCGGATAAATAAGAAATCTATGAGAAGGAGATGGGAAAGAAAAGTGGCGCTTTTCATCTGAAAATTTCGCTACACTACTCCAAAAGATGAATAAGGGAGTGAAGTGTACTTAAATGGCTTTTAAGATAATATTGGTCAAGCATCTATCTTCTTTAGTTATTCCGATTTGGTAATTTGGTAATAGAGATTAATAGGGGCTATCCAGGATCAATAGAGATCATAAAAACTCACAATTTGTTTCTCACCCTTGACAAAGTAGCGACCCTTGATAGTTTTAATGCATTAAACATGAAAAAAAGATAAATATGGATACGACAAATATGGTAATTCTTATATAAATTATCTAGTTATCAAAGAGATGCTTAGTATTTACACTGTTTCTCTTGAAAACTTAATCTACGAAAACACTGGAACCACCCACAGGTCAAAAAATTCTGGTAGACATGTTGTTCTGGGCTGTCAACAATCCTTCCCCTGCTAACTACTTGCTTATGTCTGGTGATCATGACTTCTCTAATGTTCTTCATCAGTTACGAATGCGAAGATACAATCATACAATATTCTCCTAGCACATTCACCAAATGTGTCTCAAGCACTTGTGGTCGCTGCCAAATGTGTGTGGCTATGGACAAGGCTTGTGGCTGGAGGCCCATCTTTGCATAATTTTGAGTCATCTCAGCTTGGCTTGGCGGTATTATGAATAGTAATGGGTCTGGTACAGATTCAGCAAATTAAGTACTCAATTGCAGAAATGAAACAGCCGGTTGATCCTTCTTCAGAGAGCTCTCATAAAAAAATGAGAAGACATCTAGCAATGGAAAGTTGTATTATCGACCAAGGTGAAACAAATTAAGTTGGAAGAGTGTAAATCAATCCAACATGTCCAGGAGCTCTAGCTCAAAGTTTAAGCAGCCGATGACCACACAAGAAGTTCTAGTTGATGGATCAATTAATACTCTTGAACCGCAGATGTGTGTTCACATAGGACTTCAGTTTCCATGCTAACAAGGTGCGAATGGTTCAAGAGAGACAAATTTATCTCCGAAATTTTAAAACAAGTATGAACAACCCAAGAAAAACAGCCAAGCCAAATTAATCCATTCTCCCGAATTATACATGAAATGACTATAAATCTTTATGGATATTTAGAATAGCCAACTAAAAATAGATGGGATAAGACTATCATGATGATGAACAGACAGACATCCATCTAGCATAAGTCCATGTCTTTAGTTGATTTGTCAAACACTACACTGATGGGGATGAATGAGAAAGCATCTCCGTGAAGATTTTATTTCTCCTCGATCAGGTGATAATGTAGTTTTCAGCTTTGATGCAGGGCATTCTTCTGCCCTTTTTTCTTGGTGCAGGGGGATATGATTCATACACAACACAGACAGTAAGGGAAACAAAGGTGCAAAGTTGTTGACTTAAGACAGTCAGCACCCTTAATGCATTCACACTTTCTTCAATCACTTGCTCAAGCTTCTCAAAAGGACCCATCTACGCATAAATCACATCAATGTTGCATATTTCATGCTATTGCTTTAGTGCAGCATGAACATGTGATTCTACCTAAGCACTTCTCAACAACTTTCTCTTAAGTACACCAATTATGATGTGACAACCTGATTTATTTATGAAACATAGTGTTCCCTTTATTTTCATTTATTATCGAGTAATGTGATGATGTGTCACAAGTATCTTTCACAACAAGTTGCATACCAGGCATTGCAAAACTATAAAAACACAGGTTTCTAAAATACAGAAAAAGATACAGAATAGCCAATGCACAACATGAAGGGAGAAAATGATTTGTGATACAATTTGCTGAATGGCAGTGGAAAAAAATTCTAAAAATCAGAGACATCACCAGGTATTACTATATCACCAAGACCAAGCATAGAGAATGGTTGTGCAGCATCTGAAGTAGGAAATAGAAGCTGCAGAAAACAGAGAAGTGCATCTAGTAAGTAAGAAAATTACATGCCATAAATGGAGACTAAAGAGTGGGGGATGCTTTTAATTGGGAAAAAAGTCAGTGAAGTACGCGAAACACTGACCTATATAGGAGCATCAAAAGATTTTTCAACGCTAACCATCACTGGTGTGAAAAACACCCCAAAAATGTCATAGATAAAGAGCTCTTCCAGAGGTTAGACAACATCAGAAACAAGCACCAAATGCATTTCTTAAGTGTCATAAAAGAACTCATGATGAATTGAGGGGAAACATATAGTCTAAGCAGAACCAACATGCTCATGAGTAATACAAAAATACTTGCACTCAGTGTCTTCTCCTCCTTATAGGCTCATAAAAAAGAAGCAACATGGACAAAGCATGAAACATGATAACCTCACATTTCGCCTCTCTTTCACTCATTAAATCTCTCATAAAAAACACAAATTTGACAGTCCTGCAGCCAAAGATTCAGTAACTTTGGGCAAAATACTTGTGACTAATGTCAATGTTCCTTGCTAGAATACTTATGGATGCTACATATAAGCAAAGTCTCCACAAGAATATAAAGACAAATTGAGGGTATTAATGTTTATCAAATCATCAGAGTTTGAAATTAAGATTAAAGAAATGTGTTTAAATTGAACACCATGAGGGATCTAGGTAAGCCTATATCCTTGTACTTGTCAAAGGTCATACATATCTCAACTGTTGGGTAGAAGAAGGGTGGTTGCAAGCTTAAGGGAAAACTCAAGGTTTGGTAGGAGAGTGTACCTTATGTGTTTATGGGTTTTGTCCATATTGGAAAACACAAGTAAGGGAGTGGCCTTTATAAGTCCTTGTGGTTTTAAGGACTTGTTCCTATGGAACTAAAGGGAGGTATGCCCAAGACCACACACGCGCGCCCGCCCGCCGGCCGGGCCGGGCTGGGCTGGGCGGGTGATCGCGAGCCTTATTGGGCCGTCACACTTTTTTCAATATGTTTTTCCCCTTTTTGCTTGGTGGGCCTGTGGGACGCGCCCATCCCTGAAGAAGCGAACCGGCGTGTAGTGGGGCGTGGGCAGTTGTGATAAGGAGAGAGAGAGAGAAACTGAGTTGACCTAGTCTTCTCCCCGAAGAAACTCTCCTGCGGCACCACCAGGGAATCGCTCTCTACTGCTGGTCGCTTCTTGCCCTCACCTTCGACGCAGACGTCGCCGTCGCTACTTCCCGTCGACGTGCCGCACCTTCCTCTCTGTCGCCGACTGTCTCGTTCTCCGCGCCGTCGGTGTCCGGTGCATGCTTCTTTTGCCCTATATTCAATAGAGATACTTCTTCACATATTAGATAGCTTTCGCTTTACGAGATTGACAGTGTGCGACTATCATCTCGTTGGATGTGGTTGTACCTTGGGTGAAGATCGTTGTTTCCTGCTTGCACCTATAGTGGGGGCGATATCTTCTCTAAGGCAAGTTCCTATTGGAACGCCTGCACTGCATATATATTTATATTCATGTTCATATTTTCGACATGTATACTTTGCTCATCTATTATTGTTATCTTGGAATGATGCCTGTGTTGATTTACGTAAACTTGTATTATGTTGCTATGTTTGCACTATGTGGATTATGGATGTTCTATCACCATGTGAAATCTATTATACCCACTGTTTTCACAACAGACTTAGAGAATATATCGTTTGACATGGCGTTGTCATCTGTTACTCTCTACCCAAAAGTAGACATGTCCATGATGCTAGCGAAATTCGCAGGGCAACACTTTAAGCGTTGGCAACAACGCATACGGATTTGGTTTACTATGATTAGGTTGATCTCTGTGATTGAATCTGACTCACCCAAAGTGATTGAGAATGATCCCAAAAGTGTTAAGAAGGCTACAAAATGGAAGGAAAAAGATCGCATATGACATGGATGCATTCTGACTGCTTTATCGGATGTCCTATTCGATGTATACAGTACTTCAACATTCCTGACCTCCAAGGCACTATGGGATGAACTTGACAGAAAGTACAACACTGAGGACCAAGGTCTAGAAAAATATTATGTCGGTAAATTTCTCATGTTTCACATGGTTGAGGGCAGACCTATCACTGAACAGGCACATGAGTTTCTTCTTATGATCCATGACTTGGCTGAGGGTGAAATGAAACTCCCAGAAAAGTTTCAGGTTATGTGCATCATTGAGAAATTTCCTAAGTCCTGGGAGGACTTTGGAATGGCCCTAAAACATAGGAAGGGTGCTATTTCTCTAGATGACCTAAAGAGAGCCATTGCTATAGAGGAGGAACATAGGAAGGAGAAACCTATGATGCATGTAGAGGCTAGTGCAAACATAGTCATGAAAAACAAGTTTAAAGATTTCAAAGGCAAATCCAAGGTTGATTCTAATGCACAGTTTAAACCCAAGGGTAAAATCAAGAAGAAGAAGAAGCAAGGTGAATGTTGGGTCTGTGGTCAGAAAGGTCATTTCCGAGGTGATTGTCCTAAAAGGAAGGAAAAGATAGGCCAACAGACTGGTGTTGTTCCACCTCAGGTCAATGTAGTGACCGCTGGTGCTTCTTCTAGAGACATGTATATTACTCTTGACCCTCAATTATTTTCTATTTATGAACCTAATGAATGATTGGTAGACACAGGAGCCAATGTACACTTGTGTGCTGACAGGGCTAATTTTGTATCTTACCAGGCCGTCCATGACTGCTCTGTGACTATGGGGAATGGTAGCACTGCAAGGGTGATGGGAATTGGATGCATGGACCTGAAGTTTACTTCGAGGCGTGTGCTGTCTCTTCATCGTGTGCACCATGTTCCTAGTATTAGGAGAAATATTTTATCAGGTTCTAGTTTAGTTAGAGAGGGTTATGAACTCAGCTTTAAATGTAATAAAGTTGTGATACTTCGTCTCAAATCTTTTATTAGTAAAGGCTATTTATCTGATGGGTTGTTTAAAGTGCATGTGAGTCATGTGATGAATGAATGCTTAGATATTGATACATCTGTTCCAGTTGCTTTTAATGTTACAAATTCATCTGATTTATGCCATGGACGTTTAGGTCATTTAAATTTCAACTCTTTGAAACGTATGATGAACCTGAATTTAATTCCTGAGCATGCTATTGATAAAACCAAAAAATGTGATATCTATGTACATGCCAAACATCCTAGGAAACCCTTTCATTCTGTGGTTAGAGATTCAGAGATTATGGATCTAGTGCACTCAGATATCTGTGAGTTGAATGGTGTGCTAACTAGGAATTATAAAAAGTATTTCATTACCTTTATAGATGATTGTAGTAGATATTGTTATGTGTATTTGCTCAAGTTTAAGGATGAGGCTTTACAAAAGTTCATCATCTTTAGAAAGGAAGCAGAAACACAAACTGGTCTGGTTCTTAAGAGGTTGAGGTCTGACAGAGGAGGAGAATACACCTCTAGTCTGTTTGTTGAATTTTGCCAAGAACATGGTATTATTCATGAAACAACTGCCTCTTATTCCCCTCAGTCTAATGGGATAGCAGAAAGGAAGAACCGTGTATTTATTGACATGGTCAACTCTCTCCTGCAGAGTTCAAGACTACCTAAGTATATGTGGGGGGAGGCTTTGAACACAACTTGTCTTGTTCTGAATCATGTTCCTCTAAAATATAAAGATAGTAGCTAGTCCTATTGAACTTTGGAAAAATAGGAAACCTAGTTTGAAATTTCTCAAAGTGTGGGGGTGCCTTGCTAAGGTACTTGTCCCTGAACATAAGAGAAAGAAACTGGGACCTAAGACAGTTGACGCAGTCTTTCTAGGCTATGCTGAAAATAGCTATGCATACAGGTTTTTGGTTATCAAATCAGAAATCCTTGGCATAGATGTTAACACCATAGTCGAGTTCCGTGATGCTACGTTCTTCGAACATGTCTTTCCCATGAAGACTGGTTTGCCTCAACAACTGAAATTTGAGACTATAGCTTCCACATCTGATTCTATTCCACAACATGTAGAAAGAATGACTAATGTGGGGGCTGTTGCATCTAGACCTCTTACTGATACTAGTGATTAGGAAGAAGTAGAACCAATGAGAAGTAAAAGACAAAAGGTCTCCAAGGAGTTTGGTAGTGACTTTGTCACATACCAGATTGAAGAAGACCCCCTACTTTCCGAGATGCTATGGCTTCACCTGAAGCAAAGTATTGGAAGGAAGCCATTAAGAGTGAGGTTGACTCTATTCTTGCAAATGGCACATGGGAGTTAGTTGATCCTCCTCCTGGATCTAAGACTATTGGATGCAAATGAGTCTTTAAGAAAAAGTTAAAACCTGATGGAACCATTGAAAAATTTAAAGCCAGGTTGGTTGCTAAGGTGTTTAAACAAATGGAGGGAATAGATTATTTTGATACCTATTCTCCTGTTACTAGAATGACTACTATTAGGGTGCTAATAGCCTTGGCTTCCATATATGATTTGACTATCCACCAGATGGATGTTAAGACCGCCTTTCTTAATGGTGATCTTGATGAAGAGATCTATATGGATCAGCCTGAAGGGTTTGCAGCCCCTGGTAATGAAGGTAAAGTCTGTAGACTTGTTAAATCCTTGTATGGATTGAAACAAGCCCCTAAACAATGGCATGAGAAATTTGACATGACTATCTTGTCATTTGGCTTTAAAGTAAATGATTTTGATAAATGTGTCTACTACAAAGTGAAAGGTGATGATTGTGTAATTCTATGCCTATATGTAGATGATATATTGATTTTTGGCAACAATAAGGGATTAGTAAATGAGACAAAATCATTCTTAAGTAGTAGATTTGAAATGAAGCATATGGGTGAGGCAAATATAATTCTTGGACTGAAGTTGACTAAGTCAGCTGAAGGGATAGCAATTTCTCAGTCTCACTATGTTGAGAAAGTACTAGAGAAATATGGCTATCAGGATTGCAGAATTGTCTGTACACCCTATAATCCTTCTAGAGTTTTCTACAAGAATAAGAGTGGTGTACCTGTGTCTCAATTACGATATTCCTAAGTTATAGGAAGCTTAATGTATCTGGCAAACTGTACTAGACCTGACATTTCATATGCAGTGACTAGACTTAGTAGATACACTAGTTGTCCTGACCGTACTCACTAGGAAGGCTTGGATAGGATACTGAGATACCTTAAGGGTACTGTTTCCTTGAGCTTGTATTTTGGGAAATTCCCTGGAGTCCTTGAAGGATACATTGATGCAAGCTGGATTGCTGAAAACTCAGAGAGTAATGGTGCAACAGGATATGTTTTTACTCTGGGAGGTGGTGCAGTGGCCTGGAGGTCCACTAAACAAACTATCTTGTCTCGGTCTACTTTGAGGTTGAGTTGTGTGCTTTAGACACTACTGGTATGGAGGTTGAATAGATTAAGGGACTTCTTACAGAACTACCCCTAATGAGTAAGCCTATACCTGCGGTCTCTATCCTTTGTGACAATATGACCACGATTGCTAATGTCAAAAGTTCAAAGTACAATCAAAAGGAAAGGAGACATATTCAAGTCAGACTTAAATCTGTAAGAGAATTAGTGTCTCAGGGAGTGATAGCTGTGGATTTTGTTGGTACCAAGGACAACATAGTAGATCTTATAACTAAAGGACTTAATAAAAATCAAGTCCTAAAATTTAGGATGGGGATGGGATTGAAACTCATTAATTGTTCTTCTGCAGTAGCAACCCAACCTATCTGAGTAGAGATCCTACAAAGAAGGTTCAATGTGGTAACAACAAGCTGTTGAGAGAACTGGAAGACACTAAAAATTCTAGATACTTTGTATTTGAATTCCACCCCTGTAATCCTAATACTTGTGTCTATAGCTGCAAGTTAAGGTTGAGTTACCTACTCTTAATGGGTTCAAGCCTGGTAAGGCAGGATGTGAGCAGTGCATCCTTGGAGAAGCCCACCTAAGTGAGTGCTACTATGAGGCCGCAGTTAAAGGGATTGGGTTATCCCTAAATGCACTTATGATGCAGGAAGGGGCGCATGGCCGTAAAGCGCAACCCCTGTAGATTGCTATCTATGTTTATTTCATGTTGTTTCCATTAATAATCTTCACCCAAAAGAGTCAAGTTCAAGACTTAGTTCACTTCGACTCTGTGAAGAAAGGATTTGGAATACTCAGGTAGAAGTTCAAATCCGAAAGGTACTTCTATTGAAAGCATGATATGTGTCTCTCTTGATGTGTGTTCCTCCTGGCAAACCATGAGTTTGTGGGGGAATGTTGGGTAGAAGAAGGGTGGTTGCAAGCTTAAGGGAAAACTCAAGGTTTGGTAGGAGAGTGTGCCTTATGTGTTTATGGGTTTTGTCCCATATTGAAAAACACAAGTAAGGGAGTGGCCTTTATAAGTCCTTGTGGTTCTAAGGACTTGTTCCTATGGAACTAGAGGGAGGTATGCCCAAGACCACACACGCGCGCCCACCCGCCGGCCGGGCGGGGCCGGGCTGGGCTAGGCGGGCGGCGCGCGTGTGAGGTGACCGCGAGCCTTATTGGGCCGTCACACTTTTTCCAATCTGTTTTTTCCCTTTTTGCTTGGTGGGCCTGTGGGACGCGCTCGTCCCTGAAGAAGCGAACCGACGTGTAGTGGGGCGTAGGCAGTTGTGATAAGGAGAGAGAGAAACCGAGTTGACCTAGTCTTCTCCCCGAAGAAACTCTCCTGCGGTCTCTCTCTCACGCTCTCTGTCTGCAACGCTGTGCACACCACCGGGGAATCTCTCTCTGCTGCTGGTCGCTTCTTGCCCTCACCTTCGACGCGGACGTCGCCGTCGCTGCTTGCCGTCGACGTGCCGCGCCTTCCTCTCCGCCGCCGACTGTCTCGTTCTCCGCACCGTCGGTGTCCGGTGCATGCTTCTTTTGCCCTATATTCAATAGAGATACTTCTTCACATATTAGATAGCTTTCGCTTTACGAGATTGACAGTGTGCGACTATCATCTCGTTGGATGTGGTTGTACCCTGGGAGAAGATCGTCGTTTCCTGTTCGCACCTATAGTGGGGGCGATATCTTCTCTAAGACAAGTTCCTATTGGAACGCCTCCACTGCATATATATTTATATTTCTGTTCATATTTTCGACATGTATACTTTGCTCATCTATTGTTGTTCTTGGAATAATGCCTGTGTTGATTTACGTAAACTTGTATTATGTTGCTATGTTTGCACTGTGTAGATTATGGATGTTCTATCGCCATGTTAAATCTATTATACCCACTATTTTCTTAACATCAACAACGTGATAGACACCTTGCCATTGGCACATATGAGTGCTTGCATATTCTTACCAACAGAATTACACCAGTCTTGAATGAGCCAAGTGAAAGTATCTCTATTCCCTGCAAAATTAGAGATGCTTCAGTATCGCAATCTGTTTTTCTTTTTTTGACATGTTGAGGAAGGATTGAAAAACCATCTCAAACTAAACACAAGATATATGAATGCAAATCCAGCAAACTAAAGAAAGAAATAGTTTCTCGGTTCCTATGACATAATTCACAATATCCTCACCAAAAGAAACTTGAGTGATCAACAGTTCATCAGCCCCACAAAATGGACGACTAAATTCACATCTTATTTGATCATAAATGGGACCAGCAAAATCCTTTCAAATCTCCAAGGGGCAATGGAGCAAACTAATTCATGGAAGATGTTGTCCAATCACAGGAATGGGGATCCCCAACAGGACTTCCAAGTATTTGCAACCTAATAAATATCTTGCATTTGGCTATTCCCATAGAAAGATGACAAATTAAAGCCTGTACAATACAGTAGAGGTGGCCACATAGAAAGATGTGTAAAAAAGTTCAAAGATATCAGCATTTTAACAGATAGAACAGAATTACTCCCAGTCCTTTCTTTTGTAGTGGCTAAAATTGCATTGTTGTAGGAGGAGGCCTAATTAAGGGTTCTTTCCTTTTGAATGGGTGGGGGCTGAGCATTACGCCATTGTCATCAACATGAAAGAATCTGGATCGGATGATTCCTATCGAGATCACCCAATGGCAATCCAATTCCAAGGGGGTAGGGGACCTGGAACCCACCAATCTGTTTTTTACTGGCGGGATCACCTGGGACCCACCAATCCGGTCAGCCAAAATTTGAAGTTCAAATTATTAGGCTATGTTGAACCAATCTTGCAAGAATCGGGCTGGTATCTGCAGCCAGCATCGGTCAGGATCGGCCAACATCAGCCAATCTGGGCCAATTCAGCCAACTCCAATTGATTTCCTTTGATTAGCCGATTCGATTGATCCAATCCAACTCAGATCAGGCTGATTCTTCAGTCAATCCGAGTCCGCCTTCCTTGGTCATCCAGATGGGATCAAAAGTGGGAGCCAATGTATGAAGCCAACACGATCTATGTTAGGTGACACTGGAATTATGAAGAATGGTAAACCAAGAACGAGGAAGCAAAATTAGATATTTTACAGTGTGAGTCAATTCCCTGGTGAGTATGGTTCTGATAGGTCAAGATGTTGAAGTAGAATTGGCTGGCACATATAAAGTCACCAGTTCATGACTTTCATTATGTTGCTTCTGCTGCAAGCTAACAAATTTCTTATCCAACTGCAAGGCTTTATAAGCAGCTCGCAAGTGTTTCTTAGATTGCAAACTCTTATAAAGGAGCCACTATCATACTACAATCTAAATCCAAACTATACATCCATGATAGTACAAAAAGTCTGAGAAAGAGTTTCCAGGGTGTTATCAATGATAATCATAGATACTGGAAAGCTAGAAGAGTATATTTCAAAACCTTGGGCCATATCATGAACTGTACACAAAATACATTGCTTAAGATATAATAAAATTTACAAATAAACAGATCAAAAGATAGGCAAATGCAGAAACAAAATAATAAAGATGTCAAGAACAGACCAAAAGGAGAATCAACACAAAATTAATTACCAAACAATTTTGCAAACTATGCAACAATTAATGCATGGAATCAGAAAAAAAAAACTCACAAAATGCAATCCCTAAAATGTTGTTTGCCAACCGATGTTTCTTTGAAGCATACCATATGCAAAAATTGTTATAGGTATAGTCATGAGCAATTATGGGGGAATGAAGGTAGGGCACTTGTTCTTGGGAGTTATTCCTCCAATCATGGGGAGGATCCCTAAACAGCCCACGTTCCTCTAGGTAACAATTTTTCGTATTTATGGGAAGTTAAGGTCGCATATCAAATGAAAATGCAAGTCCCCAGGTCTCAGATTTCTCGAGATAGGGGAAGGGGGCCGTCGTAGGCTTTCCTGGGATAATACACTAGAGGTCGTGGCAGACTTTCTTAGGATAACATGCAGGGGGCCGCGGTAGGCTTTGTCGGGATAATATGCTAGGGGTAGTGGAAGGCTTTCTCGGAACAATATGTCGAGGGCCACGACAGGCATTCTCGAGTTAACATTCTGGGGTTCATGACAGACTTTCCCGTGGTAAGGACAAAGGGTCTAGATGAATTATCTCTTAATTACGTAACCCATTTTTTTTAGAATTTTTTTTTGCTTACGTAGCATAAGACACCTATCATTTGTGTAGGAAAGTTACACGTATCATAATACTTGTTTAGGACACAAATAACGTGTCTGCTGTAAAAATGGAGATTTTTACGGCAACAGGTGTACGGCTACGTGCCGTACATGCACATAACCTGAACACATATTTATACTCTTCTTTACCCACTCTTGTGAGTATTTACCCACTTGTTCACTGTTCCATACTACTGCTACTACAACTGTTGTTGTTGTTGCTGCCGCCACTACCACAACTGCTTCTACGACTGCTACAGTTGCTACTGTTGTTGCCTTGTTGTAGGATCCTCTTACTAGGAGAAGAGGAGGATTTTCCTTTCTTCTGAACTCAGGTAGGATTCTCCTTCCTCTTGTTTCCTTCTTCTTGTTTCCCTCCCTCTATGTGAGTCTTTAAGGATGAGCATCTACCTTGGCATTATCTTTGACTTATATTCAGTAAGCTGTGTACGAGTATGAATTCATTCTTTTTCTTTCACTCTATTCATAAGTTTAGATGTTGTTTATGTACATTTGATGTGAGAGTTCTTCCAGTTTCCAGAAAGAATCTCACGAAGGACTTATATAGAATTTTTCCTCTCTTTCAAAAGTCCCCTACATCATCCATATTGTGACGATCTCCTCTCTTCATTCTACTGAAGTTGTTACTTTTCTTCATGATAAGGTGTAAAGAAATATACACAAGGCCCACAAACCCTTGTGTAACGTCCCGACGCGGAATATCGGAGCGGAATTACAGTTATTAAATAGTACAGAGCGAGAAATAAATAACAAACCATTGCACATATGGGATAATGCCAAATAAAATCCAACTTCATTAATATTTCATCAACTAGCTATTACATTGACTAATCAGAGCCAAAACTAGGGCCCAGAGTACTTTATTCAAATACAAACTAATACATACCGACTAACTAATGACTGACTCATAACTATACTAACTATCTACTAAATAGTGGTAGCTAATCGGGTCACTCTTGAACATCATCCTCGTGCCCATCGTCGTGAGTGTGGTAATCGCCATTTGACTCACCTGAACACATGAAATAACAACGCAGGATGAGCGAATAACGCCCAGTAGGACTTAATATCTTGTGTAAACAAGCATGCTTTAAATGATTAATGTCTTAAATGGCAGGATAACTAGAGAGCATGGTCATGTAGTGCAAGGTGACGATAGCACTAATACAAGGAAAATAGCACATCAAGTACGATAAAGGATTGGCCATGTAACGATATAGCATGTAACAATATCACTTGTATAGCACTTGAATAAATTGCACTTGTATTGATAGCACTTTGATTGTCATAGATTAAATCTTGATAGTATAATGGCACTGAGTGCATGCCGTACACACTCTTGATCATTTTAACTCTCATGGGTAAATAGCACTTTTCGGGCGCTCCTCCTAGGACTAGATCGGGCCCTATTGTGCTAGCATAAGTCATTTTCTTATCTTAGACAATCACATAAATGGCCAAGAGAGTACCAAGAATAGATAAGAGTAATAGATGAAATAAACGAGAGTGTAGAGTGAAAGTGAACAGATGAGAGTACAAGGATAGTAGATGAGACGGTGGTACAATCGTAAAACAACGTTAAACACTGATAAGAATAGTTGCACAGCGCTAGGTCAGGTGCCGACAGTCTAGTAGAAGTCACATCCGCCCACTAGCCGTGCCATAAACACGGGTCAGATGGTCCTGTGTGATCCAAAGGTAAGAAGGAAACATACTAAGGTTGTTGGATCATACTGATCCCTAAGGGGGTAACGGGTTTTAGGGTACAACCAGCTCGTCGGCAATGGACGTGCGCCGAAGCCAAGGAAACTTACGGAGGCCTTGACAAGGAGTCCCTAGTCCAGTCACGAGTATTCCCGATGGAGAGGTGGTCCATGCCAAGAGAGAGTGTGTATGAAAAAAGTGTCTGTCGTGCCTCGAATGCTAGAAGGCCGAGGGAAGCGGTAACAATGTACAAAGCACGCGATTAAAATGAAAATAAGTGTCATTAATTAAATATGAAAATTTAGTAATTAATTACACTTAATTACCAGATATATTATTGAGTAATTTTAATAAGGTCTCATTGTAAACATGTATGTTTAGTGTGTGTAAGTGTAAGAAATCAAGAGAGTATGATAAATTGTGCACATGGCTTTTAATTTATAAGATTCATTTAAATATTGACAAATAATAATATTCTGGTTAATATTGATCTTAACAGTGCAGGATTTAAATTTAAACAAGGGTTAGTTGGCATAATAGGTAGGGTTATATATGTAATTTCAAGTTCTGGCCGTCACAGTCAGATCGCGACGTTGGCCGCTGTCGTGATCAGATCGCGATAGGGGTAGCCGACGTGTTGTCTGGTCGTGACTGACACGTTCAGGTACCGCCGAGACACCGTCGTGACGACGCGTACACGCGTCGTGATAGGTCGGGGTGGCGCGTCCAGGTCGAGCCGACCTGTAGAGAATGTCGCGACGTAGAGTCCCGTCACGTTCAGAACGCGACGTGACCCTCTGTCATGACGAGGTTGAGGACGCGACCTGTCGGGCTATCGCGTTCTCAGAGCCTCGGCCCGAGCGCTTGCAGATGATGCAGGACTCTTTTGGATTTGGTCCATGCCATCTAACTCGACACAATGCAATTAAAAATACAGAACAAATCGCATATACCACGAAAATTCATGAAATCAATCTTGAATGAAACTAGACATGTAGATCTATCACTGGGCATGGTTAATTAGAAAATAGACACGTATAGAGCATGCTTTAATTAGGTTACTTTTCGGTGACCTAAACAAGCACAGTCTTGGAAAATGAATTAATTGGCAATGGATACAAGATGAAAATTAGGCAAATAGGGGCGTTTGGAAGCTAAGAGCATGTAGTATTTATGAGAATAATATCATGGCATGGAAACGAGTACATGCACAGTTTGAAAGCAAACTTTAGGGTTCGAGTACATGATGTTGACAGGGATTCAAGCATTTAATTCTCCCTCATGGAAGAACAAAAAATAGTGAAACCATGGGGCTTTCAAAGAGGGGTGCATGGGCTATCTAGGGTTAAAGTTTCATGATTTGTGCTTGAGAGATTGTCTACCTTTTGTGTTGACAAGAAACCTTGGGTTGATGACGAAAAATGAGAATCCTCCTTGGTTCCTAGCCTCCTTCCCTTGCTCTCCACGTCCAGAACTTCTTCTCTTCGTCCTCCAGAGCTCTAACAATGATCCAGGGTTTGGTTGGTACGAATTGGGGGTGTATTGATGGGTTAAGAGAGTCCTCTCCTTCTAAAACTCTTCATTTCCCTTAAACTCAGAATTTTTCTTATTTATCTCCCAATTTCCCTCCTTTATCTACCTAATAAGGTTGGGAAGAGATCCAATTTCGTAGGTAGAGGGTTAAGGTAAGTATATGACTCATTTTTAGGAGATATATAACTTATTTAATATTTATCTTACATCTTTTACTAATTACTATTATTTTAAATACGAATTTTACTTAATTAGCTCCCATCACATGATGTGCCCTTCACATTTGGGCCCAACAATCCATGTTAGGTCCATTAGTAAAACCATTACTAATTTAGTTTAATGGGTATCCCTTAAATTCTATTTATTCTCACTTTTATTTTAATTAAATCTATTTATCTCATTTATTAAATTAAAATTTTTATTTATTTAGGATTTTTAAAAATCAATGGTGTTACATCCTCCCCCTCTTAAAAAGAATTTGGTCCCCAAATTCATATGATCTTAAGAGGAAGAATGACTTACTGAATAACTCCAGATAATTCTCTTGCATCGTTGCTTCGGGTTCCCACGTGGCTTTCTCGACTTCGTGATTTCTCCATAGTATCTTGACCATGGGTATAGATCGATTCCGAAGTTGTTGCAATTTTTTGTCCAATATCTTCACCGGCCTTTCTTCATAGGTCATATCTTTGTTCAAAATGATATCATCATAACTAATTACGTGTGACGGATCATACACGTACTTCCTTAGCATTGACACATGGAAAACATTGTGTACTGTAGAAAACTGAGGAGGTAATGCCAGACGATATGCCACCTCGCCAACTCTATCCAATACTTCAAACGGACCTATGAATCTTGGTCTCAACTTGCCTTTCATCCCAAACCTTTGAAATCCTCTGGTCGGGGATATTTTAAGTAGTACGTGATCTCCTGTTTGAATATCCAAGTCCCTTCTTCTTTTGTCAGCATAGCTTTTCTGCTTGGACTGAGCTATCTTTATCCTGTCCCTGATGATCTGTATATCTCTGCTGGTGTTTTGTACCATATCGGGTCCCAACCATTGCTGTTCACCTACCTTATTCCAGTAAACTTGCGATCTACAACTCCTACCATACAGAGCTTCAAATTGTGCCATCTTAATGCTGGCTTGATAGCTGTTGTTGTAGGCGAATTCTATCAAGGACAATTGTTCATTCCAATACCCCTCAAATGTATAATGCAGGCTCGTAGCATGTCTTCCACAATCTGATTAGTTCTTTCTATCTGCCCATCTATCTGAGGGTGGAAGGCAGTACTAAAATTGAGTTTAGTGCCTAGAGCAGTCTGAAGCCCCTTCCAGAATCTAGAGGTGAACCTGGGGTCACGATCTGAGACTATGGATACCGGAACTCCATGTAGTCTTACTATCTCCTTTACATATAATGCTGCAAGTACATCCACACTTCAGGTACTTTTGATTGCAAGAAAATGTGCGGACTTAGTCAATCGGTCCACAATGACCTAGATAGCATCAAGTACCATGAGTTCGGGGTAAACCCATGATGAAATCCATGCCGATACTCTCCCACTTCCATTCAGGGATGTCCAGAGGTCTAAGTACCCCCGCAGGACGACGGTGTTCAGCTTTTACTTGTTGACATGTGAGGCAGTGCGTAGCATGCTCAGCTACCTCACGCTCCATGTTGGGCCACCAAAATGACCTTTTCATGTATTGGTACATCTTGGTTGCTCCTGGGTGTATGGTGTATTTAGTTTTGTGGGCTTCATCCATCAACTTCCTCTTCAGCTCTTCATTGTCAGGCACGCATGTCCTAGCTTGGAATAATATTCTCCCATCCTCAGTGATGGAGAAATCAAGTTCATCTACTATGGTCTCCTTTACTCGGATTAGAAATAGATCATTAGCCTGTTGCTTTCTAATCTCGACAAAGATGTCGGGTTGAGCTCTAAGATTAGCCACTAACATCTTATCACTTCTCTTTTCAATATTTAGATCTAGACTGGCGAATTGCTCAAGTAATTGCATCTCACCCATGACTAAACAAGATAATGATGCTACTGGCTTCTTACTGAGTGCATCAACTACTGCATTACCTTTGCCTGGGTGATATTGGATATTGAAATCAAAATCCTTCAGATATTTCAGCCATCTCCTTTGTCGCATATTGAGCTCCTTCTGGGAAAATAGATACTTAAGACTTTTGTGGTCAGAGTAGACAATGAATTGCTCCCCGTACAGATAATGCCTCCATATCTTAAGTGCAAATACCACAGCAGCTAGTTCTAAGTCATGGACAGGATAATTAACCTCATGTGGCTTCAACTGTCTTGATGAATATGCTATCACCTTCTCATTCTACATTAATACGCAGCCTAGACCGATTCCAGATGCATCAGTGTAGACTGAGAATCCTTCACCCTCGATTGGTAACGCGAGGACAGTTGCAGAGGTCAAGTATTGCTTCAGTGTCTGGAAGCTCTTCTCACAATCCTTGCTCCAGACATAAGGGTTCTCTTTTCGCGTAAGGCGAGTAAGAGGTACAACTATCTTGGAGAAGTCTTTTATGAACCGCCTGTAGTATCCAGCCAGTCCAAGAAAGCTTCTAATCTCAGTGAGGTTGGTCGGTCTCTCCCAGTTTAAGACAGCTTCTACTTTGGAAGGATCGACATCGATACCATCCTTTGATATGACATGGCCTAGAAATGACACCTCCTCGAGCCAGAATTCACAATTGCTCAATTTGGCAGAGTTTGTTGTCGTGCAAGATTTGCAAGGCGATCCTTAGATGCTCCTCATGCTCTTCCTTGGTCTTGGAGTATATGAGAATATCATCAATAAACACCATGACGAACTTGTCGAGGTATGGTCGATATATGCTGTTCATCAGTTGCATGAAAGCTGCAGGAGTATTGGTTAGTCCAAAAGGCATGACTACAAATTCATAATGACTGTACCTGCTTCTGAAAGTTGTCTTGTAAATATCTGCATCTTTAATCCTCATCTGATGATATCTTGATCTAAGGTCAATCTTAGAGAAATATTTAGCTCCTGAGATTTGATCAAATAACTCATCAACACGAGGCAGAGGGTATTTATTCTTGATAGTGAGATGATTTAACTGCCTGTAGTCGATGCTTAGCCGCAGGGATCCATCCTTCTTCTTGACAAACAACACTGGTGCTCCCTAAGGAGAAGTGCTTTGTAAGGTCTCAGGTTTTAGCGGATCCTTATTGGGTCTTGTAGAGGTTCGAGTGTGGTTGACGGCAATGGATATTGCCGTTGACTTGTGGTTGACAGCCAGTGGCTAGCCGTTGACTTGGTGTTAGCGTCTAGCGATGTGGACGTTTGTCGTTGAACTTGACGGCAAGCGGTCAGGACGTCAACCCATTGGCGGTTCAAATAGGCGGCGAGGTATGTGGACGTCTATTTGTCGTGCCTGTAGAAATAGGGCAGCCCGAGAGCAGAAACCTTTTCTTCTCCTTTCCTTCCTTTCCCTCCACTTCTGCCTTTGTCTGTTTCCACCACTTCTGATTGTTGATGGGAGTTCGTGGGAAGGCCCTGGTACGTGTGGCGGTGATAGATCGGGCGGGAAACGCGAAGATTTGGTGTGATTCGCGCGGAGACTTCGAGGGGTTCCGGCGTGATTGGTGACTGTTTAGGAGTTTTTGGGGCGTTCTGAGGTAGGGACTTAACCCTTTAACCTTCCTTAACAGATTAGCGTGCTTATTTGTGTAGATTTAGTATGCTAATCGCATTTTAGGGTTGGGTTATACCATGCCGGGATTTTGGGTGTTTGGGCAATCCAAGTGTTGGAACGTGTTTTCCGAAGTTCTGGTAGTGTTAGAAGCTGTGAGGAAGTATTTCCCTCCATCAGCAGGTGTTCTGATTGGGTGGTTTTACCCAATTGGACTGACCCGGCGCTGTTCTGGGTCTAGGGGATTAAAGATATTAACGTCCACATATGTTGACGCTGAGATCTTCAAAGTTGATATAAACGACAAGGTCGATTGCCGTTGATTAAGTGTTAATGGCATTGTGAGTGCCATCTACATCATGGTTGGCGACATTCGATGTTTCCGTTAATATCTTGTGTCCCAGCAGGCTATGGTTATGTTTTGTGTTCCAAGGTGTTGACGTGGGATGTCCGCCCTGTTAACACATTTTGCCAGGCTTAGAGTGTGACTCCGCCTGTGCTTATGCATAATTAATTGTGTCATGACGTGACATGAGGTGTCCGTCTATTGTACGGTGTTTCAGACGTTAAGAGTGTTACCGTCTGTACTCGCGTTGAGTTACCGTGCTTCTGTTTCTGTTTGTCACCTGGACATAGAGCGACGCTCTGTCTAGATGACCAGCGTGTGGGGGTCCTCCGTTAGTGAGCCAGGACGTTGAGAGCGTCTCTGTCCTGTGCGTACTCCTTGTGGTGGTTTCGAGCCGGTCTCCGTGGAGCTCCTTCTCTACCGCTAGGGTCAGGCATAGGGGAAAAACCGGTCGTGGACTAGACGCGAGAGAGAGCGTCTGTAGTGTGCACACGTGGCTGGGGTTGAGAGACTCTGTGGTGACGGGACGCCGAGCCACAGACCCTAGCTGAGTCCTACTTACTATGTGTGTGTTACTGAGCCGCGAGGTTTACAGTTTTGGGTTGTGATGCGATGTGTATTTACTTTCTGTCTTTACTTTCCGCACTTTAATTCTGTTGCCGGTGGGGGTTACTTTTCCCTACTGGGTCTCTTTTCTTGAGACTCATTCCCCTCCCTTTCAGGTGGGTCGTCGTCGACTCCCGTTCCAGGCGAGTCTAGCCACTCCGGTGTTGGTGCGCCCTAGCTGCAGTGAGTAGTACTTTTGTTGTACTTTTGTACTCTGTACTTAGCTCGGACTCTGAGTTGTACATGTTATGTTTCATGTATAGTGAAATTTTACAGCTTTACATGGTGTGTATCTTCTTATATATAGTCTCCTCGGACATTCCTTCTTACCCTTCCGAGCTTGTCTCGTGGGTTAGCGGGTCAGAATTCGGGTTACTGGTTAGTTACTGGTAATGCGGATTCTGGGTCATTACAGTTTGGTATCAGAGCTTGGTCTGATGAGATATATAGAAGGAAATGCCCATCATGTTAACTCAGAGTACAAAGAGTACAGTAGCAGCTAACTAGCCCGGAGGTAGTTAATGTATTAATGTGTGTATTTTTGCTCTGTGTATAGTACTATGGCACCTATGCGACGTCCTAGAGAGGGAGTGGCTGAGCAGGCGACTCGTCAGGAGGCTGGAGATGCTCCGCCACCTTAGCAGACGTAGCCTTTACCACAGGACGCGCACAGTGGCATTGTTCCTCCGCCGCCACCTCCTCCTCAGGTAGCTCAGGGATTAGACTTGACCCGGTTTCTTGAGGGGATGGCTCAGTTTATAGCTCAGCACCGTGATGCGCCGGTACCCCAGGGTGGTACTGGGAAGGTGTTGAGGGAGTTCTTACAGTTTCAGCCTCCCCAGTTTTTGGGCCAGCCTGATCCAGACATCGCGCGGGCATGGTTGGATGTAGTGGAGCGGACTTTCCGTTCCATGGAGTGTGTTCCCGAGGAGCGAGTGTTGTTAGCTAGTTACCAGTTGCAGGCGCAGGCATTGACCTGATGGTCCTCTGAGTGGGAGACTAATTTTCAGTCTCGCCCACTTAGACAGATTCTGTGGCAGGAGTTTGTCGTTTCTTTTGAGAGGGCCTTCTGTCCTACTTACGTCCGGACGGAGAGATTGTACCAGTTTCTGAACTTGCAGCAGAGGGACTCTACTGTAGTGCAGTACAGGGCCAGATTTGTAGAGCTAGGGCGTTATGCTCCGCAGATTATGGCAGATGAGAGTCTGAGGACTCAGTAGTTTGTGAGGGGCCTGAGGCCAGAGCTCAGGCAGGCGCTGATAGTTGCGCGCGTCACAGACTTAGACGCGGCCTATCAGACAGCGACAGCGTTGGAGGCTGACACTTTACAGACCCGTGCTCGGAGCGCAGAGGTTCAGACTCAGGTAGTTCCTACTCAGCCTCAGCAGCAGCAGGGTAGTGTGCAGACGACTCCGAGGACTACGACTTCCTACGCGTCCACTTCTACTGGGACGACGGCGAAGTCAGGATCTCGGAGGAAGTTTCGACGTGACAGGAGGCAGGCAGAGCAGAGACAGCAGTCTATTGGGAGTGTTCAGCAGTCGGTAGGGCAGCCTTCGCAGCAGGTACAACGTTCGTTTGCTGGTCAGTGTTACCGGTGTGACTAGATAGGTCACATGGCGCGAGATTGTCCTTTGTTACCTCGTGTGCCGCAGCAGCAGACCCAGTCACAGCCCCGAGTGCAGCAGCAGCAGCAGCAGCAGGCACCCGTGTAGCAACGTCAGCAGGCCGGAGTTCTGGTGGGTCGAGAGGTAGAGGTCGTGTTACTCACTTGACCCATGCAATGCGGAGGCAGCTCAGCTAGTGGAAGGTACTGTTACAGTTTTTGGTTATACAGCTAGAGTTTTGTTTGATTCCGGTGCCTCTCACTCTTTTGTGTCTGAGGAGTTTTTAGACTCCCTTGGAGAGTTGAGTTTGGGAGAGTCTGTTGAGCTAGCAGTGGAGTTGCCGACAGGGGACTTTGTTCTTACATCCTACTGTCTCGAGGAGGTACCTGTGCAGTTGCAGGATCAGTGGTTGTCAGCTCGCTTGTTTGCTTTGCAGTTGCATGATTATGATGTGATTTTGGGTATGGACTGGTTAGAGCGGTATGGTGCAGTGATTGATTTCCAGAAGAAGAGGGTGCACTTGCGGATACCTGGGGAAGCGACGTTCTACTTCCAGGGTATTGTACCTCTTACTTCTCGCTTTTTAGTTTCTGCTTTGAGGGCAGGGAGGTTGCTTGCCTCTGGTTGTCAGGGTTTTCTAGTTTTTGCTATGACCCTTGACCAGGTTACCTCGAGAGTGGGGGACATTCCCGTAGTGTGTGAGTTTTCGAATGTTTTTCCGGAAGAGTTACCTGGTCTACTGCCAGAGAGAGAGATTGAGTTTACTGTTGAGTTAGTTCCTGGCACTGTACCATTTGCACAGGCACCGTACCATATGGCACCAGCATAGTTGAGGGAGCTGAAGAGGCAGCTTGAGGAGCTGTTGGAGAAGGGCTATATTCGTCCTAGCTTTTCTCCTTGGGGGTCACCTGTTTTGTTTGTTCGGAAGAAGGATGGTAGCCTGAGATTGTGTATTGATTATAGGAAGCTGAACCAAGTGACCATTAAGAATAGGTATCCATTGCCTAGGATTGACGATCTCTTTGATCAGCTTCAGTCTGCTCATGTCTTTTCGAAGATCGACTTGAGGTCGGGCTACTATCAGTTGCAAATTAGAGACTCTGACATTGAGAGGACTGCTTTTCGGACCAGGTATGGACATTTTGAGTTTTTGGTGATGTCGTTTGGGCTCACCAATGCACCAGCAGCCTTCATGGATCTGATGCACCGGGTGTTCCACCAGTTCTTAGACTGGTTTGTCGTAGTGTTTGTTGACGACATTCTGGTGTACTCCGTTTCGGAGGAGGAACACGCCGAGCACCTGAGGATTGTGTTGCAGACCTTGCGAGAGCACCAGTTGTATGCCAAACTTAGTAAGTGTGAGTTTTGGCTACAACAGGTTCACTTTTTGGGGCACGTGATCTCAGGTGAGGGAGTTTCTGTAGATCCAGCGAAGGTCGAGGCAGTTTTACAGTGGGAAAGTCCCAGATCTGTGTCTGAGATTCGTAGCTTTTTGGGCTTGGCAGGTTACTACCGCAGGTATGTTCGGGATTTTTCTCAGGTTGCTGCACCCTTGACTCGGTTGACGAGAAAGGGGGTTCCGTTTGTGTGGTCGGAGCAGTGTAAGCAGAGCTTCATAGAGTTGAAGCGACTGCTTACGTCAGTGCCAGTCCTTGCGTTACCTTCAGGTGAGGAGGGTTTTGAGGTTTACACAGACGCTTCAGGTGTTGGTCTGGGTGCGGTTTTGATGCAGCAAGGCCGAGTAGTGGTTTATGTGTCTCGCCAGCTTAAGCCCCACGAGGAGAGTTACCCGACCCATGACCTAGAGCTTGCAGCTGTGGTGTTTGCTTTGAGGATTTGGCGTCTTTACCTGTACGGAGTGAGTTTTGTAGTCCGTACCGACCACCAGAGCTTGAGGTATGTGTTTTCTCAGAGGGATCTGAATATGAGGCAGCGTCGATGGATGGAATATCTGAAAGACTATGATTTTAGCATTGAGTATAAGCCTGGAAAAGCAAATGTAGTTGCAGATGCTTTGAGTAGGAAAACACAGATGAGTCATCTGATGCTAAGAGAGTGGCAGTTGTGGCAGTCTGCGGCAGAAGGGTCTTTCAGAGTTTCGTCCAGTCGTCGACTGTGTGTGTTGGGCAGTTTGTTGGCGGCTCCCGCCATTGTGAGACAGGTTGTTGAGGCTCAGCAGGCAGATCCTGAGTTGCACAGTGTGTTACTTCTCCCAGAGGTTGAGCTCCGCGAGGACGGAACTGTTAGGTTCCGAGATAGACTCTATGTTCCTGTTGAGGAGTCTGTCAGGAGAGTTGTGTTGCAGGAGGCACATGGTTCCATGTACTCGATTCATCCAGGGTCGACCAAAATGTATCACAGGTTGAGACGTCAGTTTTGGTGGCCTGGGATGAAGAGAGACATAGCGGCTTTTGTTGCTAGATGTTTGGTCTGCCAGCAAGTGAAGGCCGAACATCAGCGTCCAGGAGGACTTGTGCAGCCGTTAGAGATTCCGATGTGGAAGTGGGACCACGTAACGACTGACTTTGTTTGTGGTTTACCGAGGACAGCTGGAGGTTTTGACAGCATTTGGGTTCTTGTGGACAGATTGACGAAGACTGTTAGATTCTTGCCTGTCAGGTCTAGTTGAGGTATGAGTAGGTTGGCCGCGTTGTACGTAGAGCGGATTGTTCCTTTGCACGGAGTGCCGATCTCTATTGTGTCAGATAGGGATCCTCGCTTCACTTCTGGGTTCTGGCGCAGTTTCCAGAGAGCTTTAGGGACAGAGTTGGCTTTTAGTTCCGCCTACCACCCTCAGTCAGACGGTCAGTCAGAGCGGACTATCCAGACTTTAGAGGACATGCTTAGAGCTTGTTGTCTGGAGTGGCAGGGGTCGTGGACAGCTCACTTGCCGTTGGTCGAGTTCACATATAATAATAGCTATCACTCCAGTATCGGTTTGGCACCATATGAGGCTTTGTATGGACGACCGTGTCGCACCCTCTAGACTGGTTCGAGGTTGGTGAGCGGATTGTCACAGGGCCAGAGTTAGTATAGCAGGTAGTTGAAGTAGTTCAGCTTGTGAGGCAGAGGCTTCAGTCAGCTTAGAGTCGGCAGAACAGTTATGCAGATCAGCGCAGACGACCGCTCGAGTTTCAGGTAGGGGACCAGGTGTTTGTCTGTGTGTCTCCTATGAAGGGAGTGGTGAGGTTCGATAAGCGTGCAAAGTTGAGTCCCCGCTTTATTGGACCTTTCACCATTGTTGAGCGTGTCAGAGGTTTGGCGTACAGACTTGAGCTTCTGTCAGAGTTGGCAGCAGTTCACGATGTGTTCCATGTGTCGATGCTTCGGAGGTACCTTTCTGACGAGTCTCACGTTCTCCCGAGTTCAGAGTGGTCTGAGGTGACTCCAGTGTTGACAGTACTAGAATTTCCGTTGCATATTGAGGATCGCCGACTTCAGAGGTTGAGGAACAAGGCAATCCCCTTAGTTCGTGTTGCGTGGCAGCGGCATTCAGGTGGTGAGTCGACATGGGAGCGAGAGGACGAAATGCGCGAGCAGTTTCCGTACCTCTTTGGTGAGTCTTCTTTCTTTATGTTGTTTGAATTTTGAGGGCAAAATTCCTTAAGGGGGGAGGGCTGTAAGGTCTCAGGTTTTAGCGGATCCTTATTGGGTCTTGTAGAGGTTCAGGTGTGGTTGACGGCAATGGATATTGCTGTTGACTTGTGGTTGACGGCCAGGGGCTAGCCGTTGACTTGGTGTTAGCGTCCAGCAATGTGGACGTTTGTCGTTGAACTTGACGACAAGCGGTCAGGACGTCAACCCATTGGCGGTTCAAATAGGCGGCGAGGTATGTGGATGTCTATTTGTCGTGCCTGTAGAAATAGGGCAGCCCGAGAGCAGAAACCTTTTCTTCTCCTTTCCTTCCTTTCCCTCCACTTCTGCCTTTGTCTGTTTCCACCACTTCTGATTGTTGATGGGAGTTCGTGGGAAGGCCCTAGTGCGTGTGGCAGTGATAGATCGGGCGGGAAACACGAAGATTTGGTGTGATTCGTGCGGAGACTTCGAGGGGTTCCGGCGCGATTGGTGACTGTTTAGGAGTTTTTGGGGCGTTTTGAGGTAGGGACTTAACCCTTTAACCTTCCTTAACAGATTAGCATGCTTATTTGTGTAGATTAGTATGCTAATCGCATTTTAGGGTTGGGTTATACCATGCCGGGATTTTGGGTGTTTGGGCGATCCAAGTGTTGGAACGTGTTTTCCGAAGTTCTGGTAGTGTTAGAAGCTATGAGGAAGTATTTCCCTCCATCAGCAGGTGTTCTGATTGGGTGGTTTTACCCAATTG
This sequence comes from Colocasia esculenta, assembly GCA_014218235.1. NCBI lineage: Eukaryota > Viridiplantae > Streptophyta > Magnoliopsida > Alismatales > Araceae > Colocasia > Colocasia esculenta. The sequence continues at coordinate 133,107,197 of CM024762.1, read as the reverse complement.
GACTGACCCGGCGCTGTTCTGGGTCTAGGGGATTGAAGATATTAACGTCCACATATGTTGACGCTGAGATCTTCAAAGTTGATGTAAACGACAAGGTCGATTGCCGTTGATTAAGTGTTAACGACATTGTGAGTGCCGTCTACATCATGGTTGGCGACATTCGATGTTGCCGTTAATATCTTGTGTCCCAGCAGGCTATGGTTCTATTTTGTGTTCCAAGGTGTTGACGTGGATGTCCACCCTGTTAACACATTTTGCCAGGCTTAGAGTGTGACTCCGCCTGTGCTTATGCATAATTAATTGTGTCATGATGTGACATGAGGTGTCCGTCTATTGTACGGTGTTTCAGACGTTAAGAGTGTTACCGTCTGTACTCGCGTTGAGTTACCGTGCTTCTGTTTCTGTTTGTCACCTGGACATAGAGCGACGCTCTGTCTAGATGACCGGCGTGTGGGGGTCCTCCGTCGGTGAGCCAGGACGTTGAGAGCGTCTCTGTCCTGTGCGTACTCCTTGTGGTGGTTTCGAGCCAGTCTCCGTGGAGCCCCTTCTCTACCGCTAGGGTCAGGCGTAGGGGAAAAACCGGTCGTGGACCAGACGCGAGAGAGAGCGTCTGTAGTGTGCACACGTGGCTGGGGTTGAGAGACTCTGTGGTGACGGGACGCCGAGCCATAGACCCTAACTGAGTCCTACTTACTGTGTGTGTGTTACTGAGCCGCGAGGTTTACAGTTTTGGGTTGTGATGCGATGTGTATTTACTTTCTGTCTTTACTTTCCGCACTTTAATTCTGTTGCCAGTGGGGGTTACTTTTCCCTCTGGGTCTCTTTTCTTGAGACTCATTCCCCTCCCTTTCAGGTGGGTCGTCGTCGACTCCCGTTCCAGGCGAGTCTAGCCACTCCGGTGTTGGTGCGCCCTAGCTGCAGTGAGTAGTACTTTTGTTGTACTTCTGTACTCTGTACTTAGCTCGGACTCTGAGTTGTACATGTTATGTTTCATGTATAGTGAAATTTTACAGCTTTACATGGTGTGTATCTTCTTATATATAGTCTCCTCGGACATTCCTTCTTACCCTTCCGAGCTTGTCTCGTGGGTTAGCGGGTCAGAATTCTGGTTACTGGTTAGTTACTAGTAATGCGGATTCTGGGTCGTTACATGCTTGGTCTGATAAATCCCTTTTCCAATAGTTCCATCAATTGCTCCTTCAACTCTTTCAATTCAGCGGGGACATTCTGTAGGGTTGGCGTGATACCGGTGCAGCTCCAGGTGTTTGATCAATCGAGAAATTCACATCTCTTTCAGGTGGTATGCCTGGCAGCTCATCCGGAAACACGTCGGGGTATCCTTGCACTATATGGATGTCTGATATCTTAGATGCTTTTTTTTCAACTATGATGGCAGCAAGGAATGCCACACAGCCATTTCTTATGATGTTATGTGCCTTAATAGCAGAGACGAGAGACAAGTGCCTCTTGTGTCTACGTCCTGTAAAGGTCAATTTAGGGAATTCACTAAATGTTATCTTCCCTCTTCTACAGTCAACACAAGCCCCATAGGTGGCTAGCCAATCAGCTCCCAGAATGACATCGTAGCCCTCCATGGGCATACAGATCAGATCGGCTCTAAAATTGAGTTCATCAATCTTTACATCAACTAGTGGAAAGTATTTATTTAATTGAGCTTTCTCTCCCAAAGGGGTAGTAACAGACAATTCAAATTCCATGGATGCATGTTTTTCATTTAATGTATCTATAGTACCCCGGAAAATCTATTAATTAAAATTATAGATAAATTGAAATTTTATCTATTAATAAAATCAATTAGTTAAAACGGTCCGCATCATTATTGCATGCGTATAAACCCCTATAAAAATTTCGTAAAAATAATAGTTATACTTTAAATAATGTTCTCTAATGACCCATCATGAAATTTGGGCATAGAAAAATCGTTTGGACTTAGTTTAAGAATTTATGCGACTTATTAGCATAATTAAGGAATAAGTCGAAGAACCCATTATTTTATGACCCAAAGTGGATTATAAATAAAAATAAACATGTGGGTAGACTTTAAATAATATGGGATGATAGCCCATTATGATATTTGGACCAATGGACAATCTTGGCCCATAAATAATTATCTAATAAAAGGATAATTAAAAATCCAATAAGTAAAGTAAGTACATGGGTTGTACAATTAGGCTCACATGAGTTATTGAGCCAAGAGTAAGAGCCCAAATGATGAAGATTAGAAATATTGGCATAAATAATGTAGAAGTGAATAAAAATATACAAAAGTAATTAAATAAGTGTGATAAATAGATTTACATTAGGATAAAGGGTGAATAATTGGAATTAAATCTATACCCATTAAGTCAAATTAGTAATGGATCTTGTTAAAGGTCCTAACATGAATAGTTAGACCAAATATGAAGAGCCCATCTTGGGATGGGAAGTAATTAAGTTAAATTCGTACCTAAAAATAGTAATAAATAGAAAAGGGTTAAGATAATGACTATTTTAACTCTTACTTATCTTAAAAAGAGTTTGTTGGGTTGAGTGTGTTTTGGAATTTCCTAAAATTGTATTTTAATGATGACCAATGAACATCACTCATACTTTGATTTTGATGACGACAAATTGTGATTTTGATGATGATATGTTGAACATGTTATACATTCTATTCATAACACCATAATGCTTAAACAACATGTTTTTGATGTTTAACATCTCATATTTTAATGATAATATCTTGTACTAATGATTTATGTCTTAATTTTGCAGGTGTATGCAGATTTTGTCATGGTAGTGTCGACACACACCACTATTGGTGTCGACATAGGGTTTCAAATCCTAAGGCAAAATGATGAAGAATAGGTCAAGTGTGTCGACACAGCCTCAAGTGGTGTCGACACGAGTCCCAGTTCCTAGAGAATCCAGTTGACAGGTCTATACTGTGTGTCGACACAGGCTCAAGTGGTGTCGACATACTAGATCTAGTTCCCAGAAGACCTGTTTGGCAGTTCTGGACAGTGTGTCGACACTGCCTGAAGTAGTGTCGACACTAGTGACTCTTCCCAGAGAACCAATTCTACCAGTTTGGGACAGTGTGTCGACACACTCTGAAGTAGTGTCGACACACTCTGGCTAAAACTCAATTTCGTGAAATCATCTGGACACGTGGCCGCTTGGGGTTCAAGGGGATCTGCCTAGGTTTTTGTGCCCACGTACCCTAAGGCCTCTTATGGACATATGGGGGTATAAATACCCATGTCCTTGGCACTCCAAAGGCATCCACGACAGAACAAGCCAAGACCATTCTGGAAAAAGGAGATTTGAGCGGGAAAGAGGCATCTGCATCCAGAGGAGCAGAGCAGCGCCGCCAAAGGGAGAAGAAGGAGAAGAAGAAGGAGAAGAAGAGGAGGAGCTCGAGATTTCAAGAGTGCTGATCCAGAAGGAGATCCAGCCAAGTTTGTAATTGGTCAGAGTCTTGAATTTTCTGGGGAATCTGTGTATGTGTTCTACACAGATCTCCCAATTCAATTTGTCTCTCCATTTCTATTGTACTGAGATAGATCGTGCTAGAGGATCTATTCTCTGAGTGTGCTTGTTCTAGCAGAATTTGGATCTATTGTGATCCAGAGGGTTGAGTACTTTGTACTCTGTTTTGGAGCCCTAGTGCTCTGGGTTGGAGCCATTGTGCTCTGGTGCTTGAGCCGTGGTGCTCAAGGGCTTGTGAATTTGCTGAATTCACAAGTGGTCTTTGGAGTAGGTCGTTGTGCCTATCCCCTAGGTTTCTTTGAGTTGTTGAACTCAAAGAGGTTAGAGTCGTCGTGCTCTAGTTTGTACTGCACTTGTGTTAGTGGTTCCTCCGTTGTGAGGAGGTGGACGTAGGAGACACAAGTTGTGTTCTCCGAACCACCTTAAAATCTTCAGTGCACTGTGGTTTGTTGTGTGGTTTGTTGTTCTTATTCACTATACTCACACACCACACTTGGATCTGATCGAGTTGTGTGTTTTATTCATTTTAATTCCGCTGCCATACACACAATATCTTGTTCATTTACCAAAGTCACCTATCCGATCTCCAACAGAGTTCCCATCCCATCCTAACACATTAGCCACGAAATTAGATCTCTCTCCAAGCCAACTAAGTGATAAATGCTAGAATAAGGAGAGATAAATGTAGAAATTCGGAGTTAATTATTAAATAAATTAAAAAGGGATAAGATAATGACTAAATTAGTTTATAAATGTCCTTACAAGAATCCTAACCTACCCAAACCCTCTACCCATGAAATTAGATTTCTTCCCCATCCTATTAGGTAGATAATGGCTAGAAAATAGGTGGATAATTGCTAATTTCATAGTTGGAGGAGAGGAGAAGAGTTTTAGGTGATTAAGGACTCTATTAAGCATCAAAACACTCCAAATTCGTCCCTACCAACCCATAGCTTGTTGCTGGAACCTTGGGGGACGAAGAGAAGAGCTGAAGAACGAAGGAGCAAGAAGGGAGAAGCTTGGAGAGGAAGGATTTCATCTCGTTCTTCATCAAAACCCTAGGATTTTCTTATCAGCAAGAAAAGGTAGGCAATCTCTCAAGCTAAAATCGTGTAAAAATTACCCTAGGTAGAATTCATGATCCTCTTCAAAAGCCCTCTAGTCTCGTTACATTTCGCTCATCCATTTGGGCAAATTTATTGCTTGAATCCCTGTTGTTACCATGAACCCGAAATCTCATGTTTTCTCTAATCCCCCGCACGTACTTGTTCCCATGCTATGAGAAAATTCTCATTGATACTAAAGTGCATTAGCTTTCAAACGCCCCTAGTTTCGTTCTATTTCGATCTCTCATGAGGGAGAATTAATTCTTTGAATCCCTATCAGATCCATGCACCCGACCCTTCTTGTTGGTTTGTGAACCTCATTCATGCTTAACTTCATACCATGATAAATTATCATAAATACTACATCTTGTCGCTTTTGAACGCCCCTAGTTTTGGAATATTTCATCATGTATCCATCTCTAATTAATTCGTTGAACCTTGACTGTGCCTGTTAGGTCATCGAAATGTAACTTGATCACATCATGTTTAAACCTTGTCTATTTTCAAATTAATCATGCATGTTGATAGATCTATATGTCTACTTTCGTTAAAAACTAGTTTTGTGGTTTTTGGAGTACCGTGGGATTTTATACTGAATTTTGAATCACCCTATATCAAGAATGGTCCACCCAGAAAAAAAGGGAAAAAGGCCAGACATCCCCGATATCGCGGCGGCGCGACCCGCCGCGATAACGGGAGGTCGCGGCCGGCGTGGGTGACGCGTTCAGAAACACGGCGACCTGTGCCGCCGCGATTCCATCGCAAACCGCTATCGCGCCCGGGCGGCGACCGCGACAGAAATCGCGGCCGTGACCACCGCCGCGATTTAAGCTTTTCTGCCAGAACTTAAAATTTCGCTTATATCCCTGCTTTATATGCCATTTAACCCTTGTACAAGTTAAACCATGTACTGTTAAGCTTAATAAATGGCCTGAATATTTTTATTAATAATATTTAAATAATTCTTATTAATTTAAAATCCGTGAGCATGACTTATTCTATTCTAATGATTTCGTTACACTTGCACACTAAACATTGTTTATCGCTATTTGACCCTATTAAATTACTCAATAATGTATCTGGTAATTAAAGTGAAATTAATTACCTAATTTCCCTATTGTTTAAATGACACTTGTTCTCGTTTAATTCGCGTGATTTTTACATCGTTATCGCGTCCCTCTGCCTTCGAGCACTCGAGGCAAGACGGACAACGTTTCGTTACACACTTTCTCTTGACTTGGACCACCTCTCCACCGGGAATACTCCCGACTGGGCCAGGGACTCCTTGTCAAGGCCTCCGTAAGTCTTCTTGGCTTTGGCGCACATCCTTAGCCGATGAGCTGGTTGTACCCTAATACCCGTTACACCTTTAGGGATCGGTATGATCCAAACGGCCTTAGTGAGATCTCTCTTAACTTGTATCACGCCGGACCATTTAGTCTGTGTACACAGCACAGCTAGTGGGCGGTGGTGACTTCTACCAGACTACCGGTACCCGACCTGGTGCTGTGCAACAGTTAATATCGTGGTTTAACGTTGTTTTACGATTATACCCCTATCTCATCTACTATCCTTGTACTCTCATCTTTTCACGTTCACTCTACTATCTCGTCTATTCATCAAGTACTCTCTGAGACTCGTTGAGCTGTTGTGGCTCCTATCGTTGTACTATACATGACTGTCTAGCGCCATATTATGGGTCCGGTGACCCTACTGACTTGAATGCATACTGTGCAGGGCACAGAGTGTCCGAGGGGCTCCAATCTAGTCCTGGGGGTAGTGAGCCACCCGAAAATACCTGCAGGGGCTATTGACGGTGTTCTGCATTGCACCGGTTCTGACTATACTATTCTGGCTAGACATCTAATTGTTACTATTAGTCTGAGGAGTTCAGATGTACTGTATCATTTCGGTGCTATTACTGTGCTAGCACTGACTGTTATAGTATTAGTCTGAGGAGTTCAGACGTACTGTACTATCATGAAATGGCTACTGTCCTAAAGTGACTATTGTCGTACTCGACTAGTGCACCGTGGTGCAACCATACACCCTATCTCTTTACACGCTATCTCTTTACATGCAATCTCGTTACACGCTATCTTGATATACAAGCTATCTCGTTACACGGCACCTTGATACAAGCTATCCTATTACATGTCATTTGGTTACACGCTATCTTGTTATACACTATCTTGTTACACGCTATCTCGTTATGTTGTCATCCTAATTTTGCAATACTCTTGAGAAATATATTATCGTTCACTTGTTATCTTGTACTATTACTCTCTTGACTATACATGATCGTTCTCTCTAGTTAACCTACGTTACAAGACATTAATCACTTAAATCATGCTTGTTTACATGAGATATTAAGTCCTACTGAGCGTTATCGCTCACCCTTCGTTATTTGTTATTGTGTTTTCAGGTAAGTCAGGTGATGACCTTACACACATCAACGAGATTGGACTGGAGTAATGAGCGTCCTGGAGTCATAGCGATGGATTGTCCCCAGTACCCTAGAGTTAGTTTAGTTAGTTGCTTAGTTATCTTTTCCAAATGTAATAAAGTCATTGAGCCCTATGTTCTGGCTCTGAATTAGTGGTTGTAATAGTTTAGATAAATTATCAATAAAATGATGAGTTTTAGTGCAATTATTGTTCATTAGTAGCTCTGATATTTGCGAATATATGCGTAATTACATTACCATACTCGTTGTTCATGCCTCCCTGATTTATTCAGTGCTAAATTAGCGGGGCATGACAGTATCAGCAAATGCTTGTGATATGAACGAATGTGTTGCGCCAATATCAAACAAAACAAAGGCTGACCGAGAGAAAACTGGTAAAGTACCTTCCATAACTCCACATTCCTCGGTGGTTTCCACTTCTTGCAGGGCCTGCAGTCGGCCAGGCTTCTTCTGTCCCATAGGACGCTTCTCATTTTCCTTTAGCAGAGGGCAATCGGGAATACGATGCTCTCGACTCCCGCAGCGTAGGCATGTGCCTACCCTTCTCTAGCATTCTTTGCAGTGTGACCTAGCTTGTCACAGTGCTTGCATCTGGGCTTGTTGGGGGTAGTAGGGGCGAAGACTTTGGGCTTCCGCTCTTGGCTTGGCCCGTCCGTGATGCTTAATGGTCTTTTCTTGCCGTTAGTGGGCTTACTTGGTGCTTCGGATGTTTGTTCCTTCTTGACCATCCTACCCTTGATGCGCTCGGTGAGATCGGTCGCATCCTCCAGCAATTGTGCTTTCTTGACCATCTCCGAATAAGTCTGAATGTCCAGAGGTGCCAGTTGAGTAATGTATGCGGGCCTGAGCCCATTAAGAAAGCGCTTTGCCTTCATTCTTTCTGTGCCGACAAGATGATTGGCATATCATGCCAATCGGGAGAACTGAGCTTCATACTCAGCGACTGTGAGGTTCCTTTGCTTAAGTGCGGCGAACTTGGAGGCCTTTCTCTCTTGGATTATTTCAGAGAAGTACTTGGAGTTAAAGTGCTCCTTGAACTCCTCCCAAGTAAACTGTGCATCTGCTCTGGTTGCCTCAATGGACTCCCACCATGCACGAGCGTCCCTTTCAAGCTGGAATGTTGCAAGTAATAGCTTATCTCCATCCGCGCATTACATAACACGGAAAATACGCTCAATCTCTTTTAGCCAATTCTCGGCCTTGTCGGGATCAGTGGTCCCACTGAAACGAGGTGGATTCAGATTGCGAAAATTTCTGTGTAAATCTCCTACTCCTCGGTTATTATTGGCTCCAGCAGCCTAAAGTAATGCCTGCGTGAGCTGCTGAATAGTGTGTTGCATATCACGGAGTTGAGCACGCTCCGCTGCCATTGCTATTGTTTAAGTTCCTTCACAAGAGAATTTAAATGTAAGATATTGAGTTTGTACTAAGTTTGTGCGTGTGTGAGTTTATTTATCTTATTACCCATGCTTCTAACCATCTCTCACATAGGTATGGAATTAGACTCTAAGTCAAGGCAAGTCAAACCTAGATCATCCTATACTTAAGAATAGCCTAGGCTCTGATACCACAAAAGTGTAATGCCCCGATGCGGAATATCGGAGCGGAATTAAAGTTATTAAATAGTACAGAGCGAGAAATAAATAACAAACCATTGCACATATGGGATAATGTCAAATAAAATCCAACTTCATTAATATTTCATCAACTAGCTATTACATTGACTAATCAGAGCCAAAACTAGGGCCCATAGTACTTTATTCAAATCCAAACTAATACATACCGACTAACTAATGACTGACTCATAACTATACTAACTATCTACTAAATAGTGGTAGTTGATCGGGTCGCTCTTGAACATCATCCTCATGCCCATCCTCGTGAGTGTGGTAATTGCCATCTGACTCACCTGAACACATGAAATAACAACACAGGATGAGTGAATAACGCCCAGTAGAACTTAATATCTCGTGTAAACAAGCATGCTTTAAATGATTAATGTCTTAAATGGCAGGATAACTAGAGAGCATGGTCATGTAGCGCAAGGGTAACGATAGCAAGAGAACGATAGCACTAATACAGGGAAAATAGCACAGTAAGTACGATAAAGGATTGGCCAGTAACGGTTATAGCATGTAACGATATCACTTGTATAGCACTTGTATTGATAGCACTTTGATTGTCATAGATTAAATCTTGATAGTATAATGGCACTGAGTGCATGCCATATACACCTTGATCATTTTAACTCCCATGGGCAAATAGCACTTTTCGGGCGCTCCTCCCAGGACCAGATCGGGCTCTATTGCGCTGGCATAAGTCATTTTCTTATCTTAGACAATCACATAAATGACCAAGAGAGTACCAAGAATAGATAAGAGTAATAGATTAAATAGACGAGAGTGTAGAGTGAAAGTGAACATATGAGAGTACAAGGATAGTAGATGAGACGGGGGTACAATCGTAAAACAACGTTAAAACCGATAAGAACAGTTGCACAGCACTAGGTCGGGTGCCGACAGTCTAGTAGAAGTCACATCCGCCCACTAGCCGTGCCACGAACACGGGCCAGATGGTCCGGTGTGATCCAAAGGTAAGTAGGAAACATACTAAGGCTGTTGGATTGTACTGATCCCTAAAGGGGAAACGGGTTTTGGGGTACAACTAGCTCGTTGGCAATGGACGTACGCAAAGCCAAGGAGACTTACGGAGGTCTTGACAAGGAGTCCCTGGTCCAGTCAGGAGTATTCCCGAGGAGAGGTGGTCCATGCCAAGAGAGAGTGTGTATGAAACAAGTGTCCGTCGTCCCTCGAGTGCTCGAAGGCGAGGAAGCGATAATAGTGTACAAAGCATGCGATTAAAACGAAAAACAAGTGTCATTAATTAAATATGGAAATTTAGTAATTAATTACACTTAATTACCAGATACATTATGAGTAATTTAATAAGGTCTCATTGCAAATATGTATGTTTAGTGTGTGCAAGTGTAAGAAATCAAGAGAGTATGATAAATTGTGCACATGGCTTTTAATTTATAAGATTCATTTAAATATTGATAAATAATAATATTCTAGTTAATATTGTTCTTAACAGTGCAGGATTTAAATTTAAACAAGGGTTAGTTGGCATAATACGTAGGGTTATATATGTAATTTCAAGTTCTGACAGTCACAGTCAGATCGTGACGTTGGACGCTGTCGCGATCAGATCGCGACAGGGGTAGCCGACGCGTTGTCTGGTCGTGGCCGACACGTTCAGGGACCGCCGAGACGCCGTCGCGACGACGCGTACAAACATCGCGATAGGTCGGGGTGGCGCATCCAGGTCGAGCCGAACTGTAGAGAATGTCACGACGTAGAGTCCTGTCATGTTCAGAACGCGACGTGACCCTCTGTCATGACGAGGTTGAGGACGCGACTTGTCGGGCTGTCGCGTTCTCAGAGCCTCAGCCCGAGCGCTGGCAGATGATGCAGGACCCTTTTGGATTTGGTCCATGCCATCTAACTCGACACAATGCACTTTAAAAATACAGAACAAATCGCATATACCACGCAAATTCATGAAATCAATATTGAATGAAACTAGACATGTAGATCTATCACTGGGCATGGTTAATTAGAAAATAGACACGTATAGATCATACTTTAATTATGTTACTTTTCGGTGACCTAAACAAGCAGAGTCCTGGAAAACGAATTAATGGCAATGGATACAAGATGAAAATTAGGGCAAATAGGAGCGTTTGGAAGCTAAGAGCATGTAGTATTTATGAGAATAATATCATGGCATGGAAACGAGTACATGCACAGTTTGAAAGCAAACTTTAGGGTTCGAGTACATGATGTTGACAAGGATTCAAGCATTTAATTCTCCCTCATGGAAGAACAAAAAATAGTGAAACCATGGGCTTTCAAAGAGGGGTGCATGGGCTACCTAGGGTTAAAGTTTCACGATTAGTGCTTGAGAGATTGCCTACCTTTTGTGTTGACAAGAAACCTAGGGTTGATGACGAAAAACGATAATCCTCCTTGGTTCCTAGCCTCCTTCCCTTGCTCTCCATGTCCAGAACTCATTCTCTTCATCCTCCAGAGCTCTAACAACGATCCAGGGTTTGGTTGGTACGAATTGGGGGTGTATTGATGGGTTAAGAGAGTCCTCTCCTTCTAAAACTCTTCATTTCCCTTAAACTCCGAATTTTCCTTATTTATCTCCCAATTTCCCTCCTTTATCTACCTAATAAGGTTGGGAAGAGATCCAATTTCGTGGGTAGAGGGTTAAGGTAAGTATAGGACTCCTTTTTAGGATATATATAGCTTATTTAATATTTATCTTACCTCTTTTACTAATTACTATTATTTTAAATACGAATTTCACTTAATTAGCTCCCATCACATGATGAGCTCTTCACATTTGGGCCCAACAATCCATGTTAGGTCCATTAGTAAAAACCATTACTAATTTAGCTTAATGGGTATCCCTTAAATTCTATTTATTCTCTCTTTTATTCTAATTAAATCTATTTATCTTATTTATTAAATTAAAATTTTTATTTATTTAGGAATTTTAAAAATCAAGGGTGCTACACCTTGTTTGATCTTCCATAGAAAGTAGAAGCACTTATAAAATGTCTTTCTAGCCGGACTTAAACCTTTCTAAAAAGAAAGACCAGTGTCTGTCGACAGACATATCATATTTGTATATCTATCAACAGATACCCTTGATTCTAGAACCTAGAAACCAGAGCTATTGATAACCACCAGTATATGTTGACAAACAGAACCACTTCTTCATAAATCAAAGTTGACACATTCTTGTATTGTCCAAACAAGTTGCCTTTTCCCATTTTCTTAGATTCTAAACTATTCTACCATTGGAATGAATCATTTAATCATCATCTACATCTATTTTTTATTATTCAATGACATTTCCAGATTATGTTGTTTCCTACATTTTCTTGATATCTTTAACATTAACTCATAGAACCTGTTATTGTGATATTATGAATACTTATGTACATACATGCATGCTTAGAAAAGTGAAAATTGATGACAACTTTGGGTTTTTGGACCCATTTGAAATAAATGCATGTGCAAATGGGGTTGATGCAGTCCCGGGAGGAGCATTCAAACTCGTTTACTAGCCGTACGGATTGAAAATGGATCTACTGGATGTTTGGCATTACATCATCTTCGCTTGATTTGGTCATCATTTTTATTCAGATATAAGTTGAATATGTATTACCTACTTGAACCAGTATGTGGTTATTGTACTAAATTCTTTTCTACACAAGTTTTAATTCAGTACTCTCTTTTCATGATTGTCATCTACTTATACAAGATTATAAGCACCCTTGATATTCAGTACTGCCACCAATCAAGTACACTGCCTAATTTTATACTTGTCAATTGTCATATTCCTTCTGATAAGAAGGGTGAATCCTACTGAGCACAATTGCTCACCAAATCTTATTCTTTCAGGTGAACAGGAAGAGCTTAACTCTTAGGGTCGTAAGCTGAGCAGGACAACCAGTCTTTGGAATCTTTAGTATACCTTTTGAGGACAGTAGTTATAGGTGTAAATAGTATGTTTTCTTTATCCCACTCCTCCTGTGGACTTACATAAGGAGTGTTATGTAAAATTCCGTTGTAATAAAGACAGATGTTTATATAATCCAAATCTATTTTTTATGTCTATTTTGTTATTTTTTGATAAATAGTTTAGGACATGACAGGTTAATTGGTATCAGAGCCTTAGGTTCCGTGTAAACCTTAGAAATGACCAGTGAGTTGGGGTAGAAATTTGGGATTAGTTATGAAGGTAGTAGAAATTTCTGTGTATATATATACATATACTTAATTTGTTACTTATTACATAATGGAAATGAATGCTCGAGATTGGCTATTGAGTGCAATGGAACTATTACGACACGATGTAGAGTTATGTGCGCAGGCCCAGAGAGAAGCGCATATGCAAGTAAAGGAAAAAGTGTTGAGGCTAACCACTGACGCATTTTTAGCAGGAAATCCTCTTGCTTCCTTACAATCTATGACTCAAGTGATGAGCAATTTAGATAACCTGAAGACAGGATAAGACATATTGCCACATCAAATTGAAGAATATTGGGAGGTGATGTCTGATGCAGCAAGGGAGCTATATCATAGTCCTGATGGAAATCAACAGCCATATGTGGAATCTGTTACACTTGAATCAAGCTAGGAAGTTTAGGAAACTTACTTTTGTTAACCTCTCCTTTTGATAAATAGTGAGTTTGTATGTATAACTCCCCATGTATATTTACAGTAAGAGGATAAGGATGATAATGAAGATGTAAATGCTCTTGGTTTATTAATGAAAAGTATGTATGTTATGTGGTAAAAGAAAGTTTGCATGTGATGGATGTATATATTGGTTTGGGTGATTACATTAATGTATGAATTGTTGGATGTCTCAGATATTTCTCTAAAATAGTCATGGAAGGAGGTGATGCAAACTGGAAAAAGATGGAAAACACCATGTATGACTTGACGCGAGTAATGAGGATAGTGACCAAAAACAATACTCACAATGGAACAAATATGTTAAACATTTCCGAAGTTTAGATCCTCCCAGATTTGTATGTAGCATAGATCCTGACGAGGTAGAAAATTGGATAAAAGATATTGAAAGAATTTTTAGGGCAATTCGATGCTCAGAGGAGGATAAAATATGTTTGGGAACATTTCAGTTGGGTCGTGATGCTCGAGCCTGGTGGGAGGCTATAGAGTCTACTTTAGAAGATCCAAATCAGATGGTATGGGAAGAGTTTGTTGAGTTGTTTAATGAACAATATTTTTCTGAAGTGGTTCACGAGAAAAAGGCTACTGAGTTTGCTAATCTAAAGCAACGTGGAATGATAGTGTTTGAATATGAGGCACAATTTGCTCAACTATCCAAATATGCTTCCCATTTAATATCCATAGAAAAATTGAAGGCAAAAAGGTTTATGAATGGCTTAAGCCCAAACTTTATCACTCAGTTGACGCCCCACTTAATTACAACATATTCTGAAATGGTCAAGAGGGCCTTGGCTCTAGAAGCCGCAAATGAAACAGTAGAGAGAATTAAAGGGAAGTTTGGGGGAAGTTCTTCAACAACTGATCACAAGAGGAAGTTGGAAACGAGAAATGCTTCTAAAATACCACAGTCCACCAAGAAATCAGGAAAAGCTCTTGTTGGAAATAAAGATGTTTGTCGACATTGTCATCTTAGTGGACACAAAACTGAGAATTGTTGGCGAAGGTTGGGTGCTTGCCTCTGGTGTGGAAGCAATCAACATCGAATCCCTGAATGTCCTATGATGAAAAATGTACTGGCATCCCAAAATTCCCGAGCTAAACAAGGGCGTTTGTAGACCATTCAAGAGGTGGAACCAGAATCTCCGTAAGAAGGTGGACTTGTTGAAGGTACACTTTTAGTGAACTCCAAACCTGCATATGTTCTATTTGATTCAGAAGCTACTCATTCCTTTATCAGTCATGAGTTTGCTAGATCCTTAGAAATACCATCAGTTCCACTACCTGTACAACTAGAAGTTGATACTCCTCTTAGTGAAGGAAAGAAACTTAAAGAATATTAACCTGCCAGTAAAATTCTAGTTAAAGAACATAATTTCCTGGGTGATTTGATATGCCTTGAGATGTGGGAATATGATGTAATCCTTGGGGTAGATTGGTTGTCTAAACACCATGCGAATTTGGATTGCCATTTAAGGCAAGTAACCTTTCTGGGTAAGAAGGTTTCCTCAGTGACTTTTGATAAACCTGGTGTAAGAAGTATACCTATAATATATGCAGTTAAAGCATGCAAGTTGGTACAGAAAGGGTGTCAAGGATATCTGACATCCGTGACAATAATGAACCAAAGTATTACAGGTTTGAAAGATATTTCGGTAGTAAAAGAACTACCCGAATTACCACCTAGTAGAGAAGTGAATTTCTCAATTGAATTGGTTTCGGGAGCCACACCAATTTCAAGAACGCCTTATCGAATGTCAGTGGAAGAATTGAAAGAATTAAAAAGACAATTGATGGAACTAATGGAAAAAAGATTCATAAGACTCAGCACATCCCCTGGGGTGCTCAAGTACTGTTTGTCAAGAAGAAGGATGGAACTTTGCAATTATGCATAGATTATAAACAATTAAATCAGTTAACAATTAAGAATAAATACCCACTTCCTAGGATTGATGATCTATTTGATCAATTGTCTGGGGCACAATATTTTTCAAAGATTGATCTAAGATCTGGGTATCATCAATTGAAAATTCGGGAAGGTGACATTCATAAAACAGCTTTTCAAAGTAGATATGGGCATTATGAATTTGTAGTGATGCTGTTTGGATTGACTAATGCACCTGCTGCCTTCATACGACTGATGAATGATGTATTCAAGTCATATTTGGATCAATTTGTGGTTGTATTCATAGATGATATATTGATTTATTCTAAAAGTATGGAAGAACATGAAGCACACCTTCAGATCACTTTGCAATTGCTACAAGATCATAAGTTATATGCAAAATTTAGTAAATGTGATTTTTTGTTAGAACAAGTAACATTATTAGGACATGTCATTTCTAGAGAGGGATTGTGGTGGGGAAATCCGAGCCTGGGACCGGGCCAGTAGGTGCAAGTCTATCGAAGACGGAGACCATGTGCAGCAACGACGACATCCATTTGGCTTGGCGATGTGCTTTCAGATCACTAGCACGTTTATTTTATGAATTTGGGCATTTAGTTGATGTAATAAGGCCCATTAGTGCTCTTTTTATTTTTTTATATATTTTCGGGTCCGATTTTGGACCTATTTTTTAGGCTTGGGGTTATTTTGGTCTTTGGGTGTTTAGTGAGGACCATTAGGGTTCCATCACTATTAATATGGTGTAATCTCCTATTTTAGTGGTTAATGAACATTTGGAAGACTGCTTTGGCGCCGCCTTGGTTGTCTTCTCCAGCGGGGTGGAATCCCCAGGGTGGAAGCCCTCCTTCTACGGGGTGGAATCCCCAGGGTGGAAGCCCACGGTTCCTTCTTCTCCTTCTTCCTCCCTGAGTTCACCTCCTCCTCCCTGCTGTCCCGCATCAAATTGGTATCAGAACCGGTCGGCTCCTTGTTTGGAGCCCGTCCGGTCTTCCCCTTCCTTAGCGCGAACCCCCCCCCTTCCGCCATTTGCGAACACCACCCGGCGCCAGAAGCCATCTCTCATTCCCCCCCCTCCGTGTTCCACCCTGTTCCTCACCGCCGCCCCGCTTCCATGTCCGCGACCCCCACCCTCGCGCGACCCCCCCCCCTCGCGATCGTCGTCTCCGCCTGGTGCCCCCCCCGCGACCCCGGCGCCATCGCGTCCGGGCCCCTCCTCCCATCGCGTGCACGACCCCGGCCCCGCCATCGCGTGCGAACTACCCCGCGGCAGCACGCCCCCCGTGCCACTCCGGACCCGCCTCGCTCCCGGACGTGGCCGCCCCGCCGGCGAGCGGGCACGTGGCCGCCCGCCGCCCCACCTCCGCGAGCCCCCTCCGCAAGCCCCGGCCCCAGCTGACCCGCGCCCTGCAACCTGCCTCGCGCGGTGCCCGCCACCCCTCGGGCTGTGCGAACCAGGCCCCGACCCCGCTCACTCCGCGGCCAACCCGCGTGGCCGGCCCGACCGCGCCCCACCCCGCCTTGCTCGCGGCCTCCCTGCAGCCGCGGCGCCCTGCTCACGGCGCCCTGCTCCGTGGCCCTCCCTCTCTCCTCCTTCCACTGTCTCCTCTCTGCGCGACACGGGAAGGGGGATAAAAGGGAGAGGGCAGCGAACCGAGCCAAGCCGGTTCGGCCCGGGCCTCCACTGTAGCCGGTCTGCTACAGTGCACGACGGTGCACTACGTTCCTTATCGCACCGCCAGCGTGGAGAACCCGTCTGAGCTTGGTTTGACGTGTCGTTCGCGTCGTTGCGGTCATCCCGGCGGGCCCTATTCATCTGGGGCTTGTTGACCCCTGGTGCTCGGCTGAACCCGCACGAGGTCGGAGTTGACGCCGACACGTCCACCATGTACATGTACGTCACGGTGTTCCCGCACGAGTTTGGTCCGACCTGGTCAACACAGACTTGCTCAGCTGCATACAACGTGCTCTAGCTACGCGGCAGCCCCACAGAGTTCCGCTCTGCCACCCAGGTTTGCACAATCAACTTATCGATCGGTCTGTAAGTCTTGCTATGTTTTGGAACGATGGATTGTGGATTGTCTGAAGCACCTACCAACTTTTGGCGCAAATGTGATCAACGTTTGGTGAGAATAGATAATCTTCTTCAACAATTATATGACGAGTTGGTCAAACGAGAGAAGATTGTCCATGAGGCTGACTCCTCAACTATTAAGGAATCTGAAAACCTACTAGTTGAAGTATCCTACGAAGCAGATGAATCTTTGATAGATGAGTATTATCAACAACTTGAGTCTGAGAATGAGTTCCTTAAGGAGAACGAGTTGGCAAAGGATGAGACAATAGGAGTTGCGGTCGAACAACCAAATGATATACAAGCTCCTCTATCTGTACTTACTTCAGTTGATGGGCCTGTTCTAGCTGTTTTGCTACCTCCTTATCAGACGATTGATGTGATCGAGTGGGAGCAACCCTCAGTTGATCTGATGTGGCTGACATTTTGTGATTCATCGATGGTGCACCCGTTCGTGATCCTTGATACGAGCGTCTGTGTGGAGTCTTATATGTGCACTCTAGTGTTCATTTTCCTCTTGCTTCGACACTTCAAAATTCGAGGACTAATTTTCTCGAATCAGGGGAGAATTGGTGGGGACATCCGAGCCTGGGACCGGGCCAGTAGGTGCAAGTCTATCGAAGACGGAGACCATGTGCAGCAACGACGTCATCCATTTGGCTTGGCGATGTGCTTTCAGATCACTAGCACGTTTATTTTATGAATTTGGGCATTTAGTTGATGTAATAAGGCCCATTAGTGCTCTTTTTATTTTTTTATATATTTTCGGGTCCGATTTTGGACCTATTTTTTAGGCTTGGGGTTATTTTGGTCTTTGGGTGTTTAGTGAGGACCATTAGGGTTCCATCACTATTAATATGGTGTAATCTCCTATTTTAGTGGTTAATGAACATTTGGAAGACTGCTTTGGCGCTGCCTTGGTTGTCTTCTCCAGCGGGGTGGAATCCCCAGGGTGGAAGCCCTCCTTCTACGGGGTGGAATCCCCAGGGTGGAAGCCCACGGTTCCTTCTTCTCCTTCTTCCTCCCTGAGTTCACCTCCTCCTCCCTGCTGTCCCGCATCAGATTGTCAGTAGATTCCTCCAAAATTGAAGCTATTCAAAAGTGGGAGTAGCCTAAAAGTATTACTGAAATTAGAAGTTTTCTGGGTATGGCTAGTTATTACCGGCGATTTGTTGAAGATTTCTTCAGAATTGCATCACCTCTTACACAACTAATTCGGAGAGGAACTACATTTGATTGGAATGAAAGCTGTGAACATGCAGTTTAGAGATTGAAAGAGTGCTTATCATCCGCACCAGTTCTAGCCTTACCAGTAGACGGAAGAACATTTGAAGTCTACATCGATGCATCAAATATCGGGTTAGGGTGTGTTTTGATGCAAGAGGGAAAAGTTATTACCTATGCATCCAGACAATTAAAGAATCATGAGAAAAACTATCCAGTACATGATTTGGAACTAGCAGCGGTAATTTTTGCTCTAAAATTTTGGAGACATTATCTGTATGATAATCAATTTATAGTGTACTCTGATCATAAGAGTTTGAAGTTTTTATTTTCACATAAGAGTTGAATATGAGACAAAGAAGATGGGTGTAATATATCAAGGATTATGATTTTAAGATTGAGTACCATCTTGGAAAAGACAATATTGTAGTTGATGCTCTCAGTAGGAACCCTATGGTAGAAATATTTCACTTACAAGTAAAAGAATGGAAACTCCTGGAAGAATTCTTCGCATTAAATTTGAAAGCTGAGCCACAAGAAGATAAGATTATGATAGATAACTTGAAAGTTTAATTTGATCTTTTGAGACAAATTGGTGAACAACAAGACAATGACCCCACATTGGTATAAATTAGAGAGAAACTGAATTCCAGACTTAACTTTAATGTAGATTTTCATGGAAAACTTCGGTTTCAAAACAAATTATGCATACCAGATAATTCAGAAATTAAAAAACATGTATTAGAGGAAAGTCATCGAGCACATTATACCATCCATCCGGGAGTTGTCAAGATTTGCCAAGATCTAAAGAAGAATTTCTGGTGGTGTAACATGAAGAAGGACATTGTAGATTTTGTTGCAAGATGCTTAACTTGTCAGAAAATCAAAGCTGAACACCAAAAACCAGTAAGAAAACTAAAACTTGAGATACCAGAATGGAAGTGGGATAGTGTAGGTATGGATTTTATTATAGGATTACCCAGAACACGTAATAGATATGATGCTATGTGGGTGATAATTGACCGACTCACAAAGTCAGCTCATTTTCTGGCTATTAAGACAAAGTGGTTTGTCAATGTGTTAGCAGCCTTGTATTTAAAAGAAATTATTCGGCTACATGGAATTCCAAAAGATATTATATCGTATAGAGATGTAAGATTTACTTCACACTTTTGGAGAGAACTACAAGATGCATTGGGAACTAAATTAAAATTTAATACAGCATTTCATCCTCAAACTGACAGACAGACAGAACAAGTGAATCAAATTATTGAGGATATATGTCGTGCTTGTATTTTAGAATTTAGAAATGACTGGAGTAACCAATTACCGATCATGGAATTTGCCTATAACAACAGTTATCAGTCTACAATTCGAATGGCATCATTTGAAGCTTTGTATGGCCGACAATGTAGATCACCAATATGTTGGATTTAATTAAAAGAGTCACACATCCTTGTACCTGAAATGATACAAGAAACAATAGAGATTATAAAGTTAGTACAAGACCGAATGAAAGTTGCTCAAGATCGACAGAAGAGTTATGTGGATCAACGAGAAAGAGAGCTAAAATTCCAACAAGAAGAACATGTTTTTCTAAAAATATCACCTCGAAGAGGGATCAGAAGATTTGGAGTTAAAGGAAAGTTTAGTCCGCGATATATTGGACCATTTGAAATATTAAGGAGAGTTGGAGTAATGACATATCAGCTAGCACAACCACCTCAATTGTCCAATGTACACGACATCTTCCATGTATCATTGTTACTAAAATATGTTTATGATCCAGAGCATGCTATTGAATATCAGAATCTTGAAGTACAAGGAAACCTGACATATGAAGAAAAACAAGTGCAAATCCTAGACCGAAAGATTAAGCAACTCCGGAACAAAAAGGTTCCATTACTAAAGATTCAGTGAAATAAGCGAGGACAGGAAGAAGCAACCTGGGAACTATAAGATGCTATTAAAACCAAGTACCCAGAATTGTTTACAGGGTAGTATCACTTGTTGTTAAATTCATATCAGTAAAATTTGGAGGACTAATTTTTTTTAGTGGGGAAGAATTGTAACACCCCAAAATAAAATATATTGAAACTGGAGAATAAGGTAATGATTTTTGTTTATTAAACATATTCATTTTCACGAGACATAATTATCCTTAATTTAGGATTATTTTTATATTATTAATATAATTCTAGTGTTGTTTTAGATGTGTGCACTCCGACAGGGCGCTAAAGACATTTTGAAACATTTTAAATGTAGAGGCAATCTATGTTTAAGTATAATAGTAATCGATCTTTAAATGTAATCCATGTATGAAATCGATGTTGAACCGAAGTCGATGTTTGAATGGAGTAGATGTTTAAGTGAAATCGATGGTTTAAATGAAATTGATGTTGAATCAAAGTCGATGTTTGAGTGAAATCGATGTTTTAAATGAAATTGATGTTGAAGTAAACTGTAATCGATGTGTTGTATAGTAATCGATGTGGACTTTAAAAACAGTAATCGATGTGGCACTTAGTTAGTAATCGATATGCTTTGAACAATATTCGATTTAGTTTTTCAATGTAAATCATGAAACGATAGTGCCATTGTATCTTGTATTTACGAGGAAAACGTAATATTAAATATATTCATGATATTTAAGTTAATCATGAGTTGTGTTATCACCATAATAAGTAAAACATTTCAATTAGATTATGTTTGAAATTTCAACTTGGTTTGACATCATTTAGATACAAAAATATAAGGACAAAGGGTCCAGATGAATTATCTCTTAATTACGTAACCCATTTTTTTTAGAATTTTTTTTTGCTTACGTAGCCTTGGCTACGTAAGACACCTATCCTTTGTGTAGGAAAGTTACACATATCATAATACGTGTTTAGAACACAAATAACGTGTCTATGCTGTAAAAAGAGAGATTTTTACGGCAACAGGTGTACGGCTACGTGCCGTACATGCACATAACCTGAACACCTATTTATACTCTTCTTTACCCACTCTTGTGAGTATTTACCCACTTGTTCATCGTTCCATACTACTGCTACTACAACTATTGTTGTTGCTGCTGCCGCCACTACCACAGCTGCTTTTACGGCTGCTGCAGTTGCTACTGCTGCCTTGTTGTAGGATCCTCTTATTGGGAGAAGTGGAGGATTTTCCTTTCTTCTGAACTCAGGTAGGATTCTCCTTCCTCTTGTTTCCTTCTTCTTGTTTCCCTCCCTCTATGTGAGTCTTTGAGGATGAGCATCTACCTTGGCATTATCCTTAACTTATATTCAGTAAGCTGTGTAGGAGTATGAATTCATTCTTTTTCTTCCACTCTATTCATAAGTTTAGATGTTGTTCATGTACATTTGATGTGAGAGTTCTTCCAGTTTCCAGAAAGAATCTCACGAAAGACTTATATAGAATTTTGTCTCTCTTTCAAAAGTCCCCCACATCATCCATACTGTGAGGATCTCCTCTCTTCATTCTATTGAAGTTGTTACTTTTCTTCATGATAAGGTGTGTAAAGAAATATACACAAGACCCACAAACCCTTGTTTGATCTTCCATAGAAAGTAGAAGCACTTAGAAAGTGTCTTTTTAGCCAGACTTAAACCTTTCTAAAAAGAAAGACCAACGTCTGTCGATAGACAGATTATATCTGTACATCTGTCGACAGATACCCTTGATTCCAGAACCCAGAAACTAGAGCTATTGACAACCACCAGTATATGTTAACAAACAGAACCACTTCTTCATAAATCAAAGTTGACACATTCTTGTATTGTCCAAACAAGTTGCCTTTCCCATTTTCTTAGATTCTAAACTATTATACCACTGGAATGAATCATTTAATCATCATCTACATCCATTTTTGGATTATTCTTTGACATTTTCTGATTATGTTGTTTCCTACATTTTCTTGTTGTTATCTTTAACATTAACTCATAGAACCCTATTATTGTGATATTGTGAATACTTATGTACCATTCATTCATGCTTAGCAAAAGTGAAATTTGATGACAACTTTGGGTTTTTGGACCCATTTGAAATAAATGCTTGTGCAAATGGGGGTGATCCAGTCCCGGGAGGAGCACCCGAACTCGTTTACTGGCCGTACGGAACGATAATAGATCTAATGGATGTTTGGCATTACATCATATTTGCTTGATTTGGTCATCATTTTTATTCCGATATACTTTGAATATTTATTACCTACTTGAACCAATATGTGGTTATTTTACTAAATTCTTTCATGCACGCTTGATATTCAGTACTGCCTCCAATCAAGTACACTGCCTAATTTTATAGTTGTCATATTCTTTCACATAAGAAGGGTGAATCCTACTGAGCACAATTGCTCACCAAATCTTATTCTTTCAGGTGAATAGGAAGAGCTAAACTCTTAGGGGCGTGAGCTGAGCAGGACAATCAGTCTCTAGAATCTTTAGTATACCTTTTGAGGACAGTAGTTATAAGTGTAAATAGTATGTTTTCTTTTTCCTACTCCTCTTGTGGACTTACATAAGGAGTGTTATGTAAAATTCTGCTGTAATAAAGACAGATGTTTATATAATCAAAATCTATTTTTTATGTCTATTTTTTGTCATTTTCTGATAAGCAGTTATTTATTGGGACATGACAGGGCCAGTAGCTATAATAGGTCTAGGTTAGAAATTACCCCTCTCCACTTGCCTCTACTCCTGAGTTACTTTTAAGTCGGGAGTAGAGTCAAAGTGTCTAGGATAAGTTGTTCTGGGTTACTTTCTTTCTACTATAGGAAAACCCATATTTTTGTTTTGAATAATGTCACATCGTAACCATAAATGGTTAGTACATATTTCGAAGTGTCGTCGCTTTGTTCTCTTGCTATCGTAAGGTGCAGGTCCTAAAGTTGTGCTTCTGTTAGGAAGTGTCAACTGCAATCTGCACACATCGTACTAGGATAACGAGTTGATGGCCATTAATAGGCTTCTCAAAATTGCTCCATGATGGTCCACATTAATGATGAAGCGTCGTTTGGAGAAAAGTGATGATTTTTATGCCGAAAAAAACTCAAAATTCAAAATTTGCCTACTTTTTCTTCATGATTTTTATGCCCCTTTGTTCTCTTAAATAGGTGCCTTGCGTGCAAAGTCCCACTTTCTTCTTCTTTTGTCATTCGGTCTACTAGGGTTTCCTTCCTCTTCCAAGCATAATTAATCTGATCTGACAGTCATTGCTTTTCCCTGGAGTTCTTTTCTCCTATCTTGCGAAGGCTGCCCTTCCTAGTAAGCCTTCATCTCTTTCCATGGCTTCCTTCTCTTCTACGACCGATTCTACTCCCTTGGTCCAATGAGTCTTGAAGAGGAAAGATAAGGGGAAGGCTCCAATTTAGGATGAGGAGGAAGACGTCTCCAAGTGCTTTAAGGAGTACAACACAGTCAAAAGACTAGGAGGCAGAAGATCTCTCCTTCTAGTATTACATTACTCCTTTCTACCATTTCTCCCCTGATGAGCTCAACACATCCGTTCATCCTAGCTAGTTTTGCATCTATTGTTTGACCCTAGAGTCCAATTTTAGGCTTTCAGTTCATCCTTTCGTCGTCTTAGTCTTGGACATCTATGGATTGGCCACTACTAAAAAACTGACTTTTACCTACACCATATGCCTACACGTTTGATAGTTGTAGGTATTGGAAGGATATACCTATGTCAAATAAAAAGTATACCTACAACATATTTTATAGTAGGTATAAACCTTTTTTTCCTTTTTTTTATTCTTTTCCCTCCCGAAGCCCCGCCTTCCCTTTTCCCCTTTCCCCCATTTTTTTTTATCTTTCCCCCCTTTCTGTCTCGAAGCCCCCTGCCTTCACCTTTTCCATTTTCCCTGCTCTCGCTTTCTCCCTCCTGTGCCCTACTCCACTAACGTCGGCTGCGCCTCATCATCGCCGAGGAAGATGGAGCTCCTTATGTTGTCTCCGAGGAAGAGGCTCCTTACGCCGTCGTTGAGGAAGAGGCTCGAGAACTGCTGCCAAGATAAAGGGTCGCCTCCGCCGTCGTAGAGAAGGGTTCCGCCATTCCTATCAACGACAATCGAAGGTTGGGAAAAGAGATCTCCTACGGGTAAGCTTGCTTTCTCTGTGTCTCAGA
Source organism: Colocasia esculenta (assembly GCA_014218235.1). Taxonomy (NCBI): domain Eukaryota; kingdom Viridiplantae; phylum Streptophyta; class Magnoliopsida; order Alismatales; family Araceae; genus Colocasia; species Colocasia esculenta. The sequence goes on along the minus strand of CM024762.1, from coordinate 133,082,530 downwards.
ATCTCTATCCTCTACATGATCATCTCCCACGAGTCACACAGTGTGGAAGGGTTTGCAAAAAGGGGGTTTCCAGTTGACAACAGAAGCAGGTCACCGGTCAGGGGAGTTGGGCCACATTGGTCGCACGGGGTAGGCGGGGGTCATCAGATGACATGCACAGATGGGTGGAGGTCATTTATTCTGGGTGGGGCAGCGACGTTGCTGGGATTGGAATAATGGAGGCTGGCTGTTCCCCCGGACTTAAGTTTTTTATTAAATAAATTTTGCTTATTAGCATTCGAGATTTTCGATATCTCTGTTAGTCCATTCTTCAGTCATTTGCCAATGCTAAAGATGTTACTCTTGATCCCCTATGATTGCTACTGTTGGTTCAAGTTAAAAAAAAAGTTTATGTCAGGTTAATAGAACAATGTCCTAGTTTATTAGCATGCTGTTGGTTAAAAACCTTGACTCTTGTTTATTAGCATGCTCCTGTCAATGCATTTGTTGGTTCAATTTTTAAAAAAATAAGTTTATGTTGTTTATGTCCAGTTCATTCTGTATTATGTTTGATCCCCTATCATTTAGCATGATGTTGGTTAAAAGCCTTGACTCTTGTTTATTATCATGCTTCTGCCAGTGCATGCATTTGTTGGTTCAAGTTAAAAAAAAATTATGTTGATTCTGTCCAATTCATTCTATATTATTTTTGATCCCCTGTCATTTCGCTAATCCTTGTTCATATTTATTATGATGTTTCCTTCATAAGCATGTTTATTAGCTGGACATGCCAACTTTATGTTGTTTATTAGCATGCTCCTATCAGTGCATTATTTTTTTGGTTATTAGCACGTGAGGTTTTCCATGTTTAAATTAGCATGTCTTGGTTATAATCTTCTTCTTCCCGTCAGTGCATTTGTTGGTTCAAGTTAATGTTAGGTTAATAGAATAATGATCTTGGTTTTTGACCATGCCCCTTGTTCTCTCCCAATTTTATTAAATAAATTTAGCGTCTCACTTTTTTATTAAAAAAAAGATTTTAAATGATGTATGTACCCATGAAGATACTGTACGCCCCTATATATATATCCCATTTTGATGCTAAACTTTTTATTCGAATGAGATAATTAAACCCACAATAGAAGTAATGAAATGTGATTTTTTTTCCCGTTTAGTCTGAAAGAAAGTTGGGTTCCTTGTCTCTCTTTTTCGGGTGATCACACTTAGAAAGCATTTGAGTTAGGTAATAGAGACATATTGAGTTTTTTGCCTCCAGTTTGATATCTGTTCTTTGCTGGATGTCATATTTTTGTCCTGCTGTCATCATGCAATTTAAGTTTGAATTTCAACTAGTTTGGTGGGGGAGGGGGGGAGGGGGTAGTGGGGTGTCTGAGAGTGTGGGGGCGGGGGGTAGTGGGGGGTCTGTGTGTGTGTGAGTGTGTGTATGTGCCTATATTCTTGTCTTTAATATTTTTATAGCAGTTCCAATTGCTTTCTGTTCGGCCATTAGTCGACCGCAGTTGCTAGCGACAATAAGAGCGTAGAAACTAGTACTTCATAAAGTATGCGGTAAGTTTATCAATATATTGTCATTTTCTAATCCCACCTGAACTTTATTTTGTAGTTTCTTACATATTCTACTTGTATGTTCATGTTTTATAGAGATATGGATTGGAGTTGGATGGATTTGCCAAGAAATGTTGTTGGTTATTATGATGGTGTAGATGCATTCATCAATTTTGCTTACAGACATTTACCACCGGATAAAAAAATTAAATGCCCCTGTATCAAATGCACTTGTCTGAAAAAGTGGCAAAAATAGACAGTTAAAGAGCACTTTGTATTTGGATGGTGTTATAAAAGACAAAGAGTTTTAGAAATTTTATGGTGAAGGATCATCATATGAGATGTCAGAAAATTTTGGTGGCAACATATCTATGCATCAAATGTTGGTTGATGTCTTTCAAATATCTTCCCACAATGAAATCAACGAACTTAAGCAGCTAAAAAAAAAGAATTTCAGCTTGAGGATTCCAAGTTTTTTTTGATTTATTGGAAGATGCTACAAAACTAATCTATCCAGGATGCAAAAAATTTAGCAACCTTTCATTTTTGATTAGATTGATGTACATTAAATGCTTAGGAGGATGGAGTAACAAGTATTTTGGCATGTTGTTAATGTTGTTGAAGGAGTTGCTTCTAGAAGGTGAGTCATTACCTTCATCATTCTATGAAGTTAGAAAGATGCTTGACAAATTAGGCTATGGTTATCGAAAAATTGACGCATGTCCAAAAGATTGCATCTTATATTGGAAAGAGAATGAAAATTTTGATTGTTGTCCTAAGTGTGGAGAGTCTAGATGGAAAAGTGTTAAGTCTAATAAAGTGGAAAGTAAAAAGAAAAGAGTACCTCAAAAGATTCTTCGTCATTTTCCACTTATTACAAGACTACAGAGATTATTCATGTCTTCTAAAACTTCTACAAGTATGACTTGGCATGAAATTGAATGTCAAGATGATGGTGTGTTAAGGCATCCTGCTGATTCTCCTTGTTGGAAAGCTTTAGATGCCATCAATGAATTTGGGTTAGATTGTCGAAATGTACGCCTTGGTTTGGCAAGTGATGGTTTTAACCCCTTTGGGACGATGAACATCACTCATAGTATTTTGCATGTTTTGGTGGTTCCATATAACTTACCACCTTGGGTGTGCATGAAAAGCACAAATATGATACTTTGCTTACTCATATCCGGCCCAAAAGATCCGGGTAATAATATTGATGTGTATCGACAACCACTTATAGAAGAGTTGCAAATTCTTTGGCATGGTGTCAACACATTTGATGCAGCTAAAAATGAGATTTTTTGCATGCGTACGTGCAACATTATTATGGACTATTAATGATTTTCTATCATACGCCTACATGTCAGGTTGGAGTACTAGAGGTCGATTAGCTTGTCCTACTTGCAATAAAAATACTTGTTCAAAGTGGTTGAATGCTAGTGGTAAATTATGTTACACAGGGCATCACAGATGGTTAAGAAATGATCATAAATTTCAAAAAATGAGTCAACAATTTGATGGACATGAGGAGTGGGGTGATAGACCCATGCCATTATCTGGGGATGAAGTATTGCTACAACTACAAGACCTAACTTTCAGGCATGGGAAAAAGACAATCAAGAAGAAAGGTAAGAGAAAAAAGATTATGGAAAAAGTTGATCCTAATAAATATTTGGGTTGGAAAAAACATAGTATTTTCTTCTCTTTACAATATTGGAAATCTTTGTTACTCCGTCACAATCTAGATGTGATGCACATTGAGAAGAATGTACGTGAGAGTATTATTGGAACTTTATTAGCAATTGAAGGGAAGAATAAAGATGGTGCAAAAGCTTGTCAAGACTTGTAAAATTTGGGTATAAGGACATCCCTTCATCCACGAGAGGTTGGTTCAAACAAGACCATTTTGCCAGCCGCACAATTCACATGTAGCAAGAAAGAGAAAGAAACTATATTCAAGTTTGTTCAAACTATGAAGGTTCCAGATGGTTATTCATCTAACATTGCAAAACGGTTTTGCAACAAAGATAAGAACTTGTGGGGATTGAAAAGTCATGACTATCATGTCATTATGCAGCAACTACTCCCAATAGCTATTCGAGCACTACTGAATAAACATGTATCCGATGTTATAAGCGACATATGCCATTTCTTTTTGAACTTGTGTTCAAAAATTGCACTGGCTGATGACTTCTATCAACTTGGAAACCGAGTTGCCTTCATTTTTTGTCGTTGTGAGATGATCTTCTCTCCTAGTTTCTTTGATATCATGGTACACTTGATCATTCATTTGGCAGATGAAGCTAGAGTTGCTGGACCAGTTCATTATAGGTGGATGTATCCATTTGAGATGTAGCAACCCGGAAAATTTAATACTTAAAAATTTGAAATAATAATTTCTTTAAATTGAAATAATAGAAACATACGTACCATTATCGTATGTGCAAGAACATATCTAAAAATTTTGTAAAAATTATAAATCAACCCCAGACATTATTCCTAAGTGTTCCATGAAGAAATTCGTACAACGAAAAATCCGATTGGCCAAGCGTACGTCACAATGTGACTAATTATCTAAATTTGGAAACTAAGTCAGAAAACCGTTAACACGGAAAGATCACGCGCCCATAAATTAAACGAACATGTCGGAGAGACTTCCAACATCATGAAATGATTACCCATTATCAGAATTGGACCAATGGATCTCTCATAGACCATAAATAAAATCAAGTAAGAAAAATATAATAAAATCTGTAACTCTATTATACCCTAATTAAAAAGGGAAATCCCATAAGATAAATTCCAATAAATAATGGGCTTTGTTAAATGGACCATATAAAATTTATTGGGCCATAATAGAGATTTTAAAAAGAAGAATAATAGGAAAATACCCTAAATTCGTAACTAAATTATTACCTAAATAGAAAATGGGTATTTAATGCATTAAATAGGAAGTTTGAGTTAGAATTGGATTCCGAAACCTACCCTAAAAGGTTGGCCATGAATTTAGCTCCCATCCTAACCTAAATAGGAAGTGGAAAGCTTGGAAGGAGGTTAGGAAAGAGAAAATTCGGAATTAAATAGGAGTTAGAGTCCTATTAGGAAATAACAACCCAACAAGCATAATACTCTCCAATCTTTCCATGGCCGGCCCTAACACGTTGCTGAGGCTTGCTGGACCTGGAGGAGAGGCCAAGGAGGAGGAGAATTCATGGGGAGAAGGCTTCATCAAGCTTTATCCCGAGTTCTTCAAGTTCTAGCCCTAGAAGAGGAAATCGAGTCAAGGTAGGCATTCTCACAAGCTAAAATCATAATATTTCGTCTGTAGATTGTTCCATGAATCACGAACAAAACCCTCAAGTTTCATAATTTTTCATCGAGCCAATATTTTCTTCTTGAACTTTGAAGTTCTGCAACTCTCTTGACCCCGAACCTTCATGTTTAATTCATATCTTCTTGAATACTCGATCCCGTGCTCTCAAATGTTTATTGGAGATACTGATGCATGTTAGTCAACTTTTGCCCCTAAAAGCCCTAATTTTTATCCACCCTACTTCGTGAATTAATTCTCTCATCTCAACTGCTCACTGTGTCATGTACTCCCTGTTTGATTTGAATAAAGCATGTCGAAACTCTATCTATTTTCAAATTCCTATTTACTGTAGGTACTCACGTATGTCTAGATCAATTTGCAACTTGTTTCATGATTTATCATCGACTGTACAATTAGTTATGAATTTTCAAAGCACCCTGTGTCAAATTATGTTAAGTTGGCACGCAATCACATGCTAGTCCCTTTTCCCGCTTGAACTCAGGTGAAGTACCTGAGAACGTGACGGCCCGATAGGCCGAGTTCTCAGGTCCGTCGCGACACAGGTACTTGTCGCGATCTGATCGCGACAGGGAGCCCTGTCGCGTTCTGGCCGCTTGATCGAAAGACCCATCGCGATCTTCATAAGACCCTGTCGCGATCTGCCTGCCTGTTCAAACGTGCCCATCGTGATCCTTACAAGCCCTCGTCGCATTCACACCTGATCCCGTCGCGACCCTTACAAGGGTGCGTCGTGATCTCAGCCTTTTGCATCAAAACCCACCTTTTTGCAAGATCTATTGTGATATAGTTTCCCCATGTCTTATTAACTGTCATGTACCCAGAAAAAAATGAAGTTGTAATTATTGAATATATTTTAATTAACTCAAGTTAATCACATGATCTATCTTGTCCATGATTTTCTCTTACACTTGCACTCACTTTGAACCATCCTATATGGCTTAACTTGGCATGAAAATTGTCACATAGTACATCTAGCAATTGATTTCAATTATATAATTAATTGCTCTATTTCAAATAATCTTATCTATGTTTACTTGCGATGTTTTGGGAATACTGTTATCGACGCTCCACTGTTCTAGAATTCCTCTAGAACGTCGGGCACTTGTTTCTATATACACACTCTCTCTTGACTTGGACGAACTCTCCATCGGATACTCCTTCTGTCGGACTAGTGAATCCTTGTTCAAGGCCTCCGTAAGTCTCCTCTGTCCATAGATTCCCACATGGTCGACGAGCCAGTTGTACCCTAACACCTATGATACACTTTAGGATCAGCAAGATCCAAACGGCCTTAGTTGCGCTCATTCTTATCTTGAATCACACCGAACCTCTGGACCTGTGCATAACGAGGCCAGCGGAAAGGTTGTGTTCCACCTGACTGCCAACACCGTACACGCGTGTTGTGCAACTGTTACTATCGCTCGTTACTCGACGTTTCATATGAAATGACCATAAGATCTCATCTACACTTTACTCGCTCGTCTATTCATGTTCACTCTACTATCTCGTCTATTCATCTAGTACTCTCTTGGTACCCTTTGAGCTGTGTGGCTCTTACTGTTTTGAACTGTTCATGACTGTCTAGTGCTAAGATGGGTCTTGTGACTCTACTGACTTGAATGCATACTGTTCAGGGCACGGAGAGTGTTCGAGGGACTCCAATCTAGTCCTGGGGGCAGAGAGCCACCCGAAAATACCTGCAGGGACTATAGACGGTGTCTGCATTGCACCGATTCTGACTGACTGTTCTGAATTAGCTAGACATCTGACTGTTACACTGTTATTGTTAGTCTGTTGATTCAGACGTGCTGCATTGTTACTGTACTGCCATTGACTGTTACTGAACTACTATTGTTCTGTTATTGAGCGACTACTGTCGTACGCTCTACTTGCTCTACTTGATACTTGCTATCTCTAGTTACTGCGTTCTATCGCTACTTAATCGCATTCAAAGTGCCATATTCTCTCGTTGTCTATTGACAATAAAAGTGCTATATTTCTCTCGGCTATTTACGGATAACAAAAGTGCCATTACTATTTCGATTGACGAAAGTTAATCAAAAGTGCTATACTATTTCGATTGATGAAAATCAATCAAAGTGCAATTTACTCTTTACATGACCATCTACTATCTCTCTTCTTCCTATACATGTCGCTTGCTATTTCTTGACAATGATGTTACTTGCGATTATTGTTATCGTTAACTCTCATGACTTGACTTTAATCATCGTGCTATTCTTGATTCATCTGCTATTTGAACCATATTACTTGTGCTATTACTTTCTCGACTTTACATGACTCTCTCTATCATTAGTTACTCTGCCATTTAAAGTATTAATCATTTAAAGCCTGCTTGACTATTGAGATTTAAGTCCTACTGGGCGTTATCGCTCACCCTTCGTTATTTGTTATTGTGTCTCAGGTAAGTCGGACAATGACGTTATACGTACCAATGGGACGGGACCAGAGTGATGAGTGACCTGGAGTCAAATGATGAAGTTACCCTAGCACAATTGGAGTCTAGTAGTTATTGCTTTAAATTTCTTTTCCATGTAATGATGTCATTGAGCCCTATATATTGGCTCCGAATTAGTGGTTGTAATAGTCTTAGTGAGTTTATAATGAAATCAAGAGTTTATTTCAATTATTGTTCATTAGATGCTCTGATATTTGCGAAAGTATGCACAAGTGTCGTTACCATACTCGTTGCTCGCATCTCCCTTTGATTTATTTCGCTGCTAAATTGGAGGGGCGTGACATGAGAGGTACTTTTCAAAATTTTATTGTGATGAACATGACTATTGACCTATACTATTGAATGACCTATATATTCATATTGTAGGTATTTAGTAAAGTTGAAATCTTTTATGCGAAATAAAGCATGTCTAGAAGGGTCAATTGCAGAGGGTTATATCATATCGGAGGCACTCATATTTACATCTAGATATTTGGATGATGAAGTGGAGACATTGTTGAATAGGCCCCCCTCGACAAGTCGAATTGCAGAGGGTTATATCATGTCTAGACATGGTCGAATAGTGACTGACAAAAATTTGATCACTAATAGTATCTTTTGGTGGGTTTATCAGTGAAATTTTGTGACTGAATATTTCGGTCACAAATCCAGTCTCAGATTGAGACCGATTATGACCGATAGTTATTTGTCACAAATTTTTAGCTTTTGGCAACCGTATATGTCAAATTTTGTGACCAATATTTCAGTCACAAATCGGTCTCAGATTTGAGACCGAATTTATGACTGAAATATTCGATCACAAAGTTATTAGGCTTCAGAGATGAATAGTGACCGAATTTTATCGATTGCTATTTTGTGTGGTCTTAGCGATCGAACTATTTCGGTCGCTATATTTCTTTTATCCCCCCCCTAGACGAGCACCTCTTCTCTCTTCTCTCTCCCTCTCTCTCACCAATGCTGAGGTCGACGAGCCTCTCTTTGTTGCCCAGCTAGCAAGCCCAGAGGGGGGGTGAATGGGATTCTAAAATTTATTTTAGATTGAAACCTGTCAACAAAAATGCTTAACAAAAAACACTTATAAGGTAGATAGTTAGTGTTAGTATGAATGAGGACAAACAAAACACACAAAGGCAATCACACAACAACAGGAGATTTTTATCCTGGTTCAGCCCTCCTATCCTAAGGAGTCCTACGTCCAGCCCCCAAGCAACAACTTGGGATTTCACAAGCCAAGGGTACTGTCCCCCTTAAGGACCTTACACATCCAGCCGCAGCTGGCCTTCTCTTCTATCCCCGAAGAGGAACTAAACACCCTGATACACAAGTCTTCCTTCCTTACTGAAGGGAATAAACACCACCTGTTTCCATAGGTCTTCTCTTCACAACCCGAAGATAACACAGGAAATGTGTTTAAAGGCGAATGGCTCCTAGACCAAGCTTACAACAGATGCTTGATCTGAGGCAATGTCTGAGAGAGAAGATTTATAATAAGAAAATATCTCATAACACAACGCTCTCCCAAGGCTAAGCAAAATGAACACTAAGAGCTACAGCAAACTAGGGAGTGAAACTTGGGCTCTTCTATCTGATGCTCGTAGGTTGTTAGATGAAAGCTCTAAAGTGCAAAAAGTTCTTGTTCATGGAGTCATCAGTCTTCTATATATCTTCTTTTGAAAATATATTCGTTGAAGTGTCCGTTGTCTCTTGGTTGGATGCTCGTTAGACTGCATGGTTCATCGTGTACGATGGATATGCTTGCAGTCATTTAATGCTTTACGAGCCATGCACGCAAAGAGAGATCCATCCAGATATTCTTCAGCTTCTAGTTGTTCAACGTTGTAAGGTGTGGTACTGTCAAAAACCTGCACACAATAAATGCCAGACAATAGACAGCTAGACTGTCTCTTTGCTTGTCAGTCAACGTTAGAAACTATGCAGTAGGAGTATACACAAAATAGAAATACCATTCTATCAACTGATAAAGTGATTGCTACTTTATCCTGGGTGCAGAATGTATTCAGATATGCAATGCACAGAGAGATGTATAGTCATAATGAATGCAGGATACAAAGATACTCGCAGGAAGACTTCAAACTCCAAAGCATTTGAAAATATATTTGAATACCATGAGAATAATAGATGTATTCACAAATCTATGATAGGGAAATCGATGTGTCCATAAGACACTGTTCTACTGATGAAATCGTTCCAAGAACAAGTCGTTGATAAAGCAAATTGTTCTCATAGTAGAAGTAAATCGTTGTGAACACAAATCGTTATTTGAATATAAGCAAATTGTTGTTTGTTCAAATCATTGTGTAAATATAAATAAATCGTTGTTTGAGCAAATCGTTGTTCAAACATAAACAAATCGTTGTGAGAGCAAATCGTTGTTTAAACATAAACAAATCGTTGTGAGAGCAAATCGTTGTTTAAACATAAACAAATCGTTGTGCGAGCAAATCGTTATTTAAACATAAACAATCGTTGTGAGAGCAAATCATTGTTTAAACATAAACAAATCCTTGTGAGAGCAAATCGTTGTTTAAACATAAACAAATCGTTGTGCGAGCAAATCGTTATACAAATATAAGTAAATCGTTATATGAACAAATCGTTCTTTCACTTTATCGAATCGTTACATCGACCAAATCGTTGTGTAACTTATCGAATCGTTACAGCGATCAAGTCGTTGTGTAACTTATCGAATCGTTCTGAGACTGAAATCGTTGTGAAACCGAAATCGTTTTTCACTTAACAAATCGTTATGAGAACCAAATTGTTGTCTCCCTTAACAAGTCGTTATGAGAACCAAATCGTTATTTCTCTTAACAAATCGTTATGAGAACCAAATCATTGTTTTCTCTTAACAAATCATTATGAGATGGAAGTCATTGTTTTCACTTATCAAATCGTTATGAGAACCAATCGTTACAGCGATAGAATCGTTATACTTACTTATCAAATCATTATACCAGAAAGGAAATCGTCGTGTAATACTTATGAAATCGCTATGCTTATCAAGGGAATCGTTATGCTTGTAAAGAAATCGTTATGGACTTAGAAGAAATACATGCTCTGAACTTTAAATGATACAGTGTAAGAATTACTTACTGATTTGGCTTGATTTATTTCCTGTGGATGAACTTCATAAACATTTGTTAGAAATAATTGTTAGGGTTTTGATAATCACCAAAATTGTATATAATTAAATAAAATTATATGGGGATGGATTGATCATCACTCTTCTCTCTCCCTCTCTCTCGCCAACGCCGAGGTAGCGCCACCAGGGGTCACCGCCGTCCCCCGCTGTTGCCCCCGCCACCATCACCGCTGCTCTCTCGCCTCTCTTCTTCTCTCCCTCTCTCTTATTCGTCGCCGTTGGAGGTCGCGCGCCGCCGTCGCCCCTGCCACTAGACGCCACCATCATCCCCCCATGATTGCTACCGCTCTCTCGCCGATAGGTAACCCCGCCATCTGTAACGACCCCGAGAACCCGACCCTCGCCCAAGCCGAGGACCCGATTTTCACAATCACCGCCCACGGATCCGGGACCCGAAAGGGCTATAACACAAGTCTAACAGAATATGTAAAGGAAGTAAACTCACTACTGACTAGAAGCACACACACGGAAGCAGAAAGAAGAGTGAGACCGTTGCGTAACAGTCTAGGTACAGTCCCAACACACACAACTAGTACAAGTAAAAGTAGGGATATAACAGTCCCTTAGGGGCATACCTCGAGGGTGACGTACAACTGAGAAGGGGGAAACCACTGCTATCTACAGGAACCACGACTACCGCCCCGTCTCCTCTGCCCGACGCACACCCTGCCACTGCTGAGAAGTCTCACTTGGGAAAAGGAAGGGATGAGCTTCACAACAGAAGTTCAGTAGGGACTACCAATCTCCCACTGACTCTAACATGTAGAAGAATATATATAATTAATTAACAGGAGTTATATCTTCTACCTACGAAAAGAAGTGAGGAAGCAAAGCTACTAACTAGTGCGGTACGGAGAACACCACAGTCGGAAACTCCGGTAAGCCTACACGACGTAACCACCGCACGGCTGGCAACACAGACAAGGCAAACCCCATCTTGACAAGAGACACTAGCTATGGAAAACACTACCACTAGTCAATGGTCAGGTGTGTCCACTGACGTCTTATCCTCGACCTAGGTCCAAACCCCCACGTCTCGTCAGAGTGGGGTGTGACACAAGCAAAACAATAGTAACCGCCGTAGTCTGGCCGGACTACGGTCCCACGCCTGGCCTCTCTAGGCGGTTCCGGGGCTACAAGAGCGAGGCAGTGAGAAAAAGGACTGACAAGCCTGCACCGGGTAGAACTCCGGCCGTCCCCAGTGTCCCAGGCTAACCAAGAGAGCTATGCAAATGACTCGACGCCGCTGCCCTAACCACCATTTTCCCCTCAACTCTAGAGTCTGTGACTCGAGTACGCTCGTCGCCCCAAACGCTCCCTCTAAGGCGCACGAGGATGGGGGTGCCAGGAACGGTAACAACTTCTCTCACGGGACAAGTTGTAGCAACCCGGAAAAATTCAGTATTTAAAATTCGAAATAATAAATTTCTATAAAAAACAGAATAATAGAAACATACATACCATTATCGTATGTGCAAGAACACATCTAAAAATTCCGTAAAAATTATAAATCAACCCCAATATTATCCCTAAGTGTTCCATGAAGAAATTCGTGCAACGAAAAATCCGATTGGCCAAGCGCACGTCACAATGTGACTAATTATCCAAATTAGGAAACTAAGTCGGAAAGCCGTTAACACGGAAAGATAACGCGCCATAAATTAAACAAACCTTTCGAAGAGACTTCCAACATCATGTAATGATGACTCATTAAGAAAATTGGGCTTAGAGAAATAATTCGGACCAAGTTTTAGAATTTGAGGTGACTTATTATTATAATTAAGGAATAATTCAGAAAATCCATTATTATATGAGCCAAGTAGATTAACAATTAAAAAAAAATGATGGGTAGACTCCAAACAATATGTAATGATAATCCATCATGAGAAATTAGATCAATGGACCTCCCATAGCCCATGAACAAATTCGAAACTCTAATATTATGTAATTTAAAAAGGGAATTTTATAAATAAAATCTATTAATGAAAGAAGTAATGGGCTTCGTTAAATGGACCCATTAGAAATTAGTGGGCCAAATAGGATTTTTAAAAGGGAAATAATAGAAAAATATCCTAAATTCGTAACTTAATTATTACTTAAATAGAAAAGAGGTATTTAATGCATTAAATAAGAAGTTTGAGTTGGATTTGGATTCCTAAACCTACCCTAGTAGCTTGGCCACGAATTTAGCTCCCATCCTAACCCAATTAGAAGTTCTCAAGCTTGGAATGGTGAGAGAAATAGGAAATCCCGAAATTTAATAGTAATTAGAGTCCTATTAGGAAATAAAAACACAAGAGACATAAATACTCTCTTAAAGCTCCATGGCTGGCCCTAGCTCATTGCCAAGGGTTGCTGGACCAGGAGGAGAGGCCAAGGAGGAGGAGATTTCGTGGGGAGAAGAACTTCTCAAAGATCTCAGCCCCGTTCTTCAAGTTCTAGCCCTAGAAGAGGAAAACGATCAAAGGTAGGCATTCTCACAAGCTAAAATCATAAAACTTCGTTTGTAGGTTGATCCAATCATCAGGATCAAAAGCCCTCTGATTTCATATTTTTCCATCGAGCCTATATTTTCTTCTTGATTTTTCATGTTTTGCAACTAGCATGAGCCCGACCCTTCATCTTAAATCTTGTTCTCCTTGTATACTCAACCCCATGCCACGAGATTTTTACTGGAGGAACTGATTCATGTTAGGCATCTTTTGCCCCTGAAAGCCCTAATTTTCATCCACCCTACATCGTGAATTAATTCTTTTACCCTAACTGTGTAATGTTCCATGTTCATCGTGAAGTATCATGATTAAACCATGTTGAAACCATGTTTGTTTTCAAATTCCTATTTACTAGAAGTACCCTTGCATGTATAGAGTTGTTTAAAATTTGTTTCATGATTTTTCATCGACTGTACAATTAGTTATGATTTTATGAACGACCCTGTGTCAAAAGATAGGAAGTTGGCCCGCAATCTGAGGCTCTACCTTTTCCCTGTCGGACTCAGGCGCAGACCCTGTGAACGTGACGGCCCGATAGGCCGCATTCACAGGGCCATCGCGACAGTGCCTTCCATCGTGATCTGATCGCGATAGGGCCTGTCGTCGCAATCTGCTGCCCGATCTGACTAGCCCGTCGCGACCCTCAAGCGACCCCATCGCGATCTGCCTGCCTGATCAGACAAGCCCGTCGCGATCCTTACAAGGTCCTGTCGCGTTCTCAGTTGACCCCGTCGCGACCCTTACTAGGGTACGTCGCGATCTCAGCTTTTTGCATGAAAATACACCTTTTTGCAAGCTTTATTGTTACACAGCCACCCCATGACCTATTAACTGTCTTGTACACAGAAAAATGAAGTTGTAATTATTGAATATATTTTAATTAATTCAAGTTAATCACATGATCTATCTTGTCCATGATTTTCTCATAACACTTGCACACACTTTAAACCATCCAAATATGACCTAACTTGGCATGTAAATATATCATAATGCATCTGGTAATTTATGTAATTAAATTGTCATATTTTAAATAAGACTTGTCTTCGTTTCTCGCGATGTTTTTGGGAATACCGTTATCGACGCTCCACTGTTCTAGAATTCCTCTAGAACGTCGAGCACTTGTTTCTATATACACACTCTCTCTTGACTTGAACGAACTCTCCGTCGAATATTCCTTCTGCCGGACTAGTGAGTCTTTGTTCAAGGCCTACATAAGTCTCCTCTGTCCATGGATTCCCACATGGTCGACGAGATGGTTGTACCTTAACACCTATGATACCCTTTAGGGATCAACATGATCCAACGACTATTAGAATATCACTCTTATCTTGAATCACACCAGACCTCTGGACCTGTGCGTAACATGGCCAATGGAAAGATAGTGAATTCCACCTGACTGCCAACACCAATAGAGCATGTTGTGCAACTGTTACTATCGCCTGCTACTCGAAGTGTTACGTGCATTGTCCCTTAGCTCTCATCTATACTCTACTCGCTCATCTATTCACATTCACTTTACTATCTCGTCTATTCATCTAGTGCTCTTATCTATTTCTTGGAACTCTTTATTGGCCATTAATTGATTGTCTAAAGATAAACAAAATGACCAATGCCAGCGTAATAGGACCGAATAGAGATCGAAAATGTCGGTGAAGAATTTCTGGTCACAAATCTGTGACCGAAATATTTCAATCACTAATCGGTCACTAATTGTGACCGACTTGTGATCGAAATATTTCAGTTGCTAAAGGTAGTAATCAGCGACTGAAATAATCGGTCACTAATTCGGTCACTAAATAGTGACCGATTAGTGAAAGAAATTCGGTCACTGTTGTAGGGACCGAACAGTGACTGAATTAATTCGGTCACTATTAGTGACTGAAAGAATTCAGTCACTGTTCGGTCCCTAAACAGCGACCGACTTGCGACCGAATTAAATCAGTCGCTAATAGGGACCAAAATAATTCGGTCACTGTTCAGTCTCTAAAACAGAGACTGATTTGCGACTGAATCATTTCAGTCTCTATTAGTGACTGGAATAATTCGGTCACTGTTCAGTCCCTAAAACAGCGATGGATTTGCGACGGAATTGATTCCGTCACTACTAGTGACAGACTTGACTCAATCACAAATCGGTCTCTGTTCAGACCCTAAAACAGAGACTGATTTGCGACTGAATCATTTCAGTGTCTATTAGTGATTGAAATAATTCAATCACTGTTCGGTCTCTAAAACAACGACGGATGTGCGACGGAATTTATTCCGTCGCTAATAGTGACAGACTTGACTCAGTCACAAATCGCTCTCTGTTTTAGGGACCGAATAGTGACCGAATTACTTCGGTCACTAATCAGTCTCTATTTTTTTATTTATATTCATTTTTAGCAAAATAACCTGTTTAAATACAACAATGTCCACAAGACAACAATAATAAAATGTCCACATGACAATAATAATAAAAATGTTCACAACACAACAATAATAAAATGTCCACAATACAACAATAATAAATATCCACGATAATAATAAAAATGTCCACAACACAACAATATAAAAATATCCACAACACACAATAATAAAATGTCCATAACAATAATAAAAATGTCTACAACACCATAATAATAAAATGTCAACAACAATAATAAAATGTCAACAACAATACTAATAATAAATAAAATCTCATGAATCCTCATGCTTGTCTCCTCCCACGTCACCCGATGAAGAAACCTACAATACATATATAACAATAATAAGTTAAAATTAAATACTATTATAAGTAATAAATTAATTACATTTATAGATTTTTATTCACTCACTTTCGGTCAATATTTTGGTCACACTATTTTGGTCACACTTAAGATGAATTTGAGCGTCGAGGTCAAACCGGGAGTCAAAATTGAACTCCGTCAGTTTCCACAAGTCACAAACATCACCCTGGCCGTGCTGGAAAAAACCGGAGTCCAATCGGATGAGTATTTCGAATTTTGGACCCTCAAACCTAAGTTCTTCATTTTAAAACTAAACTAACTAGCTTATTGTGAATTTGAGCGTCGAGCTCAAACCGGGAGTCGGAATTGAACTCCGACAGTTTCCACAAGTCACAACCTCACCCTGGCCGTGCTGGAAAAACCAGAGGCCAATCGGATGAGTATTTCGAATTTTGGACCCCAAACCTAAATTCTTCATTTTAAAACTAAACTAACTTGCTTATTGTAAATTTGAGCGTCGAGCTCAAACCGGGAGTCAGAATTGAACTCCGTCAGTTTTCACAAGTCACAACCATCACCCTGGCCGTGCTGGAAAAAACCGGAGTCTAATCGGATGAGTATTTCAAATTTTGGACCCCCAAACCTAAGTTCCTCGTTTTTAAACTAAACTAACTTGTTTATTGTAAGCTTGAGTGTCGAGCTCAAACCGGGAGTCAGAATTGAACTCCGTCAATTTCCACAAGTCACAACCATCACTCTGGCTGTACTGGAAAAAACCAGAGTCCAATCGGATGAGTATTTAGAATTTTGGACCCCCAAACCTAAGTTCTTCATTTTTAAACTAAACTAAGTTGATTATTGTGAATTTGAGCGTCAAGCTCAAATCGGGAGTCGGAATTGAACTCCGTCAGTTTCCACAAGTCACAACCATCACCCTGGCCGTGCTGGAAAAAACCGGAGTCCAATCGGATGAGTATTTCGAATTTTGGACCCCCAAACCTAAGTTCTTCACTTTTAAACTAAACTAACTTGCTTATTGTAAATTTGAGCGTCGAGCTCAAACCGGGAGTCGGAATTGAACTCCGTCAGTTTCCACAAGTCACAACCATCACCCTAGCCATGCTGGAAAAAATCGGAGTCCAATCTGATGAGTATTTCGAATTTTGGACCCCCAAACCTAAGTTCTTCTTTTTTAAACTAAACTAACTTGCTTATTGTGAATTTGAGCATCGAGCTCAAACCGGGAGTCGGAATTGAACTCCGTCAGTTTCCACAAGTCACAACCATCACCTTGGCCGTGCTGAAAAAAACTGGAGTCCAATCGGATGAGTATTTCGAATTTTGGACCCCCAACCTAAGTTCTTCTTTTTTAAACTAAACTAACTTGCTTATTGTGAATTTGAGCGTCGAGCTTAAACCGGGAGTTGGAATTGAATTCTGTCAGTTTCCACAAGTCACAACCATCACCCTGGCCATGCTGGAAAAAACTGGAGTCCAATCTGATGAGTATTTCGAATTTTGGACCCCCAAACCTAAGTTCTTCTTTTTTAAACTAAACTAACTTGCTTATTGTGAATTTGAGCATCGAGCTCAAACCGGGAGTCGGAATTGAACTCCGTCAGTTTCCACAAGTCACAACCATCACCCTGGCCGTGCTGGAAAAACTGGAGTCCAATAGGATGAGTATTTCAAATTTGGACCCCAAACCTAAGTTCTTCACTTTTAAACTAAACTAACTTGCTTATTATGAATTTGAGCGTCGAGCTCAAACCGGGAGTCGGAATTGAACTCCGTCAGTTTCCACAAGTCACAACCATCACTCTGGCCGTGCTGAAAAAAACCAGAGTCCAATCGGATGAGTATTTCGAATTTTAGACGCCCAAACCTAAGTTCTTCAATTTTAAATTAAATTAATTTGATTATTGTGAATTTGAGCGTTGAGCTCAAACCGGGAGTCGGAATTGAACTCCGTCAGTTTCCACAAGTCACAACTATCACCCTGGCCGTGCTGGAAAAAACCAGAGTCCAATCAGATGAGTATTTCGAATTTTGGACCCCCAAACCTAAGTTCTTCTTTTTTAAACTAAACTAACTTGCTTATTGTGAATTTGAGCGTCGAGCTCAAACCGGGAGTCAGAATTGAACTCCGTCAGTTTCCACAAGTCACAACCATCACCCTGGCTGTGCTGGAAAAACCGGAGGCCAATCGGATGAGTTTTTCGAATTTTGGACCCCCAAACCTAAGTTCTTCTTTTTTAAACTAAACTAAGTTGATTATTGTAAATTTAAGACTCGAGCTTTGGATCCTCAATCTTAACTAAGTTCTTCCTTTTTAAAGAAAATAAAACTAAATTGACAGTTAAAATAGAAAAGCTAAAATAAAATCAAATTACTCATATGAGGGGCTCGTGCTGATGTCGATGGCGCTGCCTGAGTAGGAAGACTGACCTAGGAGAGGGCCTGGGAGATAGCCTGGGAGAGGGCCTGGGAGAGCTGGGCCTGGACAGCGCCTAGACAAGACTCCATTGTCTGGGCCAGACGAGACTCCAAACCAGAGATCTCATCTCGAATAAAGCCCCTCATCTCACTGGGAGAAGCACCTGGAGTACCAGCTGTGGTGAATGCACTCGTATGTGAGGCTGAACTCGAGGTGCCAGAGAAGACCCTGCTCTTGTCTATATTGTGCCCAAAACCATATACATGGCCTTTCTTTGGGGCACCAAATGCCGCAACCCATACCTCAGGATCTAACTGCGGCTGCTCCTCCTCCCCGGCGTACTTCTCCGTCATCTGTTGGCTATATGACTCCTGCAAAAAATACAATTGACAATGTAATATTAATCTGTAACGAGAAAAAATAAATAGTGAATAGATTGTAAATACTTACCGCAACCTCTCGGGCTCTATCGCTAATGTACTGGTCCGTCCCCTTTTTCTTATGTGTCTTATCAAACACCTCCTGAAATGTCGGAGGCCGTTTTAGCTCATTTTTCTATTTCACATAAAAACATGACATAAATGAGTACCTCTATGAATAAAATATATCACAAATGAACATATGACTTACCAATCTAGACTGATGGGTCGCAAAGGAGACGGACCCACTTGTATGCATGTTGGCCTCTGGATTGGCCGCCCGATTCAACTAAGTGCAATATTAAACAAGTACAGTAAAATAAGAAGTGCAATACTAACCATTAAACTAAAAGTAAACAATAAACGTAAACTAAACTAATATCTAGAAGGAAAAGTTTGTACTAATTTCTTTTCCTAAATTGGGATGTATACCTCAATGGTGTTTGTATTTGACTTCTTTTCTATTTTTTTGACAATTTTGTTTTCTTGATTGCAAAAATTTATTTCTGTTATATAGGATGTGCAGATAATTAAACACATCCAAAAAAGATGTTCCCTCCTTGCCCCGCCCCATCTACAATGCCCCCTGCTGATTAGATAATTATATTGCAAGCAGATCACCTGCTAGTTCCAACCTCTTGTTCTTGAAGTCATGAATGTTATCGCACTGCCTATTTCTAGAACAAGCTAGCAAGACGTTCTTTACCATGTCTCCTAAGAAAAGAGCCTTGCTCCTGTGCCCATCTATATTGGGAAGCAAATAATTAGTCATAGTGGAGACTGACTAATTATACGGATATCATCCATTTATTGCTCCTGTGCCCATCTAGTTATAGTGGAAACAAAAAATATAAAGCAGTACTTATTGTTGCCACCATTTATTGATTCATCCATCAGATTGCACAAAAAATGGTCATAGTGGAGACTGACACTTATACGGATATCTGGCATCCCCACTCTTCCCACTATACTGGACCTGCTGTCGTGTTTTTCTGAGATCAGATAACATCTGAACTGGATTCAATATATGTGGTAAGATACTTGTACATAAAGTTTCAATATCCTCATCCATTTCTACTTGGTAAAGACTCATAAAGGCAAAACTGTCCTACATTATTGAGGCATCTCATGGGCGGCAGATAGTGTGCAGTTGAAAAACTGTTGTTACCAAGGATTACTCAAAACTAGAAGTGTGACCATCCAATTGGTGAAGCTTTTTAGAAGGCCTCTACTCATCCCTTTGTCTTTTATGCTTCATGTTTTTTTTTTCTCCATTTTCCTTGTGATGCTGCTGTTTACTTTCACGATGTTGATTGTCATTTTCTGGTTATTTTCATCAGTATTTTGTTGCATTCTCTTGGCTGGAAATTGTAGGATAGCAGAAGGTGATTATCCTGTATACTGATTGACATTTTCTATCCTTTAATCAATGTTAAAGAGGTTTTGAATGTATGCCCCAATAGGTTGTTTCTTTGTCTTTTTGTTTATGTATATCTATCTATACTATAATACTAAAACAGAGTTCTCTGTTCCCGCTTAAATTAAACCCAGACCACATGGAAGGCTGGCAGCCGTCCCATACTCCTCACCGAAGCGGCCTTCCTCCGCTTTTCTCTCTCTCTATCTCTCCTCCATCTGTTGCCGTTTCAGTTCTCGGAGAGAAGAACTGAAGGGCTGGCGATCCTTCGCCTTCCCATGTCTGCACCAAAGCTTCGCCGTTTCCTGGTGATGATGTTGTGCCCCAATCCTAAACCATCGTCCACTGCTTCGCCCTCACCCTCTCCCGTGCAGCCTCTCCCTTTCCCTCGCCCTCGCAGCCTCGCAACCTCACAGCCTCTCCCTGACCCTCGCCCTGGCCCTCTTCATCGCAGTCTCACAGCCTTGCCATCGCGCGTCGACCTCGCGCCGTTGACCTTGCAAACTCCACTTCGAAGCATCTGGGAGCGCCGTCGCAGACTCCCCTTCAGTTCCCGGTGACCAAGGTAATGGGAATGTTTTCCCCCTGAAGCATCTGGTCTTATGCATGTTCTGTTGTTTTCTCCCTGACCCTCCTTTTTTTGATTTTTCATCCCAAGGGTAGCATGGCCTCCTTCTACGCCTCCCTATTCACCATATTTCTTCCCTAACCGATATGCTCCAATATTGCGCTCTATCCTAAGATTCCCCTAACCGATATTTCTTCCATGTTGCTTAGGTAAATCGAACTTGAAGTGTTTGAGGTTGATGTAGTGAGTGGGGATTTTCTGAGGTTGAGATATGAAAGAAATAGCACTACACTTTTACCTATTTTTGCTGGGGCTTCCCATCTGGATTTTTTCCCCTTAGATAGCCCACTTTTTCTCCTGCTTTCACTTTTGTTTCTGTGAATTTTCTGAGGGCAATGTCTGCCCGGTCAAGAGTGATGGGTGGGGAAAGGGAGGGAAAGCTTTTGAATTCTGATACTAATTTGAAGGGGTGGGGGCCTCAGTACTTTTGCCATCTTTCTGAAAGCATGCCACAGGAAACAAAAGGCAGAAATTACAATATTGCAATGACCTGAATAATGATGTATTGATGTGAATATAGCTAGATTCGGGTTCTTGCCCTCTGCAAGGAAAAGGAGATCCATCATCTTTCCCCAAGAAATTAATTGTACATTACCTTAGGGGATGATCATGATCATATCTACACCCCCTCCTTTCTCTGTTTCTTCTTTCAAGGATCAATGTTAAGTAGTTAATCACTACTTTCTTAGTATGTCCTGTGGGAAATGTAAACAAGTTGTTTTCTTTGCATCTCCCCATGTAAAGTGCTGGAATTGGGTACACCCAACTCCAAGCTGTTGATCTGATGGTTGGTTGGGAGGAAGGAAGACAATCTCCCCATGTAAAATGCCTTTATACCTTTTTTATAAATTTAGACAATGACAATGGTTGGTTGGGAGGAAGGAAGACAATCCAGCCATCCAACTTCATTTTCCTATGTATAGATTTCAATGTGAGTTAAGTGAAGTATAGATTTCATCATTTGATTAGAGTGTATAGATTTCAGTGTGTAGCATCAGATTAAATTGATAATTAACTTGAGTGTGTTAATTAACTTGAGTATGTATAGTTTGGTTTTTACAGGTTAAGTGGACTATTCAATTAACTTGAGTGTGTATCATGCATTAATTAAACCTATCAAAATTCGCACTTTCTACAAGAAATATTCAATCAACAGTAAGATATTTCATTCCAACATGCTACTAACAATATTTGTTATGTTTTTAGGGGTGAGAGTTATAGATATGAACTGTTTGCTTAGTTCAGCACTTGCCTAGGACACTTTTTTTCTTTAAAGATTGTTAATATGTTAGGAGTGGGAAATACACAGTTTGCTTCAATTGATGTGTTTTTTAAATGGTAAGATAGAATGTTGGAGTGATGCTTTGGAATCTGAAATTTTGTTTGATACTTTTTCAAAAAACATGGGAAAGAATTTAACATACACACTCTGTTCTGTGTATGTTAAATTTTGTGGAAGAGTACTACTCCTGAACTGGCCAAGCAGTTAACCATGGGAAATCTGTGATGTTTTGGGGTTAAATATTGTTGTTACTATTTTGGAATGGATAGCATGTTTATTATAAAGTCAAGTGATTTCACCCTTGCCTTTTGCCATCCAAAGCATCGTTCAAAGGATGTGGACTGGACTTGAGATTATCAAGTTCCATAGTCATTGTGCCCCAAGACATTAAATAAGTCAAAAAATATAAATTTTCATAGCCATTGTTTCACTGTTGCTTCCTTTCATCTCTCCCCATCCCTCCCTCAAGTCTACATATTTCCCCTTTCTATTTTTCAATTATTTTGGCCTACCATTATCCTGGCTAGCTAGATAGGTTGTGTTCAAGAAAATAGAAAGGTTTTGATTCTGTAAGTTGTAGTTGTCACCTTGGTTTTGATTCTTTAATATCTTCCTAGACTGGCTGGAAGCTCAAACTCAGTTTAGACTTGGTTTTGATTATGAAAGAAGTAAGAACTCACTCTTGATTTAATGTGAACCTGACAGAGTTTGCCAGTGTGTGGTCCTCATCCAGTAATGAAAACGTTGACAAGCGTTGGTCTGTTATGGATCCATGTTCCATTTTAAGATATAGCTCTGAAGACAAAACAAACAGAAAGGGAAAACAGAGTTGGACAATCTAATAGGGAAACAAAGGACAAATGTCAAGAACAAACAGGAAACAGCTCCCATTTGCCAAGTTAAATCCTATGCATGGTGTATCTGCTGAGGAGTGGCCTCACAAATCCCTTCCGCATGCAACTAACCTCTGTTGTAAATATAAGACCTACCTGTGCTGATTAGAGAATGTTATGGGCGTATACGTATAGAAATTAACTCCATCTACCCAGATGTGCTTAGGGGCATCATTGACGATAATATGTATAGTGTTCTATCAGGTAAAAAATGCTAGAAAATTGCCACGGCATGCGTGGTCAGGCAGGCGGGACCTGTCAGTGTATTGGCCATCATCTGACATAATAGAGTTAAATTAATTTATATACATATCAAAAATAGTACATTGCAATTGAAATTACTATTATAAAAAAAAATCACAATACAAGTCCACAAGTCCATAAAAGTGACTGGGTGGGGGTGTCAAATACTGGCTGAACGGCAGTTTAGAAAATTGACAAGCATAACTCATGAAATATGCATAACAACATAAGCTACAAAAATGTCAATCCCAAGACTATAGTTGTTGGTGCAAAAAAACCAAAAACCATCTAGAAAAGATGAAACTGAAGCAACATTTAATTGTTGGTGTAAAAAACCATCTAGAAAAGATCATACAGAATCAGAAGCTCCATCAAACCATTGTAACAAAGCAAAGCAAAGCTCAGGACAGTAGTAGCACTGGCACACTGCCATTGTTGCAGTGAATGCACAGCAGATATACTGTCTCCTTCTGACACACAACACACACACACATTGCAAACCTGTAACAGAATTGGGAAACATCAAAACAAGAATTGAAACCAACAGATAATTGGCCCTTTACATGCTATGTGCATCTTTAATCATGGTAATGATCATATGGACCCACCAATCAGAAAAGTGAGCCTCCAACCTAACTTCTGCTGTGCAGCCTTATTAAAAGGATGAAGATTTCTGAAGCCAAGTCCACCTGATGGTTTTAATGTATCTTTCTTCTTCTATTTTTGAGGGTGTGTATGATTATGTTTGTACTTATCACCTTTAGAAGATGTAGGGACGTGTGTGATTTTTGTATAATTGCTTTTATATGTATATCTCTTTTATATATCATGGGTGTTTCCAAAATTGTCTATCTTTCATACAGTTCATATGTTTAATCATTTCCTGCTGTTTTATGCTTTACGATTACAAGAAGCCTTAATAACCAATGAAGATTTCAGCACATAAGAAAAAACCAAAGTAGCAGACAAATTCTACAATTACAAAGCAAATGTAAAGAAATGTATATATCATGCATAGGAGTCTATAAACCAGTCCAGAATAATCATTTAACGATTTGAATATGAAGAAATGTATATATTATATGAACATGTTTTAACCATTTAACCATCTAATTTTTTTAAGTAACCACTTGATCTTTCCTTTTTAAGAGTTCAGTTTCCACATTCTTTGTCGTAATAACACAATACTGATAAAACATCAACATAAGTGGTAAAAAATATATCATGCATATGAGTCTATAAAAGGTGTCACATTTGGCTTCTGTAACTTAATTTCTAAAGTCCTTTCTTTTTCAGGCATTTGGAGCATATTAAGGAGCTTAATTTGGTGGATTGCTTCTAAATCATTCAGTTGGAGGTGCATCTTTTAAATTTATATTTTCTATTTGAGTTTTGTTGTGTAGTGTACATTGAGATTTATGTAATTAGTTTTAGTGCTTTATCATAGCTTTCATTATATGCTCTTTTATGTAATCTTTTCATAGCTAAATATACTTTGTGTATTACATAATCTTTATTTTATTATAATTGTCTATTACATATCTCTTCATAAAAAAATGGTGATGGATCAATTTTGCAAACCATACCATCAACTCCCCCATTGTACAGGGACCCATGTCTTGAGAAGGAGACAGAGCTGGCACCCCTGCCAATTGAAAAAAATGGTTAATCATCAGTAAAGAGATAACATTGAAATAATCACAATCCTAACCCCACCAACTCGAGGGTCAGATAGCAGTAATGATCATGGAGAATTTGATATAAATGATCACTAGAAACCAACCGATTACACCAAACATCAGGTTTTTGGAAATTTAACATGTGACATATTAATGTAGCATTATGTTATCAATTATGCTCATTACCTGCAGCCTTCAACAATGATGCTTTTCATGCACCAACCAAGCCACCTTTTTACTTTTCCAAAGATATGCAAGGATAAATTTCATTCTTACTTTGTTGGATGGCATCTCCTATAACCTGAGAGCAACTAATTCTCCACCCTTAGAGATGTCCCCCTCCTTCATACTCCACTACTCTCCCATCAACTCAACAAAGGATATGCCACGGGCCCATATTGCTAAAGTTGACTTCCAGTCTTCTCCAGGCCTCAGCACATTAATTCTACAATTATGTACATATACACATAGATGGCCACCTCCTCAAGAACCACCACCAGCTCACACAGGTGTGAATTTACAAAGATTAGAACAGAAAAAAAGGAAAAAAATTACAAGCTTGGGGTATCACTAATCTTAATGGATGTGATGCAGGTTCCTCACCAGCCCTCACCGAGAACAAATTGTCTAGAGTTGGCTTTTGGGAGGTAAATTGCTTAAAGGTGGTTGTTGTGTTGTTCTCTTGGTACTTTGTTCATCATCTTATTTCAGGCATTAATGATTCCTTTTATTTCCTTATTACTGTGCTATGTCATTTTGATTTTATTAATGATTTCAACACAAGTTTAACCTGTAGAGGCTTCAATTGGTGACAGAAAGCCAGGAATATGATAACACTTTTGCAATTGGCAATTTCTAAATCTGATTTGCTACTAATTTTTGAATTATAATAAGTAAACTACAAGAAGGCAATACTACACCAAGTATGATACCTCATGTTTATGATGTTATGAATAAATTCTTTACAACAACTAATTTTCTTCTCCTTAACCAGCAGCAAAATTATGAATAAACATAGTGAAACACCCCATATTATCTTAATATCAGGTCTGCAAATCCAAATAGTGTAAAAATTGAATCCTTTGGCAAGCTGGAAAAAGAGGTCAAGTTACCAATAGGATTGACATTCCCCCAGTACTCTTCCTTTTGC
Source organism: Colocasia esculenta (assembly GCA_014218235.1). Taxonomy (NCBI): domain Eukaryota; kingdom Viridiplantae; phylum Streptophyta; class Magnoliopsida; order Alismatales; family Araceae; genus Colocasia; species Colocasia esculenta. The sequence goes on along the minus strand of CM024762.1, from coordinate 133,056,667 downwards.
GGGTGCTCAAGAGGATCGCCATATACCTCTGAGGTTGATGTGAGCAAAATCCTGTTATTAAAAGAATCATAAGACGTTTCATAAGCAAGTTGCACAAGAATAAAAATTGCATAACATGAACGATAAGTATTTCACCTTGCTCCAACCCTTTTTGCAAGACCCAACATGTTCAATGTACCAATCACATTTGTCTTTATGGTCTGTCAACATAGTGAGCAAACAATCGGGTTTAGCCAGAAAAAGGAAAGATGTAACAGCAGAAAACATAGTATTGAGATGAAAAAAAACAAAAAGGACCTTAAATCATGCAATTTCAAACATGTAAGTGAGCTATAGCTGAATAATCTATTTAATGGAGCCAGGGAAGTAGATTACATTATTGGTTTTAGAGATCATTCAACTGAAGGTTCTGTTAGATAGTAATGAACCCATAGGCAGCATACCATAATAAAGTGATGAGTAATGGAGACCAAATTTTAAAGTAAAAACCAAATATAGATTATTAAATAAAGACAAAGGTATTAATTATAAGAAGTGAGTTACAATAAAATTTCAAGCTTTACCAGGCAAAAAAGATACTTGATGACTGGAGGGTAAGAAACATGGTGAAAAGGTATGTGTACGTAATAGTTAAGAAATTCATATAGAGATAAAAGGAAGGTCTGCACCTTTATAGGATTATATTTGTAGAAAATTGGAGATGCAGGGCAAGCCAGATGATATATCTGATCGACTTCTACAAGCAATGTCTCTGTGACATCTGCAATCAAGGATGCAAGGGATAGGAGCACGCAAGTTATGTTTCTTCATTGACAGACAACTAATCCACAGAAACATGATTTGTTGAAGTAGGTGAAATGAGAATAGTCAGGTGAGTGTATGGAAAGATAAGAAGAGATAAATATTGTATGTGTCCACTAAAGAGATGGTAAAGACCAACAGCAAAAAGACAAAAGCAAAAAAAGCCACTTGGTTTGCCATTTATGGGATAGCATAGACACATGAAAATAACACAGAGGCGAACTCCCATTTGAGGAATACAGTCACCAATTCTGATGATTCTTAAAGGAAGGAGGAAGAATAGAAAGCACCAAAATGGAGGAAGTGGAGAAAGATTAGAACTTAAGCAATGTCGACTGAAAAACACTAGCAACTTGGAATCCACTGGATGGAGATGGGTTCGACTAAAAATAGCAATTTCAAATGTGGAAGATACAATTTTAAAAACAATGAACCCAGTGCACTAAATCAACCAGCATACAGATGGTGATACATTAATCATCAAAACAGCACCAACATGAGCCCATTAGATACAGTTGCAGTAATCCAGAAGGTTCATGTAGCAAAGAATCTTTACTATAGCTCCCAACTATATGTAAGCAAAGAATCATTACTCTCCCAACTTACTTGGGGCAGGCTTCAACAAATTAGTGGATAAATAATGTAAAACTTTGATTATATAGGCAGATATTTAAAAAAGGGTTATCAATTTCCAAGGACCCCAAAAGTGATGGGTGAGCTATAAGATCTCACGAAAACATAGCAAAGTACATGATTTAAAGTAAGAGCAAAGTACATGATTTAAAGTAAAGTAATACCATGTCGAATGAGCACAAATCTTGGATGACTGTTGAACCTGAAAAAATTCGGGGTTTAGACAAGCCCCAGGCGACAAATCTGCCCGGAGATCCCCAGAGGTCCGGGAATAAACCCGGCCTCCCCACTCGAACATCTGAGACAAACGGATTCGAGTCCTTACGTCAATCCGGGGGTAACCCAGAGGCGAAGCAGCCCAAAGGCCCGTGCACGGCAAGAAAGTACGTACCCCGGACAGTTGAAACTCGGTGCCCGGATCAGCGTTCAAGGTTGCGCACAACTTCGATGAGTCCGGGAGAGCCAAATGTTCGTGTCCCCCGAAAACGGGAACAAACGCATGCGAGACGGACGAAAACGCACGTCGGATGCACGTTGGATGCACGACGGCGCGCCTACGCGTGCCAAGGACAAACCAACGCAAAAATCCAGAGCTCTGCTGAGAAGAGGCAATGGGACAATCTCCAAAGGAGGGGAGGCCCACCCTTTTTATAGGCGGGCCAGGGAGATGAGGCGGCCAAGAGGGGCCACCCGCGCCGGAACAAACGCACGCGAGACAGACGAAAACGCACGTCGGATGCACATTGGATGCACGACGGTGCGCCTACGCATGCCAAGGATAGACCAACGCAAAATCCCAGAGCTCTGCTGAGAAGAGGCAATGGGACAATCTCCAAAGGAGGGGAGGCCCACCCTTTTTATAGGCGGGCCAGGGAGATGAGGCGGCCAGGAAGGGCCACCCGCGCCGGACCAGTGCGGGGGCCGACCCCCGCCGGACCAGTGCGGGGGCCGACCCCCGTCGGGCCAGTGCGGGGGGGGCCAACCCCCGCCGAACCGGCGCGGGGAGACCCCCGCCAGGCCAGTGCGGGGGCCAACCCCCGCCGAACCGGCGCGGGGAGACCCCCGCCAGGCCAGTGCGGGAACCCCCCCCCCCCCCCCCCCCCCCCCGCCGAACCGGCGCGGGGGTGACCCCCGCCGGACCGGCCCGCGGCAGTCACCCCCGCTGATCCGGGCGCGGGTTCCACCCACGCCGAACCAGCGCGGGTGCCACCCACGCCGGACCGGCACGGGGTGGCCCCCCTGGTCCGGTGCCCCTGCGCGCCTCTTGGGGCCCCTGGTCCGGCGCCCCTGCGCGGCCCCTGGTCTGGCGCACCTTGCCCTCAATCCTGGCGCCCTGCTGGTCTGGCGGACCTCCGCTCTCGGCCCAGTGCCCGAGGAAGAAGCGACCTCACCCCTGCGGGCCGTGTATCCCCGTCGGGCCACCCTTCAGCTCCTCCTATAAATAGAGGGCCAGCCCTCCATTCCCCAGATCGGCAGACCCCCCGTGAAGGTCCAGAAGAGAAGAGCCTCCGCCTGCTCGTGCTTCGCAAGCCCGCTGTCGGTCGTCCCGTCTGTCCTCCGCTCGCCGGAAGCATTCCGCTGGTGTTGAGACACTGCAGGTCATTACGCAAGTGTTCAAGCCTTCTGATGTTGAGAAATGAACACATATGGAGGCATGCTATCCGACGGTGGTACAAATGCCTCGTTGTTGATATAAATGAAAACACCATGGCGTGTAGACGCCCGGTGGAGGCACAAACACCTCTCCGTGTGCGTATATGAATTAATATGCTGTAAACGCTCGACGGTGGTGCAAACACCCCGTCAGGAGCGTAAGAAAAATGACGCGTTACGTAAACGTCTGACGGTGATATAAACATTCCGTTGTCGGCGTGAATGTAATCGCCGTAATTTGTAAATGCCAGACGGAGGCACAAACACCTCGTCGCGTGCGTAAGTGAAATGACGCAGTATGTAAGCATCCGATGGAGGCATAAACACCCGTCGTCGATGCGGATGTCATCATTACAATTTGTAAATGCCCGATGGAGGCACAAACACCCCGTTGCGAGTACAAATGTAAATGGCACAAATGCCCTTGAATAAAATTGTGGAGATTTATTCGTCATCTATTTCTTTTAAATTTCGGCATATGGTCTTTTAATAAACATTACGCATTGAAGGTATTCGAGTGTTATACTCGATGTAAATGAAACACCGACTTCGGTCGGTGGGGAACGGTCCAGTACACGACCACTCCAATCACCTGAAAATACGAGCGCATGCGGAAAAAATGAAATGAAATATTCGAGGGTGCCGGGTCTTTACCCGATACCCCTCGCAAATAAATCTTTGTCTGTTTCTTGTAAACAGTCTGGCACGCCCGCAGCGAAGGAAATCAAAAATATTCAAAGCCTCTCGGTAGGGGCTTTGATTCAAAAGAAAAAAAAAAATCCGCGTTCCACAATGACCAATTCATTTCCTGATATTATCTTTTGAACCAGTGAAAAAGTTGTCAACAACTATCACCTGTACATCATAAACTAGAGGATATGTCAGTGGAAACACTACTTCAAAGAGTGACACAGATATCACATTTGGCTTCTGTAATTTAATCTCTAAAGTCCTTTTCTTTTTCAGGCATTTGGAGCATATTAAGGAGCTGAATTTGGTGGATTGCTTCTAAATTATTCAGTTGGAGGTGCACCTTTTAAATATATCTTTTCTATTTGAGTTATGTTGTGCAGTATACACTGAGATTTATGTTATTAGTTTTAGTGCTTTATCATAGCTTTCATTATATGCTCTTTTATGTAATCTTTTCATAACTAAATATAGTTTGTGTATTACATAATCTTTATTCTATTATAATTGTCTATTACATATCTGTTCATAAAAAAAATGATGATGGATCAATTTTGCAAACCATACCATCAACTCCCCCAGTGTACAGGGACCCATGTCTTGAGAAGGAGACAGAGCTGGCACCCCTGCCAATTGAAATTTTTTTTTTAAGATCATTCTGCAATAACCAGACCTCAATTTTTTTTTAAGATCACAAAAAAAAAAAGAAGAACAGAGAAGAAGAGCCATCTTTAATAGAAGAGCTGGAGGGTATGTGAAGAAGAGCTAGAGAGGAAGAACAGAGAACAGAGCTGGGAGACAAGAGATTTAGAACCAAACTTGCCATTCCCTCTGACCTTCCATTCTCTACTATTTATAGAGGACAACATGATTGTTGGGAGGTACACCACAACTAACTAGTGAGTCATCCATACAAACTTATCTTTACATCTCCGAACAAAAGTTGAAACTAAAAGTGAATTTAGAGTAAAGTTAAAACGTTTTTATGATTGTGTTCATGGTGTGCATCCAACAGCCCCTTAGTCTCTGAATCTAGTATGTAAGTTTTCTGATCTTCCAACATGTACCTTAAACGAGTCAAGCCACCTTTGAACAAGACTACAAAAAATGATTGAAAAGAACAATTGTAGGCCACCGCCCTCGCATGTATTCAAGCCTTCATGAACAGGAGGAGCTGATCACATTAGACGCCAATGGAGCCCTGCCAGTTTTCTCCAGGCTTCAACAGAGGGCATCTTTCGAATCTCCGTTCTTTCGAATCTGCCTCAGTTTGTACTATGAGTCAGTCACCTCAATATCGGGTAATACATGCATAATGATAAGCATCATTGGCAATTAAGTTCCAGTTCCACTGAGCAACACCAAGAAAAACCAGGTATTCTATTTGTTCTGTATGTGAATCTGAGTGAGAGACAAAGGTTGGGTGATTACCATGCTTACAATGCTAACTATTTCCAGTTAACCAGGCTCAACTAATTGCAAACCAATTCAACTACTTTAACCAACCTCCGTTACCTGGTAACAATCTAACAATTATCTACTAACTACCTAACAGTTAGGGGTGTTCATGGTTTAAAAACCAAACCAAACTATCACCAGAGCCAACCCGAACCAAACTAAACCTAACGATATAATTCGGTTTGGTTCGGTTTGATTTAACCTGAAAATAAGTGGGCATTTCACAAACAAGACTTTAACCTCCTGTTGACATGCACCATCTTTAATAGAATGAAGTCAACAAATAGAACCATCAAATATCAACACAAGCATATACAATCAGCAATAATCTAACCTGTAATTGTTGCGTTGTGCAGTTGTGCTTGTGCTCTGTGGTGGCCAAATCTGGCCGCCTATACCCATGATGGCCCACTACGGCCCATGCGCGTCCTGTCAACTGACATGGCCCCATCTCAACGGGTCACGTTCATCCCAAGACGATGTGATGATCTCCAGAATACCGCCAGCTTGATCGGACACTGTCAAGCCTGGTGGCGGCGTGCCCCCGAGCAAGTCGTCTGTTCCTCCGCAACCGAACACCCGCAGAGAGGTTCCGAACAGGAACGGTAACCTTACTGCGCGGAACGACCCTCGACATGACCGAACAGCAGGTTCGATCCCCCATGTGGGTCACCTGCTCGGAAAGCATTCTCAGAGGGTTCCGAACAGACTCCCTGGCTTACAGAGCGACTGTAACCGTCCCAGGCCACGTTCTCCACCATCAAGGGGCGTGAACTACCTGGCAGCCTAACGGACACCGGAGCCATAACTCCTCCCGTTATGCGCGTGCGTCAAGGCGTCTCTTCAGGCACGATCTGCCTAAATGTTACGCACGTTGGCCTCTGCACCAATGCCTATAAAAGCACAGGTACAATACCATGCAACGGTACGTTCTCTTCCTCACGCGAACACATTCTCGCCTTTCCGAAACCCCCTGCCTTTCAAGCTCTTCACTGACTTAGGCATCGGAGGGTTTCCCCGGTCTTCACCGGGCCTCCTGATCCTCTTCTGGTTTTGCAGGTCTTCGTCCTCACCAGCAATCGTCTTCCCTCTCTCATTCCAGTGGAGGCCCGTTTGGCTCAGGCCCAAACAGGATCATACCACCACATTTGGCGCCGTCTGTGGGAACGACACTGCCATGGCTCGAGGGCGATCCTCATACCAGAATATAGGAAGCAGGGCGACGAGGTCTCGCCAGTCACGAGGGGCCTCTCGTCGCCAATCTCCTCCTGGTGACGTCGCCAGCACTGCTACCGACGCAAATCACGACGTCCCAGTACCAACGGCTGCCGCACCGGCAACGGCCCTCGAAGTGGCCGAGCTTCGGGGGCAAATGCATCAGTTAACGGGCGTCTGCCTCGCCCTACAGGCCCAGTTGGCGGGGGTTGCGGCCCCGGCGGTCTCCCTGCCACGCGACCGGCAGGCGGAATCGTCACATCGACGCTCCCGCGTCCCCCCAGCGCCGCAGGAGCAGCAGGCGGACTCACCACGCCGGTCCCTCCGGGCCCCATCGGAGGAGCGGGCACTAGAGCGCCGCGGGCGCTCGCCCCGGCGTTCTATCGTCTCACCCCGTCCGCCACGATCGGTCGTGGGAGGCAACTCCCACGCCTCTGGACGAGGGGGCCCCGCCAACTCCGAGCAGGAGCTCGCCAGGGGCCTCCGGCGTGTGGTCGACCTCGAACGCCGCATGGACGCGATGGTTCAGCGTGCGGAGGGTAAGGCTCCAGCGGAGGACGACTTGGACTTCCGCTCTCCTTTCAGTAGGGAGATTCTGGAGGCCCTGGTCTCCTCCAAGCTCCCTCTTCCCACCATCGCGCCCTACGACGGCACAACTGACCCGGCCGACCACATCCACGGCTTCGAATCGCATATGGTGTTCCACGGAGCATCAGATGCGGCCAAGTGCAGGGCTTTCCCTGCAACCCTTAAGGAGACCGCCAGGGCTTGGTTTGAAACCCTCCCTGCGGGCTCTATCACCTCCTTCCGCCAATTGAAGAAGTCCTTTCGGGACAACTTCCTTGGTGGAAGGTCTCAGCCGCGGACGGCGGCTTCTCTCCTGACCGTGCGCCAGAAGAAAGGCGAGGCACTCTGGGACTTCGTCAAGAGGTTCCGAACAGAGGCGCTTCGCATCTCGCGCCTGGACGTCCCTCTAGCCACCAGTGCTCTCATCCAGGGCACTCGTGACGGCTTTCTACAGAGGACTCTCGGCGTCCAGCAACCCGCCACCCTCGCCGAACTACTCTCCATCGCGCAGCGCCACGCGGCCTGCGAGGAGAGCCTGGCGGCGAGCAGGGCCGAACAGGGGGAGCAGTCGGAAAAAAAGCGACCTTCCGACAACGGTTCCGACCGTGATCGGAAGAAGGGACGACGCAATGGCGATTCTCCGCGTCGTCCGCCCCTTCACCAACTACACCCCCCTCACCGTGGCTCCCGAACAAATCCTGGCAGAGATCAGGGATGAAGCTTTTGTTCGGTGGCCCCAGAGAATGCGCTCCGACCCCCGGAAGCGCGATCAAAATAGGTACTGTCGCTTTCATCGCGACCACGGCCACGACACCTCCGAGTGCCGCCAGCTTAAGGACGAAATCGAAGACCTTATCAAGCGCGGCTACCTTGGACGGTTCGTGCGCCGGAACGAAGGGCCGGAACGAAGAGCGCCCCCGACGTCGAGACCGCACTCCCGAGCAGCCGATCAACAACGAACCCAATGGGCAAGAGATCAATGTGATCGCGGGAGGTTTCGGCGCGGGCGGTGAAAGCACTCGAAGCCGACGCGATTACGCAAGGCGAGTGCATGTCGTAGACAGGCCCCCGGCTGTTCGGCCGGCCCCATATCCTACCAGTCCCGCACGCGCACAGTCCGAAGATGTTATAACCTTCTCGGATGAAGATCTTGTAGGGGTTACGACCCCGCACACTGATGCGCTGGTCGTTTCGGCCACCATCAACCATTGTAATGTGCGCCGGATTCTGGTAGATAATGGAAGTGCCCCCGACGTCTTGGCTTACGACTGTTTCGTTCTCATGGGCCTGCGTGCCAATCAACTCACTCCTGTAAATTCGCCATTGTTCGGCTTTTCGGGAGTTTCGGTCCAGCCCATGGGAAGGATTCGCCTTCCGATCACCTTGGGAACAGCTCCAAAGGCTGTGACCAAAATTGTTGACTTTCTGGTCGTCAACAATATGCCTGGATACAACGCTATCCTAGGCAGAGGTCTGATCGGCCGCATTAAAGCAATACCTTCGTCGCTCCATCAGAAGATGAAGTTTCCCACTCCGAGCGGTGTGGGCGAAGTGCTCGGATGTCAGCGCGAGTCTCGCCGTTGCTACGTCCTCTCCCTAAGAGACAAGCAACCACTCGCTGTTCCGGCTCCTCCGGCTTCCGATCAGCCTTCAACTAGCCGAGGAGCGCCTGCTGAAGATCTAATCCCTATTCAGGTGGGTGACGACCCCGAACACGTCCTGTACGTTGGTGCCCTGTTGACAGAGGCCGAACAGCAGCGCTACACAGCCTTCCTGCTGGCCAATTTGGACGTGTTCGCTTGGTCCGATGACGACCTTCCAGGCATTCCTCCGGAAGTCATGGTGCACCGCCTTCGGCTGGATCCACGGATCCCACCAGTACAGCAAAGGAGGCGACCTGTGAACCGAGAACGGCAGACCGTGATTCAGGATCACGTGACCAAAGGCCGAACTGTTGGGCTCCTCCGAGAAGCCCAATATCCAAGATGGATCTCCAATGTGGTCCTCGTACGCAAGGCCAATGGCAAATGGCGTGTGTGCGTAGATTACAAAGATCTTAATAAGGCAACGCCCAAGGATAACTTCCCTCTGCCGCGCATTGACCAGTTGGTGGACGCTACTTCCGGGCACGAGCTTCTCAGCTTTTGGATGCTTACTCTGGCTACCACCAGATCAGCATGCACCCTCCGGATCAAGACGCCACGACGTTCGTTACAGACCTAGGCTTATACTGCTTCACCAGGATGCCCTTTGGTCTGAAGAATGCAGGCGCGACTTACCAGCGGCTGGTCAACAAAATGTTCGAGCAGCAGATCGGGCGCAACATGGAGGTTTACGTAGACGACATGTTGGTCAAGACTCTTCCGAGTACTGATCACATTTCCGACCTCCAGGAAACTTTCGCAATCCTGCGAAGGTACAACATGAAGCTCAATCCTGCCAAGTGCGCGTTTGGTGTTCGGTCGGGTAAGTTCCTCGGGTTCCTCGTATCAAACAGAGGAATAGAGGCGAACCCGGAAAAAATCCAAGCAGTGCTTGAGATGTCCAGTCCGAAGACAGTGCGCGACGTCCAACGTCTGACAGGACGTCTTGCTGCACTGAACAGGTTCATGTCCCGAGCAGCAGAGAGAAGTTTTAACTTCTTCAAGTTGCTCCGAGGCCCTAAAAGCTCCTCGAAGCAAGGGGGGCAAGTACTGTGGACTGACGAATGCGAGTCCGCCTTCACCGAGCTGAAGGCATATTTGGCGGCCCCTCCGATTCTCTCAAAGCCTGTGCACGGAGAACCTCTGTTCATGTACCTTTCGGTCACTGAACACTCCATCAGCGCGGTTTTGATCAGAGAAGTAGGAGCGGCACAGCATCCTGTTTACTACATCAGCAGGGTCCTCCAAGAAGCTGAAAGGAGGTACCCCAGGGCAGAAAAACTCGCCCTTGCTCTCGTCACAGCTGCTCGGAAGCTTAGGCCCTATTTCCAGGCCCATTCCGTTACAATCCTGACCGATCAACCGTTGAAATCCATCCTTCAGCGGCCGGAGGCTTCCGGCAGGTTGGTCAAGTGGGCGATAGAGCTTGGTGAGTTTGACATCAGCTTCCGGCCGAGGACGGCGATTAAAGCGCAGGCGCTTGCGGACTTCGTGGCGGAATGTACCCTTCCGGCCGAGCAGGATCCGCCGTTGGCAGACGAGCCCCCATGGGAGCTCTATGTTGACGGATCCTCTTGTGTCACCGGAAGCGGGGCAGGTTTGGTCCTCACCTCCCCGGAGGGGTTAGAGTTCCAATACGCCCTCCGTTTCCGCTTTCCAGCCTCCAACAACGTCGCCGAATACGAAGCTTTACTGTCCGGTATTCGCATGGCTAGGCACCTTGGGGCCACTCGGCTTAGAGTCTTCAGTGACTCCCAGTTGGTTGCCAGCCAGGTGAATGGACAGTTCGGAGCAAGGGAACCTCGCATGGCTCAATACCTCCAACAGGTCAAGAGCCAGACAGAGGGCCTCATATACTTCGAAGTTATTCATGTTCCACGGGAGCAGAACGCGCGTGCCGATGCACTGGCCAAATTGGCATCTTCGGGTGACATCGCCCCTTCCCGCTCTGTGTTTATAGAAGAGCTCGTTTCACCGAGCACGGAAGTAGATGTAGCTGCCATAGAAACGGGCCCATCAACCCTGAGCTGGGTGGACCCTCTTTTGGCCTACTTACTCCGGGGCGAACTTCCGCCCGAACAGGGCGAAGCTCGGAAAGTCAGAATGCGCGCTCAGCACTTCACCCTCGTAGAAGGCAAACTCTACCGACGGTCCCTCGCTAGACCTCTCCTGCGTTGCCTCAATCCTGAGGAGGCCCTCGCGGCCATTGAAGAAGTTCACGAGGGACTGTGCGGAAGCCACCTGGGGGGCAGAACGCTAGCACGCAGCACCATCCGAGCAGGGTTCTGGTGGCCTTCTCTTCAGAAGGATTGCATGTCTTTGTCAAGAAATGCCCAGAATGCCAAAAGTTCGGAGTGCTATCAAGCAGCCGGCCGAACAGCTTCACAGTCTGTTCGAACCACGCCCTTTCGCTAGATGGGGCATTGACATCTTGGGCCCCTTTCCAGAGGCCCAAGGGCGGAAAAAGTTCCTTTTCGTGGCCATCGACTACTTCACCAAGTGGATCGAGGCCGAACCCGTTGCCACAATCACCGAACAAGCCGCGTGGAAGTTCGTATGGAAGAACCTTCTCTGCAGGTTTGGCATCCCAAGGGTGATTACATCTGACAACGGGAGACAGTTCGACAGCACCTTCTTCAAGCAAAAGTGCGCCGAGCTCGGGATCTACAACCACTTCACCTCCGTGGCTCATCCCCAGGCTAACGGTTTGGTCGAAAACGCCAACCGAACATTGCTGCACGGGATCCGAACCAGAGTGGAGGCTGCAGGTGGATCATGGATCGATGAGCTCCCAAATGTCCTTTGGTGTCACCGAACAACTGCTCGGGTAGCTACAGGGGAAACACCTTTCCACCTAGCCTACGGCTCAGAAGCAGTTGTACCTTTGGAAGTAGCCCTTCCAACCATCCGAACAACCCACTTCGACGAAGCCGCCAATAACCGTGCTCTCCGAGAGAACTTGGACATGCTGGGCGAACGACAAAGCGACGCCAGCATTCGCCTCGTTTCTTATCAACAACGGCTTGCGCAATATTATAATGCGCGAGTCAAGGAGAGGCGGTTCAACGTGGGAGATTTGGTCTTGCGCCGCTGTTCGGCTTCGGACCCCCGAAGAGCAGTCGGCAAACTTGCCATCAAATGGGAAGGACCTTATCAGGTCACCCACGTCCTTGGGAAAGGCTCATATAAGCTAACTACTCCTAGTGGTGAGGCCATTCCCAGGACTTGGCATGTCTCTAATCTTAAGGCTTATCATCTATAAAAGCCTTCTTTCAGCATCCAACCTCTCTTCTCCTTACTCCTGTTGCTTCACGAGCATTTGGCATATATACCTGATCGGAACCTCCTTTACGGTACCCAACGATCTGTGTCTTACATGCAATACTCACGAAGCTAACGGATTCCGATCCGAGCAGGAACAACCATAACAGGGAGAAGATAGAGAAAGAGACGCTACAGAAAAATCCATAAAGCAGAGAATTTCATTCATAAAAGGTTCTTGTGCTTACAAGCCTTTCTTGGCCGAAGTTACAAAAAGAGAAGTACGAGAAGACATGAGGCAGGGGGATTAAGGAGCTTGTTCGGAAGGACCAGCACCCTCACCCGAAGAGGACATCCGCCCAGATTGGAATTGTGCGAACCGCACACCATCTAAACGGACATCTTGAGTGCGGCGTTGGCATTCCCGAACAGCAGCCTCGAAGGCTTCTCGGGCGCGTTCGACCCAAGAAAGCCTCTCCCCCGCCTCCTTCCCGGCATTGAGGCCCACTTTGTAGCAGCGAGCCCCATACTGCTCCAAGTCTTCCTTGTACTCTGGCCCGGCCTTATAACCAGCAACGGCACGGGCCTCCGCATCTACTACTACCTTGGCTAGGGCGTCCTTTTCGGCCCGCGCCAAGGTAGCATCTAGCTTCGCGGCATGGAGAGCAGTTTTGAGGTTCTTCACCTCCTCCTCCAGCGCCGCCTCGCGAGCTTTATGCCTCGCCGAAAGATCATCACAGAAGGCTATCTGCGCCTCGTAGAGATACCTCTGTCTCTGGCCCCGAACAGCTAAAGCCTTCAGAGTGCCCAGTGACTTGGACATTTCGTCCGCAAGCGCCTCTACGTCGACGTCGCTCAGACCATCTTCTATCTGCCACTCCAGCTGGTAACTTTCCACTGACTTCTCCGGAGTCTGTTCGGAAGGAAGGTCTAGGCACCTTGCCAACCGTTCAAGACGAGAAGCAGTGGGGCTCGCAGGCAGCACTCTTGGCGTATCCTCCATCCGACGAAGGGTCGCCTCCAACGCTACCACCGAAGGAGCTCTGGGAGGTCTCTTCAGAAGCGCCTCGTTAAGAGGTCTTTGGTCGTCTTCGGACTCTTCAGCCCGAGCAGTACCCGCACCCTCCCCCCCATTACCTTTGACTGCCTTGGAGGTTGCTTCTTCGTTAGCAACCACCTCGAGGGGGGCATGGGGGCAGGATTCCCCCGGCGGAAGTGGCAACCTCTTCGGACGCCCTCGACGTCGCGGCCGCCTTTTCAGTGGCCCCCGCTTCAGGAACCACTTCTTGTTCCAAAGCAAGAATCGTGGTTGACGCTGCCGCCACCACGCCACTCAAGACCACCCCAACAGGGGCGGAAACTTCCACAGCATCGGCAACCTCCTCCTGCCGAACAGGAGACGCCGCAATCCCTCCGCTCCTTACGGAAGGAGCCCCCGCGGTGTTGCTAGTGGCACCGTGCTCCGCTCCACCAACGTTGGAAGCACCAGAGGGCTCCCCATCCTTAGAACAGGTAGAGCCCCTGGCCTCTTCCAGAGCAGGGCTTCTGGACCCGTCGCTCACGACGACGAGCCCCAGCTCGGTCGCCATCTCCTGCGCGACCTCTGGGCGCTCTGTGGAAGCCACCCATGGCACTCCCTGATCGGCCGATTGTACGGCCTTGTCTCTTCTGTGCAGCAACAACTGCACCCCCTCCTCTTCCTCAACCCCCTCCTCGTCGCGTGGAGGGGTAGCTCGGACTGCCTTCTTCCTCTTCCGAGCACGGAGCTGTTCTTCTTCTTCTGCGCTCTCTTCAAACAGAACCGGCCTCTTCTTAGCGAAAGCAGAAGGCCGGCTCGCCCCGTCACCCTCCGCCAAAGAAGCCCGAACTCCAGCCGGAACCACCTTCTGGGTAGCCTTCTTCTTCAGCCGGATCCTTTCAGGCCCCTTTTCAGAGGCCCGTGCTTTGGCAGGACGCTTCGTGGCAGGCGAAGGAGCGGTGAGCGCCGTTGTTACAGCGGTACTAACCCTCACGGCAGAGGGAACCCGAACAACAGCTGCGACATCATCGCCCTCGTACACCATATGCGCCGTGACAGGGATCTGCTCGGCGAAGTCTTCGTTCACCTCCTGATCCCGTCCAGCCTCCAGCTCCGTGGCAGCTGCACATGAAAGAAGAAGAAGAAGGGTTAGAGCAAAATCATTAAAACCAACAAGTAAACGATCGATAGGTCGTGTACTTACTCCATGGTTTGCTCAACCCGTACTTAACGAGCAAGTACTCGGTCACGTATCCTTCTCCATTCCGAACACCTGCTCGGAGAAGTTTGTCCGACGCCTTCGCTTCGTCCTGGATCAGCCTCGGAAAGCTGTCCTTCCGCGCAGAGCGCATAACAGTGGGAAATCCCCACTCAGCACCACTCCGGTGGCGCACGAAGAACAGCCTGTCCATCCAACCCTTGTTGTTGGAGTACTTGTTGACAGGCCGATGTGCATCCGGTCTGTTCGGTGCTTGGCGTAGTAGATGTCTGCTCCCGACGCCCGCGAAGCAGACAGCTTGAAGTGTGCTCGGAAGACGTCCGCCGAGCCCCGGATCCCTTTCAACTTGCAGACGACACCGAAGATACATATGTATCTCCAAGTGTTGGGCGTCAGCTGTATCGGCGAAACACCCCAGGTATTCAGGAGCGCCTTCGCCACCTCCGGTAACGGAAGCCGGAAGCCTGCCTCTAGGTGGTCAACAGAGAGGATCAGGCAGCCTGGTTTGTTCACCAGGATGGAGTCGCTCTCCCTGGCGTCGATGATCTCGTACTCCTCCCCGATCCTGAAGCGCTCGCGGAGCCCGCTGTAGTGGCGGCATCGTACTCCACTGGACGCCGCGACGGTCACCCCGCTCGCTCCGGCGACGGCCTTCCCTTTGCTTGCCATTGCTGGAAGGATCGTAAGGGGCAACGACGGCACAAAGGGACGAAGGAGAAGATGAAAACGGGAGAAGGCAAGAAAGCGCGAAAGCTAAAAGCTGGAAGGTTTCTGGAAGGCGTAGCTCCCTCCCTCGTCTCTTCCCCTCCTTATAAGGAAAGAGGGGGGAACGAAATTCGAGGCGGGCCCCAAACGCCGCTCCTTCCCGTTTTTTGAATGTGCCCCTTCGGGTACAGTGTTGGCGACCGTCCGAACGCGACGGCAACACCTTAAGCATGGAGCGGTTTCGCACCCATCATGATGGGTTAACCGCCTACCCAGGCTCCAAGCGGCGACATCCCGCAACGGACCATCGCATTAAATGCAGAAATGACGCCCTCGAATTGCTCGTCTCACCGAGTCACTCGAGAGCGTGGGGGGCAAGTGTGGTGGCCAAATCTGGCCGCCTATACCCATGATGGCCCACTACGGCCCATGCGCGTCCTGTCAACTGACATGGCCCCATCTCAACGGGTCACGTTCATCCCAAGACGATGTGATGATCTCCAGAATACCGCCAGCTTGATCGGACACTGTCAAGCCTGGTGGCGGCGTGCCCCCGAGCAAGTCGTCTGTTCCTCCGCAACCGAACACCCGCAGAGAGGTTCCGAACAGGAACGGTAACCTTACTGCGCGGGACGACCCTCGACATGACCGAACAGCAGGTTCGATCCCCCATGTGGGTCACCTGCTCGGAAAGCGTTCCCAGAGGGTTCCGAACAGACTCCCTGGCTTACAGAGCGACTGTAACCGTCCCAGGCCACGTTCTCCACCATCAAGGGGCGTGAACTGCCTGGCAGCCTAACGGACACCGGAGCCATAACTCCTCCCGTTATGCGCATGCGTCAAGGCGTCTCTTCAGGCACGATCTGCCTAAACGTTACGCACGTTGGCCTCTACACCAATGCCTATAAAAGCATAGGTACAATACCATGCAACGGTACGTTCTCTTCCTCACGCGAACACATTCTCGCCTTTCCGAAACCCCCTGCCTTTCAAGCTCTTCACTGACTTAGGCATCGGAAGGTTTCCCCGGTCTTCACCGGGCCTCCTGATCCTCTTCTGGTTTTGCAGGTCTTCGTCCTCACCAGCAATCGTCTTCCCTCTCTCATTCCAGTGGAGGCCCGTTTGGCTCAGGCCCAAACAGGATCATACCACCACATGCTCCGATGAGCGCAGAAAGATGACGGTGGTGGCTCTGGTGAGCTATTGTTGTGGAGACAGATAGTAATAGTTGTAGCATTAAATATTATGATTGATGAAGATTAAAAATATTAGTTGAAGACTTGAAGTTAAAGCTGCTCACCAAATATATAGACACAAATAAATCAGATCTGAAATGAATCGATAAATACTCAAAGTTATGAGAGATGTTGCTGCAGTGCTGATATCGTCCTGATCTCCTTAATCAAATATGGAATGAAGAAATCATAAATTTATAATCATATAGACTAAAAATAAAATATGAAGATTGGAATAAATAAAATAAGATTGACGTCTGTGAATGATCTGTTGGCCTTCTTTTCTCGTGCCTGCTGTTGGCGTCTTTGCTTGTGTGTGGTTGCTGCTAAAATGATCTGCTTTTGCACGGTTCTATTTGAGGGAAAATTGAAGGAAAAACTCGACCTTTTGTTTCTGGGGTGTTTGATGCGTGTGATCAGTTTCTTGCGGAAACGCATGCCACTATGTCGGTGCTGGGGCTTGCCGCGTGCCCGCAAGCTGTCTGACTTGTGTTAAAGTCAGTGGCTTTTGGTCCGAAACAAATTTGAGGTCTTAGTAACAGTTTTACTCTCCCTAGAGGAGAGGAGAGGGGAAGTTGCAATGTTTGAACTGTACCTTAGATCTGCTCATGCGGTTCGATTGCTTTTGCCATGTTGTTTTGGTGCTTGTTACTTGAATGATGGGTTTTCACCAGGGTTCTTTGAAGCAAGCACCCAACTCATGTGGAAAGAAACCAAGAAAGAGTTATCAGGTACCTATCTCTTCCAAAAAAAAATCGTGGAGTTCTAAAATTTTGGAAGAGATAGATACCTGTAGTGTTCTCTGGCATCTACTCCTTTTGCCGACATGGAGGCACCATGCAGTTGATCAGACCTTTGAGGATTAGTGAAATGATCTACATTATAAGTGAGGGGGAATTGTGAGGTGCAAGGTAAAGTCCCGCTAAACAATGGCATACGCTATCTATTGGGTGGCTGTGGATGAGGTCATTTTGAACGATTAGCTTTTTCTTTTTTGGTCTCTTGCAATTTTCTAAACTTGATATTTTCCTCTGATTCTGAAATTTAGGGAAATATGTATTTTTTATAGATATAATAAAGTAGGACTATTTATGTGCATGGGTTACAGTAACTGAGCCTTGCCTTCTGTTGCATCTTTTTGCAGGGCAAACATATGCAGAGAATCGAAAAGACAGTTAATCAGTGCAGAAGATGTGTTTAAAACACTTGAGGAGATTGAATTTCCTGGGTTTGTTGAACCTCTCCAAGTTTCATTAGAGGGTATAATAGCAACAAAGAAAGCCTCGCCAAACCCGCAGATGAGTATGGTTCAAATGAGAATGGGAAACTGGAGATGTTACTTGTCTGCGTTGTGACGTTGTCTCCCTGATGTTGCTCGTCTCCCTGGTGTGCCGTCCGGCACGTCCGCGTCGTCTCCCTGGTGTGCCGTTCGCGCCGTCCGCATCATCTCCCTAGTGTGCCGTCCGCCTGGTGTGCCGTTCGGCCCGTCCGCGCCGTCCGTCCGCGTCGACGGGGACGACAGGAGAAGACGACAGCGGCGGTGGGGACGACAGGAGAAGACGACAGCGGCGTCCGGCGATGCCGGGCGATGGTGGCGGCGGTAGCCTCTGGTGATGGCGACGCACGGAGACGGTGGCGCAAGGCGACGGAGTCCGGCGAACGAGAGAGAGAGAGAGAGAGAGAGAGAGAGAGAGAGAGAGAGAGAGAGAGAGAGAGAGAGAGCGAAGGGGAGTAAATGAGGGAGGAGGGCGCAGCTATAGAGACCGAATAGGGACTGAGATATGTCGGTCTCTATTCGGTCTCTAAAATTTAACAAAATAGAGACCGAAATAAAATCGATCTCTATTTTTTTCACACCCCGAGGAAACATAAAAATTTGTGACTGAAATCAAATCAGTCACTATTCCGTCCCTAAATAGTGACCGAATAGTGACTGAATTTAATCGGTCCCAAAATATAGAGACCGATATTTTCGATCACTATTCGGTCCCTAATATAGTGACCGAATAGTGACCGAAATAAAATCGGTCTCTATTTTTTTTCACATCCCGCAAAAACATGAAAATTTGTGACTGAACTCAAATCAGTCACTATTTGGTCCCTAAATAGTGACCGAATAGTGACTAAATTTAATCGGTCCCAAAATATCGAGACTGATATTTTCAGTCACTATTCGGTCCCTAATTAGTGATCGAATAGTGACCGATCTAGAGTCGGTCTCTAAAATATTTGTTTAGCGACCGATTACTTTCAGTCACAATTCGGTCACTAATTAGGGACCGAATAGTGATCGAAAATATCGATCTCTAAAAACGCTTTTTCTTGTAGTGTACGTATTGGTTCCGAATTAGTGGTTCTAATAGTCTTAGTGATTTTATAATTAAATGAAGAGTTTATTTCAATTATTGTTCATTAGATTCTCTGAATCACTCAACTGTTGTACATTTTACTCTACTATGTACTTTTGCTCACGTCTCCCCAATTTATTCCGCTGCTAAATTGGCGGGGCGTGACACAAGCCCTCAGGTGCCGAGCACCGTGCGAACAACTAGTGTAGGACCGTACTAGGAAACTAGCACTGGTGCCACAAGTACCGTAAGAAGCGGAAACGGCGAAGACTCTACAAAAAACACGAGACTTCGCAAGATCTACTTGTCTCTGCTGTAGTTGCGACGCATTGGGCCGTCGCGACCTTGTCGCGACACCCAACCCTGTCGCGACATTGTCGCAGTGGCCCAAGCCGTCGCGAACTTGTTGCGACGCCCAAGAGCGTCGCAATGATGTCGCGGCGGCCTTGCCGGTCGCGACATCATTGCGACCTCCATAGTGGTCGCGTCTTCAGCCGAGGGGGGTTCCGGAGCAATCCTCCCGGAGACCACCCCAAAATCCGATTACAAACACACCACATGGGAAGGGGAGCATGCTCAACATGTAGGAAAGCCATTAAACCGTGCAAACCACCCTCAAAACCCCACAAACATGGATTTACAGAATCTACGCTTGATGGAAATCTCACTCAACCACGAGCATGATCCTCACACCCACAACCCTAAACCACGAGAAACTACGATCTCAAGGGAGAAGGGAGCATGCCAAAGCGAGAGGAGTTGAGGGTCCCTACCTCCAAGTGTAGAGCCGACTCATTGGGGGCTTCACGTCAGAATGGCCACCTCCTCCTCACTCCAAGCACCACGAGCACGTCCCCTGCACGAACGGGGCGACACCACCTCAACCCGAGCACCACAAGCATCAAGAACCTTCGAAGAACACGAGAGAGCTCGAGAGAGGAAGAAGAAGAAGAGAAAGGGCGAGAGGGGGAGAATGGGGTGCAGCCTCGGTTTTTAAGCCGACGGCCCCCAAGACGTGACGGGTCTGCCCGGAGCGACAAGGACCATGTCGCGACGGCCCTAGCCGTCGCGACCATGTCGCGACGGTCACCCCCGGCGCAACCCCAAAAAGGCGGTCAAACCTCAAAGATCGGGAAACCAGAATGCGATGGCCAGACAGGTCGCGTCAACGCTGTACGCACCTGCCATCCGACACGACCGTTCTGATAGATAGGACAGTGGTCACGTCTATCAAAAAGTAGTTGAGACGCATCCAAACGCCGCGACAAGGATGCGACGCCCACCCCCGTCGCGACCATGTTGCAACGGCCAGGTGTGCCGCGTCCCGAAACCTATCACGGCAAGCCACTCTGGCGCGACCATGTCGCTACTAGGGTGCCCGTCGCGACCGTGAGGATCGGGCCAAGGGCCCAAGAGGACCGGGTCTAACATCCTAACCCCCTTAAAGAAATTTCATCCTCGAAATTAAAAGAGACTCGGTCTCAAATAGGAAAGCAGTATAGGAAAAGATAACATACCAATCAATCAAACAAATATGGGAACTACTCATGCATCTCATCTTCGCGCTCCCAAGTGGCCTCGCCACCAACGCAGTTCTCCCAGACGACCTTAACCAGTGGAATCTGCTTCCGGTGCAACTGCTGCACTCTGCAGTCCACAACTCTAACCGGGTACTCTGGCACTGACAAGTCTGGCTCTACCTCAAGCTGCGAGTAGTCCAACACGTGCGATGGATCTGCAATGTACCTCCTGAGCTGCGACACATGGAAGACACTGTGCACACCTGCCAACTCTGCCGGAAGACTCAACCTGTAAGCAACCTCTCTGATCCTCTCTGCGATAGGGAAATGCCCAATATATCTAGGACTTAGCTTTCTCTTCCTGCCAAATCTCATAACACCATTGGTCGGCGATACCCACAAAAACACCAGGTCACCTACGCTGAACTGCAACGGCCTCCTGCGGATATCTGCATAGCTCTTTTGCCTGCTCTGCGCTGACTGAAGCCTCTGCTTGACTAGTCTGACTGTGTCTGCACACTGCTGCACCATCTCTGGTTCCAAAAGTTGCCTCTCTCCGACCTCGAACTAGTGAAGAGGTGTCCTGCACGGGCGCCATACAAAGCCTCGTATGGTGCCATTCCGATGCTCGAGTGATAACTATTATGATACGTGAACTCTACCATCGGAAGGTGAGACTCCTAAGTGCCACTCCAGTCCAAACAGCACGCCCTCAGCATATCCTCCAAAGTCGGAATCGTCCTCTCTGACTGCCCATCTGACTGTGGGTGATACGTTGTGCTCAACCTCAACTCTGTGCCAAGTGCCCTCTGCATGCTACGCCAAAATCCTAAGGTGAACCTCAGATCTCTGTCAGAGACGATCGAACTGGGGTTCTGTGAAACGGAACAACTCAGTCCACGTACTGCCTGGCTAACCTGTCCACTGACCAAAACATTCTGACTGGAAGAAAATGTGCTGACTTGGTCAATGATCCACAATCACGCAGATCCCATCATGCCTCTGCAGAGTACGGGGCAAACCAACCATAAAGTCTATGGTGATGTCGTCCCACTTGCACTCGGGAATAGGTAATGACTGCAGCTCACCACCAGGACGCTAATGCTCAGCCTTCACCTGCTGACAGGTAAGGCACCGAGAAACAAACTCTACTACGTCCCTCTTCATCCCTGGCCACAAGAAGAACCTCCTCAAGTTATGGTACATCTTGATGGACCACGATGAACAACATACCTCGACCTGTGAGCCTCTGACAATAGCGCCTGGCGCACATCACTGGGAATGTACAGCCTGCCTCTGAACCTGACCTCACTGTCCTCGTCTAGCTCAATATCTGGCATCTGCAAAATATCTACCATCTTTGAGTCTGCCTGCTATGCCTACAACACCTTCCGGTACACTGGCGGACGAACTGACAAACTAGTCATCACAGCACGGTCTCTGCACCTCGATGGGTAGAAGACTCTCTGGGACAGCTCCTCAAACAGCTCCACTCTCTGACCATCAGCGAACTCAATTGAACACGCCTGCTCAAAGCGTCTGCTACGACGTTAGCTCTTCCTGGGTGATAGGAGAGGGTAAGGTCAAAGTCCTTCAAATACTCAATCAACCTGCGCTGCCTCAAGTTCAGATCTTTCTGTGTGAAAATACACTGCAAACTCTGATGGTCGGTGAAGATCTCGAACGCCTCGCCATACAAGTAGTGCCTCCACAACTTCAGAGCGAACACCACTGCTTCCAGCTCTAAGTCATGGGTAGGGTAGTTCTCCTCATGCTTATTGAGCTGTCGAGAAGCATAGGCAACGACCCCACTGTGCTGCATCAGCACCGCACCCAAACCTAATCTTGACGCGTCGGTGTAGACCACAAAGCCTCTGCTGCCTGACGGCATGACCAACACTGGTGCTGAAGTCAACCTCGTCTCAGCTCCTGGAAACTCCGTTTGCAGTCCTCAGTCCAAACAAATTTGGCCTCAAGTCTAGTCAACCAGGTCAACGACTCTGCAATCCTGGATGAACCTCCGGTAATAGCTTGCCAAACACAGAAAGCTGCGAACCTCTGACACTGATGTGGGCTGCTCCCACGATAACACTGCCTCCACTTGGCAAGGTCCACTGCCACACTAGAACCTGAGATCACGTGCCCGAGAAAGTACACCTCCCTCAGCCAAAATTTGCACTTGTCAAACTTGGCGTAAAGTTGGTGACTCCGCAAGGTCTCTAGCATGATCCTCAGATGCTTCTCGTGCTCCTCCTCAGAATCCGAGTAGACCAAGATGTCATCCACAAAGATGACCACAAGCCGGTCCAAGTACTCACTGAACACCTATGCATCAAATCGATAAATGTTGTAGGTGCGTTCGTGAGCCCAAACGGCATCCCGACGAACTCAAAGTGACTATACTTGGAACAGAAAGCCGTCATGCCAATATCTGACTCTCTGATCCTTAACTAGTAGTAACCGGACCTCAAGTCAATCTTCGAGAACACCCTGGCTGACTGCAACTAGTCAAACAAGTCATCGATCCTCGGCAACAGATACTTGTTCTTCACTGTTACCTGGTTTAGCTGCCTATAATCGATGCAATAAACGTAGACTGGCCATCCTTCTCCTCACGAACAGAATAGGCGCTTCCCTACGTCGAACGACTCAGACGATGAAGCCCAGCTCAAGCAACTCCTGCAGCTGGCGATTCAGCTCGCGCAAACTCAACCAGAGCCATCTGGTAAGGTGCCTTGGACAAAGACATCGTACTAGGCAAAAAGCTCAATGGAGAACTCTACCTCCCGCTCAGGTGGCAAACTAGGTAGATCCTCCCGGAAAACATCAGAGAACTCGCAAACAACATGCATATCAAAAACCGATGACCTGCTAGGCTCCAAGGAACAAACAGAAGCAAGGTATGCTACACAGCCATCACAGATGAAATGACAAGCTCTACAGAAGGAAATAAAAGGTCGATGGGTAGACCGGATACCTCGAAAGCAAAGAACGGGCGCTCCAGGATCTCAAATCGAACGGTCTTCTGCTGACAATCCACCACAGCCGAGTGAGCCTCCAACCAGTCCATGCCCAGGATGACGTCAAAGTCACGAAGCTGCAAAGCATACAACCTAGTCGGCAACTGGTGTCCCTCAACCTCAACTATGATGCCTCCAGGTAATCGAAAGAATACATGTATTCACCGGACGGGAGATCGACCATCACATCACACTGCCAGGTGTGTGACAAACGGAGACTCGTAAAACTCCTTGGAAGCAAAACAGAAGGAAGCGCCAGGATCAACCAAAACACGGGCAGCTCTACCAAGGATAGGCAGGGTACCTATAACTAGGTTCGGACGCCTCGGCCTGCTCCCTGGTAAGATCCATCACACGACCACGTCAACGCCCACGCTGCGGCGCCTGCTGGGGCTACTGTTGCTGCAGCGGCTGCTGGTGCTGTGGAAACTGCTGCTGTGGTTGATATGGCTGGAACTGCTGAGGCTGCTGATACTGCTGAGGCTGCCCCTACTGTTGCTGGGGGGTGCCTGCTACTGGGGAGGGAACTGTGATACTACGGTAGCTGCTGCGCGTACTGCACTGGCTACTGCGGCTACCGGACTTGCTGTAACGGACCCCGATATTTATGCCCATTAAGGCTCCATATCCAGATCCGTCTCCCGCGAACGAACCGAAGTCTCACAAGGGATATCTCACACACGTGTCCAGTAAGAATATAAAAGACAAACCACCACAGTAAGAGACACAAGAAAGTACATGTGCTCATATCTGTTCACATATTTGTACAACTGTCCCACTACATTATTACATGTCCAATTAAAAAGTACAACTACCTGGGGGATACCCCGAGGGAGCACAAACTCACACAACACTAACTACACACTACTCTAGTGGTACAAGTCTGTCACAACGCCGCTGTAAGCCAAACACATGGCAAGCCCTGAAAGGAAATGTAGGGGAGTGAGCCTCACAAGTCACAGGCTCAGTAGGGACCACCCAAAAAAAAACCACACCAACTAAAGAGAGGACCTTAACCTCAAAGGGTCTCATTGGCCACACAAATATCCAAACCACATCCTACTAATTACTTAAATCATGGTTAATCAATAATTAACATAAACATATCAATCAACGTAAACCCGGAAGGTAAAAGGGAACAACAGGACTAGCACAACATTACTAGTCCGCCCAACCACTGGGAATACCTCAACCTCAAGCCTCACTGGCAGACCACTGCCCAGGCTCCAAGTCTCACAAGCAAATCATTGCCTCGACTACAAGCTTCACATGCAAACTACCACGCAGGGTGACCGAAGGCATCCACATGCCATGTCCAGCACACATTAGAACCATAATCGGAAAATGTACTCCAAACAGCACATGTGGAAGGTCACACCTCAAGACCTCCACAAAACACTGGTTCATCGCAACATTTGAAATGTTGGTACACACGTATCACAACACACGACAATCCCAAGGGGTACAGGTACCTACTATCACTAGGTACCAACACTGAAACCACAACCAAACCATGCCACCATAAGGCACTCTACCCGAGAAAACCTGGACACAACTGTGCAACGACGGGGCACACCATATGTGTCAAACCACAACTAGTGAGTCTCCACACAACCATAACTACAACCATGCCACCACCCGGGCACACTCGAGGGGTAAAACACACCCAACACACGCTACAACCAGTAGCAAAGTATGAGTCGGAAAGCACGACGCCACCACTCGGGAACGGACTACTGATTCATGATGCCAGTATCCAACCCGGATAACACAACACAAGAACTACCTCTTAGTCTCGCAGAGTCACGGACGAAAGGTCCAACGGTTCGCTCCACAAGAACAAAAACAAAAAACTGTGGAGACCAACCAACACCACAATCTGTGGACCACACAACCCAGGCCCATGCCTGGCACCTCTAGGGACTCTAGCCGGAGCTCTCTAGAGTAAGGCACTGGAAACAGGACTAGCTGGGGACCAGTGATGTCTACTGGTGTCCGTACCCCCAACTACGGAGCGTGCTACAAGCGATTGTTGCACACGACAAACACAAGTCGCTGCCCTCTGTTGTCTTCCCTCAGCCGGACGTACAACTTAAACACAGGAGTGAGGGTGTCTAGATAGACCGACACAGACCTCGACGGTACAACACAAGTACCGGGACAAACCCCGAGCACAACAAACACACGTGCCTGGCTCACACAGAACCTGGGGTACCTGACTGCAGAGGTATTCCGGAACAGGCACCGGACCACCAAACGGCAACACACAAACCACAATATTTACATATACAACCTTTATTACAAACCACGTGCAAGTGTGAGGAGTAGCTTGGCCTGGTCACTCGTGACCACAAGCTAACCTACACAGACATCCACGAATCACATTAACTATAATATTCGCCTGTCATTGGTCATCTCATGACCTCCGTAGCCACATAAACACAATGTATAAATGTCATACACTACTCTTAACTTTATTCAAACAATACCAGTTAACCCATCTTTAATCCGCCTATAAAAGACGTCACATGAATGAAGTTAGGTTCACGCCGGAACCTCACTGCCCAATCATCACGATCAAATAATAAACCACAATAAAGTATGTGCCATGCACATACCCAAACCACGTAAACTCCACATATACAACACAAACAATATGCTAACCACTTAAAAACATGCTCACCTCGTGAGCAACATGCTCTACGAGCGCTACGAGTGCCAACGCACCACAAACCCGTGCCATGCACAACACTTAACCAATAATCGGATAATCGTACCTTGAAAACATGTACAAAAAGACCTCACGGCTAAGGTCGCGACGTAGGGTACTGTCGCATTCAGATTGCGACACCCTGATATGTCGCGTTAGAAAACCCTAACGTGACAGGTCAGCCTGTCGTGACCTAGTCGCGACAGAAGGGTCTGTCACCTTCTGATTGCGACACCCGACATGTCGCGATCGCACACCTTAAGGCGACGGGTCGGCATGTCGCAACCTTGTCGCAACAGGGGGTTCCGTCGCCTTCGTAGGTAGAAACCCTAATCCGGACTGCTCACTCCAGATTACCACCCCAAATTATGCAAACCACGTTTAATTTCCAGTTTTCATGCTTTAATGAATACCCTAACATGGTATCTAATTTTTTTAACTCCAAAAACCAGTCAAACATGCACTTCATGCAATCCACGCAACAAAAACAAGGTGGATTCTCCCCTACCTCCGCGAAGAACACGCAATCCGAGCACGACACGGCATCTCCCCACTCCACGCGACGTCCTCGTGTGACGAGAGCGCGCCAAAATCCACCAGAACCGAAATCGCCCGGAGAAGCCCGCAGCAGCCTCCCTTGGCTGAGCAGAGCTTGCCCCAGCTCTGTCTGGCCAAAACTTCTTTAAAAACGAAGAGCGTTGGGAAACGAGACGTAACGCTGCGCGCGACCTGATCGCGACCTAGGTGTCCGTCGCTTCCCACCCTAACGTCAGCAAGCCTTGCCCCGCGCGCGACACGCGGCGAGCATGTAGACGACAACCCAAAACAGCGTCAACCTGAACGCGCCACCAGGGCCATCACGTTCAGAACGCGACTCAAACCCTTGTCGCGTTCATAGGCACAAGACCTGTGAGCGCTTTGGGCCCAATGCCGGCCCACCAAGCCTCACAACCGCTGCTGCAAACACCTGAAACATGAGCTAATGGCCACACATTGCCACCAAACCCGCTAAACAAGGATCCGCAAGGATCCGAAAAACGCGCGACGTTACACTTGCCCCATCGGGCAATCCCTCCTGAAGTGGCTCGGCAACCACAAGTGTAACAGACTGCCTCTTGTGCTCTACTCAGCTCCTTGCTGGACTGACTGCTCCGCAAATCTCGACTGACGCTTCTGCTGCTTGCCCCGACCACTCCACGAGTGGTCATCTGCTTGAACTTGAGCGCAAATCGGAACTGCCTGACTGGCGAAGAAGAAGAAGAAGTGGGCTGCCGCGACTACCTGCGGGACCCTTGTACATTGAGGACCTAGAAGAGGCTCCTCCCTGTTGGACTGACTACTGCTACTGCTGTTGGAATGACTGCGCTACTATGCTGGGGCTGCCAGGTCTCTCTCCAAGGTGGTGGCCTTAGCCACGATCTCCCAAACTGGCACACATGTGAGCAGTCACGCCCCACCTCATGTCTGGCCTCAATCCTGCAATGAACTTCTCTGCAAAGCTTGCTCACTATTGGCGACATGAGGAACATCTTAACAACTAGACGAACCTCTGGTGGTACTGCAACTGTGAGATCGCCCTGCACCAACTCGTGAAACTGTCTCGCCTCTCACGTCGAGCATAGTCGGGGAAGTACTCGATATGTGAAAGCCAAAAAACCGCTGCCAATGATTTGATCCAAACGTTGTCCTGGGAAATGGGTCTACCGCTGACTCTCACCACTCATGGGCTGGCCCTTGAGCTGATACACTGCCAGTCGACCTGGTCCTCCTCGGAGCACTCCATGGTCTCGAACGTGCGCTCCAACTCGTGCGTCCAACTCTCTACCTTGTCTGATCATACTCACCGAAGAAAATTGGTGGCCGGAGATGCAAGAACCTCTCCAAGAGGGCGGTCCTGTCTTCAGTGACTGCCATCCTCCTCCGACCGGCCCCCGGTGTACTCCTAGTACCTGACGCCTGCTGAACTGCTGGCTGCTCCACATCCGAATGGCTGTTGCTCCGGTACCGCTAGGGAGGGTACTGGAGGCTAACCTCCCGCGCCGCCTGCCTAGGTTGGCACGCTCCTTGGTACAGGTTCCTGAAGAACTGCTCGACCAAGGGAACTTTATCTGCGTACTGCTGTGGCTGGTACTCCTGCTGCTGCTGCACACCTGCTGCTACTATACCCACCTGTGCTGCTGCTCCTTGAGGCTATGCCACTGACATCCTCTGCTGACACATCCTCCTGAACCGACCCGACGCTGGCATATCTTGACTCATCTTGTTGCTCTATCAACTCTCTAGCCTGCCTACACTGCGTGGAGCCATTTCCTGCACGGACACACAACCAACAGGTAACGATACCAACTTGGGCAGTTAGCAGTGTACTTGTACTACTATTGGGACTTTCTGTTGCAGTTTAAATCCATTACAAGTCCTGTCAGACTCTCACTCTGATGCCAACTGTAACGACCCTGAGAACTCGACCCTCGGCCCCAACCTGACGACCCAATTTTCGCGGTCGACGTCCACGGATCCGGGGACCCGGAAGGG